>LR738710.1:930320300-930349245 GCA_902687465.1 Secale cereale
AAAAAAAAAAAAAAAAAAAAAGCCATCATCTGTTCACAGCACCCGGGCCGCACCAAAGTAGCTGAACCATATCATGGCATTGACAAGTTGTCGTCAAGCGCTACATGCATACCAATGTTTGGCTTTTCATTCTTACCAACTACAAGATGGTATGCACAACATATTGTCGTGGTTATCATTCAAAGAAGGCACGCGTATGGGCATGCTAACTCACAGGTGGAGACGGCTAACCCTTGTCCTGGTAATGCGTCTAGCATTGTTGAAGGGTGTGTGGAGATGTGCCTCTCGTGGATCTCGTAGGATTCGGTTGGCGTTTGGTGTCGGTGGATTCGGATCTGATCTTTGTTCATTAGCGTTAGCATGTCTACATGTTGGATACTTCGGATTAACGTTTTTCTTCATTGGCGACAGTCTTTGTTCTGGCGCGTTGATACCATGAGGACTTAGCATGACGATTTTCCGGTTGTCTACTATAACAAAGTTTACGCGAATCTGATAAAGAAATGGCGACGACGACGCGACGCTTATTCGGCTTGCTTCAGTTGCTCCATTGCTTGTAACCGTCGCTGTGCGGTCTACCGACCACGATGTGATTTCGGTTACTTCTGGTGTTTTTTGTAATATCATAACTATGGATGAATAGATCAGAAGTTTTTCCTCTAAAAGACAAACATATGCTTTTTTTAAACAGAGACCAAAACAATAAGCCTGATGCAATTTTCATAGGAATTGTTGGTAGTAGATTTTTTTTTATCAAGGCAGCACTTCCGACTTTTTTTTTGAAAGAAAACTTCTGTTGGTGTCATGGGTCCGGAAGCAGGTGGAGTTGGCACAACGGCACTGGGCTGGGCTGATTTTAGGTGGTTTGGAGGATGAGTGATAGATCGAGCCCAGTCACAGCCAGAGGAGAGGCGGTAATCTCGACACCCGTCGTCCGGCCAGGCACAGCCGACACTCGAAGCGCCGGAGAGCAACGGCGGCGGCGGCGGCGGTGCCAGAGCTGAAATGGTTCTCCTCGCAGATTGCGGAAAAAAATTCTATGACAGCAGGTCTCACGGATTAGCAGGTGAGATCCATCCTGATGGATGACACGTGGCAATTCACAAATCACAAAGCACCTACCCCACCCCCACCTGAAATCAGGGGGGAGAGATTAGATGCTTTGTGATTTGTGAATGCCACGTGTCATCCATCAGGGTGGGTCTCACGTGCATTATATGAGACATGGTCTCATATAATTTTTTTCCGCAGATTGCCGTCATGGAAGACACCATTGGTTTCTCAGGCGTGTTTGGTTGCCCGGGTGGCTTTCGGCTGCATTGCATGGAGCATCCTGGTTGAGCAGGGCCAGGTTGAAGTGATGCAAAGTTCCATCGAGATGGATGTTTGGTGAACTTGCATCACATGGCTGCACGAGGTGCAGTTTTGTCTGTATGCTGCTGAAATTGATGCGGAAGAAGGAGCACGCAGCAGCGCGGGGCGACGGGATCCGGCTCTCGGTGGCTCCGGGCGTTGGGATCCTTGCTCCCGGCGGCACGGGAGGCAGGGCGTGCGGCGGCGGCGGCGACGCTTGGTTGAGGACGGCGGTGACCCTTGTTGAGAAGCTGCGTTTGCGGGTCCTCATGGTGGCGGCGTCCTTCCTCGGCGGTTGGACTTCGACGAAGCTGTAGTGGCGTTCATGGCCGGCGGTTGAGCGCAGAAGGGGGTTGGGCGTGGTGTGGAATCAGAGGAGAGCCGGCGGATTTGTGTGGAGGCGCTCGCCATCGTGGAGGCGCGTGGAGGCCGGTGGCCGGCGGTGGGGTGAGCTCGAGCTGCATGGAGGCTCGGTCGATGGGGTCATGGGGAGGCAGGGAGGAGTGACGGCGGCGCTTGGGAGGAGACGGAAGGGCGACGACAGAAAACGAGCGAGCGAGCGAGCCTGCATCCGAGATACGCTCAAATCCTGCGTATCCCTCAGCCTGGCTGAGAGGCCCCTTTTTGCACCCACCGGGCGAGGCTGAACGCCCATGCAGCTTACCAAACGACCCAAATTTTACATGATGGATGCGAGCCACATGCAACGCAGGGATCCAAACATGTTCTAGTGTAGCTACAGGTGAAGGATAAGGGAAGAAAAGAGTCTCTGCTCTTCCCCGAATCAATCATTGCAACTCCCAGTGAGTCACCGCTTCACTCTCCAGCTCGTTTCCTCGGTGCGAGATCCAGCGGAGGTCTCCGTCCCCGCCGCCGTCCGCCTCCTTCTCCTTGCCCCTCGAGGTCGCCGCCGCCGGTCACCGCGCTTCTCTCGCTCGATCCAACGGCGGCGTAGCAGGCCTTCTCTAGGTAATCGCACCGTTCTTCTTCTTATTCTTCCCCTTGCAAAATTTCCTCCAGATCTGCTGCTGCTGTTTCGGATGCGGTCAAGTTCCATATTGTTGCCAATCAGGCGTGCTAAGCAAAGCAAAATGTCTTTGGTACCACTGCTTCCTCACAATTTTCTTTCAGTTACCAGCTACTCCCTCCGTTCCTAAATATATGTCTTTGGAGAGATTTCACTATAGACCACATACGGAGCAAAATGAGTGAATCTACACTCTAAAATGCATCTATATACATCCGTACGAGGTTCATAGTGAAATCTCTCCAAAGACTTATATTTAGGAACGGAGGGAGTAGTATATATTAAAAAAAAACAGATTGATTGCTGAATATCTATCTGCTGCAAGTTCCCCAAAATTTCCCCAAACTCTGCTGCACTCACTCTCCCTTTTATTTGGTCCTGACGACGTTTGTTCTGAATTTCTTACAGAGGTTTTGACTTATTAGCTACCAACCTGACTGACTAATTTATCATGCTGAGCAATTGATTATGCTGCAATTCTTCGGGTGGTGTGGTGTACATCCCCAAGGACGCGCTTCTTCCACACGCCATCCTCCCAATGATGCTTGCTGACACACCAGCAACCGGCTGAGAGGCTGAGCTACCCGCGAGCGGCCCGGCATGGCGGAGGTTGTGATTGGAGCAATGGGCACGCCGGATCCAGATCTTGGCTTCATCATCCTCTAACACTGCCCGTTCTCTTATCTCTGAGCTCACACGCTGCAGGGCTTCTCTAGGTAATATTCCCTTTGAGAAAAACTCTCAGGATAAACTAAGTTGGGTGCTCTTGCATATGCTCTTGTTGCATGATTGTAGCTTGTTAACTTAAGAAACTGCTGCTGCTTAATCATGTTCAGGATGCTTTTAAGTTCCATCATGTTACCCAGGGAAGATCCCAAGTGTTGTTTGTTTGTCATATGATGAATGTCTTGAAATCATTGCTTTCGCAAACGATTCAGTTGCAACCTTTTTCTTTTCTTTCAGATTGCTCTATCTCTTTCTTTTCTTTCAGATTGCTCTGACTCTGTATCCTTTCATTGAGGTCTGTCTGTTTGAATTCATTCTGAACTTTTGACTTGTTTGCGACCTTACTACTCACGATGTTATTCTTTTGGTGGTGTAGTGCAAGACGAAGCTTCATCCACGCAGCAGATTGTCACCACCATCTCCCTTCTGCTGCTTCCACAAACACCTGCAGCAGGCTGAGAGGCTGAGCTATAGCGCAAGCAGAGCATGGCCCAGGCGGTGATTGGAGCGATGGGCACCCTCCTGCCCAAGCTAGCCGACCTAATCACCAAAGAGTACAACCTTCAGAGGGGTGTCAGGGGTGAGATCATGTTCCTCAAAGCAGAGATGGAGAGCATGGAGACAGCTCTCCTCAGGATTTCTGAGGCGCCAATCGACCAGCCACCGAACATCCAAGTCAAGCTTTGGGCCAAGGCTGTGAGGGACTTGTCATATGACCTGGAAGATAGCATCGACAAGTTCATGGTGCGCATCGAAACCCATGGCCGACCAGACAAGACCCATAGTTTCAGGAATTTCATTGACAATAGCCTCAGCCTGCTGACCAAGGGCAAGATCCGCCATAAGATCGGATCTGATATCAAAGACATCAAGAGCCGCATTAAGGAGGTCAGTGAGCGGCGTGATAGGTATCAGGTTGACAGTGTGGCCTCTGCCAAGCCAGATGGTCCAGCTGTTGATACCCTTCGCCTATCAACCTTGTATAAAAAGGCCACGGAGCTTGTTGGCACTGACGAGAAGAGCATTGAGGTAATCAAGATGCTGACCGAGGGAGACAAGGTTTCCAAGAAACAGTTGAAGGTGGTCTCTATTGTTGGTTTTGGTGGATTAGGCAAGACCACCCTTGCTAATGCAGTCTATGAGAAGCTGAAAGTGCAAGAAGATAATCAAGAACTGCAATTCGATTGTTCAGCTTTTATTTCCGTGTCTCTGAATCCTAACATGGAGCAGATTTTCAAGAGCTTGCTCTATCAACTTGACAAGCATAGGATCCAAAACAACAATGAGGCATTGTGGGGCGAAGAACAACTCATCCGTGAAATAAGAACATTTCTTGAGAACAAGAGGTACGTATGTGCATATGTGTCCCCCCCTAAATGTTTCATACATGGATGTTAAAAGGAAACTGCAACAGTGCAGAACTCTCAAGTTTTCTACTCCCTCCATTCCCTTATACAAGGCCACTATGAAAAATACAATTTGCATCTATATAAGGCCACTAACTGTAATCGAGACAAAAATTAATGATGTTTTCTCGTACTACCAACTGTTTTAATACTTGCATGCATGAAGTCATAATGACACTGTGCTACTTCCTTCTAATTCCTTACTTGCATGCATGTGGGTTTATTAATGATCACAGTTAACGAAAAAAAATGGACTTCCAAAGCAGTCATTAAATTTTACCTTGGTACCTGTAATTTGAGTTTGTGGCCTTGTATAAGGGAATGGAGGGAGTATTTGCTTTGCCATCTAAGTTAAACTTTATTACGTATCTCAATTCTTCTCAATGTGTGAGAACTTAAATAGCCTTATAATATATGTGTTTTGGTATTAATTGAAGGTACTTGATTGTTATTGACGACTTATGGGATAAGGCCGTCTGGGAAAACATCAAATATGCATTCATTGAGAATGAATATGAAAGTAGAGTAATCACAACAACTCGCATCCTTGATGTTGCCCAGCAAGCTGGTGGTGTCTATCGGCTGAATCCCCTTTCTGTTGTGGACTCAAGAAAGTTGTTCTATCAAAGAATATATGATATGGAGAACAAGTCACCACCTAGTCAATTGGTTGAAGTATCTGAGAACATTTTAAAAAGATGTGGGGGTGTGCCGCTAGCTATCCTTACAATAGGTAGCTTGCTGTCCAACAAAAAGGGAAGAGCACATACACTTGAGTATTGGTCCAAGGTGCAGAAATCTATCAGTTCAGGGCTAGACAATAGTCATGATGATGTGAAGAACATGAGAAGGATATTATCAGTCAGTTACTCTAACCTACCTCCACACCTAAAGACTTGTTTACTGCATCTTAGTCTATACCCAGAGGATTATAAGATTGCAACAGAACAACTGATATGGAAATGGGTGGGTGAAGGTTTTGTGAAAAAAGAACAGGGGAGGAGCATGTATGAAGTAGGAGGGGATTATTTGGATGAGCTCATTAATAAAAGTTTGGTCCAACCTGTAAAATTTGACAGTGCAAATAAAGTGCGCTCTTGTCGTGTACATGATATGGTGCGTGACCTCATCATTTCCTTGTCAAATGAGGAAAATTTCCTAACAACAATAGGTGGTCATCAACTAGAGTATTTACCAAGTAAGATCCGCCGACTATCCGTCCGGCCCTGCATTCAAGAAGTTGCTAATCAATTGTCAACCATGGGCTTGGCCCATGTGAGGTCACTAATTGTGTCTAGTCCAGCTTTTAGTTTATTGCCAACACTGTCAGGTTTTCCAGTCCTACGTGTGTTGGACTTAACTGACTGCTATCAGGTGGATAATAATAGTTGGAAGGATATCTGCAATTTGTTTCACCTGAGATATTTGAGTTTAAAGGGAACATCTATCACTCGGATCGCGAAAGAGATTGGAAATCTGCAATTTCTGCAAGTGCTGGATATCAGGTGCACTGAAATACAAGAAGAGCTGCCGTCAACCTTTATTCAACTAACACAACTGTTGTTATTCTGCATGCCTGATAGAATCTCTTGTGCAGTGCCTAGGTGGATGTGCTCATTGTCTTTCCTCTTCTCTCTAAGTATCACACTTGAAACACTTAGAGAGGAGGACCTTCATGTACTTGGGAATGTAGCATCACTCAGTGAACTGTACATACAAGTGAAGAAACCTAGACCCTTTTCAAAAAGAAAGGGTAGAGACAAACGGTTGGTCATTGATAATGCTTTATCCATTTCGGTGTCTAAAGAGGTTTAGTGTCAAGGGTGATACTATGGAGTTGAAGTTTGCACCAGGAGCCATGCAAAGTCTAAATACCCTCCTGTTCGGCTTAGAGAATCTGCATGACACATTGCTTCAGTTTGATGATCTTGTATTTGGTTTAGATAATCTCTCTTTGCTTGAGCATATTGCTGTTGAGCTACCCTTCCACGAAGAAGACACTGAGACTCAAAAGGTGAGAAATGCTATTGAGAAGGAGGTCGAGATGAATCAAAACAAGCCCATACTAACATTCACAGAAGCAGGCGGTGACGAAGATGTAAGTATAGTTGTTCACATTTCCGGGCAACATCTAAAATATTTCTTTACATTTGTGTATATTTCTAAACCTTATATGCAATTAGTGGAAGTATACGCTTGCTTCTATTCTTTTTAACCTTATAAAATTTTATCGTATTACGGTACTTATTTATGCATTTGAAACATTGTCATCTAGTGTTTTTTCGTAAGTTAATATTTCTATACATTATAAGTTCACTAAATTTAGCTTGGTGTTGTATTTTTTATCTATGTAATTTGTTCTTATCATATGTGATCCACTATGATACCACGATATTAAACTGTACTGAATCAACTTGGTTGCACAATGGGTGGTGAACTGCCCAGAATGAAGTCAGACCACCCTTTGTAAGCCCATATGGTAGCAACTAGCAAATTCCCACTATAACATGTTTTGTAATGAGATAATATGATTCTAGTGTTATATCTTATGGATAAGAGCCTATTCACTATCAACTAGACTTTGCACATCGTCCTAACAAGGAAGTTATTTTCTGACTTGTTTTTGTTGCGCAAAACTTTTCTTTTTACTCAAACAGAAAAACAATAATTCTATTACGTGAGATTTGTTACAAGGAAATAACTTATAAAATAATTCCTATATCGTGCATTTTTTGCTGCATATTAAGGCAACATGTGATTACCACTGGTACACTTACACCTATTAGTGATGGGCAAAATGTCCTCTATCGCTGAAAGATTCCTTTTTGCGGCATACTAAAGCAACAGGTGATTATAACTATTAAACATACACCTTTTAGTGATGGGTGAAATACCCTCTATCTCTGACCGATTTCACGACTGTTAGAACATCCCTGTCAGTTATGATTACAACCATGATTGATACCTATGCAAGATAGGGAGATCACAATGCAACAATAAAACCACTAGACATGGATTTCAAGACAGCCTGGCTATGGGCTCGATCTGCTGTTATTGCCTGATATCTGGTCCCTGAAGCACCATCACAAGCTTGGAGATACGCTGCTGCTAGATTAGATACCACTATTAATAATATGGCTGCATGCATCTCCATGATGCAGAGGCCGGGGGTACACCTCCATTTAAAAAAAAAGATTAGATACCACTGAGATGACGCGTCCCCAGTGTTTCACTCTTGGTGACCTGCCAAAGTCACTGTACCATTGAAGCTTGGTCTACGTTTATGTGCAGAAAAACATATTTCTAGATATAGCATATAAGGGATAACCGGAGAAGTCGTTCATATACACTACGATGACATAATTAAATTTGTTTGCATTCTTTTTAAAACATGTTATAGTTTGTGTGCTTACATGGCTAAATTGTCCTGGATCAATGCATGATTATGATTAAGTGCTCATCGTTCACCTAAGGAGGTATGAAGGGTATCATAGAGCTTTGTTAAGTTCTTACTCGTCAGATAAGATTGACACATCTACAGTAACCAAGTACACATGCGTAACCAGACTGTCATGATATGTTGTTGATTGCATGCTGAAATCTTTTCTGCTAATTGCACTAAAACATAGACACTACAAAACATTATAATGTTTCTTATTTTTTTATGATAGGCACGAGCTGATGATTTCATCAATAAGTTCAGACAACAGGTACAACTCAACAACCTCTCAAAACATTACATCCAAATCAAGCGAGTTATATTGTATTCAAATGGAGAAGATGCTTTTCTGCTTTTCTATTCAAAATAAAGTCTTTCTGATCACCGACAGGGCAAAACACTTGTAACCCCATGCACGGAGAGTAGGCTTTTGTTGGCCTTCTATGGCTAGCTTTATGTTTATATTTGAAATTCCTTAATTATTGAAAAATGCTAATCGTACATGGTTAGCCTTATATGTGCCAGAAAAACTTCCTGAAAGCTTGAACGTAGCCTCTCAATTATTTGTAGAGGCTTGCTATTGTAACAGTAGTAGTCTATCAACCGATAAATTTTAATTAGCCGATATGGGAATTGTCACAACACGCATGTCATTTGCATTTTGTTATAAGCATGCAAGGGGTCTCACCTCACCCAGGGAAGGAAAGAACGACATGCATGATAAACGAATTGTAATTTTTCCCCTGCCTACATGACGAAAGAGTGATAGTGTAGTACCAGCAGCTTACTGTGTACACCTGCTTTTGTGGATTCAAATGAATTTGCAAAGATTGTATTTATCTAGAAACAACCTAATTGTGTTGTTTGGTCAGCTGAAGCTGCAGAGGATAGATTCATTCATGCGGTATCGCGATACGCTACGAAGAGCACAGGTAAAAGGTAGCTGTCGAAGCTTAAATAAACCTGTCTTTGATCCTGGAAATGAAGCCACTGACGTAATTCTGTCATTTGGTCACTTGGTCAACTCAAGAAACAGATAGCCTCAGGGGCGGACCCAGAAAACAAGATAGCCTCAGGAGCGGACCCAGCAAAAAATTGGAGTGGGGGCAAATCAGCGCTTTATCACTTCTTGAACAATATCTGAAGTAATTTTCAGTGAAATAAAAGCAAACTTTACTGAAGTTTGAAAATGGAGTGGGGGCATAGGGGCATAGCCCCCACTGGCCTATATGTAAGTCCGCCCCTGGATAGCCTCAAGGGCTCAGCTGAAGCAGTCTACGTGCTCCTGTTCCAACATGCAGACTGCACAATTGTCATTTTTCCATGTTCATATTGAGTTGTTTTCGGAAGTTGATGTTGAAAATACACCATATATTATTATATTTTCTTATGTTTGCGAATTATTGGGCAATATGTCATCTTATTACTTGAACAATTTTTGTCAACATTTATTAGCAAAGCATATCACTTGTATATTTCCACGGGCATAGCTATTGAATATCAAACAGGGGGTAAGCATTGGGGATCAAGTTTGTTTTCCCCAATATCAAACACGATATATACTTTACTGCAGATGGTTGATTCACACTAGCGTGCTTTGGGTGGTGCATTGGCTCCAAATCTGCCACCACTTTGAAATTGTGATTGATCTAGGCTAGGCATGTGTTAATGGTAGAGGGAGGTGCTACAGTCCCATAGGACAGGCACTTGTATGCTCTTATGTTTCTGCACTGCTACGTCCCAGTATATGCACTTTATCAGCCACATCGCTATGCAGGCACTGCATCATGAGTGTTACTCTCATGAATGATATTACTTACAAGGCAAATTTTAGCATTGCTGTTTCCCAAGACAATCAGAACTGTCTTATGAACTGTGTGTGCTGCACTTACAAGAAGTCAATACACTCGAGGGCGGCTTCTTACTCTCTATTTTAGTGAGGGTTGCTGCTGCTGCTGCTCACAGTTGCAATGTATATCAGGGTTGCTGCTGCTCACTGTCTGTTTTTGTTTTCAAGGAGCTGACTGCAATTACAAGGATTCAGGCGCTGCTGACTATCCTTTGCTTGCAACTAACTTCCGTAACAAATATTTAGCAGCACACAATCATCATGCCCCGGGAGTAAAGTGTTGGAAATATGAGCAATTTACCAAGTGATTTTATTAACAGAAAAACTAGATAAAGCATGACTAATATAATAGTAATAGAGCAAGTCATGTGATCTGGCAAAGAGAAGGTAAATAGCATCTTCATATATAGAACTAGTTGCATATATGAAGTAGGACCTAACCTATTTATAGCAAACACTAGAACGAAGAACGGTGACAGTGTTTCTAACAGAAAGAGCCGAAGCCCCGGTCTTGGGTGAGTTGTCCTCGCCGTCGGCGACCGGATCGTCCGTGATGAAACAACCAGTAGTCGGAGCTGAAGAGAGCGAGGGAGATAGGGTGCTGCGTTCGTATTCAATGTCCACTACAGCAAAACTTTCAGCTTCCGACTGACCTTTCTTATACCCGTCTTGTTCTCATGCTCGTATAAGTGGAGAAAGAGCCTCCCTTATAAAGAGGTCCAACTCTCTGTAAACTAGCAATGTGGGACTAAACTTTAGTAGTGCCCCTTGCCTTGCACGAATGGGCTAAGTGGGCCTTTAGGATTTATTAGGAATTTCTGAAATTAATATTGGGCTGGGCCAAAGTAGATAAAATTCCAGCATAAAGTTTCACGGGCATAGATTTGGAGATATGAAACAGTGGGGAGCATTGGAGGTAAAGTTTGTTTTCTCCGATACCTGAACTTGGAGGATGGGTTCTTCTACCCATAGTGCTTTGGGTGGTGTATTTGCTCGACCTCCGCCGTCACCTTGAAGTTGTGACTGATATAGGATCATCGGCCTGTTTCATGACCGAGGGAGGTGCTACAGTCGCATCGAGCAGCCCCAGACATTTATTTGTACTTGATATTCTGTAATGCTAAGTAAATATACTTCATGAAGCTGGAAACGGTGCGGAACCCTCCGCGTCGTCTCCCGCGAGGCGACCCGGAAGCCCCCTATCCCTCGCCACCGCCCCCTCCCTCCCCCTTCTCCTCCCTCGCCGCCGCCCGGGGGCGCGACCGGGCAAAGCCCTGCTGTGGCCGACCGCGTGGTGGGCTGGTGCGTCGTTCTGGCGTCCCTGCCTCCCCATGGCGGGCGGCTGGATGGGGGCGCACCTGCGGTGCCTCGATCGGTGGCGGCATGCCGTCGCGGCCGAATCTGGCCCACGGCAGCGCGGGCTGCAGGTGCACGCCTCTGCCGTGGCTGCGGCAGGTGGTGGTGGCGTCGTGGCAGTAGGTGGTGGTGGTGCGTGCCTGAGGTTGGAGACGGCGGCCGCGACAGCTCTTCCTGATTTGACCTCGCTGTGGCGCGGGCCGCGACGGCTTGGGCTGCGGGCGGCTGCCCTGATCGGGCCCCCCTCGGCTGGTCGGGGTGGCGGCGTAGTGGCAGTGGATGCGCGGGTGCGTGCCTGGCGGTTCGGGCGCTTTGTGCCCGCCGAGCGGCGCAAGTTGGGCAGTGGCTCGGTGTGGCTGCTGCCCCGGCCATGGATAGCTCCATGGCTGCTGGGTAGGTCGAATGCGGCTGCGGATGGCGTGGCCCAGCGTCTTCGTAGCTGACTTGTGACGGCCTTTGCTCTCTCTTCTTGTCGTTCGGGCACTACTTTCGTCGAAAGGCTGTCCTTCTCCCAGCAGTGGCCCATCGCTCGTCTCGCAACCGGTGCAGCCGGACCGACCTTGTCTCTCGCATGGTGTAGCAGGACCGAGCTCGTCTCGCGCACGGTGCAGCATGCCTGGTCAGAGGAGTGCTCCATCCTACGTGGTTGGCCAATCCTGTAGTCATGCGCAAGGCAAACGGGAAATGGAGGCTTTGTATCGACTTTACCGATGTCAATAAAGCGTGTCCCAAAGACCCATTTCCCTTGCCGCGCATTGACCAGATCGTTGACTCCCGGATGTGACCTGCTTTCATTTCTTGACGCATACTCAGGATACCATCAAATCTTCATGGCAGAAGAGGATGAGGAGAAGACCACATTCATCACTCCATGTGGCACATACTGCTTTATACGGATGCCCTTCGGTTTGAAGAATGTTGGTTCAACATTCGCAAGAGTAGTCCATACAGCTTTTGAGCCACAAATTCACAGAAATGTAGAAGCATACATGGATGACATAGTGGTCAAGAGCAAAGACAGAGCAACCCTGATTCAAGACTTAGACGAAACCTTTGCAAATCTACGCAAGATCCAGCTTAAGCTCAACTCCGAGAAGTGTGTGTTTGGAGTCCCTTCCGGCAAGCTTCTCGGGTTCTTCGTGTCTCAGAGGGGGTTTGAAGCCAATCCCGACAAGATCAAGGCCATTGAGCAGATAGAAGCACCAAAGCGCGTCAAGGATGTACGAAGACTTGCCGGTTACGTGGCTGCTCTCAGTAGGTTTATCTCTAAGTCTGCTGAGCGCGCCCTGCCATTTTTCAAAATTTTGAAAAAGGCGGGTCCAATGAAATGGACTCCGGAAGCGGAGGCTGCGCTGCAAGACTTGAAGAGGTACCTGTCCTCCACTCCAATACTTGTCGCACCTAAGCCACAAGAGAAGTTGCTGCTGTATCTAGCGGCGATCAATCAAGTGGTTAGTGCTGCGTTAGTAGCGGAGAGGGAGGCAGACGAAGAGCCAGCAACCGCGGCAAGTGCGTCCAGCAACAAGCAGGGGGCTTCCCCGACAAGCTCTGGTCCCGACAAAGATGGATCTGCACAGGCGCAAGAGGAGGTACGGAAGAGAATGGTGCAGCGCCCAGTTTACTTTGTCAGTTCCCTTCTGCAAGGGGCTAGATCAAGGTACTCTGGTGTGCAGAAATTGCTTTTCGGCCTTCTCATGGCCTCGAAAAAGCTGCGCCACTACTTCCAAGCACATGAGATCACAGTTGTCACTCGCTTTCCGCTGAAAAGGATACTGCGAAATCCAGAAGCAATAGGCAGGATTGTTGAGTGGGCACTGGAACTGTCAAGCTTTGGCCTCAAGTTTGAAAGCACTTCAACTATTCAAAGCAGAGCGTTGGCAGAGTTCATAGCAGAGTGGACGCCGACACCAGATGAAGAGATTCCAGAAACGAGCATCCCCGTCAAGGAAGCAAGCAAAGAATGGCTGATGTACTTTGATGGTGCCTTCTCGCTGAAATCTTTTCTGCTAATTGCACTAAAACATAGACACTACAAAACATTATAATGTTTCTTATTTTTTTATGATAGGCACGAGCTGATGATTTCATCAATAAGTTCAGACAACAGGTACAACTCAACAACCTCTCAAAACATTACATCCAAATCAAGCGAGTTATATTGTATTCAAATGGAGAAGATGCTTTTCTGCTTTTCTATTCAAAATAAAGTCTTTCTGATCAAGGACAGGGCAAAACACTTGTAACCCCATGAACGGAGAGTAGGCTTTTGTTGGCCTTCTATGGCTAGCTTTATGTTTATATTTGAAATTCCTTAATTATTGAAAAATGCTAATCGTACATGGTTAGCCTTATATGTGCCAGAAAAACTTCCTGAAAGCTTGAACGTAGCCTCTCAATTACTTGTAGAGGCTTGCTATTGTAACAGTAGTAGTCTATCAACCGATAAATTTTAATTAGCCGATATGGGAATTGTCACAACACGCATGTCATTTGCATTTTGTTATAAGCATGCAAGGGGTCTCACCTCACCCAGGGAAGGAAAGAACGACATGCAAGATAAACGAATTGTAATTTCCCCCCCGCCTACATGACGAAAGAGTGATAGTGTAGTACCAGCAGCTTACTGTGTACACCTGCTTTTGTGGATTCAAATAAATTTGCAAAGATTGTATTTATCTAGAAACCACCTAATTGTGTTGTTTGGTCAGCTGAAGCTGCAGAGGATAGATTCATTCATGCGGTATCGCGATACGCTACGAAGAGCACAGGTAAAAGGTAGTTTTCGAAGCTTAAATAAACCTGTCTTTGATCCTGGAAATGAAGCCACTGACGTAATTCTGTCATTTGGTCACTTGGTCAACTCAAGAAACAGATAGCCTCAGGGGCGGACCCAGAAAACAAGATAGCCTCAGGAGCGGACTCAGCAAAAAATTGGAGTGGGGGCAAATCAGTGTTTTATCACTTCTTGAACAATATCTGAAGTAATTTTCAGTGAAATAAAAGCAAACTTTACTGAAGTTTGAAAATGGAGTGGGGGCATAGGGGCATAGCCCCCACTGGCCTATATGTATGTCCGCCCCTGGATAGCCTCAAGGGCTCAGATTAAGCAGTCTGCGTGCTCCTGTTCCAACATCCAGACTGCACAATTGTCATTTTTCCACATTCATATTGAGTTGTTTTCGGACGTTGATGTTGAAAATACACCAGATATTATTATATTTTCTTACGTTTGCGAATTATTGGGCAATATGTCATCTTATTACTTGAACAATTTTTGTCAACATTTATTAGCAAAGCATATCACTTGTATATTTCCACGGGCATAGCTATTGAATATCAAACAGGGGGTAAGCATTGGGGATCAAGTTTGTTTTCCCGGATATATACTTTACTTTACTGTAGATGGTTTGTTCACACTAGCGTGCTTTGGGTGGTGCATGGGCTCCAGCTCTGCCACCACTTTCAAATTGTGATTGATCTAGGCTAGGCATGTGTTCATGGCAGAGGGAGGTGCTACAGTCCCATAGGACAGGCATTTGCATGCACTTAGGGCATCTCCAGCCGCGCCCAGGAAGGCCTCCCCAGACTTTTTTTCGCGCAGGCGCCGAAAAAACGGCCCAGTCGCGCCCCAGGAGCCCGATTTTTGTCGGCCTAGGCCGAAAACAGCGTCGGCGGACCCAGGCCGAACCAGGCACGCTGGGGCGAACTGTTTTGGCGCGAAAAAGCCGCGGGCCAGCAGCGTCAGCGACACGGCGGCTCGTCTTCCCCCAACTGCCTCGGTTCCCGCGGGGAATCAATGGCAAGGCTGCCGCCGGTCAGCCTTGCCATTGATTCCTCACGGGCGGCGCGTCACGGGACGGCGCGCCGACGCCTCCCCATCCTCGCACGCGTACACACGGGCGCGGAGTGGCTATAAAGCCGGCGGTCTCACTCACCTGTGCCAACACCAGCCTCGCCCCTCGCCGCCGCCCACTCCCTCTCCGTCTACCTCTCCCGAGCGCCGCCGCCCAGCCCCTCTCTCTCCCTCTCTACCACTCCCGAGCCCGTCGCCATGGCAGAACGTTTCCCCGGAGACGAGGCGGCGGCCAACGGCTTGGGCCGCCGTTCGCTCCGCGAATAGGAGTTATGGCTCCTGTTCCAGGTGAACATCCCGACGCCGCCGGACATTCGCGCCGGGCCGACGGGGTGGCGGCTCAACGACGGGGGAGTGCCCGTTCCCCCGTTGCCCGACACCGTGGCGAAGCCCAAGTACTTCGCCGAGGAGGTCGAGGTCGTGCTCGCCTCCCTTAACGACGCCGAGCTCTCCCTCCCCCAGTACGCCGCCGAAAACCACGCGGCATGGGCGGCGTACTTCGAGCGCCGCCAGCAGCAGCACCTAGCGTCCACTAACGGCGCGCCGGTGGTCGGCGACGTGAAGAACAGCGAGGGGCGTCACGTGTGGTGGGGCGTCCCCGGCCGCATGCTGGAGGGCGTGCTGACGTACCTCGATGGCAGCAACAACCCGCCGTTGATGTACCCGGCGAGGGGGGCCGCCCCGTCGCAGCACCGGCGCGCCGGGCCATGGGCGCCAAGGAGGTTCGGGTCCTCCTCGTCTTCCTCCTCGCACTCTTCTTCTCACTCCTCCGGCACTCCGGCGCTACTCGGCGTCAAGACCGAGCCCGCGGCGGAGACGCCGCTCGGCCGGCGCGGGGTAAGCATTGGGGATCAAGTTTGTTTTCCCGGATATATACTTTACTTTACTGTAGATGGTTTGTTCACACTAGCGTGCTTTGGGTGGTGCATGGGCTCCAGCTCTGCCACCACTTTCAAATTGTGATTGATCTAGGCTAGGCATGTGTTCATGGCAGAGGGAGGTGCTACAGTCCCATAGGACAGGCATTTGCATGCACTTAGGGCATCTCCAGCCGCGCCCAGGAAGGCCTCCCCAGACTTTTTTTCGCGCAGGCGCCGAAAAAACGGCCCAGTCGCGCCCCAGGAGCCCGATTTTTGTCGGCCTAGGCCGAAAACAGCGCCAGCGGACCCAGGCCGAATCAGGCGCGCTGGGCGGCGTCCGGGGGCGCTGGGGCGAACTGTTTTGCCGCGAAAAAGCCGCGGGCCAGCCGCGTCAGCGACACGGCGGCTCGTGTTCCCCCAACTGCCTCGGTTCCCGCGGGGAATCAATGGCAAGGCTGCCACCGGTCAGCCTTGTCATTGATTCCTCACGGGCGGCGCATCACGGGACGGCGTGCCGACGCATCCCCACCCTCGCACGCGTACACACGGGCGCGGAGTGGCTATAAAGCCGGCGGTCTCACTCACCTGTGCCCACACCAGCCTCGCCCCTCGCCGCCGCCTACTCCCTCTCCGTCTACCTCTCCCGAGCGCCGCCGCCCAGCCCCTCTCTCTCCCTCTCTACCACTCCCGAGCCCGTCGCCATGGCAGAATGTTTCCCCGGAGACGAGGCGGCGGCCAACGGCTTCGGCCGCCGTTCGCTCCGCGAATAGGAGTTCTGGCTCCTGTTCCAGGTGAACATCCCGACGCCGCCGGACATTCGCGCCGGGCCGACGGGGTGGCGGCTCAGCAACGGGGGAGTGCCCGTTCCCCCGTTGTCCGACACCGTGGCGAAGCCCAAGTACTTCGCCGAGGAGGTCGAGGTCGTGCTCGCCTCCCTTAACGACGCCGACCTCTCCCTCCCCCAGTACGTCGCCGACAACCACGCGGCATGGGCGGCGTACTTCGAGCGCCGCCAGCAGCAGCGCCTAGCGTCCACCAACGGCGCGCCGGTGGTCGGCGACGTGAAGAACAGCGAGGGGCGTCACGTGTGGTGGGGCGTCCCCGGCCGCACGCTGGAGGGCGTGCTGACGTACCTCGGTGGCGGCAACAACCCGCCGTTGATGTACCCGGCGAGGGGGGCCGCCCCGTCGCAGCACCGGCGCGCCGGGCCATGGGCGCAAAGGAGGTTCGGCTCCTCCTCGTCTTCCTCCTCGCACTCTTCTTCTCACTCCTCCGGCACTCCGGCGCTACTCGGCGTCAAGGCCGAGCCCGCGACGGAGACGCCGCTCGGCCGGCGCACTCGCAGCGCCGGCATCGTCATCAACGAGGGCGGTCGTCGCGCCTCCTTGTCGGCTCCTCCGCGCTTCCTCAAGCCAAAGACGGAGCCGGGGCTGGCGCCGGTGAAGACGGAGCCGGGGCTGGCGCCGGTTAAGAAGGAGCCCGCCGCGCCGGTGAAGACGAAGTTCGACGACGACGACGCGGCCCTGGATTGGGCGCGCCTGGACTCCATTGCGATGGAGAAGGCGCGGCGGGAGAAGAATAAAGAGCGCCAGCGCGCCGCCCTGCGTCGCTTCGAGGAGCGCCGACGCGGCCGCGACGAAGGCGGAGTCGTCGTCATATGCGACAGCGACGGCGACGACGACGACGCGTCACCACCAGTCCGCCATGGCGACGCCGGGCAGGGGTCTAGCAGGGGCGCTCGTGTCAAGGAGGAGAAGGCCGACGAGGATGATGGCGGCGACGACGGCGATGACTTCAGCCATTTTTTTTATATTAGGTTAATGTAATGAAAATCCGCGAATTTTGCCGAAATTTATCATGTTTGCCGAAATTGAACGTGTTTTTAGCCGAACTTCGCCTAACGGTGCTTGTTTTTTCTAATACGCGCTTGGGGGCGGCTCTGGGGCCGGCGGCTGGGGACCAACTCGCCCCCAGGCTCAATTTTTGCGCCGGCTCACCCCCAGGCGGCGCTTTTAGGTGCCCCCTGGGGGCCAACTGCTGGAGATGCTTTTAGAGCATCTCCAGCCGCGCCCCCAACGGCTGAAGAGGCCCTCCCCAGGCGTTTTTGCCGCGCCGGCGCCGAAAAAACGGCCCAGTCGCGCCCCCAGATGCCCGTTTTTCGCCGGCTCGGGTCAAAACTGGTGCCAACGGATCCAGGCCAAACCCGGCGCCCTGGGGGGCGCCTGGGGAGCCGGCACAAGCGAAAAGGTCGCGTGGGTCCGCCCTGTCGGCGACTCGAGGGCCTCTTCCAGCCGTTTCTTGCCGCTTTTCCCCTGCTTCCCTCCCGCTCGCTCGCCTCCCGCCAAACTCTGTCCCGCTCGCCTTCTAGTCGGCCGCCATGCCACCGAGGAAGTACGCAGCCCCACGCGCGGCGGCAACCGCGACCGGCACCGTGGCCCAGCCGAAGCAGAGGAAGCCGAGGGCACCGCCGTCCAAGCCACCGGGCATGTCAAACGCCGAGTGGAGGGCGGAAGTTCAGCGACGCGATGCAGTCACCGCCGACCGGCGGAATAGGGCCATCGCCAAGAAGGCCCGCGACAACGCGGCGCGCGCGGCTGCGGCTGCCTACTCATCCGTGGACCACACGGGGATGATGAATCCACCCGGCAGCAACGCCCAGTACGAGCCCTGGGGACATGTAATGCCCCGGATGTAATACTTTCCCTTTTGGGCATATAATATATCTCTGGCTTCATCTATTCCATTCCGGGTTCTTTGTCTTTCGGGTTTTTGTTCTTTTGTCGTGTGCGTGTGTTCATTCATTCATAGCATGTAGTCATCTGCATCGCATTGCATTTGTGTTGTCGTTTGCATCCGGTTCCACGCGTTCCTTCCCGTTGTCCGTTTCGCGTTCCGGAGCTCCCTCACGTGTCCGTGGCGTCCCGTAGGCCTACTTTGGTGTTTGGCCGTGTAACGTTACCGGTTTGGCGCGAGACTTGTCGTGTGTTGTTGTTTTGGTGTGTGTAACCCGCCTGTCAAATCTCGTCGCGTTTGGAGTCCGTTTGCTACCCCAATAGTTATTCTCGTGGGCTCAAAGTGCATCCACTTTGAGGCCCAAGACACCCCTCCAACAGCCCACCAAACCAACCCAAACCACTCCCTTCATCTAGACCATCCAATTATGATCGCGTGGCCGAAAACCACACCCCATTTGGACAACCCTAGCTCCTTGTGCCTATATATTTGTCCACTTCCCCCAATTTTTGCCCCAAATCAAGGAAACCCTAGTCCACCATCATCTCCTTCCTATCCTTCTTCTACCACCAGCCACCGCCGCCTCACCGGACTCCTCGCCGGAGTTCTGCACCACCACCGCGCCACCTCGCCGGTATTCCTCCACCTCACCGGCCGGGCCTCCCGCCGGCGCCCTCACGTCGATCCGCCGGCCTCTTGCCGGATCCTGCCGCCCGGGTCCCCTGCGCCTGGACGGGGCTCTCCTCCGCCACCGCCCCAACGGCCCCGGCGCCGATCTGCCTCCAGCCGCCGCAGATCGCCTGCCCGCGCCGCCGCTCGGGAGGGTTGAGGAGGCCAGTCGCCCGATCCGCTCGCAGCAAGCCTAACGGGCCAGATCATCGGCCCAGTAGCGTCCGGCTACTCCCTCCTCCCGTCCAGGCCGCTCCCTGGGGCCGGCCTCCTTCGCCCGCAAGGCCGCGACGAGCCAGCCGGGCCGCCCCCAGCCCGATCCGCCGGCTTCCCCGATCTGTGCGCCTCCCTCGGCTGGGCCGAACCCTAGGGGCCCAGCTGGTGGCCCGATCCGCCGCCGGCCTGCCTACCCGCGCCGCCAGCGCCCGCTCCACTCGGGCCGGGTCAGGCCGATCCGTCGGCCCGGTATCGCGCCCAACCCGCTTCGCCCTCCGGCCCGATCCGCGACCGCCGCCCGTTTGACCTTTTTTTTCAGATCTGAGGTTGCTTCAAAATCCTCTAAGTCCCTAAATTCTTTACCTGTCTGATGCTATATTCAAATGGTGATAACTTTGTGTGTGTTGCTCCGATTTGAGTGAATGAGATGTCCAAACGTTCGTGGAGACTTGTACTACTTTTCATTCCATTGTGCCATGCATGTTTGAGGTCATCTAGATGCTTAAATATCTGTTGCAAGAGTGCATCTCATTATAAACTGCTGATTGTAGTTATTTTCATGCCACCTTTGCATAGTGATAACTTGGTGCTCGTTTATCCGAATGATGCAAATGATATGTCCACGTGTTCGTCTTGTCATGCTCTACATGTTAAATGCTTAGGTTTGCATGATAGAATTAATCTTGCCATGTTTATCTCCTTTGTAAAATGCCATGTGGCTGTTATGTGTTTAGATTGTTATGAAATGCCAACTTGAGGAGCTCATTGTTATCGTTGTGTTTATCTCCATGATGCATGCTTAGGTGTTTTGGAATCACCATCATATGTACTTTGATGTGGTGCTTACCACTTGCGATGTTTAGTTTTGAGGTGACTTAAACTTGCTCTCAAAGATGCCATGATGAAACTGCTGTTTTAACACTTAGTGAAATTTCACTAAGTCTGGAATCTGTAATTTCCAGATGTCATGTTTGCTTGTTGTTCTAGGCCAATCCATGATAGTTTTGGGGTGACTCTTGATGATTCCTTGATGTACATATTGTTAGCTATCCATTCATGCTCTCACATGCTTATTTGAGTGCCTGTAGCATATTTAATTTTTGCTCGAAAGTTGCAATAAATTACTGCTGTCAGGATTTTGTTGTCAAGTTCAATATGTCATAGCTTGTTGCTATTGATCTGTGGCTCCTTTGGGGGGTGCACCAATGGACTTATTTGCTGTAGGATATGTCTAGTTTATGTTCATGCTCTTTGCCATGATGTTTGAGTGCTGTAGCTTATTTATCTAGTGCTCCGAAGTTGCTATGTGGCTGTAATTTTCAGCTTGTGCATATTTCTTGTTTCGGGCATAACTTTTAGCCCGTAGCTCAGTTTTCAGCAAGTCTTATATGAAACTTGGTTGATTTTTCATGTAGATTCATAATATCCTATTGTTATCATGTTTTGAAGTATTTTGCTTGAGTGTAATTTTTCCATGCTCCTTGTGCTCCCATAGTGCAGAAGTCATGCATCCATCATTTTTGTGTGCGCATTGCATCTTGTTGATTCGTGCCTTGTGTGGTTGTGTTGATTAGAGCCGGAAGCTGAGACCGAGTACGAGTACGAGCACGAGGTTACTACCGAGGTTGAGCACGAGGACCCCTCTTACGATCCGAACGACAACTCTTCAGGCCAGATGACCGAACCCCGATAACACTACTATATTTGCCTATTGCTAGTAGTCTCGCTCTATAGTTTTGCCTCGATGCCCATGTCTTTCCTGTTAGCTTCCTAATTGTAGCCATGTTCATGTCTAACCACCCTACCTATGCAAACCGTTGAATGGCTAAGTACGCTTCGCTCAGCCCCTCTTATAGCATTGTTAGTTGCAGGTGAAGATTGAAGATGATTGCTTCATGTTGAAGTTTGTTGGGTTTTATCACACTATATAAATGCTTAAATGAAATCATCTATATTTTGGCAATGGGTGGAAGGCTAAGCCTTTTGCTTGGTGTTTTGTTCCACTCATGCCCTTAGGAACCGTATAAACCGGTGTTATATTCCTTGATTATGCGTTCCTCACACGGTTGGGGTTATGGGGCCCCCTCGATAAACCGCTAAGTGCTAAGTCTTTTCCAGCAAGTCCCAGCATTGGTACTATTTTCCTAATAACTAAATAAACTTGCATAGGGAGTAATTAACCCTCTTTCTTAATCAACAACCCCGGGCCAGTGCTCCACATGAGTGTTGGTCCGAAACGGGGAGCCTGCGGGGCCACCACGAGGAAACTCGAGGTTTGGTAAAAACCCGTAGCTTCACCCATCCGGTCGTGGCCTGAGACGAGATACGCGCGGCTACTATCAGGGTGTCGGCACGCCGGGAGGATTTGCTGGATTAGCCTTACCTTAGTTCGGAGTATCTTGAGCACGGGATTCCGAGAATACTCGGCTCTTCCCACTTTGGAGTTGCGACTCCGCGGATCGTGGGCTTGTCATGGGCCAAGTTGGAACACCCCTGCAGGGTTTGAACTTTCGAAAGCCGTGCCCGCGGTTATGTGGCAGATGGGAGCTTGTTAATATCCGGTTGTAGAAAACTTGACACCATGTTCCAATACACTACCAGCGTGTGTACCGTGACTGTCATTTTCCGAAAGGGGTTTCGGGAGATGAACACGGTGGGGTTATGTTTGACTGGCTTTAGTTAGGATCACTTCGTGATCATCTTTCGACCGAGGCACCTTATCTTCTCGCTCTCTTATACGTAAGCTAGGCTAGTGCTGCTGCAACCACTTATTCTTATTCTTTCTTCAGCCTTGTTACACACCCAAGGCTTAGATAGTCGTGTTACCCGGGAACGGGATTGCTGAGTCCTCTGTGGCTCACAGTTACTTCAACACACTAGATGCAGGTATGATGGTGAGCTACCCAGGCAATGGCACTGAGCTAGACTGGGAGTACGACGAGGAGCGTAGCCGTTACTATGTCCGTTATCCCGATGATCAGTAGTGGTTCTTCTACTAGGATTCGATCTAGACCTGTGGTTTAATGTTATGTTTGGTATCTCGACATTTGGATTTTACCCTTAGATGGGCTGTGATGTTCTTTTGTATGATGATTGAAACATGTAATGAATTTGTGTGACGTGGCGAGTGTAAGCCAACTATCTTTTCAGTTTTCCATCCCCATTTTTTTTACATGAGATGTGCAAAGATACCAAACTTGCGATCATTCCAGCATGGGCTTATATCTCTAAGTCATGCCTCGACACGTAGGAGATATAGTCCCATTCTGGGCATTACAGGACAGCAAGGCGTCGGTCCTCCGCAGCCATGGGGATCGCCCTCGCCGGGCTACGCCGACGGTGACGGGCACGTTGGGTTCAACCCAAACGTAACCTTCCCCCATGGTCACCCGGCGACGCGCACCCCCTCGCCCGCCTTCGCCGGCGTGCAGTACCCTCCATACAACTACTCGCCGCCCGCCTACGCGTCCTCACCGACGCCCCCTTTCCGCCGTGGCCCGCTGCCCTTCTCGCACCTCGGCGACACCGACGAGACAGGAGCCGACATGGACGACATCATCGCGGCAGGTTCGACCGCGGCCGACGCGTCTCCCGGGTTCGTCACCAAGGACGTGACGGTGGATCTCAGCGGCGGCATGGACGGCGAGCTCGGCTACGTCTACGGCGAGGACGTGCAGCAGGCGCAGGAGCCGGAGGAGGACGAGGAGGAGGAGGAGGAGGAGGAGTCGGCGCCTGATCCGACGAAGGGGCGCAAGAAGAAGAAGCGGGCGGTCAGGCCAGGCGAGCCGCGCATCAAGTGGACGTCCAAGGAGGAGGAATGCCTCGCCGAAGCATGGAAAGTCATCTGCCTCGACCCGACGACCGGCACGAACCAGAGCTTCGAGACGTACTGGGACCGCATCAAGGTCGAGTTCGACGAGCGGAAGCTCGTCGACCCCTACTTCAAAGGCGTGTACATGCAGCGCGGCTCCAAGGCGATGGCGAACCATTGGGGGCGTATCCAGGGGCCGACCCCACCGAGTGATTCGTTGCGCACGCGAACTTGCGACGCTCTATTTTTGTATGCCAGACTACATCCGATCGCCGAACTGTGACTTGTGATCACCGGATTTGTGGCGTCTTTTGTGATGAGCGGGAATGGCCAAGTTCGAATTTCCCGCATCCTGGGGCCGACGCCTGGGGGCGTGACTGGGAGCTAGGTCGCCCCCAGGGGCCGAGCTTGCGCCGGTTCGCCCCCAGGACCCTCTTTTTAGGCGCCCTGGGGGGCCGGACGGCTGGAGATGCTCTTACGTTTCTGCACTGCTATGTCCCAGTATATGCACTTCATCAGCCACATCACTATGCAGGCATTGCATCATGAGTGTTAGTGTCATGAATGTTATTACTTGCAAATTACAATGATTTGCATAGCTGTTTCGCAAGACAATCAGAACTGTCTTATGAACTGTGTGTGCTGCACTTACAAGAAGTCAATACACTCGAGGGTGGCTTCTTACTCTCTGTTTTAGTGAGGGTTGCTGCTGCTGCTGCTGCTGCTCACAGTTGCAATGTATATCAGGGTTGTTGCTGCTGCTCACAGTTGCAATGTACTCCCTCCGTTCCTAAATATTTGTCTTTCTAGGCATTTCAACAAGTGACTACATACGAAGCAAAATGAGTGAATCTACACTCTAAAACATGTCTACATGCATCCGTATGTTGTAACCATTTGAAATGTCTAGAAAGACAAATATTTAGGAACGGAGGGAGTATATATCAGGGTTGCTGCTGCTCACTGTCTGTTTTTGTTTTCAAGGAGCTGGCTGCAATTACAAGGTTTCAGTCGCTGCTGACTATCCTTTGCTTGCAACTAACTTCCGTAACAAATACTCCCTCCGTTCCCAAATATTTGTCTTTCTAGAGATTTCAACAAGTGACTACATACGAAGCAAAATGAGTGAATCTACGCTCTAAAATATGGCTACATACATCTGTATATTATAGTCCATTCGAAATGTCTAGAAAGACAAATATTTAGGAACGGAGGGAATATTTAGCAGCACACAATCATCATGCCCCGGGAGTAAAGTTTCACGGGCATAGATTTGGAGATATAAAACAGTGGGGAGCATTGGAGGTAAAGTTTGTTTTCTCGGATACCTGACCTTGGAGGATGGGTTCTTCTACCCATAGTGCTTTGGGTGGTGCATTTGCTCGACCTGAAGTTGTGACTGATCTAGGATCATCGGCCTGTTTCATGACCGAGGGAGGTGCTACAGTCGCATCGACCAGGCCCCTGACATTTATATGTACTTGATATTCTGTAATGCTAAGTAAATATACTTCCTGAAGCTGGAAACAGTGGGAACCCTCCGCGTCATCTCCCGCGAGGCGACCCGGAAGCTCCATATCCGTCGCCACCGCCCCCTCCCTCCCCCTCCTCCTCCCTCTCCGCCGCCCGGGGACGCGACCGGGCAAAGCCCTGCTGTTGCCGGCCGTGTGGCGGGCTGGTGCGTCGATCTGGCGTCCCTGCCTCCCCGTGGCGGGCAGCTGGATGGGGGCCGCACCTGCGGTGCCTGGATCGATGGCGGCATGCCGTCACGGCGGATCTGGCCCACGACAGCGCGGGCTGCAGGTGCCCGCCTCTGCCGTGGCTGCGGCAGGTGGTGGTGGCCTCGTGGTAGTATGTGGTGGTGGTGCGTGCCTGAGGTTGGAGACGGCGGCCGCGACAGCTCTTCCTGATTTGACCTCGCGGTGGCGCGGGCCATGATGGCTTGGGCTGCGGGTGGCTGCCCTAACCGGGCCCTCCCTCGGCTGGTCGGGGTGGCGGCGCAGTGGCGGTGGATGCGCAGGTGCGTGCCCGGCGGCTCCGGCGCTTTGAGCCCGTCGAGCAGCGCTGGTTGGGCAGTGGCTCGGTGTGGCTGCTGCCCCGGCCATGGATAGCTCCATGGCTACTGGGTAGGTCGACTGCGGCGGCGGCTGACGTGGCCCGGCTTCAACTTGTTCGTAGCTGACTTGTGACGGCCTTTGCTCTCTCCTCGTCGTTCGGGCACTACTTCCGTCGAAATGATGTCCTTCTCCCAACAGTGACCCATCGCTCGTCTCGCGACCGGTGCGGCCGGACCGACCTTGTCTCGCGCATGGTGTAGCAGGACCGAGCTCGTCTCGCGCACGGTGCAGCATGATCGACCTCCTTTCACCTACGGTGCCGATGGATCAATCATATCCGCTTGGTGTTGCAAGAGGGGCGATGGAGGCAAGATTTGGATGGCCTATTGGGTTTCGGTGCTGGGGCCGCTCAGGGGTGTCAAAGGCAGGTCCTTTCCTCCCATTGGTTGGGGTAGCGGCGGATCTCGGGTGAGGTGGTGTCAAGGTCTTGGACGTCGGGGTGGCGACCCTGGTGATGGTAGCACTGTGCTCATGGGCAGAGGTCGTGGCTTGATGCTCCCCAGTGGCCATGGCCGTGTGGGCGGCATGGTAGCCGGTGTGTGGCATTCAGTGGGGGTGAGTGTTGGCCGGGTGAAAACTTGTTCCATCTTCGGACGGACCGGCGGCGGCGAAGCTCGCTCCACTACTAGAAAAAGGCTTATCCCCAATATCTCGCTACTAGTGGCGCACCATGATGGTGGTGCGCCACTGCTATATAGCAGTGGCGCACCGAAATCAGGTGCGCCATTGCTATGTTTTTACTATTGGCGCACCACATGAGCAGTGCGTCATTGCTATTTTTTTGGGTCCATCCCCCCACCAGACATAGCAATGGCGCACCACACCTAGGTGTGTGTGGTGCGCCATTGCTATGTCTCGCACACACAAACACACACAAACACACACCTCCGTGGACTGCCTTTTAGGTTTAAAAAAAATAAAAGAAAATGATAAAAGATTAAAATAAATTCAAAAAATAGATGCCCATGTGTTATGCCTTCTAGTTTTTAGGAAAATTAATGAATATGAATTTTGAATTTTTTTGCAAAAGGCTGCCGTGTTTCGGTAAAATGCCCGTAACTTTTGCATACGACCTCCGATGAAAAAGTTTTTTATATGAAAAATCATCTACTCGAAAAGTTACATCCGAATTCAATTGGCTATGCCCGTCATCGATTTTCTAGAATCCTTAAAAACCTAACAGAAAAAAAGTTACGATGCTTTTATGATCTGAAGGCAAAAAAAATCGAAAAATGCAAAAAATAAATAAATTAGCAATGGCACACTAGTGCATGGTGCGCCACTGCTATTTTCCCGCCTTCAAAATTCAAAAAATACAAAAATAAAAAACTAGTTAGCAATGGCACACCTTCTGAATAATGCGCCACTACTATTTTCTCGCCTTCACAATTCAAAAAAATAGCAATGGCGCACCAGTGCATGGTGCGCCACTGCTAAGTTGGGACAGAAGTTTAAAAGGGCCGGCCAGCCACTTACCCCTTCATTCTTCTCCTCCTCTCCTCCACTCCATCTCCTCCGCTCCGGCGACCTCCTCCTCCTCACGGTGCTCCTCCTCCGGTGACCTCCTCCTCCCTCCTCTCCTCCTCACGGTGCTCCTCCTCCGGCGACCTCCTCCTCTATCCTCTCCTCCTCAAGGTGCTCCTCCTTCCTCTCCTGCTCACGGTCCTCCTCCTCCTCTCCGGTGACCTCCTCCTCCCTCCTCTCCTGATCCTCACGGTCTCTCCTTCCTCCTCTCCTCCTCACGGTCTCTCCTCCCTCCTCCTCTACTTCCGGCCACATGTGGAGCTCCCCCGGCACAAAGAACGTACCAGATCCAGGTCGAGAACGAAATTTGAAAAAAATTCAAGCAAAAAAAAACAAGCAAAAAAATGAGTCAGATCTAGATCGAGATCCAAATTCAAAATTTAAAAATAGCAATGGCGCACGGTGGGGGTTAGACTGTGCGCCATTACTATTTTCCCGCCTTCAAAACTAAAAAAAAATCAAAAAAATTTAAAAAAAAGTTACCAGTGGCGCACCTGTAGTAGGTGCGCCACTGTTACATGCAATACTAATGGGGCACCAGAGGTGCGCCATTAGTATTTGTTACTAGTGGCGTGGTAATAGTGGCGCACCTATAGTGCGTCATTAATGGCAAAAATAAGTGCGCCACTAACAGTCCTTTTTCTAGTAGTGCTCTCTTCTCGAAGGCGTCGCCGCGGCTCTCGTGCTACTCTAGGGAAACTCTGATCCTTGGATCGGGCGGTGACGGCGCTCTGGTGTCGTATCCTTCCTGAAGGTGCCGTCTTGGAGCACACGGTTCGTCGTATGTGGCTTCATTGCTTCGCGGTGATGGGTTCCCGGTTGAGCCCCCAGTTGCTATTGTAGTGCTAGGGATGGTGTTGCTGCGATCAGCGCCTACCTGCCTTTGGTGTGTGTGTTTTGTGGTGGCATGCTTTTGTAACAGATTGTTCTGGATCATTGCTTTATATATAAAGTAGGGCGAAAGTCTTTTTGGGTAATATACTTCAGCAGCCGCATCATTCTGTACGAGTGTTGGTCTCATGAATTGTACTCTCTCCGTCCCAAAATAAATGACTCACTTTGTACTAAATTTAGTAACTTGTTTTGTGACAGAGGGAGTTCTACTTACAGCGACTTCTCTAGCTGTCTTCCAAGACAATGAACTGTCTTATGAAGAGAGCCAAGCCAAGTATATAGATAAAAAATATTCTACAAACAATTATAGAGAACAAGCTTGAGAACTTGCACATCATCCTTATTAACAATCCAGTGCATTGAGAACCCAAAGCAACCAGCTTACGAAATGAAGAACGTTTGGTTTGCTAGCTTACCTAGCTTCTTAATCTAGTTTTCTGGTGTGTTTTCTCTTCATAGTTGAAGAATTTCATTTTAATAATTAGCTATATTGCATACGATCAACATACGAATATTTTGCAGCACAAATAGGAACTCGTACAAGATATTTTGCATCACGGTAATTTCTAGGACAAATACAAGATACAAATTCTTGATAGCATCTCAAACCACAAAACGAAACAACCAAAATCTGAAGTATAATTTCAACACTGAAACTAGATGAGAATTGGGAGAGATTAGTATAATTTGCATCACGATAATTTCTAGGATACATACAAGATAAGAATTCTTGATAACATCTCAACTCACAAAACAAAACTTCAGTACTGAAACGAGATGAGAATTGAGAGAAATTACTATAGAGTGTGATGTGTTAACCTGCTAGTTTCTTGGCTGAAGCAGTGGATTAGGTTGTGCTGCTCACTCGCCATCTGAATACAAACATGAGAAGGAGAGCATGGAGATTAGAGGTAGACGGGCGGCAATGGCACACGGCGGCGGCAGCAATCCCTAATCCCACCCACGTACACGCTAATCACGGACAAATAACGCAGCTCCTCGAGACTGGATCGGAGGCTACCTTGCCCATCTGGCCACTAATGGGCTTTTACTATGGGCTTTTATTAAAAGAGCGTTCAGAACATTGAAATAGGGGGGGGGGGGGGGGGGGG
>LR738710.1:930349347-930360628 GCA_902687465.1 Secale cereale
GTCTACGTGTACATGCGAATGAATCGCTGGTTGCCTATACTTGTCCCGTGTATCGCTCGGGCCAGGCCCCTGCTCGTCGATTCTTGCTGAATGTATGTTTGTTGATTACAACTGAGTGCAATTAACAAGCATTTAGGTGCTACTGACTATTTGTTGCTTGCTTGCTTAAAACTAAATTCCATTACAAATATTCATGCTCCATTTTCTATGGATGAAAAAAATGATTTATCGATCAACGCTGCTAAGCCCCTTGCTTCGCTGCCATGGAAACAAAGCAATCCATCTTGACGTTCTTCAGCCTCATATGTCACTCATGCTCAAATGTCGTTCATGCTCGGTCTGTCTCAAGGAGAGTCGTTCGAACAGTCCAGACCCAGCTCAAATGTCGACACGAGAAAGCCACTGCTGCAGGCGGTGGAAGGTGATGCCGATGGAGGTGTATTTGTTGGAACCGTGGCCTTGCCCTATCTCTACCTCTCTCTCTGTCTCTGCACTCTCTCTCTGTCTCTGCACTCTCTCTGTCTGTGGCTCAAACCAACGAAGAAGAAGGACGAGGAGGAAGACGGAGACAGTGGACACAGTAGGTTTTTCCGGCGCTCGAACGCCCAGCCGCACGCACGGCAGTTCTTTCCTCAAGCTCGAACTCGATCGCCTCGACTGTTACAACGGTCATCGCATGGCACACGACCACGACCTTGCCCACGCCTCCACTCGCCCACGACCTTGCTCATGCTCTGCCCGCGCCTGCAACGTGCTCGGACGCGCGCGTTTCGCGGCGAGCACCAGCAGAGCTGACCCGATCGCGCCGTGCGGCTCGCCAACAACCTACGGCTACACTCACGCGCACGGTGTGCTCGTGCACGGACATGCCCATGCACCACACGCACGCACACACGCACGCAAGCAGCGCACGCTCCGCCGCCGGTTGCCTCCGCAGCTAGGGACAGTCGCGCTTGAAATGCCCGCGTTCGCCACATTTGTAGCAGCGCCCACGTCGGTTGCCGCCGTCCCTCGTTGCACGCTGCGCACGTCATCGTCGTCGTCCCGAGCGCCACCGTGTGGCCGATCCCGCGCTGCCCACTGCGCTGCCGTCAGCAGCAACTGATCGCCGCCGCACTCGCCGCCGTCTTGTCCACGGCGTCGAACCCGTTCATCGAACGTGTGCAGCCGCCCGAGCGCCTCGTCAAAGGCCAGCTCCTTGACGATGCAAAACTGCTCGATGCCCGCGACGAAGGGGAAGAGGCGATCCGGCACCGTGTCCAGCAACTTCTTAACAAGTGCTGCATCGCCCAGCGTCTCCCCGAGGTTGACGTACCTCACCGCCATCACCGCGAGCCTCCTGCCATACACGTCGAGCTCCTCGCCGTCCGCCATCTTCATTCGGTCGAACTCGCCGCGCAGCGTCGCCAGCCTCGCCGCACGGACCCGATCGACGCCAGCGAACCTCACCTTGAGGGAGTCATATACCTCCCTGGCGGTGAGCTTCGTTGACACCTGCAGCAGTACATCCTCCGGCAACGCCCCGAGAAGTATCGCGCGCGCCGCCTTGTCCTTCTTGGCGTTCACCGCCGCGTCGCACGGCGCCACCTCCTCCCATGTGGTGTGCACGTCGAGCATGGCCTGCGCCTTGATGGCCCAGACCGTGTAGTTGTTCACGGTCAGCATCGGCATCGCCATCGTCGCCGATCCGCCCGCTCCTCCGCCGTGCGGCACGATCACCAATGCCGCCCGCGAGCTCCAACCGAAGTTCTGATGCCAATTGTTAGAATCGTGGCCTTTCCCTAGCTCTACCTCTCTCTGTCGCTGCACTCTCTCTCTCTGTCTGTCTGTGGCTCAAACCAACGAAGAAGAAGGACGAGGAGAAAGACGGAGACAGTAGACATGGGAGGTTTTTCCGGCGCTCGAACGCCCAGCCGCACGCACGGCAATTCTTTGCTCGAGCTCGAACTCGATCACCTCGACTGTTACAACGGTCGCCGCACGGCTTTATAGCCCCGAGCCAGCGCACCGGGCACGCAGCCAAAGCCTCCACTCGCCCACGACCTTGCCCACGCTTCACACGCTCTGCCCGCGCCCGCAACGTGCTCAGACGCGCGCGTCTCGCGGCGAGCACCAGCAGAGCTGACCCGATCGCGCCGTACGGCTCGCCAACAACCTACGGCTATACTCACGCGCACGGTGTGCTTGTGCACGGAGTGGCCCGTGCACCACACGCACGCACACAAGCACACACCCGCCGTGGACCCGACGCACCCGACACGGCCAGCTCACGCACGCACACACGCTTGCTGTGTCCTGGTTGTCGCCACGGCTTATTTGCCCAACAGTATTGACCTGGTTGATCCAAGGCACAGCTTCATATCTCTTCACTCTGCAGCAGCTTATCATCGGCGGCATCGGAAAGCTTTGCTGGAAATGCTTGGGAAACCCACTGCCCGAGGCTGGATTCCTCGACAAACATGTGGTCTGTGGACCTCTTCCCGTTGAAGACTTCAAGCAGCATGATCTCAAAGCTGAACGCGTCGCTCTTCCATGACCCCTTCCCCATGTACGCAAGCTCTGCTCAAGAAAAATATTCAGTAGAGTTGGCATACGGAAGTAGTAGATTCTAATTAACGATTGACAGTTTTTTTTTCTCAAGCATGGTCATAGCAAGCAGGTACCTCGGGAAATGTACCCAACAGTCCTTTTTCATCCACTATCAAAGTAGTTGTACAAAAGAGCAGAAGTAAAAAAATAGATATAGGTCTGTATACCACCTAGTGATGACTACTGGAGCGAGCCAAAGGCGCACCGCCGCCTTCGCCCTCCCTCATAGGAGCCGGGGAAACCTTGTTATAGTAGACCGTCTGAAAATCATCATGCTAACACCCCATAGGACCAGCGCATCAGAATAGCAACCATCGCCGATGAAGAGAAGCATAGACTGAAAGGATCCAACCTGTCGACACACGATCACAGACGAACAAAAACATGATCCACATGGATCCACCGAAGACAAACGCCAACCTCCCGCGAGATCCGACGGGGACTAACCTCCACACGCCCTCCGACGATGCTAGAAACACCACCAAGACGGGGACTAGACACGAGAAACCTTAGTGAAAGGGTCCTCTTTATTTGACGGGTACCCGATTGTCCCTACCATACTCGCCGAGACCATGGAGCTGTCATTGCCTAGAAGTCACTTGGTGATCCCGAAGTCGGTGACATTCACAGTCATGTCCTCATCGAACAACATGTTGCTAGGCTTCAAGTTGCAGTGTAGGACCAGTTGACAGTGATGATGGTGCAAATACTCCATTGCCTCTAACACGCCAAGCATAATGTCCAGCCTCTTGATGAATCCTAGTGGTTCACTATTTTCAGAGTGCAAGTGTGCCTTCAAACTACCATTGGGCATTTGCTGGAGCAGCAGAGCTCTGAAATCCAAGTTGGAACAGGTGTTCAGTATCCGTATCAAGTTGTGATGCCGAGCCATCCGCAACACTTGGCATTCAGCATCAAAGCTCCTCACGGGCCTGCTCAAATTGCATGTTGAGCACTTTTATCGCGACGACCAAACCATCGTCTAGTTGGCCGTTGAAAACTTTGCCAAAACTTGCAACTCCAAGTTGTCCTCATTGAAATTTCCAGCGGCACGAGCAACCTCATGTTAGGATGCTAGCATATGGCTGATCGGATCATCTTATCTCTTTTATGATTAGTGTTGGCTGGAGATTTTTTATTTAATGGTCCACCACTCCTTATCTTGACGAATAGATGGAGTTGTGTGAAGCATCGCTAGCTGTGAGACTAATTATTAAAGAGTGAACTGGATGCCTTCAAAAGGAAAGAAAAGGACACGCACTATCTCCTACCGCAATAGGAAAAGCATCTTTGGTCTGAACCGTCTCTCTTCTCTTCCCGACCCAATAAAATTCCCCCCAATCAATGCAAACGGCTCACTCGCTTCACTCTCCACCTCCCTCTCGTCAGCACAATATCCCAGTGGAGGCCTCAAGCCCCCACATCCAGAAGAACTCGCACGCAGCAGGCCTTCCCTAGGTAATCAACATCTTCTTCTTCTTCTTCTTCTTCTTCCCCTTGAGCAAAATTTCCTCCGGATCTGCTGCTGTCGGTTAATTAATCATGTTTATTTATGATGCTGTTAAGTTCCATCATGCTACAGATGAATTCTCCTATTGTTAATCGCCCATGCTATGCAGAAATTCTTCGATATATCTGCTCTCAAACGATTCATTTATCGAAATAAGTAAATAAATCAGTTTGATGTAGTAGTACTAGTAGTATATATCCGCTCTAAAACTAAGACTGAGCTCCTGCTGCTGTTCCCCAGAATTTTCTCTGATAAAACTACGTGCTCACTTGTTAACTTGAAAAACTCCCGCTCCTGTCAGTCTAACCCTGTCTAGAATGCTGCCAAGTTCCATTATGCTACACAGAGAAACTATAAATTCAGATTCATTTTACCAACTAAAAATCAAATTCAGATTGCTGCATATCTGCTGCTCCCAGACTAAGACTGAGCTGCAGGTTCCCCAAACTGCTACACCTCTCCCTTTTGTTCAGTCCCGAGGACGTTTGTTCTTAATTTCTTACAGAAGTTTTCACTTATCAGCTACCATCCTGACCAATTAAACTTTCTGCGATGTTTCAGGTGTAGTACAGGTCCAACACCAGCTGAGAGGCTGCTACCGTGCGGCACCGAGTATGGCTGAGGTTGTGACCGGAGCAATGAGCACCCTCCTGCCCAAGCTAGCCGACTTAATCACGGAGGAGTACAACCTTCACAAGGGTATCAGGGGCGAGGTCATGTTCCTCAAAGCTGAGATGGAGAGCATGGAGACAGCTCTCCTGAAAGTTTCCGAGGCACCAATCGACCAGCCACCGGACATCCAAATCAAGCTTTGGGCCAAGGCTGTGAGGGACCTGTCCTACGACCTCGAAGACAGTATCGACAGATTCATGGTGCGCATCGAAACCCATGGACAAGACAAGTCCCATAGCTTCAGGAACTTCATTGACAAGAGCATCAGCTTGCTGACCAAAGGCAAGATTCGCCATAAGATCGCAATCGATATCAAGGACATCAAGAGCCGCATCAAGGAGGTCAGCGAGCGGCGTGATAGGTACAAGGTTGACAGTGTGGCCGCTGCCAAGTCAACTGGTCCAAGTGTTGATACCCTTCGTTTGTCAGCCTTATATACAAAGGCCACTGAGCTCGTCGGCACTGACGAAAAGAGCCTTGAGGTAGTCAAAATGTTGATGGAGGGAGATGAGGCTACCAAGAAACAGCTGAAGGTGGTATCCATTGTTGGATTAGGTGGATTAGGCAAGACAACACTGGCTAATGCAGTGTATGAGAAGCTTAAAGTGCAAATTGATATTGAAAAACAAAAACCGCAATTTCATTGTACGGCTTTTGTTTCCGTGTCTCTTAATCCTACCATGGAGAAGATTTTCAAGAGCTTGCTCCATCAACTTACCAACATGAAGTACGAGAATATTGAGACAACATGGGGTGAGGCGCAACTCATCAGCGAGATAAGAACATTCCTTGGAAACAAAAGGTATGTGTATGTGTGTGCACTACTGTGCGTGTGTGTTCCTACTTCCTACCATATCATTTCGTATATGGATAACACAAGAAATTTTTAATGGTGTAGATTCTCAAAATGTTCTTCACTTTGCATTTACCGAAAAAGGCTTTCGCCCCGCTTTATATATAAAGCACCAAACCACAAGCATCATGATACAAACTCACGCCACCACCACACAGACACACACACCCAAGGCAAGATACAAGGGTGCCGAGCACCGCCACACTACCCCCAACGACTACCAAGCCACTACAAATGCACAAGGATGACCCGCTTGGAGCCAACGGAGACCTCCAATCCTCCGAGGAGAGGTGAGACGGAAAACGACGGAACAAGGACTCCAAGCTGGTGCCTCCTAGAAGGGAACGACCACTGATTGCCGCCACCATCCGATTCCAAAGATCGAGTTTTCACCCGGAGCGATTCGAAGGAGTAAGGGCACCGCGACGGAGCCTTCATGAAGGATACGGTGTCCACGGACGCCGCCACCGTCGGCCAATTCAAAATTGAGCAAGTGATGTACCCCGGCACGCCCACCCCTCCGACGCATCCTAGCTCCGCCAACCACCAACAGCCATCCACCCGTGTGGCCATGGCCGCTCGCCCGCACCCGAGGTGCAAGTTCCGCCCACGAAAATTGAGCCTCCCGCCACCAGGGCCGCCGCCCTGCGTCCAGACACCCCCAAGACCGACCAAAGTGACCGGCTTTGGGCCAAAGGGCACACCCGCCCGAAGAGACCGCAGCATACGTCCCGCCTCGAACAACGCCAGAGCCGTGTCAGCCCACACACGGCCGGGGAACGGGGGAGGAGGGGGAGCGGACGCATCCGGGCCGGCACACCCCTGTGCCAGCGACGGGTGGCCCGAGCTCGTCAGAGCCTCCCATCCCTCCAGCCTGCCTCCCCACCGGACACCTCCTGTGTCACCCCACCTCGGCGGCGAACGCAGCTCCACGCGAGGCCACCAACGTACACTCGTCCACCGGAAAGAAGAGACCCGAAGGACCACTGCCAATCGCAAAGGAAGCCACCGAGGAGCCCAACTGCGCTACCTGCCGTCGTCCAGCCGCTATAGCCACCGGATTCCGGCCGGCCCGCCCATCGGCCAGCCGCCGCTGCTGCGCACCACCACCCGCCGTGGCCATGGCAGGGGCGGAGACCAGCAGCCCGCGCCGCCCTCGGCCAGCGCCGCCCTGCCCCAGATCTGGCTTCGACCTCGCCAATCCCGACGACCAAGGCGCGCCCTCCACCACCGCGCCGCCCAACGCACCACCGCCGCGCCGTCGTGCTGCTGCGCCCGACGCCTAGCGCAGCACCCAGGCCTGGGTAAGCTGCCCCGTGCCTCGCCACCCGCGCGAGGGGAAGAGAAGCACCCCGCCGCCGGCGCCGCCGGTCGGGCTTTGACCAGCCGCGCCCCCTGGCGGCGGCGAGGGAGGGGAGGAGGGGAGGAGGGACGCCCCGCCGGCGGCTAGGGTTGGCCTCCCGTGCGCCCGCGGGGGCGTCGCGGGAGGAGGGAGAGGGGATCCGCTGTCATATCTTTTCTCACTTTGCATTTAAGATGGTAAACTTTATTACGTAGCTCATCTCTGCTGAAATATGAGAAATTATATAGACTTGTAATATATGTGTTTTGGTAATAATTGTAGGTACTTGATTGTTATTGATGACATATGGGATAAATCTGTCTGGGAAAACATCAAATATGCTTTGACAGAGAATGGGCATGGAAGTAGAGTAATCACAACAACCCGTATTCTTGATGTTGCACATCAAGCTGGTGGTGTTTATCGGCTAAAGCCACTTTCTGTTGTTGACTCAAGGAAGTTGTTCCACCAAAGAATATATGAGACCGACAACAAATCACCACCTAATCATTTGGTTGAAGTATCTGAGAAAGTTTTAGAAAGATGTGGTGGAGTTCCTTTAGCTATCATTACAATTGGTAGCTTGCTGTCCAGTAAAAAGGCAAGAGCACATACACATGAGTATTGGTCCATGGTGTACAAATCTATGGGTTCTGGGCTAGATAACAGTCATGATGACGTTAAGAACATGAGAAGGATATTATCCGTCAGTTACTCTGACCTACCTCCACACCTAAAAACTTGTTTACTGCATCTCAGTCTGTATCCAGAGGATTACGAGATTGAAACTGAGCCATTGATATGGAAATGGGTGGGTGAAGGTTTTCTAAAAGAAGAACAGGGGATGAGCTTATATGAAGTAGGAGAGGATTACTTTGACCAGCTCATTAATAAAAGCTTGGTCGAACCTGTAAAACTTGACAATGTGAATAAAGTTCATTCTTGCCGCGTACACGATATGGTGCGTGACATGATCATTTGCTTGTCAAATGAAGAGAATTTCCTAACAACAATCGGTGGTCGGCAACCAGTGAGTCTACCAAGTAAGATCCGCCGACTGTCTGTCCAGACATGCATTGAAGACGTTGCTAATCAGCTGCCACCCATGGAATTGACCCATGTGAGGTCACTTACTGTGTCTCATCCAACTTTCAGTTTGTTGCCAGCATTGTCGGGTTTTCCAGTCCTACGTGTGTTGGATTTAACTGGCTGTTGGGAGGTGGATAATAATCATTGGAAGGATATATGCAGTTTGTTTCACTTGAGATATTTGAGTTTAAAGCGTACCTCTATCACTAAGATCCCAAAAGGGATTGGGAATCTGAAATTCCTACAAGTGCTGGACATCAGATCCACTGGAATAGTGGAAGAGCTTCCATCAACCTTTATTTACCTAACACAACTGCTGGTAGTCGACATGCTTGATAGCATCCGTTGTGATGTGCCAAGGTGGATGTGCTCCATGTCTTCCCTCTTCTCCCTAAGCATCAGAATGAAAACACTAGGAGAGGAGGACTTTCAAGTCCTCGGGAGCATACCATCTCTCAGTGAACTGCACATACAAGTGAGGAATTCTACACGAGGCAGACACAAATGGTTCGTTGTTGGCAGTGGTTATCCATTTCGGTGTCTAACAAGGTTCAGTGTCGAGACTAACACCATGCAGTTGAGGTTTGCACAAGGAGCCATGCAAAGTCTGCACACCGTTGAGTTATTTTTTCATGATGTGCATGACACATTACTTCAATTTGGTGATTTCATTTTGGGCTTAGAAAACCTCTCTTCACTTGAGAATGTCAATGTTATGTTCTACAATGACGATCACAACAAGACCAGAAATGTGAGAAATGCAATAGAGAAAGAGATCTATATGCATCAAAACATGCCCAAATTGACGTGGGAAATATGGGTATGTTCTAAATATTCGGTAAATATTTCATATATATATTAGCCATATGTTTTTTTTACCTTAAATACAGTTACCGACTTCTCTTCTTTTTAACCTCATGTTTTTCTACAATGTTACTTATCTATCATTTTTAAATATTAGCCTTTTTTAGTGATTTTTTTCATAAGTACACTTATTAATTTACTCTATATGTTCGTTGATTGTAGTTTTATTTTACATTATGCTTATTTATCTACTTCTTGGCTTGTGACTGTGCTAATAGTGTAATGCTGAATCGTTTCTCTGGGTCAACTAGCTTGCACCATATGGGTGGTAGGTTGGCTTTTAGAGATCACCCTTCTCAAGCTTGGGTGTTGGGAAATTACCACCACAATGGTTTTTTAAGAAGTCAATGTGACTATGCATGTTTTCCAGATGAGGAAGTAGATTAGGCTGAGGGAAATTATTTGCAATAGTATCCTGATCATACTTATGTTGGACTCGTTTCTGTTGCAAAAAGAATGTTTCCATCAGATAAAAGGAAATTCATTCTTTCGCACAAGATTTATTACATAGTAAAAACTCAGAAATGTTTCCATAATCCATTCAAGGAGGTGCGAGGCATCATATAGTTTGTTAACTTTGTAGTTGCATGCTCATATGTTTTTTGCTGATCACAGTAAAACAGAGACGGCCTACAGAACAGTTATAATGTTTCTTGTTATGCGCTGACAGGAAATACGCCGTCACCTTGAGCTTCGTCACCAGGCCCAGCGGATGTACTTGCAATGTACAACCTAACCTCCTCTGAAAGTATCTCATACAAGTTTGCCAATTAGTATATTCAAATGAAGAAGATACTTTTTCTGTTCAAATAGATTCTTCCTGAAAACAGAGATTGTGGCCGTACTCAACTTTTTTAGAGGCTTTGCTATTTTGCTAGTAGTTGTCAGTAATATAAAATAGGAGATTAACTGAATTGTTAGAAGTATAAACGTGATTAGGATAGAGATATGGAGATACTTTAAATTCAGTTGAATTCACTCCCGCAAGGAGGAATGTTAGAAGTACAAACATGATTAGGATAGAGATAAGGAGATAGATATAGAATTAGTTTAAACCCAACATGTCTTGTCCTGTACTTCAAGCCTTTACCCTACATGTATTTCTATATATACCTCATATGAGGGTAAAATAAATAAAACCATACAACAACAATTCCAGTCTGCCTACAGTTTTACATGAATGTCAGAGATTAGCGATTGATACACATTTTTTAGGGCACTAACCCATGCAGAAAAATTGAACAACATATATGTTACTTGTTCGCATTTTGTTGTAAACATGGAATCCCACATCACTTGGTGAAGAAAAGAATAGCATGCATGATAAAACGAACCCTAAATGCTTTTCCGCCTAGAAAGAAATATTGCCTGTTTTCAACCTGTTCACGTGTTCTTTCCTTGAATATTGGGCAGGTGTTAGCGACAAGGCTCGCGAGACTCTGGAGAACCTGCAGGCTGAGCTGCTAGATGATGGTTGTGCTCGAGAGCTGAGAGAGTTGGTAATAAAGGTTCAGAACCAACTGCAGGATCTCAGCGATGATGAGTAGGATGCAAACTTGGACACCTGTGCGTTGGCCTCGATCGTGGATTGAATTGCTTGTAGTGATTTGTATTACTCTTTGAAACATCGATGGACCAGTTACAACATACATTTGCTGATGGTCTAGATGGTGACATTGCAGCCTTGCAGGCGCAGATGGCCACCATCAGGTTAATTACAACTCTACCACCTGGGTGGATATAATAACTGAAGATGTACTAGAATAGCAGCACACCAGCATCATGCATGCTCCATTTGCGATGGATGTAAAAAAATATGACTTGTTTTCCAAACCCTATATTTCTCTCAGATTGATATTTTTACCGTGTGCATTAATTAGTTGATGAACATATCATGGCACATACATTCGACAATGATGGTTACTACATTTATATGCACACTTGATGTTTTTTATCCTACTGAACTAGTTCGGAAACGCGCCTTGGCGCGTGGTGCCTGGCTCAACAAGATGGATCAGTTCGATGCATCAAACTAACATCAGAAGAATGGCATTGCCTTTGTATATAACATAATTATGCCCAACCACTAGTAGATAAAGGGTCATCAGACCCGGTTCATTTGGGCCTTTAGCCCCGGTTCCAGAACCGGGACAAGAGGGTCGGTACTAATGCTCTGACCCTTTAGTCCCGATTCAATCCAGAACCGGGGCAGAAGGGTGTCCACGTGGCCTGTGCACCGAGTCCAGGCAGGAGGGGCTTTAGTCCCGGTTGGTGGTACCAACCGGGACCAAAAGGCATCCACGCGTCAGCATTTCTGTGGCTGTGGTTTTTGTTTTGTTTTTTTTTGAAAGGGGAGGGGGGG
>LR738710.1:930365517-930414621 GCA_902687465.1 Secale cereale
TTGACACTAGCTAGGCAACCTCTCTCGACCCCTCGACCCCCGACTGCTCGGCGATCCACAACCCTAGACCCCCTCATGTCACATTTTGTCGAGTGTCAAAGGATTCAACAAAACCAATACTTCATCATTAGGCGAAAGTAACAGTAGCATGATGGTACGAAGCTCTCCAAAGTTATTTTGGAACGGAGTCCCAGATAGGATAATTCGTAACAAAAGACGGATTATTCTATCAAGAACTCTGTTTCAGAATATCTTTGCATAACTTTGTACCAAAATGCCCCGGTTACTTCTGGCAAATGATGAAGTCATGGAATTCTTCAGTACTTTGACCCCCGACTGCTCGGCGATCCACAACCCTAGACCCCCGACTGCTAGGCAACCTCTCGACCCCTCGACCTTCGGCCTCTCGGTCCCTCGACGACCCTCGACCCCGGCCCCCCCTAATGTCGAAGTTATCGGGGAGGGTGTATATCGACATAGACATATCCGATAAAAAAAAGAGGAAGAAGAAGAAAAAAGGAACTGCTAGAGGAGAAGATCGAAGAAAAAAAAAGAAAAAAAAAGGAGAAGAAGAAAGGAATAGAGGAGAAGAAGAGAAAATTTCTCTTCTTCTCCTCTATTCCTTTCTTCTTCTCCTCTTTTTTTCTTTTTTTTCTTCTTCTTATTTATTTCTCCTCTTCTTCCTCTCCTCTTCTTCTTTCTTTCCTCTTTCTTATTTTCTTCTTTCCTATCCTTCTTTTTCTAAATTTGTAACTTTTGCATATATAAAACTTTCTATATATATTTAGCATATATAAACAAAAAACTATATAGCCACATACACATATATATACATCACATACACACATCACATATATACAGCAACTTCCTAAGAAAAAATATATTTATATACACATACATATATATTTAACATATATATTTAGCAAATTCCTAAGAAAAAAAATATATACACATACATATAAATACAGCAACTATATATACTGCAATTTATATAAACATAAAAAAAAATACACATATATACATATATACACAGCAACTATATATATATACAGCAATATTAAACATAAAAAAAGGGAGCCCCTCACATCGCGCGGCGGGGCTGGGCGGCGCGACGGCGGCGGGGCGGGGCGGCGACGAGGCGGCATCGGGGCGCGGCGGCGCGACGGCGGCGGGGCGGGGCGCGCGGCGCGACGGTGACGGGTCGGCCGGGGCGCGGCGACGACGCGGGGCGGGGCGGAACGGGGTCGCGGGGCGGGGCGACGGCGACGAGGCGGCGTCGGGGCGGCGTCGGGGGCGACGGCGACGGCGACGGGGCGACGGGGGCGACGGCGACGGCGACGGGGCGACGGGGGCGGGGAAGGAGAGGGAGGCGTCGGGGGCGGGGAAGGAGAGGAAGAAGGAAACTGCCCAAAATTTCGCAAGTCCTGGTTATATAGGAGCTGTATTAGTCCCGGTTTCAACCACCAACCGGGACTAATGCCACCCTTTAGTCCCGGTTGCTGCCAACAACCGGCGCTAAAGGCCTTGCTGCGGTGCGGTGGGAAGTTTAGTCCCACCTCGCTAGTTGAGAGAGGCCTGCACCAGTTTATAAGCCCCGCTGCCTCTCTCCTCCCGAACTCCTCTAAACTGCAGGCTATGAGCCTAAACTGACACTGCTTTGCCTGTGGGCTTGCTGGGCTTACTACGGGCCTGAATCCTGGCCCATGGTTGGGTTTCTAGTCGTATTCAGGCCGTGTGGGCCCAGTAGGTGGCATTTTTTTTATTTTTTTTCTTTGTTGCTTTATTTTTTAGTTTTGTTTCTACTTTCAACAAAATACTTACTGTTGCTATTTTTATTTATTTGTTTTCTTTGTTGCTTTATTTATTTGATTTTGTTTCTATTTACAAAAAAATACTTATTGTTGCTTTTTTTTTCAAGTTTTTTTGTTTTGTTTTCTGCATTATTTATTTTCTTTTGTTTTTTGTTTTATTTTTTAATTCTTTCTGGTAAAACCAATCACAAACTTTCTGTTAGTGCAAGTAGTATTCAAATTTGAATAGTTTAAATTTGAAATTATTTATTTTCTTTGTTGCTTTATTTATTTTATTTTGTTTCTACTTACAACAAAATACTTATTGTTGCTATTTTTTTTTCAAGTTTTTTTTGTTTTGTTTTCTGCATTATTTATTTTCTTTTGTTATTTGCTTTATTTTTTTAATTCTTTCTGGTAAAACCAATTACAAACTTTCTGTTAGTGCTAGTAGTATTGAAATTTGAATAGTACAAACGGACAATGGTTTCATACTCGTTTGTTACAAAATTGGCATGGTATCATCATAATAGTTGCGGAAAAAAGTCTTCACTTTTTCTTCGCTTGTGTCATTTGCTTATTGCGCCGTAACCATGGATAATCTTCATCGTTTATCAGGATGCTTGGGTCAGCCTTGACTTTGAAGGGAGGAATTTCATGAAACTTTTCATAATCTTCAGACATGTCTGTCTTGCCCTCCACTCCCAGGAGTCCCTTTTTCCTGAAAGAACTATGTGGCGCTTTGGCTCATCGTATGATGTATTCGCTTTCTTATCTTTTCTTTTTCTCGGTCTGGTAGACATGTCCTTCACATAGATAACCTGTGCCACATCATTGGCTAGGACGAACGGCTCGTCAGTGTATCCAAGATTTTTCAGATCCACTGTTGTCATTTCGTACTGTGGGTCTACCTGTACCCCGCCTCCTGACAGATTGACCCATTTGCACTTAAACAAAGGGACTTAAAATCATGTCCGTAGTCAAGTTCCCATATGTGCACTATGTAACCATAATATTTGTCCTTTCCCCTCTCGGTTGTAGAATCAAAGCGGACATCGCTGTTTTGGTTGGTGCTCTTTTGATCTTGGACAATCGTGTAAAATGTATTCCCATTTATCTCGTATCCTTTGTAAATCAATACAGTCGAAGATGGTCCCCTGGACAACAAGTACAACTCATCACAAACAGTGTTGTCACCTCTGAGACGTGTTTCCAACCAACTGCTGAAAGTCCTGATGTGTTCACGTGTAATCCAGTCGTCGCACTGCTCCGGGTGTTTGGAGCGCAGACTGTTCTTGTGTTCATCGACATACGGGGTCACCAATGTAGAGTTCTGTAGAACTGTGTAGTGTGCTTGAGACCAAGAATATCCGTCCCTGCATATTATTGAGTCCCTTCCAAGCGTGCCTTTTCCAGTCAGTCTCCCCTCGTACCGCGATTTAGGGAGACCTATCTTATTAAGGCCAGGAATGAAGTCAACACAAAACCTGATGACATCCTCTGTTTGATGGCCCATGGAGATGCTTCCTTCTGGCCTTGCGCGGTTACGGACATATTTCTTTAGGACTCCCATGAACCTCTCAAAGGGGAGCATATTGTGTAGAAATACGGGCCCTAGAATGACAATCTCGTCGACTAGATGAACTAGGACGTGTGTCATGATATTGAAGAAGGATGGTGGGAACACAAGCTCGAAACTGACAAGACATTGCGCCACATCACTCCTTAGCCTTGATACGATTTCTGGATCGATCACCTTCTGAGAGATTGCATTGAGGAATGCACATAGCTTCACAATGGCTAATCGGACGTTTTCCGGTAGAAGCCCCCTCAATGCAACCGGAAGCAGTTGCGTCATAATCACATGGCAGTCATGAGACTTTAGGTTCTGGAACTTTTTCTCTGCCATATTTATTATTCCCTTTATATTCGACGAGAAGCCAGTCGGGACCTTCATACTGAGAAGGCATTCAAAGAAGATTTCTTTCTCTTCTTTCGTAAGAGCATAGCTGGCAGGACCTTCATACTGCTTCGGAGGGATGCCGTCTTTTTCGTGCAAATGTTGCAGGTCCTCCCGTGCCTCAGCTGTATCTTTTGTCTTTCCATACACGCCCAAGAAGCCTAGCAGGTTCACGCAAAGGTTCTTCGTCACGTGCATCACGTCGATTGAAGAGCGGGCCTCTAGGTCTTTCCAGTAGGGTAGGTCCCAAAATATAGATTTCTTCTTCCACATGGGTGCGTGTCCCTCATCATCATTCGGAACAGCTAGTGCGCCGGGGCCCTTTCCAAAGATTACGTGTAAATCATTGACCATAGCAAGTACGTGATCACCGGTACGCATGGCGGGCTTCTTCCGGTGATCTGCCTCGCCTTTGAAATGCTTGCCTTTCTTTCGACATTGATGATTGGTCGGAAGAAATCGACGATGGCCCAGGTACACATTCTTCCTGCACTTGTCCAGGTATATACTTTCAGTGTCATCTAAACAGTGCGTGCATGCGTGGTATCCTTTGTTTGTCTGTCCTGAAAGGTTACTGAGAGCGGGCCAATCGTTGATGGTCACGAACAGCAACGCCTTTAGGTCAAATTCCTCCTGTTTGTGCTCATCCCACGCACGTACACCGTTTCCATTCCACAGCTGTAAAAGTTCTTCAACTAATGGCCTTAGGTACACATCAATGTCGTTGCCGGGTTGCTTAGGGCCTTGGATGAGAACTGGCATCATAATGAACTTCCGCTTCATGCACATCCAAGGAGGAAGGTTATACATACATAGAGTCACGGGCCAGGTGCTGTGATTGCTGCTCTGCTCCCCGAAAGGATTAATGCCATCCGCGCTTAAAGCAAACCATACGTTCCTTGCGTCCTTTGCAAACTCCTCCCAGTACTTTCTCTCGATTTTTCTCCATTGCGGCCCGTCAGCGGGTGCTCTCAACTTCCCGTCTTTCTTACGGTCCTCACTGTGCCATCGCATCAACTTGGCATGCTCTCTGTTTCTAAACAAACGTTTCAACCGTGGTATTATAGGAGCATACCACATCACCTTCGCAGGAACCCTCTTCCTGGCGGGCTCGCCATCGACATCACCAGGGTCATCTCGTCTGATCTTATACCGCAATGCACCACATACCGGGCATGCGTTCAGATCGTTGTATGCACCGCGGTAGAGGATGCAGTCATTAGGGCATGCATGTATCTTCTGCACCTCCAATCCTAGAGGGCATACGACCTTCTTTGCTGCGTATGTACTGTCGGGCAATTCGTTATCCTTCGGAAGCTTCTTCTTCAATATTTTCAGTAGCTTCTCAAATCCTTTGTCAGCCACAGCATTCTCTGCCTTCCACTGCAGCAATTCCAGTACGGTACCGAGCTTTGTGTTGCCATCTTCGCAATTGGGGTACAACCCTTTTTTGTGATCCTCTAACATGCGATCGAACTTCAGCTTCTCCTTTTGACTTTCGCATTGTGTCCTTGCATCGACAATGACCCGGCGGAGATCATCATTTGGTTCCTCTTGATCTTCAGTAGCTTCACCCGTTGCAGCATCATTGGGCACATCGTCTGGTTCCTCTTGATCTTCACCAGCTCCCCCCATTGCAGCATCACCGTATTCAGCGGGCACATAGTTGTCATCGTACTCTTCTTCTTCGCCGTCTTCCATCATAACCCCTATTTCTCCGTGCCTCGTCCAAACATTATAGTGTGGCATGAAACCCTTGTAAAGCAGGTGGGAGTGAAGGATTTTCCGGTTAGAGTAAGACATCGTATTCACACATTTAGTGCATGGACAACACATAAAACCATTCTGCTTGTTTGCCTCAGCCGCATTTAGAAACTCATGCACGCCCTTAATGTACTCGGAGGTGTGTCTGTCACCGTACATCCATTGCCGGTTCATCTGCGTGCATTATATATAATTAAGTGTGTCAAAAACCATTACAGAACATCATAAATAGATAATTAAGTGACCAAATGGATAAAAGTTCATCATCACATTAAAACCAAAGTACATACTGTTGGGGAACGTAGTATTTTAAAATTTTCCTACGATCACGCAAGATCTATCTACCAGATGCATAGCAACGAGAGGGAAGAGTGTGTCTACGTACCCTCGTAGACCGGGAGCGGAAGCGTCAACTGACGCGGTTGATGTTGTCGAACTTCTTCGCGATCCAACCGATCAAGCACCGAACGTACGGCACCTCCGCGTTCAGCACACGTTCAGCTTGATGACGTCCCACGAGCTCTTGATCCAGTTGAGCTTCACGGGAGAGTTTCGTCAGCACGACGGCGTGGTGACGGATATGATGTGTTCACCGGCGCAGGGCTTCGCCTAAGCTCCGCGACGGTATGACCGAGGTGTGATTCTGTGGAGGGGGGCACCGCACACGGCTAAAACAATTCAACTTGTGTGTCTTTGGGTGCCCCCCTGCCCCCGTATATAAAGGAGCAAGGGAGGGAGGCCGGCCAACCTCTCCTGGTGCGGCTAGGGAGTGGACTCCTACTAGTTCGAGAACTATGTAGACATGACCGAGACTCATCTCCGGTCAATAACCAATAGCGGAACCTGGATGTTCATATTGGCTCCTACATATTCTACGAAGATCTTTTATCGGTCAGAACCGCATAACAACATACGTTGTTCCTTTTGTCAAACGGTATGTTACTTGCCCGAGATTCGATCGTCGGTATCTCTATACCTAGTTCAATCTCGTTACCGGCAAGTCTCTTTACTCGTTCCGTAACACATCATCTCGTGACTAACTCATTAGTCTTTTTGCTTGCAAGGCTTATTGTGATGTGTGTTACCGAGAGGGCCCAGAGATACCTCTCCGACACTCGGAGTGACAAATCCTAATCTTGATCTATGCCAACACCACGAATATTTTCGGAGACACCTGTAGAGCATCTTTATGATCACCCAGTTACGTTGTGACGTTTGATAGCACACAAGGTGTTCCTACGGTATTCGGGAGTTGCATAATCTCATAGTCATAGGAACATGTATAAGTCATGAAGAAAGCAATAGCAGTTAAACTAAACGATCATAGTGCTATGCTAACGGATGGGTCTTGTCCATCACATCATTCTCCTAATGATGTGATCCCGTTGATCAAATGACAACTCATGTCTATGGCTAGGAAACATAACCATCTTTGATCAATGAGCTAGTCTAGTAGAGGCATACTAGGGACATACTGTTTTGTCTATGTATTCACACATGTATTAAGTTTCCGGTTAATACAATTCTAGCATGAATAATAAACATTTATCATGATATAAGGAAATAAATAATAACTTTATTATTGCCTCTAGGGCATATTTCCTTCAGCATGTATCTTCCGCACCTCCAATCCTAGAGGGCATACGACCTTCTTTGCTGCGTATGTACTGTCGGGCAATTCGTTATCCTTCGGAAGCTTCTTCTTCAATATTTTTAGTAGCTTCTCAAATCCTTTGTCAGCCACAGCATTCTCTGCCTTCCACTGCAGCAATTCTAGTACGGTACCGAGCTTTGTGTTGCCATCTTCGCAATTGGGGTACAACCCTTTTTTGTGATCCTCTAACATGCGATCGAACTTCAGCTTCTCCTTTTGACTTTCGCATTGTGTCCTTGCATCGACAATGACCCGGCGAAGATCATCATTTGGTTCCTCTTGATCTTCAGCAGCTTCACCCGTTGCAGCATCATTGGGCACATCGTCTGGTTCCTCTTGATCTTCACCAGCTCCCCCCATTGCAGCATCACCGTATTCAGGGGGCACATAGTTGTCATCGTACTCTTCTTCTTCGCCGTCTTCCATCATAACCCCTATTTCTCCGTGCCTCGTCCAAACATTATAGTGTGGCATGAAACCCTTGTAAAGCAGGTGGGAGTGAAGGATTTTCCGGTTAGAGTAAGACATCGTATTCACACATTTAGTGCATGGATAACACATAAAACCATTCTGCTTGTTTGCCTCAGCCGCATTTAGAAACTCACGCACGCCCTTAATGTACTCGGAGGTGTGTCTGTCACCGTACATCCATTGCCGGTTCATCTGCGTGCATTTATATATAATTAAGTGTGTCAAAACCATTACAGAACATCATAAATAGATAATTAAGTGACCAAATGGATAAAAGTTCATCATCACATTAAAACCAAAGTACATACATATATAGTTCTCATCTAACAACATATAGCTCTCCATACACATCAAAACTATGTAAAACATTTCAACGCGAAAACAAATGCTATCATAATCGCAACCAAGGTAACAATTGATCCAACGGCATAATGATATCAAGCCTCGGTATGAATGGCATATTTTCTAATCTTTTTAATCTTCAACCGCATTGCATCCATCTTGATCTTGTGATCATCGACGACATCCGCAACATGCAACTCCAATATCATCTTCTCGTCCACAATTTTTTTTTTATTTTTTCCTTCAAGAATTTGTTTTCTTCTTCAACTAAATTTAACCTCTCGACAATAGGGTCCATCTTAATCTTGTGATCATCGATAACTTCCGCAACATGCAACTCCAATTCCATCTTCTCCTCCTCCATTTTTTCCAATTTTTTCTTTAACGAAATGTTTTCCTCTTCAACTAAATTTAACCTCTCCACAAGAGGGTCGGTTGGAATTTCCGGTTCAACTACCTCCTAGACATAATAAAACATCTATGCATGTCAGGTTGGTCGGCATAACTATCATAAGCACTAAAACAAATAGTTATAAATTAAAGATAATATACCACATCCGAATCGTAGACCGGACGAGGGCCCACGTGGGCGGATATCAAAACCATCGCACTATATAATAACAAGCAATAATAAACGTAAGAAAATTAGACAAATATCTATCTAAAGCAATAATAAAAGTAAGAAAAGCATGGACATAACAAGAGGCTCACCACGGTGGTGCCGGTGACGAGATTGGCGGGGGCGATCGACGGCGGCGAAGACGGGGACGGGACGTGACGGACCGCTAAACCTAGACAAATCTCGGAGAAAATAGAGCTTCGAGAGGAGAAAAGCTTAACTAGTGTGGCTCGAGCATTCCACCGAACACGTTGTGTGCATAGGAGGTGAGCTAGAGCACCACTAACCCCTCTCCCCCTCGGCCAGAAAAAAAAACAGAGCAGTGAGCTCTACTCTTGAGTGAGGGGGTTTATATAGGCAACTCACTGGTCCCGGTTGGTGCTACAAACCGGGACTAAAGGGGTGCCTTTGGGCCCGGTTCATAACACCAACCGGGACCAATAGTGGTGGGCCAGGAGCAAGAGCCATTGGTCCCGGTTTTTAGCTCCAACCGGGACCAATAGGTCCAGACGAACCGGGACCAATGGCCCACTTGGCCCGGCCGGCCCCCTGGGCTAACGAACCGGGTCCAGTACCCCCATTGGTCCCGGTTCTAGATTGAACCAGGGCTAATGGGCTGGACCAATGCCCTGTTTTCTACTAGTGAACACACATAGTACGTGTCCAAGCAAATGCCAAAGGGCTGTGCAATCGGTCATTACCAAGTAGTGGCGGAGCTTGAAAGAAAAAGCTGGGCGGGCCAGAACAAAGCAAAAACAATTTATTTGAAACTCCGAGTCACAAGCATAAGTATATGATACAAGGGTTGAACAAGGAGCAAGCAGATATGTACATTGATCAAGCAAATACTTATTAAATGGAGAATTTGATACTGCCCTGCTGCTATGTGATGTACTGATGTCATGTGTAGTCCCTGCTGAAGTGTCTCAACAAAATTTGTCCAGCACTGGCTGGCAGGGATGTAGGAGCTTTGAAGTAGAGCAGACGCACGCAGTCCAGAGGCTCATACGCCCGCAGTTGGCCCGCGGCACGACTGACATGCATGAAATCCGCAAGGTGATGACTGACACGACATCTCGTCGGCTGCTCTATGAGATGGAGGGCTGCTCGCTTTGGCGGCCAGTGCTCCCCGGTCCGTGCGGCTACATGCTTCTAGATGGGTAGAGGATTGGGATGTCGTGCAATCCCTGATCTTGTGCACTGTCTTCTTGAGATTCAGCGGGTGTGCGAGGTGGGCTAGGGCGCTAGGCATAGTAATAAAGAATTGATTAAATTCTTGTGCGGGCCATGGCCCAATTCGGCCCCTAAGGAGCTCCGCCCCTATTACCAAGTGCAAAGCAATATTTTTGATACGTGTTAGAAGGGAAATAGAGAGATTGGTGGAATTGATGATGTATTGCTGAGCCTCGTGTGCATATATATAGGAGTACATGATTTTCTTGAAGTACAAGGCAAGATAGAATAAATCCTACGCTATCCTAAGTTTCGTAAATAACCATGATAGTCAACATCCCCCACAGTCACAACGGTAGCGACGGAGAAGGTGAGACTGGGGAAGAATCCGAAGGTAAGCCGACGAACATCCCCCCACAGTCGTTACGGTCGATTCATCGCGGAAATTCTGGCTATAGTGAAAACCGACGAGGTTGCTCAAGTAAGGCGTTAGCCCTTTGTGCTGATGGCGATGGTAGCCAAGAGCTTAGGGTGATGCAGCCGTGCTCTAGGTAGCTGTGCGAGGGACGCCATTTTCGATATCGAGTCGGGGTGGCCGGTGTCGAGGTAGTTGCCGTGGACCGGGAAGAACAACGGCGGCGGCCTGAGGAGGCGGCGGCGGCGGTGCTCAAAGTAGGCATGGAAGAACTCGATAGAGCGACGAAGACCAGTGTGGATGGTGGTTCCCGTGCCTAGAAAGGTGGCACGTCGAATACCATACAGAAGTCGACGCACATGGACGGCGAAGTGGACCGCGTGCCGCAGTGCTACGACCCGAAGGGGTGACGTAGCAGCAGCGCACGGGTTGAGGTGACAGCAGGGAAGTCATCGGGGCGGCGGCAGGACCGTGTGCCATGCTTGCTACTGCCCGATGGGACAAGCAGACGGACTCGGGGTGGCGGTGGACTGCAGGCCGCCTTGCTACGGCCCGAAGGAGCGACGCAACGGCAGCGCACAGGTCGGTGCAACCGTGGGAAAAGACATCAAGGCAGCGACAGAGACGGTGCGGGTCATGCTTGCTACTACCCGATGGGGCACACAGTCGGCAGTGACTGGTGGGTTTGTATGTGTGCAGTATTTACGCGCCGGCCGGCCAGCCGGTATACATACCCGAATACCATGCGTCAGCCGATCAATTCGACGGGCAGGGCTACGTACAGGCCGGCAAACCAAGTCCACGTTTTCTTTCTTCCTATTTTGTTTTGCAGGCGAGTCAAGGATTGGGTGCTGACCGCGGCCCCAAAAAATTAGATGCACGAATGATAAGTCATTAGAGATGACTAGCACATATGCCCGTGCCTCTCTTGTCTCTGGAGTGGGTGATACTAGGATCAAGTGTGATTTCTTTAAGGTATCGGAGGCGTTTGATTTCCATGCCTCACTTGATTTCTTTAAGGTATCGGAGGCGTTTGATTTCCATGCCAGCGAGTGCGAGACCATCTAGGTCTTTACAGATAAACTCAAGTGACATGAGATATGGCAAAGCTCCTTCATTGATTGTCTGGTACCAAACATAAGTGCAGCTAGCAGTACTGGAAATGCGTGATATTTAATAGTGAACTCCTCAAGTTGATCTGCAATCAGCTTGAGACATCGCAAGGATCTTAACTCGGTCGTCAAAGCTTCAAGTAGAGATACCCGTTGTAAGTTCAGTTGATGAAAGGCACAGTTCCCTGAGACTGCGCAGCTAGCAATTTGACAAATCGAGGTAGTTCAACCAACCTGCTGTGTTATTTTCAGTGATATAACTAACATAGCAGGGTGCTTTTAAGGAATTGAGGATGTTAAAACTCTAGGGTTTGGGAAACTGCTCAACACCCAATACGGGCGTGGCTATCTCATATATATAGAAGTACACATAGTGTACAAATACAATATACATGTATACACAAAAGCTACGTATAAACGTTGTCTAACATCCTCCCTCAATCTTAACTGTGACCTGAAGTACAAAGCAAGTTAAGATTGCGCCTACAACCTTCAAACTGAGGTTGTGGAAGTGGTTTTGTGAAGATGTCAGCAAGTTGATCTTTGGAGGAGATGAACTTGATATGAAGAAGCTTCTGTGTAACACGTTCCCTCACAAAGTGATAGTCAACTTCGATGTGCTTGGTACGAGCATGAAAAACTGGATTAGATGAAAGATACGTCGCACCAATGTTATCACACCAAAGAACCGGTGGCTGCTCTTGAGAGACTCCCAACTCTCTCAACAGAGACTGTACCCAAATGAGTTCAGCCGAGGCATTGGCAACTGCCTTGTACTCTGCTTCGGTGCTACTCCGAGATACTGTGGCCTTCTTGCGTGCACTCCAGGCGATCAAGTTGCGACCAAAGAATACAACATAGCCCCCCGTTGATCGCCGGTCATCCAAGCTCCCAGCCCAATCTGCATCAGAGAACGCCGAGAGAGCACTCGAGGAGGTCGACCGAAGATGCAAGCCATAGGAGACAGTATGAGAGAGATAACGCAGTATACGCTTCACAGCTGACCAGTGTGAAGTCCGAGGAGCATGGAGATACTGGCACACACGGTTTACCACATAAGAGATGTTCGGCCGTGTGATAGTCAAGTACTGCAAGCCACCAACAATACTGCGGTACACTGTAGCATCATCTGAAGGAAGCAAGGCACCATCCAAGGCGGATAACCGATCAGTCGCAGACATAGGGGTGGTAGCATGCTTGCACTGCAACATACCGGCACGTCGTAGCAAGTCCAAGGAATACTTATGCTGAGTGAGAGTCAGGCCAGCATGAGACCGTGAAACCTCCAGACCAAGGAAGTAATGGAGAGCACCCAGATCCTTGATAGCAAAATGACCACTCAGAGCAGACAGCAGACGATCAGCAGCAGTCACTGAGGAGCTGATAAGAATAATGTCATCAACATAAACCAGTAGATACATAGTAACCTCAGGACGCTAGGACATGAACAGAGACGTGTCAGCAGTAGACGGAGCAAATCCAAGACGTCGAAGAACTGAGCCAAGTCGGGCATGCCATGCACGAGGAGCCTGCTTAAGTCCATAAAGCGCCTTAACAAGACGACACAAATGATGTGGACGAGCAGGATCAACAAAACCTGGAGGTTGCCGCATGTAAACCTCTTCCTCCAAGACCCCATGGAGAAAAGCATTCTGAACATCAAGCTGACGCAAAGACCACCCTTTGGCAACAGCCAAGGACAAAAGCAGACGAATGGTGGTAGGTTTGACAACTGGACTGAAGGTATCCTCATAATCAAGACCATACCGTTGTTTAAACCCCTTAGCCACCAACCGTGCCTTGTACTGCTCAATGGATCCATCAGCATGCTTTTTACCTTAAACACCCACTTGGAGTCAATGATGTTGACACCGGACACAGGAGGAACCAAGCGCCAAGTATCATTCCTCTGTAGTGCCTGAAACTCCTGCTCCATGGCACTGCGCCAATGAGGAATCCGAAGAGCCGCCTGAAAATGTCGAGGCTCGGCAGTGGGGTCAGCATCTGTCTGTGCCATACACGCTGCAATCCATGCAACCGTGCCATCAGTGTGCACCTTCGGCCGAACAATACCACTCTGACTGCGCGTACGAGGACGCAGAACAGTGGGAGGCGGCGGAGGTGGTGGCGGAGATGGGGTCGATGAAGATGACGATGATGACGCAGACTGCTCCTCAGACGCAGAGCCAGGGGACCGGCCAGGCGAGGAAGGAGTGGATGCCCGCTCGGCCGACGCAAGCGGAGACGCCGGCTCAGGCGAGGACGCCGGCTCGAGCGAGGATGCTGGCTCCGGCGAGGACGCCGGCTCAGCCGGCGCGTCGGGAAGCCCTGTAGTGCCAGGCTCGGCCAGCCCCGTTGGCAGGCCAGGTGATAGAGGGACGTCATGAGCGGGCTCGGCGGACATCCGAGGGGACGCCGGCGGCTGCTCATCCAGAAGCTCGAGGCGTGCTCCGCGCCCAGTACCTGCACCATGGTTAGGTAGCAACAAGGGGGTATATGCAACATCAACAAATTGACCAGGCAATGGCAAAGCAGATTTCTCAGGTGCAGTGGGAGTGGTGGAGGTGACCGGAAGTGCGGAAAAAGGAAAAACATTCTCATCAAACACCACATCACGTGAAATGTAGACGCGGTTAGAGGGAACATGAAGACACTTGTACCCTTTATGAAGAGAACTATAACCAAGAAAAACACACTGTTTAGATCGAAACTCCAACTTGCGTTGGTTATATGGACGAAGATGTGGCCAACACGCGCACCCAAAGACCTTGAGAAACGTATAATCAGGGACTTCATTCAGCAAGAGCTCAAGTGGTGTTTTCATCTGACGGGGTCGTGTAGGGAGTCTGTTAATGAGAAAGCATGCAGTGGAAAACGCATCACTCCAAAACCGGAAAGGGACGGAGGCATGTGCAAGCAAAGCAAGACCAGTCTCAACTATATGACGATGCTTACGCTCAGCTACACCGTTTTGCTGATGTGTATGAGGACAAGACACACGATGTGTAATTCCAAGCTTATTAAAGAATGCATTGAGGTTGTGATACTCACCTCCCCAATCGGATTGCACATGAATGATTTTATGATTGAGCAAACGCTCAACATGCGCTTGGAATTGCAAGAAAACATTAAACACATCAGACTTGCGTTTAAGAAAATAAAGCCAAGTGAACCGACTGTAAGCATCAATGAAACTGACATAGTAATTATGACCACTAACAGAGGTTTGGGCATGGCCCCATACATCCGAAAACACAAGTTCAAGTGGTTTATTGACTACACGACTCGACTCAGAAAAAGGAAGTTGATGACTCTTGCCTTGCTGACAGGCATCACAAACTGCATCAACATGTTTATTTGACACTACTGGAAGCTCATGACGATGAAGTACATGGCGAACGATGGGAGTGGCAGGATGACCAAGGCGCGCATGCCAATGTGATGGAGACACACGAACACCGCTGAAAGCACTAGGAGCGGGTGGCACATCAAGTGCATAGAGACCATTATTGCGCAGTCGACCTCTAAGGAGTACGTCCCTCGTGTCCCGGTCCTTAACAAAAAAATGAAAAGGATGAAATTCAGCAAGAACATTATTATCACGAGTAAGTTTAGGAACTGAAAGCAAACTACGTGAAACAGAGGGAACACGAAGGACATTAAGAAGACGTAATTGTGTGGATCGACGTGTAAGAAGTGATGCCTGACCAATACGTGAGATGTGCATACCTTCCCCATTAGCGGTGCGAACCTGATCGTGCCCACGATACGGCTCCTGTGTAGAGAGCTTGCCCATCTCACTCGTCAGGTGATTGGTAGCTCCCGTATTCATGTACCAAGATGCATCAATTGGATAGGAAGGAGTATGCCCCTGCTCATGACTCCCCAGGGCAGCCTGCTTCTCATTGCCTTTGCCATTGTTCCCGATCCCCAAGAAATCCTGCTTGAAGCGACGATGACAACGGGAGGCAAGGTGACCATCAAGCCCACACAGCTGGCAAGGGACCTGAGCGCCACATGAAGGACATCAGGCATGGACTCGACCTCCCGTGGAGGTAGTGGTGTTCCGCGAACTAGGCGCGGTCTGCGGAGGTTTGCCACCAGTTGGTGGCTTGTAGGGCTTGCCCTTCCCATGCGTTGCAGCATTGGCGGAAGGGAAACTCGGCGTAGAGCGGCGAGCCTGGATGCGTTGTTCCGTAGCGAGGAGACGCGCGTACAACTCATGCGGCTGGATGGGAGTGTCACGACCATTGATATTCTCCACCAAATTATCATAGTCGTCACTCAGTCCGTTGAGCACATAGGAGGTGAACTCCTCCGGACCAAGCACCTTGCCAATGGAAGCAAGTGTGTCAGCCATACCCGTCACCTTGTTGAAGTAGTCGGTGACGGTGAGATCATGAAGCTTCACCTCCCCAAGCGCAGTGCGGATGGCATGAGCCCGCGCCTGAGACTGCGAAGCAAAGCTGGTATGAAGGGCCGTCCACGCATCCCGAGATGTAGCGGCGAAGATGACCAGCGATGAGACCCCCTCCGTAAGAGAGGACTGGATGGCAGAGAGGATGGCCTGATTCTGAGCCACCCACGCATGATGCCCCGGGTGGTATGGCGGAGGGCACGGTAGGGTGCCATCGACAAAGCCCTCCAAGTAGCGACTGCGAAGAAGCGGCAGCACCTGTGCACGCCATGACAGATAGTTATCCGTCGTGAGTTTCACCGGGATTAGGTGCGCGAAGCAGAACGGTGCAGCAGCAGCTACATGACCCGGTAGAGATGGCGCATAGTAGCCCTGATGCGGACCATCACCAGACGTCGGCGAGATGTGAACGAGCTCCGTCGAAGAAGCCGCAGCCGGCGGAGGATACGATGTCGGGGAAGCACCATAGTATGGCGCGATCGAAGGAACCGGCTGGTACCCGCCGTATATCGCCGGTGCAGTGCTATAGGGCGTCGCAGCAGCCGCAGACGCGTTGTAGGTAGCAGCGGAAGACGCACCGTATGGAGGCCGGGGCTGCTGGTGCTGAACGCCGTAGCAACCGGCCGGCTGAGCGCCGCAAGAATCGATCGGAGCTGGTTGGTGCTGATGCATCACGCCACAAGAATCCGTTGGAGCTAGCTGGTGTTGATGCATCACGGAAGAATCCATCCGGGCAGGCTGGTGCATCACGCGGTAGTTCCACCACGACGGGGCCGCGGGCCGGATGCTAGATGCAGCGGGCGGGATGCCATACGCGCCCCCGTATACCGCGGCTGCGGGCGAGATGCCATACGCGCCCCCGTACGCCTGCGAAGCGGGCGGTGCGAGACTTGAAGTTGGAGCGCCATACGGCACTGGAGCCGTGGCCTCGCGGAAGACCGAGGACGGCGGAGCGGCACCGGCCTGGGCGGCGACCAGAGGGACCAGTGGTTGAGACGCCAAGAACGGGGAGGCCGGGGCGGCCTGAGCAGCAGCGGCCTGGCCGGCGGCCGGAGCGGCGGAGGTTGACGCAGCGGCGGCCATCGGGGCGAGCGAGACAGCGATCGGGACGAGGCAGATGCAATCGATCGTACCTAATCTGATACCATGTTAAAACTCTAGGGTTTGGGAAACTGCTCAACACCCAATACGGGCGTGGCTATCTCATATATATATAGAAGTACACATAGTGTACAAATACAATATACATGTATACACAAAAGCTACATATAAACGTTGTCTAACAGAGGATGTCTTGGCACTTGGCAGCAGTGCCCATCTAAGAAAAGTGGAAGAGAGTGGGGCTCATCGCTCTCCTCCTCTTCATCGTGAATAAACTTTTGAATATTATAAGCATCCTGAACATCAGACAAGTTAGTGCCACTTGCAGTTCTTTCACACCATATCTTCACCTTGCTCCGTTGTTTCGTGTGACTCATGATTTGTGGAAACCCTTGGCTTTCGTTGAATTGTCCGGACAACAAAAAGTTGTGACAGTTCCGAAACATTGAACTTTTCAAACAGATGAACAGGGGTAGCAGCCTAGCAGGATGACTTGTATGGGTAGTACATTCACCTTAGTTCTCCTTGGATCGAGAAATGTCTCTAGAAGCCTCAGTTTTTCGCTCTTCTTTTGGAAGGCTTGTAATTAATAGCGCTCCCAAGGCTCAGGTTTAAAATCAGAAGGTTGTCTATGTATTTCAGATGATCATCTCCCAGCATGCAGTTGATACTTGTTGAGATAAAAATTGGCATCACCAAGCTCCCCAAAGATTGTGACAAGGGACAAATCAATGCCCTCATGGAACTGTTATGGTGTAAAGAAAGCCGGCGGACATATTACTGCCTCATTGAAAGACAAGGTATCGAAGTTCTGGGAAGCGGACATGTTCGAGACGAACTCGCGCGTCATGCCATAAGGGCATGTACAATGGTTGCTAAGATAGTCTTATCTTAAGTTTTGCATGTAAATTAGAGATGACAAAAAAACAAGTCTACAATGGGTCATCTCTTAGCCTTATCTTCAATAATTAGTTATTCCTAAAAACATGGTGAGACAAATTGTGCTAAGCTATCATCTCTTGTCTTTGCTTAAATAAGCTAAGACAAGCCTTCTCTTATGATTTCTCTCTCCTCCACCTCATCATTTATCTTACGTGGCATCCTTAAGCTAGAACCATTGTACATGCCCTAAGTTGGGCGTGTCTTCACCTTGTCATTGCTGCCTACATCCATGGGCTCGCTCGGTGATGTTGCGACCCAGGAGCATGTCAAAGTTGACACACGATGAGTGTTCTGATTGTAGGAATCCCTTGGGCTAATCAGGCTCTTTCTACTAACAGGATGATCAATTGGGAACACACCAAAATACAGCAAGCAAGCCTTGGATGGGAGCATGGCTTGTCAGACTGGAATAGCTATGGGTAAGCAAACACCCGTCGCAACATGTCCTGCAGATCCTTATAAAGAAAGAAAGAACGAAAATTCTGAATATTGCCTCGTATGGTCAGTAGTGTCCCTGATTGTTGTGCAGGCGTGCTCATCCTAATTGACCTAACCAAATGTAACAGAACTCAAACTGCAGCGAGCAGCGGTGTTTCAGCCATTTTGCGTTTTTTTTTTTTTTGCGAGGGATCCGCCATTTTGCGTTTGCTGCTCTACTCCAGTGGTTCTGTTCTGAAGACGCTAGCTTTATTTTTGTCCTAGACATGGGAGATGACCTAGATTTTATGAGACGTATGTTAATTAATTTTCAATTTAAATTATGGGAAAATATATTTCATGGCCACTTCAATATTTTTGGACAGTTAAATGGAGTATGTCAAACTGTGATCTTTTTTCTGTGTTCTTTTATTTAATCACCCTTGAATCATAACAAGCACGTGAATTCTGCAATATGCCAATATGTGTGTTTGGATGGTGCACGGCCGGGAAACAAATCCACGACTGTTAATGTTGGTGCTAACCCTAGTACTAGACAGAGTTTTTCTAGCGACGAATGCCTCCTTTCTTCTCTTCATTCTCAACAAAACATGCTTGTACAATGCTTATATAACACCACGCACGTTGCAGCTGGCACACCAGCCACAAGCCCACAACTACCACGTACGCACGTCCAGTCCAGGTAACAAATCCTGGAACCTCTCCATGATTTATACGATGAGGCTGGAGTGAAAACCGACGAGGTTGCTAAAGCAAGGCAGTAGCCATTTCTGCCGATGTCGATGTAGCTGAGATCCTAGGGTGGTGCAGCCGTGGTCGAGGTAGCCGTGCGAGGGACACTGTGGTCAGTGTCGAGTTGGGGTGGACAGTGTCGAGTTAGTCGCCGCAGAGCCACGGGCACAACAAGGGCCGAGTTACTCATGGGCACTCGAAAGTGGTGCACCGGGGAAGCAGAGCGGCAGCAGCCTGAGGAGGTGGCGGTGACGGCTAGATTAGGAGCGCAGCGTCGGTGTTCGAAGTAGCCAAAGAAGAACCCGACAGCATGACGAAGACCAACGCAGATGGTGCATGCCACACATAAGTTGATGCGCGTGAATGTCTTAGTGGTCCGCGTGCCGCGACGCTACGGCCCGAATGGGCGATGCAGCAGCTGCATGCGGGTCGGGGCGACAACGGGGAAGACCTCAGGGCGGTAGCAGGGACCGCGTGCCACACTTGCTACGGCCTGAAGGGGTGACGTGGCGGCAGTGCAAGGGTCGATGCAGTTGCGGAGACGACCTGGAACGGTAGCATGGACCGCGTGCCACGATGCTACAGCCCGAAGGGACGACGCACGGTAGCGAGCGGGTCGGTGCAACCACGGGGATGGCCTCGGGGCGGCAGCATGGACCGTGTGCCGCGGCGTGGGTCGGTGTAGCCACGAGGAGAACCACGGGGCGGCGGCGCTGTCGCCCGACCGGACGACGCATCGACAACCTGTTGCTCGATCGGTTGAGGGGTGCGTTGTACTTGGGGACAGGGCAACGACGGGAGGGCAGACGTGTGGACGACGGCCGTGATGGGCCGCCGCATCGTGCGAGACTGCTGGATCGGAGAAGAGGCCTCGTGGTTGTGCCGGTGTCGGAGTAGAGGCGCGCCGGGGTGGACGGCGGTGGCGGGCGACGAAAACCAATGTTAGATCGGAAAACCAAAAAGAAACGCCGATCAATGCAACCAGCGAGAAAGAGAAAACCCGGAGCAAAGGATAGGAAAAATGACTCTTTAGGGTAGCCGATCAACTGGATCGACGGACGAACCTTAGGTATCATGGAGAGCGGCCGCCCCTGGATGGCGCGGTGTGGAAGCGGCGGCGGCAAGAGTTTGAATCGTGGTTAGGCCGATACCATGTAAGAGTAGTGCAGAAGGATTGATGGAATTATTGATGTATTGGTTGAATCTTGCGGGCATATATATAGGAGTGCATGAGTATGTTGAAGTACAAAACAAGTTAGAACAAATCTTAGTCTATTCTATATTTTTAAATAATCACGATACTAAGAGCATCTTCAATAGGCGCCGAACGCGCCGCGCGCTAAAAACTGCTTTGCCGCGCGCCCATCGCCTGGTTTGTCACGGCAATAGTTTCCTTTGGGTGGACTTTGGATCTGAGGTAGAAGGTGTACCCAATAGTTTCCTTTGGGTATCCTATGAAGACGCATTTTTCCGATTTGGGTTCGAGCTTTTCAGGTTGAAGTTTCTTGACATAAGCATCGCAACCCCAAACTTTCAGAAACGATAACTTAGCTTTCTTGCCAAACAAAAGTTCATACGGTTTTGTCTCAACGGATTTAGACGGAGCCCTATTTAAAGTGAATGCGGCAGTCTCTAAAGCATAACCCCAAAATGATAGCGGTAAGTCGGTAAGAGACATCATAGATCACACCATGTTCAACAGAGTACGATTACGACGTTCGGACACACCATTACGCTGAGGTATTCCGGGCGGTGTCAATTGTCAAACAATTCCACAGCTCCTTAGGTGCGTGCCAAATTCGTGACTTAAATATTCACCCCCACGATCCGATCGTAAGAACTTTATTTTTCTGTCACGTTGATTCTCAACCTCATTCTTAAACTCCTTGAACTTTTCAAAGGTCTCAGACTTGTGTTTCATCAAGTAGACATACCCATATCTACTTAAGTCATCGGTGAGGGTGAGAACATAACGATAGCCTTCGCGGGCTTCAATACTCATTGGACCGCACACATCGGTATGTATGATTTCCAATAAGTTGGTCGCTCGCTCCATTGTTCCGGAGAACGGAGTCTTGGTCATCTTGCCCAAGAGGCATGGTTCGCACATGTCAAATGATTCATAATCAAGAAACTCTAAAAGTCCATCTGCATGGAGCTTCTTCATACGTTTGACACCAATATGACCAAGGCGGCAATGCCACAAGTATGTGGGACTATCATTATCAACCTTACATCTTTTGGCATTCACACTATGAATATGTGTAACATCACGTTCGAGATTCATCAAGAATAAACCATTGAACAGCGGGGCATGACCATAAAACATATCTCTCGTATAAATAGAACAACCATTATTCTCGGATTTAAATGAGTAGCCATCTTGCATTAAACGAGATTCAGATACAATGTTCATGCTCAAAGCTGATACTAAATAACAATTACTAAGGTTTAAAACTAATCCCGAGGGTAGATGTAGAGGTAGCGTGCCGGCGGCGAACACATCGACTTTGGAACCATTCCCGACGCGCATCGTCACCTCGTCCTTCGTGAGTGTCCGCTTATTCCGCAGCTCCCGCTTTGAGTTACAAATGTGAGCAACTGCACCGGTATCAAATACCCAGGAGCTAATACGAGCATCGGTAAGGTACACATCAATAACATGTATATCACATATACCTTTGACGTTGCCGGCCTTCTTATCTGCTAAGTATTTGGGGCTGTTCCGCTTCCAGTGACCCGTTCCCTTGCAATAAAAGTGAAGGTAATATGCCCTAGAGGCAATAATAAAGTTGTTATTTATATTTCCTTATATCATGATAAATGTTTATTATTCATGCTAGAATTGTATTAACCGGAAACTTAGTACATGTGTGAATACATAGACAAAACAGAGTGTCCCTAGTATGCCTCTACTAGACTAGCTCATTGATCAAAGATGGTTATGTTTCCTAAACCATAGACATGAGTTGTCATTTGATCAACGGGATCACATCATTAGGAGAATGATGTGATGGACAAGACCCATCCGTTAGCATAGCACTATGATCGTTTAGTTTTACTGCTATTGCTTTCTTCATGACTTATACATGTTCCTATGACTATGAGATTATGCAACTCCCGAATACCGTAGGAACACCTTGTGTGCTATCAAACGTCACAACGTAACTGGGTGATCATAAAGATGCTCTACAGGTGTCTCCCAAAGTATTCGTGGTGTTGGCATAGATCAAGATTAGGATTTGTCACTCCGAGTGTCGGAGAGGTATCTCTGGGCCCTCTCGGTAACACACATCACAATAAGCCTTGCAAGCAAAAGACTAATGAGTTAGTCATGAGATGATGTGTTACGGAATGAGTAAAGAGACTTGCCGGTAACGAGATTGAACTAGGTATGGAGATACCGACGATCGAATCTCGGGCAAGTAACATACCGATGACAAAATGAACAACGTATGTTGTTATGCGGTTTGACCGATAAAGATCTTCGTAGAATGTGTAGGAGCCAATATGAACATCCAGGTTCCGCTATTGGTTATTGACCTGAGATGAGTCTCGGTCATGTCTACATAGTTCTCGAACCCGTAGGGTCCGCACGCTTAACGTTTGATGACGATCGGTATTATGAGTTTATGAGTTTTGATGTACCGAAGGTAGTTCGGAGTCTCGGATGAGATCACGGATATGACGAGGAGTCTCGGAATGTCCGAGACATAAAGATTGATATATTGGACGTGTTGGGGAACGTAGTATTTTAAAATTTTCCTACGATCACGCAAGATCTATCTACCAGATGCATAGCAACGAGAGGGGAGAGTGTGTCTACGTACCCTCGTAGACGGGGAGCGGAAGCGTCAAGTGACGCGGTTGATGTTGTCGAACTTCTTCACGATCCAACCGATCAAGCACCGAACGTACGGCACCTCCGCATTCAGCACACGTTCAGCTTGATGACGTCCCACGAGCTCTTGATCCAGTTGAGCTTTACGGGAGAGTTTCGTCAGCACGACGGCGTGGTGACGGATATGATGTGTTCACCGGCGCAGGGCTTCGCCTAAGCTCTGCGACAGTATGACCGAGGTGTGATTCTGTGGAGGGGGGCACCGCACACGGCTAAAACAATTCAACTTGTGTGTGTTTGGGTGCCCCCTGCCCCCGTATATAAAGGAGCAGGGGAGGGAGGCCGGCCGGCCCTTCCTGGTGCGGCTAGGGAAGGAGTCCTACTAGGAATAGGATTGCAATCCTATTCCTAGTAGGATTCACCAAAAGGAAGAAGGGGGAAAGGAATAGGAGAGGTGGCGCCCCCCCCAATCCTAGTCCAACTAGGAACCCTAGGTGGGGGCGCCGGCCAGCCCTATGAGCTGCCCCTCTCTTTCCCTTAGGCCCACTATGGACCATCCCCTCTCGTAGGGGGTTCCGGTAACCCCCTCCGGCAATCCCGATAAATCCGAAACTTTTCCGGTATACTTCCGGTGTCCGAATATAGCCGTCCAATATATCAATCTTTATGTCTCGGACATTCCGAGACTCCTCGTCATGTCCGTGATCTCATCCGGGACTCCGAACTACCTTCGGTACATCAATACTCATAAACTCATAATACCGATCGTCATCAAACGTTAAGCGTGCGGACCCTACGGGTTCGAGAACTATGTAGACATGACCGAGACTCATCTCCGGTCAATAACCAATAGCGGAACCTGGATGTTCATATTGGCTCCTACATATTCTACGAAGATCTTTTATCGGTCAGAACCGCATAACAACATACGTTGTTCCTTTTGTCAAACAGTATGTTACTTGCCCGAGATTCGATCGTCGGTATCTCTATACCTAGTTCAATCTCATTACCGGCAAGTCTCTTTACTCATTCCGTAACACATCATCTCGTGACTAACTTATTAGTCTTTTGCTTGCAAGGCTTATTACGATGTGTGCTACCGAGAGGGCCCAGAGATACCTCTCCGACACTCGGAGTGACAAATCCTAATCTTGATCTATGCCAATACCACGAATACTTTCGGAGACACCTGTAGAGCATCTTTATGATCACCCAGTTACGTTGTGACGTTTGATAGCACACAAGGTGTTCCTACGGTATTCGAGAGTTGCATAATCTCATAGTCATAGGAACATGTATAAGTCATGAAGAAAGCAATATCAGTTAAACTAAACGATCATAGTGCTATGCTAACGGATGGGTCTTGTCCATCACATCATTCTCCTAATGATGTGATCCCGTTGATCAAATGACAACACATGTCTATGGCTAGGAAACATAACCATCTTTGATCAATGAGCTAGTCTAGTAGAGGCATACTAGGGACACACTGTTTTGTCTATGTATCCACACATGTACTAAGTTTCCGGTTAATACAATTCTAGCATGAATAAAAGACATTTATCATGATATAAGGAAATACAAATAACATCTTTATTATTGCCTCTAGGGCATATTTCCTTCAGTCTCCCACTTGAACTAGAGTCAATAATCTAGATTACAAAGTGATGATCCTCACACCCATGGAGTCCTGATGCTGATCATGTTTTGCCCGTGGAAGAGGCTTAGTCAACGGGTCTGCAACATTCAGATCCGTATGTATTTTGCAAATCTCTATGTCTCCCTCCTTGACTAGATCGCGGATGGAATTGAAGCGTCTTTTGATGTGCTTTGTTCTCTTGTGAAACCTGGATTCCTTTGCCAAGGCTATGGCTCCAGTGTTGTCACAAAAGATTTTCATTGGACCCGATGCACTAGGTACTACACCTAGATCGGATATGAACTCCTTCATCCAGACTCCTTCATTTGCTGCTTCTGAAGCAGCTATGTATTCCGCTTCACACGTAGATCCCGCCACGACGCTCTGCTTGGAACTGCACCAGCTGACAGCTCCACCGTTCAATAAAAATACATATCCGGTTTGTGACTTTGAGTCATCCGGATCAGTGTCAAAGCTAGAATCGACGTAACCGTTTATGACGAGCTCTTTGTCACCTCCATATACGAGAAACATATCCTTTGTTCTTTTCAGATACTTTAGGATGTTTTTGACCGCTGTCCAGTGATCCACTCCTGGATTACTTTGGTACCTCCCTGCTAGACTTATAGCAAGGCACACATCAGGTCTGGTACACAGCATTGCATACATGATAGATCCTATGGCTGAGGCATAGGGAATGACTTTCATTTTCTCTCTATCTTCTGCAGTGGTCGGGCATTGAGTCTTACTCAACTTCATACCTTGTAAAACAGGCAAGAACCCTTTCTTTGACTGATCCATTTTGAACTTCTTCAAAATCAAGGTATGTGCTTTGTGAAAGTCCAATTAAGCGTCTTGATCTATCTCTATAGATCTTGATACCTAATATATAAGTAGCTTCACCGAGGTCTTTCATTGAAAAACTTTTATTCAAGTATCCTTTTATGCTATCCAGAAATTCTATATCATTTCCAATCAACAATATGTCATCTACATATAATATTAGAAATGCTACAGAGCTCCCACTCACTTTCTTGTAAATACAGGCTTCTCCAAAAGTCTGTATAAAACCATATGCTTTGATCACCTCATCAAAGCGTATATTCCAACTCCGAGATGCTTGCACCAGTCCATAGATGGATCGCTGGAGCTTGCATACTTTGTTAGCACCTTTTGGATCGACAAAACCTTCTGGTTGCATCATATACAACTCTTCTTTGAGATATCCATTTAGGAATGCAGTTTTGACATCCATTTGCCAGATTTCATAATCATAAAATGCGGCAATTGCTAACATGATTCGGATAGACTTAAGCATCGCTACAGGTGAGAAAGTCTCTTCGTAGTCAACTCCTTGAACTTGTCGAAAACCTTTCGCAACAAGTCGAGCTTTGTAAACAGTAATATTACCGTCTGCGTCGGTCTTCCTCTTGAAGATCCATTTATTTTCGATGGCTTGCCGATCATCGGGCAAGTCAACCAAAGTCCACACTTTGTTCTCATACATGGATCCCATCTCAGATTTCATGGCTTCAAGCCATTTTGCGGAATCTGGGCTCATCATCGCTTCCTCATAGTTCGTAGGTTCATCATGGTCTAGTAACATGATTTCCAGAACTGGGTTGCCGTACCACTCTGGTGCGGAACGTACTCTGGTTGATCTACGACGTTCAGTAGAAACTTGATCCGAAGTTTCATGATCATTATCATTAACTTCCTCACTAATTGGTGTAGGAATCACTGGAACAATTTCCTGTGATGTACTACTTTCCAATCCGGGAGAAGGTACAATTACCTCATCGAGTTCTACTTTCCTCCCACTCACTTCTTTCGAGAGAAACTCTTTTTCTAGAAAGGATCCGTTTTTAGCAACGAATATTTTGCCTTCGGATCTGTGATAGAAGGTGTACCCAACAGTCTCTTTTGGGTATCCTATGAAGACACATTTTTCCGACTTGGGTTCGAGCTTATCTGGTTGAAGTGTTTTCACATAAGCATCGCAGCCCCAAATTTTAAGAAACGACAACTTTGGTTTCTTGCCAAACCATAGTTCATAAGGTGTCGTATCAACGGATTTAGATGGTGCCCTATTTAACGTGAATGCAGCTGTCTCTAAAGCATAACCCCAAAACGATAGTGGTAAATCGGTAAGAGACATCATAGATCGCACCATATCCAATAAAGTGCGGTTACGACGTTCGGACACACCATTACGCTGTGGTGTTCCAGGTGGCGTGAGTTGTGAAACTATTCCACATTGTTTCAAATGAAGACCAAACTCGTAACTCAAATATTCTCCTCCACGATCAGATCGTAGGAACTTTATTTTCTTGTTACGATGATTCTCTACTTCACTCTAAAATTCTTTGAACTTTTCAAATGTTTCAGACTTGTGTTTCATTAAGTAGATATACCCATATCTGCTCAAATCATCAGTGAAGGTCAGAAAATAACGATACCCGCCGCGAGCATCAACACTCATTGGTCCACATACATCAGTATGTATTATTTCCAACAAATCTGTTGCTCGCTCCATAGTTCCGGAGAACGGAGTTTTAGTCATCTTGCCCATGAGGCATGGTTCGCAAGCACCAAGTGATTCATAATCAAGTGATTCCAAAAGTCCATCTTTATGGAGTTTCTTCATGCGTTTTACACCAATATGACCTAAACGGCAGTGCCACAAATAAGTTGCACTATCATTATTAACCTTGCATCTTTTGGTTTCAATACTATGAATATGTGTATCACTACAATCGAGATCCAATAAGAATAGACCACTCTTCAAGGGTGCATGACCATAAAAGATATTATTCATTAAAATGGAACAACCATTATTTTCTGATTTAAATGAATAACCGTCTCGCAATAAACAAGATCCAGATATAATGTTCATGCTTAACGCTGGCACCAAATAACAATTATTTAGGTCTAAAACTAATCCCGAAGGTAGATGTAGAGGTAGCGTGCCGACGGCGATCACATCGACTTTGGAACCGTTTCCCACGCGCATCGTCACCTCGTCCTTAGCTAATCTTCGTTTAATCCGTAGTCCCTGTTTCGAGTTACAAATATTAGCAACCGAACCGGTATCAAATACCCAGGTACTACTACGAGAATTAGTAAGGTACACATCAATAACATGTATATCACATATACCTTTGTTCACCTTGCCATCCTTCTTATCCGCCAAATACTTGGGGCAGTTCCGCTTCCAGTGTCCAGTTCCCTTGCAGTAGAAGCACTCAGTTTCAGGCTTGGCTCGAGATTTGGGTTTCTTCGTGGAAGTAGCAACTGACTTGCTATTCTTTTTGAAGTTCCATTTCTTTCTCTTGACCTTTTTCTTGAAACTAGTGGTCTTGTTAACCATCAACACTTGATGCTCCTTTTTGATTTCTACCTCCGCAGCTTTGAGCATAGCGAAGAGCTCGGGAATTGTCTTTTGCATCCCTTGCATGTTATAGTTCATCACGAAGCCTTTATAGCTTGGTGGCAGTGATTGAAGAACTCTATCAATAACACTATCCTCGTCAACTTTGCAACCAAGTTGAGTCATATGATTGTAGTACCCAGACATTCTGAGCAAGTGTTCACTGATAGAACTATTCTCCTCCATTTTGCAGCTGTAGAACTTATTGGAAATCTCATATTTCTCAATTCGGGCATTTGCTTGAAATATTAACTTCAACTCCTGGAACATCTCATATGGTCCATGACGTTCAAAACGTCGTTGAAGTCCCGGTTCTAAGCCGTAAAGCATGGCACACTGAACTATCGTGTAGTCATCAGACCATGATTGCCAGACGTTCAAAGTGTCTGCATCAGCGGAAGGGGGCTTGTCACCTAGCGGTGCTCCAAGGACATAATTCTTCTGTGCAGCAATGAGGATAATCCTCAGGTTATGGACCCAGTCCGTGTAATTGCTACCATCATCTTTCAACTTAGCTTTCTCTAGGAATGCATTAAAATTCAAAGGAACGGTAGCACGGGCCATTGATCTACAACGACATAGATATGCAAAACTATCAGGACTAAGTTCATGATAAATTAAAGTTCAATTTAATCATATTAATTTAAAGAACTCCCACTTAGATAGACATCCCTCTGGTCATCTAAATGATCACGTGATCCAAATCAACTAAACCATGTCCGATCATCACGTGAGATGGAGTAGTTTTCAATGGTGAACATCTTATGTTGATCATATCTACTATATGATTCACGCTCGACCTTTCGGTCTCCAGTGTTCCGAGGCCATATCTGTATATGCTAGGCTCGTCAAGTTTAACCCGAGTATTCTGCGTGTGCAAAACTGGCTTACACCCGTTGTATTTGAACGTAGAGCTTATCACACCCGATCATCACGTGGTGTCTCGGCACGACGAACTTTCGCAACGGTGCATACTCAGGGAGAACACTTATACCTTGAAATTTAGTAAGGGATCATCTTATAATGCTACCGTCGTTCTAAGCAAAATAAGAAGCATAATAAGATAAACATCACATGCAATCAAAATATGTGACATGATATGGTCATCATCATCTTGTGCTTTTGATCTCCATCTTCAAAGCACCGTCATGATCACCTTCGTCACCGGCGCGACACCTTGATCTTCATCGTAGCATCGTTGTCGTCTCGCCAACTATTGCTTCCACGACTATCGCTACCGCTTAGTGATAAAGTAAAGCAATTACATGGCGATTGCATTTCATACAATAAAGCGACAACCATATGGCTCCTGCCAGTTGCCGATAACTTTACAAAACATGATCATCTCATACAAAACCGTATAATTCATCATGTCTTGACCATATCACATCACAACATGCCCTGCAAAAACAAGTTAGACGTCCTCTACTTTGTTGTTGCAAGTTTTACGTGGCTGCTATGGGCTTAGCAAGAACCGTTCTTACCTACGCATATAAAACCACAACGATGTTTCGTCAAGTATGTGTTGTTTTAACCTTCACAAGGACCGGGCGTAGCCACACTTGATTCAGTTAAAGTGAGAGAGACAGACACCCGCCAGTCACCTTTAAGCAACGAGTGCTCGTAACGGTGAAACCAGTCTCGCGTAAGCGTACGCGTAATGTCGGTCCGGGCCGCTTCATCTCACAATACCGCCGAAGCAAAGTATGACATGCTGGTAAGCAGTATGACTAGTATCGCCCACAACTCATTGTGTTCTACTCGTGCATATCATCTACGCATAGACCTGGCTCTGATACCACTGTTGGGGAACGTAGTATTTTAAAATTTTCCTACGATCACGCAAGATCTATCTACCAGATGCATAGCAACGAGAGGGGAGAGTGTGTCTACGTACCCTCGTAGACGGGGAGCGGAAGCGTCAAGTGACGCGGTTGATGTTGTCGAATTTCTTCACGATCCAACCGATCAAGCACCGAACGTACGGCACCTCCGCGTTCAGCACACGTTCAGCTTGATGACGTCCCACGAGCTCTTGATCCAGTTGAGCTTTACGGGAGAGTTTCGTCAGCACGACGGCGTGGTGACGGATATGATGTGTTCACCGGCGCAGGGCTTCGCCTAAGCTCCGCGACGGTATGACCGAGGTGTGATTCTGTGGAGGGGGGCACCGCACACGGCTAAAACAATTCAACTTGTGTGTGTTTGGGTGCCCCCCTGACCCCGTATATAAAGGAGCAGGGGAGGGAGGCCGGCCGGCCCTTCCTGGTGCGGCTAGGGAAGGAGTCCTACTAGGAATAGGATTGCAATCCTATTCCTAGTAGGATTCACCAAAAGGAAGAAGGGGGAAAGGAATAGGAGAGGTGCCCCCCCCCAATCCTAGTCCAACTAGGAACCCTAGGTGGGGGCGCCGGCCAGCCCTATGGGCTGCCCCTCTCTTTCCCTTTAGGCCCACTATGGACCATCCCCTCTCGTAGGGGGTTCCGGTAACCCCCTCCGGCAATCCCGATAAATCCGAAACTTTTCCGGTATACTTCCGGTGTCCGAATATAGCCGTCCAATATATCAATCTTTATGTCTGGACATTCCGAGACTCCTCGGCATGTCCGTGATCTCATCCGGGACTCCGAACTACCTTCGGTACATCAATACTCATAAACTCATAATACCGATCGTCATCAAACGTTAAGCGTGCGGACCCTACGGGTTCGAGAACTATGTAGACATGACCGAGACTCATCTCCGGTCAATAACCAATAGCGGAACCTGGATGTTCATATTGGCTCCTACCTATTCTACGAAGATCTTTTATCGGTCAGAACCGCATAACAACATACGTTGTCCCTTTTGTCAAACAGTATGTTACTTGCCCGAGATTCGATCGTCGGTATCTCTATACCTAGTTCAATCTCATTACCGGCAAGTCTCTTTACTCGTTCCGTAACACATCATCTCGTGACTAACTTATTAGTCTTTTGCTTGCAAGGCTTATTACGATGTGTGCTACCGAGAGGGCCCAGAGATACCTCTCCGACACTCGGAGTGACAAATCCTAATCTTGATCTATGCCAATACCATGAATACTTTCGGAGACACCTGTAGAGCATCTTTATGATCACCCAGTTACGTTGTGACGTTTGATAGCACACAAGGTGTTCCTACGGTATTCGGGAGTTGCATAATCTCATAGTCATAGGAACATGTATAAGTCATGAAGAAAGCAATATCAGTTAAACTAAACGATCATAGTGCTATGCTAACGGATGGGTCTTGTCCATCACATCATTCTCCTAATGATGTGATCCCGTTGATCAAATGACAACACATGTCTATGGCTAGGAAACATAACCATCTTTGATCAATGAGCTAGTCTAGTAGAGGCATACTAGGGACACACTGTTTTGTCTATGTATCCACACATGTACTAAGTTTCCGGTTAATACAATTCTAGCATGAATAAAAGACATTTATCATGATATAAGGAAATACAAATAACATCTTTATTATTGCCTCTAGGGCATATTTCCTTCAGGACGACTATATTCGGACACCGGAAGTGTTCCGGAAAAGTTTCGGATTTAACTGGATTGCCGGAGGGGGTTACTGGAACCCCCTACGAAGGGGGATGGTCCATAGTGGGCCTTATGGAAAAGAGAGAGGCAGCCCATAGGGGCTGGCCGGCGCCCCACCTAGGGTTCCTAGTTGGACTAGGATTGGGGGCGCCACCTCTCCCTCTTTTCCTTTCCCTCTCTTCCTTCTTTGGTAGTTCCTACTAGGAATAGGATTGCAATCCTATTCCTAGTAGGATTGCACCCCTAGCCGCACCATAGAAGGGCCGGCCGGCCTCCCCCCTTGCTCCTTTATATACGGGGGCAGGGGGGCACCCAAAGACACACAAGTTGAATTGTTCCAGCCGTGTGCGGTGCCCCCCTCCACAGAAACACACCTCGGTCATACCGTCGCGGTGCTTAGACGAAGCCCTGCGCCGGTGAATACATCATATCCGTCACCACGCCGTCGTGCTGACGAAACTCTCCCGTGAAGCTCAACTGGATCAAGAGCTCGTGGGACGTCATCAAGCTGAACGTGTGCTGAACGCGGAGGTGCCGTACGTTCGGTGCTTGATCGGTTGAATCGCGAAGAAGTTCGACTACATCAACCGCGTCACTTGACGCTTCCGCTTCCGGTCTACGAGGGTACGTAGACACTCTCTTCCCTCTTGTTGCTATGCATCTGGTAGATAGATCTTGCGTGATCGTAGGAAAATTTTAAAATACTACGTTCCCCAACAGTGGCATCATGAGCCAGGTCTATGCGTAGATGATATGCACGAGTAGAACACAATGAGTTGTGGGCGATACTAGTCATACTGCTTACCAGCATGTCATACTTTGCTTCGGCGGTATTGTGAGATGAAGCGGCCCGGACCGACATTACGCGTACGCTTACGCGAGACTGGTTTCACCGTTACGAGCACTCGTTGCTTAAAGGTGACTGGCGGGTGTCTGTCTCTCTCACTTTAACTGAATCAAGTGTGGCTACGCCCGGTCCTTGTGAAGGTTAAAACAGCACATACTTGACGAAACATCGTTGTGGTTTTATATGCGTAGGTAAGAACGGTTCTTGCTAAGCCCATAGCAGCCACGTAAAACTTGCAACAACAAAGTAGAGGACGTCTAACTTGTTTTTGCAGGGCATGTTGTGATGTGATATGGTCAAGACATGATGAATTATACGGTTTTGTATGAGATGATCATGTTTTGTAAAGTTATCGGCAACTGGCAGGAGCCATATGGCTGTCGCTTTATTGTATGAAATGCAATCGCCATGTAATTGCTTTACTTTATCACTAAGCGGTAGCGATAGTCGTAGAAGCAATAGTTGGCGAGACGACAGCGATGCTACGATGGAGATCAAGGTGTCGCGCCGGTGACGAAGGTGATCATGACGGTGCTTTGGAGATGGAGATCAAAAGCACAAGATGATGATGGCCATATCATGTCACATATTTTGATTGCATGTGATGTTTATCTTATTATGCTTCTTATTTTGCTTAGAACGACGGTAGCATTATAATATGATCCCTTACTAAATTTCAAGGTATAAAGTGTTCTCCCTGAGTATGCACCGTTGCGAAAGTTCGTCGTGCTGAGACACCACGTGATGATCGGGTGTGATAAGCTCTACGTTCAAATACAAAGGGTGTAAGCCAGTTTTGTACACGCAGAATACTCGGGTTAAACTTGACGAGCCTAGCATATGCAGATATGGCCTCGGAACACTGGAGACCGAAAGGTCGAGCGTGAATCATATAGTAGATATGATCAACATAAGATGTTCACCATTGATACTACTCCATCTCACGTGATGATCGGACATGGTTTAGTTGATTTGGATCATGTGATCATTTAGATGACCGGAGGGATGTCTATCTAAGTGGGAGTTCTTTAATTAATATGATTAAATTGAACTTTAATTTATCATGAACTTAGTCCTGATAGTTTTTGCATATCTATGTTGTAGATTAATAGCTCACGATGTTGCTCCCCGTCTATTTTTTTATATGTTCCTAGAGAAAACTAAGTTGAAAGATGTTAGTAGCAATGATGCGGAATTGTTCCGTGATCTGAGGATTATCCTCATTGCTGCACAGAGAAATATGTCCTTGATGCACCGCTAGGTGACAGACCTATTGCAGGAGCAGATGTAGACGTTATGAACGTTTTGACAAAAGCTCGGTATGATGACTACTTGATAGTTTAGTGCACCATGCTTTACGGCTTATAACCGGGACTTCAAAAACGTTTTGAACGCCACCGAGCATATGAGATGTTCCAAGAGTTGAAATTAGTATTTCATACTCATGCCCGTGTCGAGAGGTATAAGACTTCTAACAGTACTTTGCCTACAAGATGGAGGAGAATAGCTCAACCAGTGAGCATGTGCTCAGATTGTCTGGGTACTACAATTACTTGAATCAAGTGGGAATTAATCTTCTAGATAAGATAGTAATTGACAAAGTTCTCTAGTCACTATCACCAAGTTAGTAGAACTTCGTGATGAACTATAATATGCAAGGGATGACGAAGGTAATTCCCGAGCTCTTCACAATGCTAAAATCGGCGAAGGTAGAAATCAAGAAAGAACATCAAGTGTTGATGGTTAATAAGACCACTTGTTTCAAGTAAAGGGCAAAGGGATAGAAGGGGAACTTCAAGAAGAATGACAAGCAAGTTGTCACTCCCATGAAAAAAACCCAAAGCTAAACTCAAGCCTGAAACTAAGTGCTTCTACTGCAAAGGAAATGGTCACCGGAAGTGGAACTGCCCTAGATACTTGGCGGATAAGAAGGATGGCAAAGTGAACAAAGGTATATTTGATATACAGATTATTGATGTGTATTTTACTAGTGTTCATAGCAACCCCTCGTTATTTGATACTGGTTCAGTTGCTAAAGAGTAGTAACTCGAAATGGGAGTTACATAATGAACAGAAACTAGTTAAAGGATGAAGTGACGATGTGTATTGGAAGTAGTTCCAAGATTGATATGATCATCATCGCACACTCCCTATACTTTCGGGATTAGTGTTGAACCTAAATAAGTGTTATTTGGTGTTTGTGTTGAGCATGAATATGATTTGATCATGTTTATTGCAATACGGTTATTCATGTAAGTTAGAGAATAATTGTTGTTCTGTTTACATGAATAAAACCTTCTATGGTCATACACCCAATGAAAATGGTTTGTTGGATCTCGATCGTGTGATACACATATTCATAATATTGAAGCCAAAAGATGCAAGGTTAATAATGATAGTGCAACTTATTTGTGGCACTGCCGTTTAGGTCATATTGGTGTAAAGCGCATGAAGAAACTCCATAGTGATGGACTTTTTGGAATCACTTGATTATGAATCACTTGGTGCTTGCGAACCATGCCTCATGGGCAAGATGACTAAAACTCCGTTCTCCGGAACTATGGAGCGAGCAACAGATTTGTTGGAAATCATACATACTGATGTATGTGGGCCAATGAGTGTTGAATCTCGCGGCGGGTATCGTTATTTTCTGACCTTCACTGATGATTTGAGCAGATATGGGTATATCTACTTAATGAAGCACAAGTCTGAAACATTTGTAAAGTTCAAAGAATTTCAGAGTGAAGTAGAGAATCATCGTAACAAGAAAATAAAATTTCTACGATCTGATCGTGGAGGAGAATATTTGAGTTACGAGTTTGGTCTAAATTTGAAACAATGTGGAATAGTTTCACAACTCACGCCACCCGGAACACCACAGCTTAATGGTGTGTCCGAACGTCGTAACCGTACTTTATTAGATATGGTGCGATCGATGATGTCTCTTACCGATCTACCACTATCGCTTTTGGGGTTATGCATTAGAGACAGCTACATTCACGTTAAATAGGGCACCATCTAAATCCATGGAGATGACACCGTATGAACTGTGGTTTGACGAGAAACCTAAGCTGTCATTTCTTTAAATTTGGGACTACGATGCTTATGTGAAAAAGTTTCAACATGATAAGCTCGAACCCAAATCGGAGAAGTAAATCTTCATAGGATACCCAAAAGAAACTGTTGGGTACACCTTCTATCACAGATCCGAAGGCAAGATATTCGTTGCTAAGAATGGATCCTTTCTAGAGAAGGAGTTTCTCTCGAAAGAAGTGAGTGGGAGGAAAGTAGAACTTGATGAGGTAATTGTACCTTCTCCCGAATTGGAAAGTAGTACATCACAGAAAATTGTTCCAGTGATTCCTACACCAATCAGTGAGGAAGTTAATGATGATGATCATGAAACTTCGGATCAAGTTTCTGCTGAATGTCGTAGATCAACCAGAGTACGTTCCGCACCAGAGTGGTACGGCAACCTAGTTCTGGAAATCATGTTACTAGACCATGATGAACCTACGAACTATGAGGAAGCGATGATGAGCCCAGATTCCGCAAAATGGCTCGAGGCCATGAAATCTGAGATGGGATCCATGTATGAGAACAAAGTAGGGACTTTGGTTGACTTGCCCGATGGTCGGCAAGCCATCGAAAATAAATGGATCTTTAAGAGGAAGACTGACGCCGACGGTAATGTTACTGTTTACAAAGCTCGACTTGTTGCGAAAGTTTTTCAACAAGTTCAAGGAGTTGACTACGATGAGACTTTCTCACCCGTAGCGATGCTTAAGTCTGTCTGAATCATGTTAGTAATTGCCGTATTTTATGAAATCTGGCAAATGGATAACAAAACTGCATTCTTTAATGGATTTATTAAAGAAGACTTGTATATGATGCAACCAGAAGGTTTTGTCAATCCTAAAGGTGCTAACAAAGTGTGCAAGCTCCAGCGATCCATCTATGGACTGGTGCAAGCATCTCGGAATTGGAATATGCGCTTTGATAAGTTGATCAAAAGCATATAGATATATACAGACTTGCAGTGAAGCATGTATTTACAAGAAGTGAGTGAGAGCACTACAACCTTTCTGATAAGTATATGTGAATGACATATTGTCGATCGGAAATGATGTAGAATTTTCTGGAAAGCATAAAGGAGTGTTTGAAAGGAGTTTTTCAAAGAAAGACCTTGGTGAAGCTGCTTACATATTGGGCATCAAGATCTATAGAGATAGATCAAGACGCTTGATAAGACTTTCGATGAGTACATACCTTGATAAGATTTTGAAGTAGTTCAAAATGGATCAGTGAAAGAGGAGTTCTTGCCTGACTTGTAAGGTGCGAAGTTGAGTAAGACTCAAAGCCAGACCACGGCAGAAAAATATAGAGAGAATGAAAGTCATTCCCTATGCCTCAGCCATAGGTTCTATAAAGTATGCCATGTTGTGTACCAAACATGTTGTGTACCTTGCCATGAGTTTGTCAAGGGGGTACAATAGTGATCCAGGAGTAGATCACTGTACAGCGATCAAAATTATCCTTAGTAACTGGATGACTAAGGAAATGTTTCTCGATTATGGAGGTGATAAAGAGTTCGTCGTAAAGGGTTACGCCGATGCAAGCTTTGACACTAAATCCAGATGACTCTAAGTATCAATCTGGATGCGTATTGAAAGTGGGAGCAATTAGCTAGAGTAACTCTATGCAGAGCATTGTAGACATAGAAATTTGCGAAATACATACGGATCTGAATGTGACAGACCCGTTGACTAAACTTCTCTCACAAGCAAAACGTGATCACACTTTTTTTTACTCTTGCGTATTAATCACATAGCGATGTGAACTAGATTATTGACTCTAGTAAACCCTTTGGGTGTTGGTCACATGGCGATGTGAACTATGGGTGTTATTCACATAACGATGTGAACTATCGGTATTAAATCACATGGCGATGTGAGCTAGATTATTGACTCTAGTGCAAGTGGGAGACTGAAGGAAATATGCCCTAGAGGCAATAATAAAGTTGTTATTTATATTTCCTTATATCATGATAAATGTTTATTATTCATGCTAGAATTGTATTAACCGGAAACTTAGTACATGTGTGAATACATAGACAAAACAGAGTGTCCCTAGTATGCCTCTACTAGACTAGCTCATTGATCAAAGATGGTTATGTTTCCTAAACCATAGACATGAGTTGTCATTTGATCAACGGGATCACATCATTAGGAGAATGATGTGATGGACAAGACCCATCCGTTAGCATAGCACTATGATCGTTTAGTTTTACTGCTATTGCTTTCTTCATGAAATATACATGTTCCTATGACTATGAGATTATGCAACTCCCGAATACCGTAGGAACACCTTGTGTGCTATCAAACGTCACAACGTAACTGGGTGATCATAAAGATGCTCTACAGGTGTCTCCAAAAGTATTCGTGGTGTTGGCATAGATCAAGATTAGGATTTGTCACTCCGAGTGTCGGAGAGGTATCTCTGGGCCCTCTCGGTAACACACATCACAATAAGCCTGGCAAGCAAAAGACTAATGAGTTAGTCACGAGATGATGTGTTACGGAACGAGTAAAGTGACTTGCCGGTAACGAGATTGAACTAGGTATGGAGATACCGACGATCGAATCTCGGGCAAGTAACATACCGATGACAAAAGGAACAACGTATGTTGTTATGCGGTTTGACCGATAAAGATCTTCGTAGAATGTGTAGGAGCCAATATGAACATCCAGGTTCCGCTATTGGTTATTGACCTGAGATGAGTCTCGATCATGTCTACATAGTTCTCGAACCCGTAGGGTCCGCACGCTTAACGTTTGATGACGATCGGTATTATGAGTTTATGAGTTTTGATGTACCGAAGGTAGTTCGGAGTCCCGGATGAGATCACGGACATGACGAGGAGTCTCGGAATGTCCGAGACATAAAGATTGATATATTGGACGACTATATTCGGACACCGGAAGTGTTCCGGAAAAGTTTCGGATTTAACTGGATTGCCGGAGGGGGTTACCGGAACCCCCTACGAAGGGGGATGGTCCATAGTGGGCCTTATGGAAAAGAGAGAGGCAGCCCATAGGGGCTGGCCGGCGCCCCACCTAGGGTTCCTAGTTGGACTAGGATTGGGGGGCGCCACCTCTCCCTCTTTTCCTTTCCCTCTCTTCCTTCTTTGGTAGTTCCTACTAGGAATAGGATTGCAATCCTATTCCTAGTAGGATTGCACCCCTAGCCGCACCATAGAAGGGCCGGCCGGCCTCCCCCCTTGCTCCTTTATATACGGGGGCAGGGGGCACCCAAAGACACACAAGTTGAATTGTTCCAGCCGTGTGCGGTGCCCCCCTCCACAGAAACACACCTCGGTCATACCGTCGCGGTGCTTAGACGAAGCCATGCGCCGGTGAATACATCATATCCGTCACCACGCCGTCGTGCTGACGAAACTCTCCCATGAAGCTCAACTGGATCAAGAGCTCGTGGGACGTCATCAAGCTGAACGTGTGCTGAACGCGGAGGTGCCCTACGTTCGGTGCTTGATCGGTTGAATCGCGAAGAAGTTCGACTACATCAACCGCGTCACTTGACGCTTCCGCTTCCGGTCTACGAGGGTACGTAGACACTCTCTTCCCTCTCGTTGCTATGCATTTGGTAGATAGATCTTGCGTGATCGTAGGAAAATTTTAAAATACTATGTTCCCCAACAAAAAGCACTCAGTCTCGGGCTTGGGTCCATTCTTTGGCTTCTTCCCGGCAACTGGCTTACCGGGCGCGGCAACTCCTTTGCCGTCCTTCTTGAAGTTCTTTTTACCCTTGCCTTTCTTGAACTTAGTGGTTTTATTCACCATCAACACTTGATGCTCTTTCTTGATCTCCACCTCCGCTGATTACAGCATTGAATACACCTCGGGAATGGACTTCTCCATCCCTTGCATATTGAAGTTTATCACGAAGCTCTTGTAGCTAGGTGGGAGCGACTGAAGGATTCTGTCAACGACCGCTTCGTCTGGGAGATTCATTCCCAACTGAGACAAGCGATTGTGCAACCCAGACAATTTGAGTATGTGCTCGCTGATAGAACTATTCTCCTCCATCTTACAATTGTAGAATGCGTCGGAGACGTCATATCTCTCGACTCGGGCATGAGCCTGGAAAACCATTTTCAGCTATTGGAACATCTCATATGCTCCGTGGTGCTCAAAACGCTTTTGGAGCCCCAATTCTAAGTCGTAAAGCATGCCGCACTGAACCAGGGAGTAATCATCACAACTCGACTGCCAAGCGTTCATAACGTCCTGGTTCGCTGGGGCGGGAGCGTCACCTAACGGTCCTTCAAGGACATATGTTTTCTTGGCAGCTATGAGGATGATCCTCAGGTTACGGACCCAGTCCGTATAGTTGCTACCATCGTCTTTCAGCTTGGCTTTCTCTAGGAACGCGTTGAAGTTGAGGGTAACATGAGCATGGGCCATTTGATCTACAAGACATATGGTAAAGATTTTAGACTAAGTTCATGACAATTAAGTTCATCTAAACAAATTTAATGAACTCCCACTCAGATAGACATCTCTCTAGTCATCTAAGTGAAACATGATCCGAATCGACTAAGCCGTGTCCGATCATCAAGTGAGACGGACTAGTCATCAACGGTGAACATCTTCATGTTGATTGTATCTTCTATACGACTCATGTTCGACCTTTCGGTCTTCCGTGTTCCGAGGCCATGTCTGTACATGCTAGGCTCGTCAAATGAACCCTAAGTGTATTGCGTGTGTAAATCTGGCTTACACCCGTTGTATGCGAACGTTAGAGCCTATCACACCCGATCATCACGTGGTGCTTCGGAACAACGATCCTTAGCAACGGTGCACAGTTAGGGGGAACACAATTCTTGAAATTTTAGTGAGAGATCATTTTATTTACTACTGTCGTTCTAAGCAAATGAGATGCATAAACATGATAAACATCACATGCAATCAAATAGTGACATGATATGGCCAATATCATCTTGCTCCTTTGATCTTCAACTTCGGGGCTCCATGATCATCATCGTCACCGGCATGACACCATGATCTCCATTATCATGATCTCCATCATAGTGTCTTCATGAAGTCGTCTCGCCAAACATTACTTCTACTACTATGGCTAACGTTTAGCAATAAAGTAAAGTAATTACATGGCGTTATTCAGTGACACTCAGGTCATACAAAAAATAAGACAACTCCTATGGCTCCTGCGGGTTGTCATACTCATCGACATGCAAGTCATGATTCTTATTACAATAACATGATCAATCTCATACATCACATATATCATTCATCACATCTTTTGGCCATATCACATCGCATAGCACATACTGCAAGAACAAGTTAGACGTCCTTTAATTGTTGTTGCAAGTTTTTACGTGGCTGCTATAGGTTTCTAGCAAGAACGTTTCTTACATACGCCAAAACCACAACGTGATATGACAATTTCTATTTACCCTTCATAAGGACCCTTTTCATCGAATCCGATCCGACTAAAGTGGGAGAGACAGACACCCGCTAGCCACCTTATGCAACTAGTGCATGTCAGTCGGTGGAACCTGTCTCACGTAAGCGTACGTGTAAGGTCGGTCTGGGCCGCTTCATCCCACGATGCCGCCGAATCAAGACTGGACTAGTAGCGGCAAGATAATTGAACAAATCTAGGCCCACAACTGCTTTGTGTTCTACTCGTGCAAGATGCTACGCAAAGACCTAGCTCAGATGCCACTATTGGGGAATGTAGCAGAATTCAAAAAAATTCTATGCTTCACCAAGATCAATCAAAGGAGTCATCTAGCAACGAGGGATAAAGGAGTGCATCTACATACCCTTGTAGATCGTGAGCGGAAGCGTTCAAGAGAACATGGATGATGGAGTCGTACTCGTCGTGATCCAAATCACCGATGATCCCAGCGCCGAACAGACGGCACCTCCGCGTTCAACACACGTACGGTGAAGCAACGTCTCCTCCTTCTTGATCCCGCAAGGGGGAAGGAGAGGTTGATGGAGATCCAGCAGCACGACGGCGTGGTGGTGGATGCAACGGAATTTCAGCAGGGCTTCGCCAAGCACCGCGGGAGGAGGGAGAGGTGTAACGGGAGGTAGAGGGAGGCGCCAGGAGCGAGGGTGCGGCTGCCCTCCCTCCCCCACTATATATATATAGGGTCAGGGGGCGCCGGCCCTAGGAGATGCAATCTCCTAGGGGGGCGGCGGCCAAGGGGGGAGGCTTGCCCCCCAAGGCATGTGGGGCGCCCCCACCCCTAGGGTTCCCAACCCTAGGCGCAGGGGGGAAGCCCAAAGGGGGCGGGCGCCAGCCCACTATGGGTTGGTTCCCCTTCCCCTACGGCCCATGGGCCCCTCCGGGATAGGTGGCCCCACCCGGTGGAACCCCGGGACCCTTCCGGCGGTCCCGGTACACTACCGGTGACCCCGAAATTCTTTACCTTCGGACCATTCCGGAACTCCTCGTGACGTCCGAGATCTCATCCGGGACTCTGAACAACATTCGGGTTACCATGTGCATATATCTCTACAACTCTAGCGTCACCGAACCTTAAGTGTGTAGACCCTACGGGTTCGGGAGGCACGTAGACATGACCGACACGACTCTCCGGTCAATAACCAATAGCGGGATCTGGATACCCATGTTGTTTCCTACATGTTCCTCGATGATCTCATCGGATGAACCACGGCGTCAAGGATTCAATCAATCCCGTATACAATTCCCTTTGTCTATCAGTATAGTACTTGCCGGAGATTCGATCGTCGGTATACCGATACCTTGTTCAATCTCGTCATGGAAAGTCTCTTTACTCGTTCCGTAATCCATCATCCCATGACCAACTCCTTAGTCACATTGAGCTCATTATGATGATGTCTTACCGAGTGGGCCCAGAGATACCTCTCCGTCATACGGAGTGACAAATCCCAGTCTCGGTTCGTGCCAACCCAACAGATACTTTCGGAGATACCCGTTGCGTACCTTTATAGCCACCCAGTTACGTTGTGACGTTTGGCACACCCAAAGTATCCCTACAGTATCCGGGAGTTGCACGACCTCATGGTCTAAGGAAAAGATACTTGACATTGGAAAAGCTTTAGCATTGCGAATTACACGATCTTGTGCTAGGCTTAGGATTAGGTCTTGTCCATCACATCATTCTCCTAATGATGTGATCACGTTATCAATGACATCCAATGTCCATGGCCAGGAATCCGTAACCATCTGTTTATCAACGAGCTAGTAACTAGAGGTTCACCAGGGACACGTTGTGGTCTATGTATTCACACATGTATCAATGTTTCCAGATAATACAATTCAAGCATGAATAACAGACAATTATCATGAACAAGGAAATATAAGAATAACCATTTTATTATTGCCTCTAGGGCATATTTCCAACACACCCCGACTACGTCTGCCTCCTCGACAAGTCTCTGTACGGCCTGAAGCAGGCTCCCCGCGCCTGGTTCGACCGGTTCGTCGCGTTCCTGCGCGCGGTCGGCTTCACGGCGGCGCGCTCTGACCCGTCGATGTTCGTGTACCACCACGATGGCGGCATGGCGTACCTCCTGCTGTATGTGGACGACATCGTTCTCACCGCCTCGTCGAGCTGTCTTCTTCAACACATCCAGCAGCGCCTCTTCGCCGAGTTCTCGATGAAAGACCTCGGTCCACTCCATTACTTCCTCGGCATAAGCGTCACGCGCAGCAGCTCTGGCTTCTTCCCGTCGCAGTGCAAATATGCGGAGGAGCTCCTGGACCGTGCCAACATGACTGCGTGCAAGCCATCACCGACGCCCGTGGACACTCGCGCCAAGTTGTCTGCATCTGATGGATCGCCTGTTGCAGATTCTTCGGAGTACAGAAGTCTGGTCGGGGCGCTCCAGTACCTCACCATGACTCGCCCCGACCTCGCCTATGCTGTCCAACAAGCATGCCTCCATGTGCATGACCTGCGGGACAAGCACTTGGCACTCGTCAAGCGCATACTGCGGTACTTGCGCGGTTCGACGACCCATGGTCTCCACCTTCATCGCTCGCAAGCACTCGACCTCGTCACCTACTCGGACGCTGACTGGGCCGGCTTCCCTAACACGCGCCGCTCCACCTCCGGCTACACCGTCTTCCTCGGCGACGCCTTGATCTCTTGGTCCTCGAAGCGTCAAGACACGGTGTCCAGATCGAGTGCGGAGGCAGAATATCGTGATGTCGCCAACGTCGTTGCCAAGTGCTGCCGGATCCGACAACTTCTCGGCAAGCTGCACATCACCGTCCCCAAGGCCACGGTTGTGTACTGTGACAACATCTCCAGTGTCTACATGGCGGCTAACCCTGTTCATCACTGACGCACCAAGCACATCGAACTCGACATACATTTTGTTCGGGAGAAGGTGGCACTTGGCGAGCTCCGCGTCCTACACGTCCCCATGGCGCAACAATTCACCGACGTGATGACGAAGGGGCTACCTACAGCTGCTTTCGAAGAATTTCGATCCAGCTTGTGCATCCGGCCACCGGACGCTCAAACTGCGGCGGGGTGTCAACGAACACCTACTGGTTGACCCAACCCCTGAATACACGACCTAGTCTTCTCCCTCTCTGCGCACTAGGCGCACGATCTCCACTTGTGCACGACTGCACAACGACTGTACTCTGAACCTGTATATATGCAGAGCTAATGCATCGACAGACACCATGGTGCAATACATTCTTCTATTCCCTGATCACACTGCGGCGACTCAAGCATATGTACCTCGTGTTGGATGATTGGGCCCCGGGGTACAGCATCCACATGATCCAAGCCGACAGCTTCGACTCCGACTCTGGTTCTGACGACCAGCACAACAGGGCTACCCAGCACCTCCCTGAACCTCCGGCCCTGGGGTTAGAGTGCCCGGTTGGCACTGTATCCCATTCCAGCATGTCATTCTCTGCCTTGGGCACCAACATATTCACCTTCATGAACCAGCGATGCAGCCTCATCTACAACACCAAGACGGCTGCTCTGTCGATTGGCGCCCATGCCCCTGCTGACATGGTCTGTGGCTTCGGCATCACCGTGGTCGTTGGTGAGATGCTCTATGCATTATCTTACCACTTCCGCGAGAAACAACACTCCTTTGAGGTCATGTCATGGGGCTCCACCGCCCCGGATGTGCTGTAACATCCAACCGAGGGCTGGTCCTGGAAGACTCTGCCGCCACCACCGCCAACTTTCCATCGCCGCGTCAACTCCGATGCGCTACACCCGGATGGATGCACCATCTTAATGACCACAACTAACTTCATTTTTTCGATAAAGGACATTTCATTGAATAGATATATCGAGGTGATACAATCGCATTGAAAGAAAGCCCGGCCTCTGCATAGCTAGATGCACACAGCCAAAAAGTCGAGAGTGCGTCCTAAGACTAAAAAAAAGTTCGGTACAAAGCGAAGCTAAAAAATCATGTCGAGGCTAAGGTGCGGTAGATCCTATCCGTAGATCACACCGCCATCCATTGGGGTTGAAAACCTCCCTGGCCGAACGCTCCAGCTGTGTAGACGCCATCATAAAAATGTCCCTGTCCTCCGGCCTCTGCAGGATAGACCAAGTACGGAGCCATCGTGTACAGACATGAATAACCTGCATAGGAGATGAGACACATTTATTATTAAATATCACATCATTCCTGGTAAGCCACAGTGCCCAACATAAGGCCGTCGCTCCCACGAGAATATGTGCAGAAAATTGTTTATCAATACCCCGCAACCAGTTGCCGAACAAATTCCGTGCGCTACGTGGTGGGTATAAATTAGAAGCTACTTGAACTATGGCCCAAACTGTCCGAGCGAATTTGCACTCAAAGAATAAGTGTCTAATAGTCTCGTCATGTTGGCAAAAGACACATGTTTTAGAACCATGCCAGTTTCGTCGTGTCAGATTATCTCTAGTTAGGACGACTCCTCTATATAGAAACCAGAGGAAAATCTTCACTCTTAGAGGAATTTTGAGCTTCCACAATTTCCTGTTATCAACTGGAACGTCACAATGAACCATTGCATCATACATGGATTTGACCGAAAATTTGCCATTCTGATGCAAGTTCCATCGAAAGACGTCCGGCTCACCTGACAGTTGAATGACCTCCAGACGAGTGAGTAATTCATTCCATGCTGCCAGGCGAGGGCCAAGAAGGTCCCTACGGAAAGAAATATCAGGGTTTTGTTGTCCTAAAACTTGTTTGATTGTGACAAATTTATGCCTGACAATCCTGTACAAGCTCGGATATTGCACCATTAGTGGGTTGTTCCCTAGCCAGGTATCTTCCCAGAATCGAACCTGAGCCCCATCCCTAACCGAGAAGGTCCCAAATTGGAAAAAGAATTCCTTGGCCTTCATGACGCCACTCCAAAAATGTGAATCCCCAGGTTTCCAATGAACTTGAGAAATGGCATTGGATCCCACATACTTGTTGCGGATGATTTCCTGCCATACCCCATTCTCAGAGAGTAGTTTGTAAACCCACTTGCTGAGAAGAGCAATATTTTTTATCTCAAGGTCTTGAATTCCCAGCCCCCCTTGACTTTTAGGTCTGCATAATATGCTCCACCTAGCCAGTCGATATTTCTTGGATTCATTATCGCACTGCCAAAAAAATCTGGATCTAAAGTAGTCTAGTCGCTGGAGAACCCCTTTCGGTAGGTGGAAGAAAGACAACATATATAGAACCATGTGCTTAGGACAGAATTGATCAAGATCAAACGTCCCGCGTAAGACAAGAGTTTGGCCTTCCAACTGGCTAGGCGTTTCTCAAGTCTCTCTTCCACATGCTTCCACTCAGCGATTGTTAACCGCCGATAGTGTATGGGAATACCCAGATATCGAATCGGAAACTGTCCGAGTTGGCATCCAAAAATCTCAGCATACTCAGGTGCTGATTCTGCAGCATCGCCAAAGCAAAAGAGTTCACTCTTATGAAAATTGATTTTGAGACCAGAAAGTTCCTCAAAAGCACATAAGAGCAACTTGAGATTTCTTGCCTTGTCTAGATCGTGATCCAAGAAAAGGATAGTGTCATCCGCATATTGTAGAATAGATAGACCGTCTTCTACCAAGTGTGGAATGACACCACTGATTTGACCGTCCAGCTTAGCCCGCTCAACAAGGGTAGCTAGCATGTCGGCCACAATGTTAAAAAAAATAGCAGAGGCGGGGTCCCCTTGGCGAAGCCCCTTCCTTGTCTGAAAATAGTTGCCAACGTCATCATTAACTTTTAGGGCCACACTGCCTCCAGAAACAAAGCTCTCTACCCAACGACACCATTTTGGTGAAAACCCCTTCATGCGCAAAGTTTGCAACAGAAAGGGCCACTTAACTTTATCGTAGGCTTTTTCAAAATCAATTTTAAGAATGACACCATTCAACTTTTTCCGATGAAGCTCGTGTACAGTTTCATGCAGGATGACCACTCCATCTAATATGTTGCGGCCTTGCATAAATGCTGTTTGAGTGGGCTTTATGACATGGTCAGCCACCCCGTTCAACCGATTAGTTGCGACCTTCGTAAAGATTTTAAAACTTACATTCAGAAGGCAAATCGGTCGATATTGTTGAATACGATTAGCCTCCTTAATCTTGGGCAATAGGATAATTTCCCCAAAGTTTAGACAAGAAATATCAAGGTCTTCAGTATGCAGTTGGTTAAACAACGAAACCAAGTCTACCTTAATCACGTCCCAAAAACATAGATAGAACTCTGCGGGAAAGCCATCCGGTCCCGAAGCTTTGTTGTGATCCATTTGAAAAACCGTGGTTCGAATTTCCTCCTCAGAGAACGGGGAGGTTAGGAATTCATTTTCCGCTTCCGTAACTTGAGGGATGTCATGAGTAACAGATTCATCCAACTGAAAATTTGTCTCAGCTGAAGGTCCAAAAAGCTCCTTGAAATACTTAGTAATGAAAGTTCTAAGTGGTGCGTCCCCCTCAATTCGGCCTTCCTCCTGGTCAAGGGCGAATATGCGTTTCTTTCTATGTCTGCTATTGGCGAGCATTTGAAAGTATTTCGTATTATCATCACCTTGCACAAGCGAATCCGCCTTGCAACGTTGGTACCATTTAATCTCTTCCGCGCGTAAAAGGCGAGCAATCTGCTCATTTGGATTGCTTTTTTGCTCAATCTCAACAGCAGACAGAGGCCTGACCTCCGCTATTTTATCAAGGGAATCGATTAAGGTAGATAGTCGCAGCTTTTCTTTTTTGTAAATGCCAGCAGTATGCTTGGCCCATCCACGAAGGAATCGGCGCAAGGCGCTAATTCGATTGTTCCATCGTTGAATGGGTGTGTTACCACGAGGTTGACGCGCCCACACTTTCTTAACAAGGTCATGAAATCCCTCTCTAGTGAGCCATCCCAGTTCAAATTTAAACTGGTGATGGTTAGAACTTGGGATTGGTTGTCCAAAATCGGTTAGCAAAGGAGCGTGATCCGATAAGGCCTCAATACGCTCTAGAGCCCGAACCGATGCTAGGGGATATTTATATTCCCAGTCGGTGGTAACTAGCACTCGGTCAAGTTTTTCAAATGTTGGCACTGATCGGTTATTGGCCCAGGTATACTGACGACCAGACATTAAAGAGGAAAGGCCACCTAGTATCAAACCGGTCATTGTTTTTTTCCTGCTGATATCGAAGGATATTAAAATCCCCCCAATTAACATGGGGTGGGGATTGTCTCGACAGGTATTAACAAGTTCTTTTAGAAAAGTAGACTTAAACTCTTCTTGAGCGGCGCCATATACAACCATCAGACTCCAAAGGAAGTTGTCGGACTTGTTTCGAAGGTGGAATTTGATATGATAATCCCCCTTTGACGTGGACAATAGTTGCAAGTAAGTAGAGTTAATACCTAGCAATAATCCACCAGACCTCCCGGTCGGCGGCAATACGTGCCATTCGTAATCGAAACCACTTGAAAAGTGGTCGAGGGTACGTGTTGGAAAATCACGTCTGCCCGACTCAGTGATAGCTACAAAGTCCAATGCATGATCCTTTACACAATCGGCAATGTGTTTGCGTTTAGCAAAGTCACCAAGACCTCTGCTATTCCAAAACATGCCTCTCGTGCTGAACCAATTTTTTGTTTAGAGACCTTCGCCTTTTTAGAAGAGCGCCATCTTTTCTTTGCTGAGTTAGACTTGTTCTTGCGCACCGACGCGACAAGCTCACACAACGTAGTGTCGCGTACGGTATCGTCAAGGTCTACTTCAGTCGTGTCATTAAGTAAATGAGAGAGAAGCTTGCCTTCGTGATTGGCATCAGCATCCTCATCCTCCTCATCAGACACGAGAGGGTCAACAAAACTCGACAATTTAGGAGCAACCGTAAGCCGGTCGAACTCCACTTGTTTAAGAGCCTTAACCGAAAAATCTACCTCTTTCTCATTACGTCCTAGTGACACTCCAAGTCTAGTGATATTTGTAGAAACTTTGGATTTATCAAAAGACATAAACGATTTGCAAGAAGGGGTACCTTCGAAGTCGGGGTTGCGGGAAGCCGTCCTACGCATGGCCTTCACCATAGAGTCCTCATCGGTGGTTGCAGAACCGTCATTCCCGACGAAATGACGCCCACTGCGCCTCAGCGGGGAAGGAGAAACATCGGCCGCCGAGACCATCCCGGCGCCTAGAGGCGGAGTAGACTGCTGCGGCGGTGAAGACGACATCCCGGTGACCCCGAGAGGCGGAGTAGAGTGCCGTGGCGGTGAAGAAGAAGATCGTAAGGGCTGCTCCTCAACCTCCTTGAGTCCGGATGCCGACGCCCCC
>LR738710.1:930414782-930449608 GCA_902687465.1 Secale cereale
CCCCCCCCCCCCCCCCCCCGGTGATGGAGGAGTAGATGACAGCACTCTCAGCAGCGCCATGGCCGACTCCTGGCCAGCTCGAACAGCCGGGGAGAAGATCACTCCCCGACGAGTCGGAGAGGCAGGTGCTGGCGACAGTGGCGGCGATGTAGCGCTCGCAATCACCCCCGCAGGTGTCACCCCCTCAGGTAAAGGGCACGTGAGGCTCCCCTCATCGAGGGGCGGTGCCGACCAGTGAGACGGAGTCGGCGGCGCCGTCGAAGAAAACCCCTTTAATGACGAAGAAGCAGCCGTGGCAGGAAGATCTTGATGAGGGTTCGGCGGTGTGATGGCACTGGTCATCTGCATGGGCACCACTCCGCCCGTGGTAGGAAGGGTCGAAGGGTTGTTGGGATATGAAGTGGATTTGGACCTCTTGCTTGGATCGTTGCTCTTCATTGTATCCTCCCTGTCATGCCCCTTGTCGCCCCCTGCATCATCGCCGTGCTCCCAGACTCGAGGCACAAAATCACTATCAACCTGAAAATCTGATTTTTCCAGACTGTACCGGAACTCATAACCTTTTCTTTGAACCACCACATCGGTAGTGAGAGAGTCAATTGTGCTGCTTTTGAAAGCATCAAGGTTCAGCACCGCTACCTAGATACGAACAATTCCTCTCCGACGTAAACAGAGGAGATCGACGTCAAGAGTAGCGCCAATCACCGAGCCAACCGCCCACAGACCCAAGAAGTGTCTTAGAGCGTGAGGCACCCCATGTACATGGACCCAAATAGGTAGCAGCTCAAAACGGTGTGGTATCTCCTCTGCCTTCCAAGGCTTAAACTCAATAGTAACATTGTGAGACTTGATGAAAACTACGAACCCAGTGACCCTGTGTTGAACTTCCTCACTCGGGAAGGACATGAGAAAAGCGTCCTGGCCGTGCGGTATGGCCTCCCACGTCCACTGTAGTTGGTACTGAGCAGTCTTAGCAACCTCTGCCTCCACGATACTAGGAGTTATAGAGCCACCAGAAATAGATACCAACGCTGTCAGTGAGTCCTGTGGTGCAAGATCCTCCCTGCAGACATTGTCGGGCATCTGAAAAAAGGCCATACTTTCAGTTCCATAACCACACAACATCGCCACCGGCTTCGGCATCTTGAGAGCAGGGCAGCGCCGCAAAGTCATCGCGTGATTAGTCTTGTTGCAAACGTAACAAAACTGTTGTGTCTCGCAGTCGTCATTTGTGTGCCCTGCAGACTGGCACTTAGAGCACCACACCTTCTTAGGAATTGCTGCACCCTCGGATGCCCTTGAAGGTTGAATCATAGGTGCAGGCTGCTGATGCATTGGTGGCAGCTGCATGTGCGCGTACTGGCCTTCAGGGTGGACACGGTCCGGGCCGGTCCGGTCCCGGTCCGAGCCGTCGTTTGGACCGGCCGCCGGCGGTCCGGGCCGGACCGGACCGAGGACGACATCGGTCTTGATTTCAGGGACCGGACCGGCAGAAGAGAAGCTCGGTGCGGACAGGCGGTCCACACGGTCCGGCGACATCCAGTCACTGTCATGTGGGCCCAGCATGTCGGAGAGGTGGTCGGAGATGAAGCGCGGTGGCCGGAGCCGGAGAAGAAGCTCCTGATGTGCGGCGGCGCGAGGGAGAGGCGAGGGAGAGAGAGGAAGCGGCACGGCCGCGCGGGGGAGAGGATGAGCAGCCGCACGAGGGAGCGGCGGCGCGAGGCAAAGGCGCGGCGGCGCGAGGGAGAGGGAGCAGCGCAGGGTTAGGGTTAGGGATTGGAGAGGCGGCGGCGCTGCCTAGAGCGAGAAGGAATCGATTGGGAGGAGGGAGAACTGAACGAGGGGAGGGGGGGTCGCTCGGTGTCTCTCTGTCTAGACTGTTGTCGGGCCTTGGGCCATCGGTCCGCTCGGTCGGCCCGGTTAAAGACCGGACCGGACCGAAGTTTTTTCGGGCTGTATTACTGGGCTCGGACCGACATGTTTTTCTGTCGGGCCTGGACCGTACGGGCCGGTCCTGAACGGGCCACGAGCGGGCCGCAAAGCCCGCTCGTGCCGTCCAGCCTGAACTGGCCTTGACCTGCAATCAGCATAGACGACTGGGCCATGGAAGGCACCTGCACTGGTGTTGGCACTATAGGGACCGCAGGTGTGGTAGAGATGGATGGCAGGGCTGCTCCCTGGTGCGTCTTCTGGCGGCCACTCTTACTTCCCTTCGGCTTGCGAGGTCGAGCAGCTGCAGGGCCTCCGGTGGCAGAAGAGTTGTGTGGCGGCCTGGCATTGAAGCTGGGAGCCATCTGCACCCCGGCAGGAGCACCATGATGCTGCACATAAGCGTTTGTCGCTGGTTGAAAAGCTGCAGGCTGCTGATGTTGCTGCGCGAAGCCAGTCGTTGGTTGAAGAAGATACGGCGGCTGCGGCACGAATTGACCCGAGGTCCCAAAAAACTGCTGCTGGAACGGCGTCTGATACGCGGCGGGCTGCTGCACCGGTTGCGGATGGACCGGCGGCTGATGCACCGGCGCGAAAGATCCCGACGGCACGTAGGGTTGCGCAACCTGCACCGGCTGGTAAACCCCCGGTGCGAAGCCAGGAGCCCCTCCCGACGGCGAAGCATTAGACTGAGAGGAGCTTGAAGACGGATTAGACTGGTGGCCGGTGGATGTGCCCGGCGGCGCGGATTGGTCGGCGCGCGTCATCGCTGGGGAGCGGACGACAGCCGCGAAGGAATGATTGAACCTAGGGTTGACTGCCTGCTCTGCCCGGTTCCACAAGTGCCCAAGCCAACGGCTGAGGTTGACCATCCGGAGCCGACGTCCAGGATTCGTCTGAGCACCTGTCAGACCTGAAACAGCCGCAGAAGACGGATCGAGATTTTGAACTGTGGTCGCCCTGGCGCCCCGCCCTGGCTGACCCGAAGAAAGCGCGGGCGAACAGATTTCCGGCGAGCCCTCCCCATCTCCGAGACACTCCTGCGGCAAGAGATCGCCGAGAGTTCTTGGCGGCGATGCCCGAGGAGGCGGGAGTGGACCGATCCAAGGCTTGATCAGCGGTCTTGACCGGACGGGGACCCCGGAGACGCCACGGGCGGCCGCGGCAAGCATCATCGATGACTCTTTCGATCCTGGCACATCCACGATAGCATCTGACGTAGAGGCCACCGCGATCTCCGCTGAGTCCAGCGACTGTTCTCCGTTCTTGTCTGACCTGCAAACACGAGATACCTCACCTGTCCGTCGAGACGACGGTCTCTCCCACACCCTGGACGCCGGTGTAGGGTAACCAATATCCGCCCAGAACTCAGCTGTCAGTTCCTCGTCCGTCTTCCTCCGGCGAACAACCGAAGACTGCGGAGTAGAGGCGTCGATGGAGGAGTCTTGAACCGCATGCACCATCTCCTCTGCATCGGAAGAACCTAAGCAAGCGAAACGAGATCCGGAATCGGCCGGCGGTGTCGGCGACCAGCATGACGCCAGCGTGAGCCGTCGCCTATAGGCGAGCCGCATCGCCGAGATCCACTCAGGCACGGATCCACTCAGGCACCGCACTCATGAGCTCTAATTGATGGGGCACACAAAAGGAAGAAGATCATGGGCAATATGACTAATCGCAGACCCGTTAATCCATGCGTCTTGATAGAATGCCCCAAAAGGATGACAGCATCTGGCGCGACTAGAATACCAAATAATCCTGATGAGGAGTGCACCTTCATGAGCACACCTATCAAAGGTCACCTTGGCACCTAGTTGTTGCAACAGTACACGATTCATCAGCTCTTTACATTCAATGCCCTTATCTATGCTATTATTATAGTTGATCTGGCAGGAGATCTGCTAATTGCTAAGACTGGTCACAATGGGCAGGAACATAAGGTAGTAACATACACCCTTATCTAGACTATGTTACTACCTCCACAGTGGGTAGGAACATGTAGGTAGTGTCATGCAACGATGCATTTATTAGCTTATAGACTCATTGTTTCTTGAAGTGTGTGATGTTCCGGTAACTTAGCTAGTGACCACAAGCACCTCACTCTACATTAAATATATGTCACATAAGCAACGTTGTATTGAAATATGTGATGTTACTCCTAAATTCCACCCTATTGTGACCAGCCTAAGCTAATGCCAATAACAGAGGGACAAAAAATCTTTTTACTGTCTTTCTTCGCATGCTTACTGAGCAAAACTAACATGATAGGTTGTTGGTCAGATAAAAGTGAAAGCGCGCTGGAAAATTAAGACCGGGGGCTAACTGTTGTAGCAAACTCCTCCAATCTTAATTTAAGCAAAACCTCTGTTTAAGCAACTGTGGGGCTAATGGGGGTCTCTATCCAGTTGCTCAAGAATTCATCTGTGTCATTCTTTTGAGATAAGATACTCGAATGCAGCAGAGTAACGAAATTGTTTCCAGGATTTTCCGGCTGTGTGCCAATGTACTACTGTCCACCCAATTATACGTCAAGTGTTTTTAACCACAATCTTACATTGGAATTAGCCCCTATCCATGAAAAAACTAGTTCCTGGACCTGCTGCAAGTTGGCGCAGTCGATCCAAAGATCCAGGTTTCTTTTATGCACATCTCTATATAGATTTTCCTGTTTAAGTCTGTCAATTGGCTGGATCCAAAATATAGGTGACTTCATAATTCGGATGGAATTGGTATGGCCACAATATTGCTTTTCTTTCCCGGTGAAGGCCACAATATTGCTAATAGATTTGGTTTACTGTTCTGTTAAAAAAAGAGGGTTTGGGTGGCCGATTGAGTTTTGGTTGACAACACTGAATATTGTGTGTCAAATACGTCGTAGACTCTGAATTTGACAATTTCAATTGTTCTATCTTGTATGTTAATATACATAGTATTTCGAAACCTATCAACATTTATTGAGGGCATGGTGATAGATATAAAACTACTTGGCATTGTGAAGTTCTTTTATGTACAATCTTACGCTTTTTTCAACTGTGTTCGCTTTGATCTTGCAAGCTCTGGAAGTTACCAAGAAGCTCATAGAGCAGGAGCAGAAGCATAGTTTATCAAGTGAAAGGCCCGGGAATGCATAGAGCAAACAGAAGAGCAGATGCAGTGAATGAATGTGAGGTACTCGTGGATGACAAGTGGTCTATAATGCTTTATTGGTCTACAAGTAATTCGTACGGGTGCAGGACTGTATACTGTAGCAGGTAACCAAGTTGGTGAGATGCTAGCAAGTAGTTTTTTATTTTGAGAATAAAGAACTGAAAAATCGCCATGTTTGTGGCAGCCATATTCTATCCATGCTTGAACAACCGATCTGGTTCAGTATCCTTTGGCGGGAAGATTGGAAGCTTGTGCTTCTCAGTTTTTCTGGGGAAGTCACTACGATCGTCCACACGTTTCCGATCAGGGTATTCGTGTTGTTTGGCCCGGTTTGCATCTACTCCTGTAGACCTCACCGTAATTCTCCGTGGTTGGTGATCCTGGGGAAAAAAATCCTATGCGACCCGGGTCGCATACTCCTCCTCGTGAGACCATCTCCACCAGCTGACAAGTGGAAAACTGAATCTTAAAGCAATCGAACTACTAATCCCCCATCCCGCTTCCTTCTCCAGTGTCGCTCCCGCCGCCGCCGCCGCAGCAACTTTTCTCCAGGATCTGGTTCAGTATCCTTTGGCGGGAAGATTGGAAGCTTGTGCTTCTCAGTTTTTCTGGGGAAGTCACTACGATCGTCCACACGTTTCCGATCAGGAGAAGCGGCAAGCCCCCTCGCAAAGGAACAAACTCAGGCAGTCTCTTCTCTTGCTGGTCTGACGGATCGGACAACTTCAGCAGTGAGCAAATCCGGCTCGATCCATATTGCGTCTTCAACCGCAACTTTCACAACCAATGAAGCAAGAGTGGTCGTGGGTGAACTTTTTCCATATAGCTAGCTAGTGGACCATGCCAAATTTTTGTGGTTGACAAAAACATGTTTGAGCCTTTGTCGTAGTGCACATCCTCTCGTGGGTTCTTATTTTTATACTCTAGTGTGTTTAATAACCCAGGGTGACTTATTAGGGAAAAAGGCTAGGAAACTTCGTTATCCAAACAAGATCTCAAGGGGCAATAACGCAGGGAGGCACCGCATTAGAGTTTTTGTTAAAGTCACGCAGTTTGAATAAGTAAGCATTAAGTGGTAGCATGAACATGATGTTACACTCTAAATTCATAATACATTCGATACTGAATTGTAATTGATCAATCATGTGTAAACCTATGTCAAGTCAAGTCACTTGATAACTTCAGAGGATAATACCATGTCAACATAGAACATTATGCCCAATTTTAATAACGGGACCAAAAGAGACCATCTCAATAATATTATACCACATGATGCTAATACCAGGTTTGCAGTTTAATTATGTCTAGAAGACCGAAAAATTAATTTCAAGTACAAACAAAGCAAATTTTGTGTCCATAGGAGCAAAGAAACAAAGCAACTTAACCAATCATCAAAACACTGGCATGCGATAAAAATTAAACTAACAGCCAAAAGCCCAATTCATGTATTCACATATCTTCAAGCGTGCTAGTTTCATGTAGATGGATTAACGTCGGTGGCGGAGGACGGAAAATAATTGAGGTGGGGCGGGCAGTAAATCATAAATATGAAAATACCACTAAGATCTCTGAACTATACATTGTCAATCTATTTAACAACACAAATCACAAATTACAATAATATAAGCACCCATTTCTCTTGTAAAAAGAAATAGCTAATCAGTACAAATCTGAATCCCAGTGTAAGCCTCTTTTATCCCTCAATCTCTGACAACCTGACACCTCCCAATGTCTCTCTCAGTCTGTCACCACAACCCACCCGCAATCGGGGAGCTGCTGGCCCTAGTCACACGGACGACGGGAGTTCACGGGCTGAGGGCCCCAAACAACGCCGCCTACGTTTTATTGATGGCCAAGCCATTCCTCTTTCTCAAATTTTTTCTCTACCGAGACAATGAAGCAGCCAGACCTCGCACAAAATCCAGTGATGCGTACCTATACAAATTGAATAGTACAAAATCAAAGTAGGGCGGGCGCGAGACCTCGCCCTACCGGCTCCTCCGCCACTGATTAACGTCATGAGAAATCCTTATCAAAGTAGGGTGAGTCCTTCATTTGCCTTTGATTTGTGATGAATTAATGTGTATGGTTGTTTGATCGAGCCTTCATTAGTTTCATCTTAAAATCTCAAATATTAGTCTAAGATGTACTCGTGAGAGAATAACCATTTATATTGAACTTCGTTACTTAGCTAACCTTAGGTGTATGTGGTTACTATAACATTATTGGATAAATTATATAGGAAACAACTTTTTTTTGTACAACTAGCCAGCAACATTAATAACTGAAAAGCAGTCATACTAAAGGTATTGAAATTTCAATGATTCTCGTATTCACCATTACAAATACATTTCTTGTGCTACACTGGAACAATATTGTGTGCCAAATTTGTTTGTACAATTTATTTTTATGGTGTTTTAAAAACTTTTTTGATAATGGGGTTCACCATAAAGCAAAGAGCAACCAGATATTTTCACAATATCCTACCGATTTAAGTATGCCCCTTGATATATTATAATGTGCTAGCGTATATGTATCATAAATATCTACGGAACTTGGTAGAGTGCATATGGATCTAGCAAATAAGTTGAAATGTCTGGAGTTCAAGACCATGAAGTTAATGTGTAAGTGTGCTCCACGGATATTTTTATGTGCATGAAGTGTCTATCCCTTGTGGCAAACAACAGTATGTTGTCCACAATGTACAAAAATCCCCTCTTTTGCCCTCGTTTTAACATGCAAATTCTTCACAAATTGGAGGAAATCCCCTCTGTTCCATTCGTTCTCTCACACCCTCGATACATTTCCATGTCCAGGAGGTTCCTCTCGTCGTTGCCTTTGCCCTGGACCTCTCGCCCCCTCCGTCGAGGAACGGAGCGTGTCTGTGGCCTCCGTCACTTTCCTCTCCCCTGGCTTCTTCCTCCCGAGCCATCACCTCTCCCTTTGCCCTTCGTCAGGTCGGCAAACGTCGTGGAGCTGAGCTAGCTGCCGCCGGCGCGAGTCCGCGCACTGGAGATTTGGCGACGTGTCCCGCGGCCATGCTCACCCAACAGCGTCGTCCCGGCTATATAAGCCAGCCCCGAGGCCCTCCGAGCACAGCAGCAGCCTCAGCCACCTCCCAGGACCCCGACTAGCCTCTTCCCCGAGCCCGAGGAGCTCCTCCGCCCCTCCATTGCCACCATGGCCGCCACCTCGGCCATGTGAAATTCCGGCGGACAAAGCCCCCATTCTCCCTCCTAACCTCACCACAGCGCTCCCCTAGTCACCCCGCTCCTCCCCGGTGCACTAGCCAAATTTAAGTTTTGAGTCGTGGGAGAGGGAGATGGAGAGGGAGAAGCGGAGTGTGCGCGTGTGACTGTGTGTAACATCCCAATTTTCAATTTAGTAGATGTTAACATAACATATAGATCATACATATGCTGCTATGCATTCATCATTTGAGCATTTGGAAATTGATTTTTATTGGAAATTGATCGAAGAGATTTTAAGGAACTCAAGGACCCAAATGAGAGAGTTGGCAGTTTCCCAAAAAGGACCCACAACTTTATTATTTTTCAAGTGGGGTTGGATCAAATAATTTTTGTCAATTTTATTTTCAATATTTTTAAATAATGAGAGAAGATAATATGACTTCTTCGAAAAAGAGAATAAAAATGTTGGAAATTGAATTTCGAGTAAAAATATATTTATTGGATTTTTATTTGCAAAAGTGTGGATTTTATTTATTTTATTAGTACTAAAAAGTTTATTCTTATTATAGGCATTTAGGCCCCAAAAAGTGTTCAGCAGGTCAATAATAAGACCCTAACAACGTGTCATTTTTCTGCGATTTAAAAAATATATATTTTTAGTATTTTTCTATTTTTCGGTATTTTCGAAAAATGTTATTTTAATAAAAGTTTTGGACCGAACAGGGCCAAGGCCCAGACGGCCCAGCCGAGCCACCGCCTTCCTCCCATCGCCGAGCCGAACTCCGGCAGGTGTCCGAGCCGCACTCGCTGCCGGCCGTCCCCTTCCCCAAGACAGGCCCCCTTGACTGCTTATAAGCTGGCCCAGCCCCGCCGCCTCCTCTTCCTCGGCCCACCGCCGCCCCACCCACTACCGTCGCCGCCTCACCCCGCTATCACGCCGTTGCCACCCGCCGCTGCAGCCGTGCCGCCGCGGCCTCGTCCCGCAGTCGCGCCGTCGCCGCCTCGCCCCGCCATCGTGCCGTCGCCGTCTCGCCCCGTCGTCGCGCCGTCCCCACCCGCTGTTGCAGCCGCGCCACCGCCCGCGCTCCGGAGCCGCCGCCCCGAAGCCGGAGCCGACCACCACGCCGCCGGAGTTGACCGCCGTCGCCGCCCGATCTGCCACCGCACGACTCGCCGGTTTTCCGCCGAACCATCGAACCGGTAGTAAAACCAAATGTGTTTTTAGTTTTTGTTCCCGTTTTTTATAAAACCCGGTCTGTTTCGTTTTAGTTTAGTCATTTAGCGAATGTCCACTGTTCATATCTCAATAACGAACGTTCGTTCGATATTTTTCCTTTTTCCGTTATTTTCGGCCAGGGACCTATCCGCGAATAAAAGTTTTACCGATTAGTCCCTAGTGTTCAAACTATCATTACTTTTTACTCGTTTATCCGAATTTTATGAAACCAACGCCAAACTCTTCATTGTGTTCTCAACTATTCAGAAAACCAAATCAACTTTGTTTTTGGAAGTTTTAAATTTTGAATTCAAACAGATTTGAATTTGAACTTCTTTTAATCGTAACTTGAGTTTCGTAACTCCATTTGAGTTGATTCTTTTTACAAATCGAAGCTTACTAGTTCTCGAGCTTGCCTTGTATTCCCTCGAAGAGGAAAGGGTGATGCAGCACAGTAGCATAAGTATTTCCCTCAGTTGTTGAGAACCAAGGTATCAATTTAGTAGGAGACCACGCGCAAGTCCCTCGCACCTGCAGAAACAAATAAGAACTTCGTAGCCAACGCGATAAGGGGTTGTAAATCCCTTTACGGTCACTTACGAAAGTGAGATCTGGTAGAGATGATAGTTTGATATTTTTGGTGTTTTTGATTATAAGAATAGAAAGTAAAAGCGGAACAGTAAAGTAGATTGTAGATTGATATGTTCAGAATAGACCCGGGGGCCATAGCTTTCTCTAGTGGCTTCTCTCATGATAGCGATATTCTACGGTGGGTAAACAAATTATTGTCAAGCAATTGATAGAAAAACGAATAATTATGAGACTATCTAGGCATGATCATTGTATATAGCCATCACGTCCGAGACAAGTAGACCGAAACGATTCTGTATCTACTACTATTACTCCACACATCGACCGCTATCCAGCATGCATCTAGTGTATTGAGTTCATAAGAACAGAGTAACGCCTTAAGCAAGATGACATGATATAGAGGGATAAACTCAAACTTAGTAATATAAACCCCATCTTTTTATCCTCGATAGCAACAATACAATACGTGTCTTGCTGCCCTACTATCACTTGGAAAGGACACCGCAAGATTGAACCAAAGCCAAGCACTTCTCCCATTGCAAGAACTATAGATCTAGTAGGCCAAACCAAACCAATAATTCGAAGAGACTTGCAAGGATATTATAATCATACATAAAGAGTTCAGAGAAGAACCAAATATTTCTCATAGATAATCTTGATCATAAACCCACAATTCATCGGATCTCGACAAACACAACGCAAAAAGGGATTACATCGAATAGATCTCCTCGAAGACCGTGGAGAACTTTGTATTGAGATCCAAAGAGAGAGAAGAAGCCATCTAGATACTAGCTATGGACCCGAAGGTATGTGGTAAACTACTCACAACTCTTGGTGAGGCGATGATGATGATGTAGAAGCACTCCATGGTAGATCCCCCCTCCGACAGAGCTTCGGAACAGGCCCCAAGATGGGATCTCATGGGAACAGAAGGTTACGGCGGTGGAACTAGCTAGGGATTTCTCTGTAGTTCTGATGGTTTCGGGTTACGTAGGCATATATAGAAGGAAGGAGGGCACCGGGTGCCGAACATGGGGCCCACAAGGCAGGGGGCGCCCCCACCCTCGTGGGCACGACGTATACCCTACTCCGTGGTTCTCAAGTCTCCCGTGCGTGATTTTCTCCAAAAATATCTCTCCCGAAGGTTTCATTCCGTTTGGACTCCATTTGATATCCCTTTTCTGTAAAACCGTGACACACGCAAAAAACAGCAATCTGGACCGGGCCTTTGGGTTAGTAGGTTAGTCCCAAAAATAATATAAAAGTGTATGACAAATCCCATTAAAGATCCAAAATATCATAAATAATAGCATGGAACAATCAAAAATTATAGATACGTTGGAGACGTATCAAGCATCCCCAAGCTTAATTCCTGCTCGTCCTCGAGTAGGTAAATGACAAAAACAGAATTTTTGATATGGAATGCTAACCAACATAGTTTTTCAATGTAATACTCTTAATTGTGGCATGAATGTCCTGATCTAAAAGATTCAAGACAAAATTCTATATTGACATAAGAAATAATAATACTTCAAGCATATTAATGAAGCAATCATGTCTTCTCAAAATACTATGGCTAAAAAAAGTTATCCCTACAAAATCATATAGTCTGGCTATGCTCCCTCTTCATCACACAAAATATTCATATCATGCACAACCCCGATTTCAGCCAAGCACTTGTTTTCATACTCTATTCATTCAAGCCTTTCAACTTTCACGCAATACATGAGCGTGAACCATGGACATAGCACTATGGGTGGAATAGAGAGGTGGTTGTGGAGAAGACAAAAAGGTGGGAGATAGTCTCACATCGACTAGGCGTATCAACGGGCTATGGAGATGCCCATCAATAGATATCAATGTGAGTGGGTAGGGATTGCCATACGACGGATGCACTAGAGCTAAAAATATATGAAAGCTCAACAAAAGAAACTACTGGGTGTGCATCCAACTTGCTTGCTCACGAAGACCTAGGGCATTTGAGGAAGCCCATCGTTAGAATATACAAGCCAAGTTCTATAATGAAAATTCCCACTAGTATATGAAAGTGACTAAACATGAGACTCTCTATCATGAAGAACATGGTGCTACTTTGAAGCACAAGTGTGGAAATAGATAGTAGCAATTGTCCCTTTTTCTTTTCTTTTTTTGGGCCTTTGTTTTTTTTCTTTGGCCTTTATTTTCTTTTTCTTTTTCTTTTTTTTGGAGGGGCTTTATTGATTTAGCCTTTCCTCACATGGGATAATGCTCTAAAAATGATGATCATCACACTTTCATTACAACTCGATACTAGAACAAAGTATGACTCTATATGAATGCCTCCGGCGATGTACCGGGATATGCAATGAATCAAGAGCGTCATGTATGAAAAATTATGCATGATGGCTTTGCCACAAATACGATGTCAACTGCATGATCATGCTTGGCAATATGACAATATGATGCATGTCATATGAACGGAACGGTGGGAAGTTGCATGGCAATATATCTCAGAATGGCTATGGAAATTCCATGCTAGGTAGGTATGGTGGATGTTTTGAGGAATTTATATGGTGGTTGTTTTGAGAAAGGATATATAGTGGGTGTATGGTACCGGCGAAAGTTGCGCGATACAAGAGAGGCTAGCAATGGTGGAAGGGTGAGAGTGCGTATAATCCATGGACTCAACATTAGTCATAATAACTCATATACTTATTGCAAAAATCTAAGAGTCATCAAATAAAACCAATCAACGCATGCTCCTAGGGGGGAGGTTGGTAGGAGTTAACCATCGCGTGCCCCCAACCTCCACACAAAGGTTGGCACTTTACAAATACCTCATGCTATAACCTCGTCACATAGCGGTTCACCATATGTGCATGCTACGGGAATTACTAACCTAACACAAGCATTTCTCAATTTCATGAAAACTCCACTAGCATGACTCTAATATCACTATCCCCCAATCTCAAAACAATTATCAAGCATCCAACTTCTCATCCTATTCAATGCACTTAATGTGAAAGTTTTTAATACAGTGATATTGGATGTATATCATGTGAAGACTAGTTTTATAGCCTAAGCACATTACCATGCTGTTTTAATAGACTCTCAAATGGATATATGTGAAGCATGAGAGTTAAACAATTTCTTCAAAATATTATCACCACCGTGCTCTAAAAGATATAAGTGAAGCACTAGAGCAAAAACTATTCAACTCAAAAGATATAAGTGAAGCACATAGAGTGTTCTATCAATTCCTAGGCCATATTTAACTCTCTCAAATAGGTGTGTCCATCAAGGATAATTATGGCAAACTAACAAGCAAATACTCAAATTATACAAGACGCTCCAAGTAGAACACATATCATGTGGTGAATAAAATTATAGCTCCGAGTATAGTTACTGATGGATGAAGACTAAAGAGGGGATGCCTTCCCGGGGCATCGCCAAGCTTAGGCTTTTGGTTGTCCTTGAATTTTACGTGGGGTGCCTTGGGCATACCCAAGCTTAGGCCCTTGCTGCTGCTTGTTCCATACTCCATCAAAGCAATACTCAAAACTTGAAAACTTCACAACACAAAACTTAGACAAAAATCCCGTGAGCTCCGTTAGTATAAGAAAGCAAACCACTACTCAAAGGTACTGCAATGAATTCATTCTTTGTTTATATTGGTGTTAAACCTACTGTATTCCAACTTCTCTATGGTTCATACTTCCCAATATGACTCATAGATGCATCGAAATAAGCAAACACACGAAAAACAGAATCTGTAAAAAATAGAACACTCTGTAGTAATCTGCAGGTTTCGCATACTTCTGTAACTCCAAAAAATTCAAAATAAGTTGGTAAACGTGAGGATTTTGTCTATTAATCATCTGCAAAAAGAATCAACTAAATAGCACCCTCCAGTAAAATCTGATGACCATTCTAGCGAGCGCTAAGAGCATCTCCAGCCGTTGGCCCCCCAGGACCCGTAAAGATCGCCTCCTGGGGGCGAGCCGGCGATACAATCGGCGCTGGGGGCGGTTTTGCTCCCAGTCGTCGCCCCTAGCTCGCCCCCAGGCGCCGAAATTGGCCCACTTTGCAGCCCCATTTTGGCAAATAAAGGGCCCATATGGGCGAGAATAGGCCCATATTCGGCGTGGTTTCGTCGTGTCTCGGCGTTCAATTATCAACACTATTATTTCTTATCACATATTTCATCACAGAAAAATCAAATACTTCAACAAAATAGTACAACAAAAATAGTTCAATACAAATTATATAGTTCAACAAATAAAAATCGTATTTCATCACATTTCATCACACGGCGTCCCCCATGAGCCTCCATAGGTGCTCAATCAGATTTTTTTGCATTTGATGATGCACCTGTGGGTCTCCGATCTCCTGGCACATACTGAGATAGGCAGTCCAAGTTACCGGTAGCTGGTGATCACCTTCGGCTAGAGGACCCTGCATGTAGTATGGTTCAGTGTCAAACACTAGGTCTTCTTGCTCGCTCTCGATGATCATGTTGTGCAAGATGACACAGCAAGTCATAATCTCCCACATTTGATCTTTGGACCAGGTCTGAGCGGGGTACCGAACAACAACAAATCGAGATTGGAGCACACCAAATGCCCGCTCGACATCCTTCCTGCAAGCCTCCTGAACTTTCGCGAACCAGGCGTTCTTGCCTCCTGCCGCATGGTTTGAGATCATCTTCACAAATGTCGACCATCTCGGATAGGTGCCGTCAGCTAGATAGTACCCCTTGTTGTAGTGCCGCACATTGATCTCAAAGTTCACCGGAGGGGACTCAAGGAAACGGCACCCACCTCCCCCCGTGTCGCTCCCCAGGCGGCACCGGGGGCTCCCTCGGCCGCCGCCCAACCACCCTCCCCTGCGGGCTTCCTCGCCACCGCTGCCGCCGGCTCCTGCGCCGTAGTGGCGGCGGCCCCCCTCGTTGCCAAAAGGCATCGGGGGTGGGTGCTCTCTTTAGTTCTTGCTCGCGTCTCGGCTCCGTCGATCTCCGGCTGGGGAGGAGGCTGGCGGGCGGCCGATGCTTTTAGGCCGGGGCGGCGACCCGGGAAGCATGGTGGAGGCGGTGGGATGCGGGTGCCAGCTCCTTGGCGCGATGGTCGCGTGGAGGCAACAGATCGGGCTTGCGCCCGATCTGCCGAAGCTGGCGGCTAGCTCAATAGCCACCATGCGTGGCAGGAAGGTCGGGGGCGCGGCGATTCCGGGCGAAGCCTGCAACTCCGTGGTGGTGGTGGTGGCCACGGTGAGGACGGCGGCGCGGCGGCGCCGCATCTGGCGGGCGCGACGGGCAGACCTGCTGCCGTCGGTGCGCTTCAAGGATGGCTCGGCATTGTGTGGTGACGCCCGGCTGCTGCTCGAGGTGGTGAGAGGGTCTGGTGCTTGGAGGTGGCCGCAGGGCAGCTCTCGGCCCTGGCGGCGCAATGGGTTCTCCGGTGGTGGAAGGCGGCTTCGGCTAGGGGTGGTGCGTTTCTGGTCGCGGTGGATCGTGGGATCCCGTGGCCGGAGTGAGGTCGGCCTCGGCAGGGGTGGTGGTTTGTTGGCGGCGGTCGGTGATACGTCCAAAACGTATCTATAATTTCTGCTTGCTCCATGTCACTTTTGGGTGAAATTGCTATGTTATTTATACACTTCCATACACTTTTGATCATATTTGGACTAACCTACTAATCCAGTGCACCCCAGTGCCAGTTTCTGTTTTCGGCTGTTTTTGTATTTCAGGTTTTCACATTACGAGAACTATGAGGAAAAATCCAGAAAAATTATATAAAAAATCAGCGTTCCAGAACCTACCTTGCGCCCGAAGTACAGCCGGGGGGGGGCCACCAGGGCCCCGGGCGCCCTGGCGGCGCCCCCCCTGGGCCGCGTCGGGGGGCGCCTGGGCCCCCCGAGCCCCGTCTGGTGCCCCCCTTTGGCATATATTTAGAGCGTCCTTCGAAACCCTCGGGACGGGAACTCTTTTTCGCGATCTCATCTCTGTTCCGCCGCCGCCGCCGCTTCCAAGATCGGGAGCACCAGGAGAACTCTTCCCGGCAACTTGCCGGAGGGGAGTATCACCATCGGGAGCCTCTCCACCACCATGGACGCCTCCCGGATGAGTTGTGAGTAGTCTCCCTTGGACCATGAGTCCATGACCAGTAGCTATGTGATGTTCTCCTCCCGTTCTTGTGCTTCACTAATTAGTCCTCGTGAGCTGCCCTACATGATCGAGGCACATATGTAATCCTTATGCTGTTGCTATGATGAGTTTGCTGGGATCCGATGGATTATGAGATTATGTTCAGATTGTGATTGAGTAATATATTTGATCTACCTCTTTTATATTTATGTTCATAAGTAATTCTTGCATGTTCTCCATTGTTATTTATTGCTTTGGCCAAGTAATACGTAGTGACTCCAAGAGGGAACGTTATGCTTGATTGTGGGTTCATGCCCCTCGATGAATAGCTTGAGTGACAGAAACATGAGTCTAGGGGATGTGTTGTTGCCACAAGGGGGAAAACAACGGTGCTTGTGTCCGCGGGTGCAAGGATTGTTTACTTTACGCAAAGTTCTTTTAATGCAGTTGTCTGTTGCATTGAGTTTACACTATGGGTGGGACTCGCAACTTAATACCAGCGAGATGTTCTGGATAGATATCTCAAGGTGGATGATTAGTAGTAGATATTGATGGATTTCGGTTTACTTACTTTGGCGTACCGCCCATGCTTTGAACCTCAACCTTTCTTGCAATGTAGTCAGCATTGGTTTGCGTTCGTGGTCCTGTCAATTGCCCATCTGTAATTCGTTTACCTCACATAGCTGTTTTATCGTCTTTTGGGAGAGAGACATCACTAGTGAACATCATGAGACTCCGGTCCATATTACCATCATTGATCACATCCGCTATTTAAATTTCGCTTTTACTTACTATTGCAAACATTATCTATCACTACTATCACTTGCGTTTAACCCTTTGTGAACTACAAGGCCGGAGGGATTGACAACCTCTCTGTACTCGTTGGGAGCAAAGTTATTTGTATCTGTGTGCAGGTCCACGTTGATTGCTAATATTTGGCGCCGTTAGCAGTTGACACCTACTTGGTGAACCTAGGAGTCTCTGGGGATTCGATCCTTGGCATCTTTGCTAAGGGAAAATCTTCCACAACACTGCATCTCACACCTTCCACTTGGGGTAACCAACGAGGGGTTAGAGGCCCATCAAGGAGTTTTTCTGGCGCCGTTGCCGGGGACTCCACTCTTCAGGATAGGGGAGTTGCATGCTATCTTTTACCTTTGCTTTTTAGTCTTGTTAGTTTACCTTTCAGTTTTTGCTTTAGTACCTTTTATCGAAAATCACAAAAATAGTTATCTTGCTTGCTTACTATTATGGGTTCCACCAAAAACACTAGATGGGAGGAGTACACCCCTTCTTCCATTACACCAATCACCACTGTCGGGATCCACAAAAATAATAAACCTTGTGATTATGTTAGTCTTGACGGAGGGTTATGCTCATGGCATGGTCTTCCAGGAAAAGAGTATGAACCTCAGTTTAAAATTGCTCCTAAGCTTCCCCAAACTTGGGAAGATGTTCAAACTCTTATAATAGAGAGCGATTCAAACAAAGAGGATGACACTACAATTCTGCCCAATACTGATAAAATTAATTTTGATAATTGTAGTATCTCACAAGTTGTCACCTTTCTACAAGGAATGGCCAAAGATCCCCACACTAGCACGCTTAATCTTGCCTTCACAGAGCATGTCACTAATGCTCTCATCAAAGCTAGGGAGGAGAAACTTAGAGTAGAAGCCTCCATACCTAGAAAGCTAGAAGATGGTTGGGATCCTATGATTAAAATTAAGATAAACAACTTCTCATGCTATGCCTTATGTGATATTGTAGCTAGTACTTCCATTATGCCCAAAAGACTATATGATATGCTTAAATTGAAACCTTTTGATTCTTGTTCTTTTGGTGTTCGACTCGTTGATTCTTCCATAAAGAAACCTTTGGGGAGGATCGACGATATTCTTATCGTTGTCAATGATAATTATGTTCCCGTTGATTTTACTATTATGGATATTGAATGTGATCCTTCATGTCCAATTATTTTGGGACGTCCCTTTTTACGCACCGTTGGTGCTATCATTGACATGAAAGAGGGTAATATAAAATTTCAGTTTCCTCTCAAGAAAGGGATGGAACACTTCCCTCGAAAGAAGATCAAGTTACCTTTTGAGTCCGTTGTACGGGCTAGCTACTCCTTTACTCTTGATAAAACTTGATCTCTATGCATTATGCCTAGCTTAAAGGCATAAAAGAAAGCGCTTTTGGGAGGCAGCCCACATGAATAAATTTTTATATTTTGCTTTTGTTGTGTCTTGATGTTGTTTACTACAGTAGCATCATCATTGTATCTTTTCTTTTAAATTTTGTGCCAAGTATAGCCTCTGATTGCTAGAAAGTTCAAAAGTTGTGAGGTGCTGTCCAGGAAACAGATTCTGTCCTTGGATACAAAAATTCGTATAACATCACCAGATCATCTTTTTGGTCTGATTTTTTTCGACAGCGTTCTCTATATAATTGTCTTTCGTGCGTCTGTTCTGAGTTTTTTGATTTGAGTTGCAGAAGTACCCCGAACAAATCAATTACTACCTGCTGTTCTGTTTTTCACAGATTCTGTCCTGTCTTGCCTTTCCTTCATTTTGCAAATCAAGAGCTTGCTTTTTTCTTTGAAAAACCTTTTGGCAATCTTGAGAAACAGTAGAACTTCAAGAATATCTTTATTTCCAGCAAGGAACAATTATTTTATTAAGGGTACTAACCTCGCTAATCAGATTATGATGAGTTATGTATGAAGGGAGTTTTCAAGTGTGCGAGGGAAGATGATAAAAAGATTCAGGAGTGTCAAGCGCTCAAGCTTGGGGATGCCCCCGTGCACCCCCAAGAAATATTCAAGGAGACTCAAGAGTCTAAGCTTGGGGATGCCCCCGTGCATCCCCTTCTCCATCAACATTATCAGTTCGTCTTTCTTTCCGCTATATTTTTATCACTTCATGTGTTATGTGCTATGCTTGGAGCGTCTTGCTTTTAGTTTCCTTTTTAGTTTTCCATAACGAGTCGGAACTCAGCGTTCTTTATGTGGGAGAGAAACACGCTCCACTTCTACCTAGAACATAACATAGAATTTTCATGTCTATCTTTGCTGTGTGTGTTCTTTGTCTTTTAATAGCTCCTATCATGTTCAGCTCTTAGTATTCATGCTTATCTTTTCAAAGTGCTTTTGTTTAGTTGGTTGCTTGAACTCTCTTTAATTACCATGCTCACCTTATTAAGAGAGTTTGCTCCCGTTGCATTGGTTAATATGTCTATGATAAAGATGCTACGTGCATGATGGCGCTTAGTAGTTCATGTTTTCTTATGGTTAGTCTCAAATAGCTGGGGGATTCCCAATGTGTTATTGGAGTACCAACATGATTTGTTTGCCTATGATGTGGTATGGTTTAGTAATATCTTCCTTTGAGAATTTATTTTGATTGACTTGGCGTATGCTCACGCATATTTAAGACTGTAAAGAAAGTCTGTCAAGCCTTGATGATCTTTTATTTCTGAGTAGCGATATAACTACCATGCCTGATTCAATATTGCTTTGTCGCTCTGCATGATTATGACCGTCATTGCTCTCTTAGTTGGCCGCTCCCAGTCTTTTGCTAACCTCCACCTGTACTAAGCGGACTGACTGCTTGTGCATCCACATCCTTTTAAACCAGTTATGCCATATGAGTCCACCATACCTACCTATATGTAGTATTTCACCGCCACTCCAAGTAAATTTACATGTGCTACCTTTAAAACCTTCATTTGCAATATATAGCTCATGGGAAAGTAGCTTAAAAACTATTGTGGTAAAGAATATGTTGCTTATGTATCTTATTTCTTATAAGTTGCTTGCTGAGCGGTAACCATGTTGCTGGGGACGCCATCAACTGTCACACTTTTGTTGAATATCATGTGAGTTGCTATGCATGTTCGTCTTGTCTGAAGTAAGGGTGATTTGCCATGGGTTGAATGAGTATGCATATTGTTAGAGAAGAACATTGGGCCGCCAACCAAAGCCATGTATCATGGTGGAAGTTTTAGCTTGGACATTAATCCTCAATCTCTTATGAGAATATGCTTATGCATTAAAGAGGAGTTCATCATCTATTTTCTATGTTGTCCCGGTATGGATGTCCTCAAGTTGAGATCTATCAAAAACGAGAAATCAAATGCGATTTATCTCCTTGGACCTTTGTACAGGTGGCATAGAGGTACCCCTTTGTGACACTTGGTTGAAACATATGTAATGCAATGATAACCCATGGAAATCCGAGCTAATTAGGACAAGGTGCGAGCACTATTGGTATTCGATGCATGAGGCTTGCAACTTATAGGATGTCTTATGCACGACACATATGAAGTACTACTACCGTTGAAAAAATTGCTTCTATGTTTTCAAAATAAAAAGCTCTAGCACATAGCCATTCTTTTACTTTTATGTTGAGTCTCCACCTTCTTTTAAAGCACCAACTACTAAGAGCATGATTGTCATTCTGAGTGTAATGTGCATTGTCCCAAAGTAGCATTGTTTTTTGCATGATTGTGATATCGTTTATTTTGAAATCATTGTATCTAGTCATCACTTAAACCTTGAAGGTGCCCCTGCATTTATGTTTTGCTTCACTAAAGGGGGCAAGCTAGATATCACTTTATCATATTTGCACACCATGTTCATTGCAAATCTTTTTGATGTTTCAGTTTCATGTTGTAAAACTTTCAGTCCTTTGTGATTTTCTCATGAGGCAACTTAATTACTACAGATTCATTGTCTCAGTAAGCTTTTGTCATATGACTATAAAAAGTCCTACATGGTTAATAGCATGTCACCACAGAAATTATTCTTCTTATCATTTACCTACTCGAGGACGAGCAGGAATTAAGCTTGGGGATGCTGATACGTCCAAAACGTATCTATAATTTCTGCTTGCTCCATGCCACTTTTGGGTGTTATTGCTATGTTATTTATACACTTCCATACACTTTTGATCATATTTGGACTAACCTACTAATCCAGTGCACCCCAGTGCCAGTTTCTGTTTTCGGCTGTTTTTGTATTTCAGGTTTTCACATTGCGAGAACTGTCAAGAAAAATCCAGAAAAATTATATAAAAAATCAGCGTTCCAGAACCTACCTTGCGCCCAAAGTACAGCCGGGGGGGCACCAGGGCCCCAGGCGCCCTGGCGGCGCGCCCCCCCCTGGGCCGCGCCGGGGGGGGGGGCGCCTGGGCCCCCTTAGCCCCGTCTGGTGCCCCCCTTTGGCATATATTTAGAGCGTCCTTCGAAACCCTCGGGACGAGAACTCTTTTTCGCGATCTCATCTCTGTTCCGCCGCCGCCGCCGCTTCCAAGATCGGGAGCACCAGGAGAACTCTTCCCGGCACCCTGCCGGAGGGGAGTATCACCATCGGGAGCCTCTCCACCACCATGGACGCCTCCCGGATGAGTTGTGAGTAGTCTCCCTTGGACCATGAGTCCATGACCAGTAGCTATATGATGTTCTCCACCCGTTCTTGTGCTTCACTAATTAGTCCTCGTGAGCTGCACTACATGATCGAGGCACATATGTAATCCTTATGATGTTGCTATGATGAGTTTGCTGGGATCCGATGGATTATGAGATTATGTTCAGATTGTGATTGAGTAATATATTTGATCTACCTCTTTTATATTTATGTTCATAAGTAATTCTTGCATGTTCTCCGTTGTTATTTATTGCTTTGGCCAAGTAATACGTAGTGACTCCAAGAGGGAACGTTATGCTTGATTGTGCGCTCATGCCCCTCGATGACTAGCTTGAGTGACAGAAACATGAGTCTAGGGGATGTGCTGTTGCCACAAGGGGGAAAACAACGGTGCTTGTGCCCGCGGGTGCAAGGATTGTTTACTTTACGCAAAGTTCTTTTAATGCAGTTGTCTGTTGCATTGAGTTTACACTATGGGTGGGACTCGCAACTTAATACCAGCGAGATGTTCTGGATAGATATCTCAAGGTGGATGATTAGTAGTAGATATTGATGGATTTCGGTCTACTTAATTTGGCGTACCGCCCATGCTTTGAACCTCAACCTTTCTTGCAATGTAGTTAGCATTGGTTTGCGTTCTTGGTCCTGTCAATTGCCCAGCTGTAATTCGTTTACCTCACATAGCTGTTTTATCGTCTTTTGGGAGAGAGACATCACTAGTGAACATCATGAGACTCCGGTCCATATTACCATCATTGATCACATCCGCTATTTACTTTTCGCTTTTACTTACTATTGCCAACATTATCTATCACTACTATCACTTGCGTTTAACCCTTTGTGAACTACAAGGCCGGAGGGATTGACAACCTCTCTGTACTCATTGGGAGCAAAGTTATTTGTATCTGTGTGCAGGTCCACGTTGATTGCTAATATCTAGCGCCGTTAGCAGTTGACACCTACTTGTTGAACCTAGGAGTCTCTGGGGATTCGATCCTTGGCATCTTTGCTAAGGGAAAAACTTCCACAACACTGCATCTCACACCTTCCACTTGGGTTAACCAACGAGGGGTTAGAGGCCCATCAGTCGGAGGTGGCGGGTGGTCGGCACATCTCCGAGAGAAATCCTTGCTCCGGTCTCCACCGGAGCTGACGACGACGATGCCCGCGGGTGCCGTGATCTTTCTTGGAAGTGTTGTCGTGGAGGTGCGCTCCTCCTCCGCATGGCTTTGGCTCCGGAGGGAAACCTCAGATCCGCTGGATCGGGCGATGGAGGCATCTTCGCGTCTTTCTCCTTCTTGGGGGCATCGTCTCGGAGCCGGCTACGACTGGGAGACTGGTGGATGGCGACATCTTCGTCGCGTGGGTTGCGGCATCTTCGCCGCGTGGTTTGCGGCATCTTCGCCGCATAGTTTGCTGAGGCGGCCTTTTCAGGGGCGCTGATTTCTGTTTGGCAACGATGATGGCGTCGAGAGTAACTCTGGTCGCGGCTCGGGCTTCGGTAGTCGGATCTTCCAGACGTGTCCGAGGTGCTCTTTGGGGCACAGTCGGCGCAAGTCCTGCATATTTCCCTTGTGATGATCGTCGTCAGAGTCGGAGCTGTTGGTTATTTCCGCGTGTGGCTTTCTGTTGGCATGTGCCGCCATGATTTATGTGCAGCTGTTTGCGGGTTAGCTTCGACGATGAAGGTCTACGGTGAAGTCGGAGTCGCCCATTCGGAGGTGGTAGGTGATAACGATAACGCTTGCGACTGCTCGGCGGATGTCTTTTCCTCTTTGTAGCTCGGTGATCCCATGTCGGTGGCCAGGTTGACCGGTGGTACCCATTTTATGTGGGTTGGATTGTATCGGTTTTAGCCCGGTTTTCCATCAATTAACCGGGCAATTCTAACTCCTGCTTAGTTAATGAAAATGGCAAGTCTTTTGCCTTGTTTGAAAAAAAAAGTTCACCGGAGGAGAATGAACTTCAACAAGCTTTGCAAAGACAGGAGAGCACTGCAGCACGTTGATGTCATTGTGAGTTCCTGGCATACCAAAGAAGGAGTGCCAAATCCAGAGGTCCTGTGTGGCCACCACCTCAAGCACCACACTGCAACCGCCTTTGGCGCCTTTGTACATCCCCTTCCAACCAAATGGGCAATTCTTCCATTTCCAATGCATGCAGTCGATGCTTCCAAGCATCCCAGGAAATCATCTTGCTGCATTCTGTGCTAGGATCCGAGCAGTGTCTTCCGCATTGGGTGTTCTCAAGTATTGTGGCCCAAACACTTCCACCACTGCTCGACAGAACTTGTAGAAACACTCTATGCTGGTTGACTCAGCCATGCGCCCATAGTCGTCGAGTGAATCACCGGGAGCTCCATATGCAAGCTTCCTCATCGTTGTCGTGCACTTCTGGATGGAGGTGAATCCAAGAGCATAGGTGCAATCCATCTTGCACTTGAAGTAGTTGTCGAACTCCCGGATGGAATTCACAATCCTGAGGAAGAGCTTTCGGCTCATCCGATAACGGTGCCGAAATGTTTTCTCAATGTGAAGTGGAGCATCGGCGAAGTAGTCGGAGTAGAGCATGCAGTAGCCTTCGAGACGATGCCGGTTCTTTGCTTTTAGCCGCCCAGGCGCCGAGCCACCTCGCCGCGGCTTTTCATGGCTCGCCAGCAACTGGGCGAGGGCGGCGAGCACCATGAGATGCTCTTCTTCCTGGACGTCGGCCTCGGCTTCCTCCTCCAGCAGCGCGGCGAGCTCTTCCTCGTCATCCGAGTCCATCGCCGAGGCAGGCAAATCGCCGAACACCTTGCGCTCAGTGGGCGTGTACCCGCCGCTAAACCGCGCCTCCGCGGCTGGAAATGGCGGCCGGAAACGCCCAACTGCTGTTGGAGGGGCTGCCACGGCGACGCGCTGCTATTTTCCGGCGGGGAATGGCTATCTAGCGGAGTAAGGCGGCGGCCGGCGCCGGGATATAGCTAGTGGTGGCCGAGGGCACAGGGGGGGTGGGAGGCGAGTCGGGGATGAAAACCTTGACTTTTCCCCTGACGGTGTGGGCCAGGCGAGCTTTTCCCTAGCGCCGGAGCCCCGAACTGCTCCCTAGCGCGCCGGGTTCGGCCTGTGACCGCCGGGCGGAAAAAAGGTCCGAACCGGCAATTTTCGGCGTCCTGGGGGCGCGACTGGGCCATTTTTCGGCGCCGGCGCCGAAAAATGGCCTGGGGGGGCTGTTGGGGGCGCGGCTGGAGATGCTCTAACGATTCTGTTTTTCACAGCAAGATCACATAAACTTCACACAAGTCCTCCCAAAGGTTCCACTTGGCACAAACACTAAACAAAACAGAAAACCACATCTAAACATAAGCTAGATGCAATATTTATTCCTAAACATAAGCAAAAACAAAAAATATAAAATTGGGTTGCCTCCCAACAAGCGCTATCGTTTTACGCCCCTAGCTAGGCACGATACATGGATAGATCTAGGTATTGCCATCTTCGAAAGGCAATCCATAAGTGGCTCTCATAATAGATTCATACGGTAATTTGATTTTCTTTCTATAAAAATGTTCCATGCCTTTCCTTAAGGGAAATTGGAATCTAATATTTCCTTCCTTCATATCAATAATTGCACCAATCATTCTAAGGATAGGTCTACCAAGAATAATAGGACATGAAAGATTGCAATCTATATCAAGAACAATGAAATCTATGGGCACATAATTCCTATTGGCAACAATAAGAACATCATTAATCCTTCCCATAGGTTTCTTAATAGTGGAATCCGCAAGATGCAAATTTAAAGAACAATCATCAAGCTCATGGAAACCTAGCAAATCACACAAAGTTTTTGGGATAGTGGAGACACTTGCACCCAAATCACACAAAGCATAACATTCATGATCTTTAATTTTTATTTTGATTATAGGTTCTCACTCATCATAAAGCTTTCTAGGGATAGAAACTTATAACTCAAGTTTTTCTTCATAAGATTGCATCAAAGCATCAACTATATGTTTAGGGAAAGCTTTATTTTGACTATAAGCATGCGAAGAATTTAGTACGGATTGCAACAAGGAAATACAATCAATTAAAGAGCAATTGCCATAATTGAATCCCTTGAAATCCAAAGTAGTGGGTTCATCACTATGCAAAGTTTTAATCTCTTCACTCCCACTTTTAACAATTTTGGCATCAAGATCTAAAAACTCCGAATCATGGGGACACCTTAAAGTAGAATCATCTCCAATCCTATCTTCATCAAGATTTATACTAGAAAACAAGGATCTAATAGGAGACACATCAATAAATTTCAGATCTTCATCTTTATTTTCATGATAACTAGAAGAACATGCTTTTATATAATTATCTCTTTTAGCACGCATCCTAGCGGTTCTTTCTTTGCTTTCATCAATGGAAATTCTCATGGCTTTGAGAGACTCATTGATATCATGCTTAGGTGGGATAGATCTAAGTTTCAAAGAATCAACATCAAGAGTAATTCTATCCACACTTCTAGCCAATTCATCAATCTTAAGCGATTTTTCTTCAAGCATAGCATTAAAATTATTTTGCGAAATCATAAACTCCTTAACACTAGTTTCAAATTCAGAAGGCATGTTTCCATAAGAGTTGTTGTAGGAATTACCATAATTATTAGAGGAATTACTAGGAAAAGGCCTAGGATTAAAGTTCCCTCTATAAGCATTGTTACCAAAATTATTCCTACCAACAAAATTCACATCCAAAAATGCATTGTTATTTTCAATCAAATTGGACAAAGGCATATCATTAGGATCAGAAGAAGCACTCTTAGCAGCAAATAATTTCATAAGTTCATCCATCTTTCCACTCAAAACACTAATTTCTTCAATAGCATGCACTTTTTTACAAGTAGATCTTTCGGTGTGCCATTGAGAATAATTAACCATAATATTATCTAGGAGTTTGGTAGCTTCTCCTAAGGTAGTTTCCATGAAAGTGCCTCCTGCGGCCGAATCTAAAAGATTTCTAGAAGCAAAATTCAAGCCAGCATAAAAGTTCTGAATAATCATCCATAGATTCAAACCATGTGTAGGGCAATTACATATCATTAATTTCATTCTCTCCCAAGCTTGTGCAACATGCTCATGATCTAGTTGCTTAAAATTCATAATATCGTTTCTAAGAGAGATGATCTTAGCAGGAGGGAAATACTTAGAGATAAAAGCATCTTTGCACTTATTCAACGAATCAATACTATTTCTAGGCAAGGAGGAAAACCAAGTTTTAGCACGATCTCTAAGTGAAAACGGAAATAACTTCAATTTAACAATATCGTTATATGTATCCCTTTTCTTTTGCATATCACACAAATCAAGAAAGTTGTTTAGATGGGTAGTGGCATCTTCACTAGGAAGGCCGGAGAATTGATCTTTCATGATAAGATTCAACAAAACAGCATTGATCTCACAAGATTCAGCATCGGTAATAGGAGCAATTGGAGTGATGATAAAATCATTATTGTTGGTATTGGAGAAGTCACACAATTTGGTATTGTTCTGAGCCATAGTGACAAGCAAGCAATCCAACACACACAAGCAAACAAGAAGCAAGCGAACAAGAAACACACGGCAGAAGAAGGGCAAATAAAACGTCGAGGGTGAAGTGGGGGAGAGGAAAGCGAGAGGCAAAAAATGTAATGCGAAAGATAAGGGTTTGTGATAGGTACTTGGTATATTACTTTTGTGTAAGTCTCCCTGGCAACGGCGCCACAAAATCTTCTTGCTACTTCTCGAGCTTGCGTTGTATTCCCTCGAAGAGGAAGGGTGACGCAACATAGTAGCGTAAGTATTTCCCTCAGTTTTTGAGAACCAAGGTATCAATCCAGTAGGAGACCACGCGCAAGTCCCTCGCACCTGCAAAAACAAATAAGAACTTCGCAGCCAACGCGATAAGGAGTTGTCCATCCCTTTACGGTCACTTACGAAAGTGAGATCTGGTAGAGATGATAGTTTGATATTTTTGGTATTTTTGGTTATAAGAACAGAAAGTAAAAGCGGAAAAGTAAAGTAGATTGTAGATTGATATGTTGAGAATAGACCCGGGGGCCATAGTTTTCTCTAGTGGCTTTTCTCATGATAGCTATATTCTACGGCGGGTAAACAAATTACTGTCAAACAATTGATAGAAAAGCGAATAATTATGAGACTATCTAGGAATGATCATTGTATGTAAGCATTACGTCTGAGACAAGTAGACCGAAACGATTCTGCATCTACTACTATTACTCCACACATCGACCGCTATCTAGCATGCATCTAGTGTATTGAGTTCATAAGAACAGAGTAACGCCTTAAGCAAGATGACATGATGTAGAGGGATAAACTCAAACTTAGTGATATAAACCCCATCTTTTTATCCTCGATGGCAACAATACAATACGTGCCTTGCTGCCCCTACTGTCACTGGGAAAGGACATCGCAAGATTGAACCCAAAGCCAAGCACTTCTCCCATTGCAAGAACTATAGATCTAGTAGGCCAAACTAAACCAATAATTTGAAGAGACTTGCAAGGATATTATAATCATACATAAAGTGTTTAGAGAAGGACCAAATATTTCTCATAGATAATCTTGATCATAAACCCACAATTCATCGGATCTCGACAAACACACTGCAAAAAGAGATTACATCGAATAGATCTCCTCGAAGACCGAGGAGAACTTTGTATTGAGATCCAAAGAGAGAGAAGAAGCCAACTAGATACTACCTATGGACCCGAGTTTTTAACAACAATCTGACATTGGAATTAGCCCCTATCCATGAAAAACCTAGTTCCTGGACCTGCTGCAAGTTGGTGCAGTCGATCGAAAGATCCAGGTATGTTTTATGCACATCACTATATAGATTTTCCTGTTTAAGTCTGTCAATTGGCTGGATCCAAAATATAGGTGACTTCATAATTCGGATGGAATTGGTATGGCCAAAATATTGCTTTTTCGGGTGAAGGCCATAATAAGTACATTTGACCTTAAAATCTCTTCATTCAACACTATCATATCATATTTACCTGTACAATGTCTTCTCAAACATGTAGGGGACCGGCAACTCGACTCCAGACAATCCGATATGGCAAGGAGGTGGCGGTCTTTGCAGTAGTGGTTTTGGCGGTGGTGGTTTTGGCGATGCTGGTCTTGGTGGTGCTGGTCTTGCGTGATGTAGATGAGGATACCCGTGCCTGTGGCCATCGTGCCATGCTTTTTATGTTCCTACTTCTTTGTTTCCTTAGATGACGATGATGATGTTCCATGTCTTGCAATAATTATGTTCAAGAAGTTTCGCCGATGATGAACTTTAGATGATGAACTTGAGTATATTTAGATGATGATGATGATCTTGAGTATCATTAGATGATGAACTCGATGATGATCTAGCATATTTCTGTGTATATATGCATAATGTCATATTTTGTGTCTTTGAATTCCGTCAAATTGAATGAAAAGAGAGAAAACAGGGCATATAAAAAAACAGAACAGAACAATGCCGACGGCTTAGCCATCGGCATAGCTATGCCCAGGTGAACCAGCAGCCGACACATGGCAGCGCTATGCCAACGGCTGATAAAAACCTATGCCGACGACTTAGCCGTCGGCATAGTCCTTCCCCAGGAGCGCCCAGGGTGTGCCACTTGGCAATCTATGCCGACGGCGGCCGTCGGCATACCTATTCGCCAGGAGTGTTCAGGGGCCACCACGTGGCAGAGATAAGCCGACGGCCTGGCCGTCGACCTAGATTTCACCCTATGCCGACGGCCTGGCCGTCGGCTTACCCCTGCCACATGGCGGCCCAAGATTCAACCGGCGGACTGACGGCGCCATTAACAACCGTCCCGTGGAAAAGTGCGCCGACGGGCAAACTATGCCGACAACTAATACGGAAGCCATCGGCATAGACCCCTATGCCGACGAATTGATAAGACTACGCTGACGTTATCTACACCGACGGGGCTATGCCGACGGTAGCCATCGGCTTAGGTCTATGCGGACGGCCTGCGGCCGTCTGCATAGGGGGCTAGTTCGGTAGTGGTGCTATCGCACGAACTACTATAAACTTGATGAACATGATATGCATGGTTGTATTACTGAACGACTATATATGCTTGTCGGGCGTTGTGTTGTGTTGATCAACGTTGCAGCCTTGCAGGAACTTGTATGAATTTGAGGGTTTCGGTCCGAGGACGAAGACTGCGAGATGGGCAAATAAGGGTCGAGCCCCTCGTATCCGTGGACACGACCACGAACATATGAGGGTGTCAAATTTTCCCATGCCGGTTGGAGATACTCCTGGAGGAGTCGTAAAGTTGTATCAATCAGCCATAACAAGCACCACTACGGGACTCGCGGGCTATGCGTACGGCCCGGGGCCGTCGGCATAGGTCCTTTGTCATCGGCATATGTCTATGCCTACGGCTGCCGTCGGCATAGGGCCGTCAGCGTAGATCACGTCAGCGTAGTCTTGTCAGACCGTCGACGTAGTATAGCCGTCGGCATATGGACCTATGCCGACGGCCGGGCATCGGCCTTCAGCATAGTTTAGCCGTCGGCAGTGTATTTCGCCTGACGGCAACGGACGGCGCCGTCAAAAGCGTTGACGAACCATGGGATGCCACGTGGCGGAGATAAGCTGACGGCCAAGCCGTCGGCATTTATCTGCCACGTGGCATCCCGTGGTGCCTCCTTGTGGGACAGCTATGCCTACGGCTTGGCATAGACGGAATCTATTGTGACGGCTTTGCCGTAGGCATAGCCGTGCCACATGGCGTCTTCTGGTGCCTCCTGGCGGCAGGGCTATGCCTACGGCAAAGCTGTCGGCATAGATAGAAATCTATGCCGTAGGCATAGCCCGACCACGTGGCGCGCCCTAGTAATTCATGGGCTCATCTATGCCGATGGCTTTTCTGTAGGCATAGTTTTTTTCCCTGTTTTCTCTTTTTCAATTCATTTGACAACATTTCAAAGCAGAATAATATGGGATTATGCAGAAATATGACAGTTCATCATCTAAACATACTCAAGTTCATCATCAGCATTTAAACATAGTCAAGATCATCACCGGCGAAAGCTCATGAACATAAAAGTAGTGCAAGACATGAAACATCATAAAAGTAGGAACATGAAAGGTATGGCACGGCGGCCACATGCACGGGTATCATCATCGACATCAAGCAAGACCACCACCGCCAAGACCACCTCCGCCAAAACCACCACCTCCGCCAAAACCACCACTGCCAAGTCCACCTCCATCAAAACCACCACCGCCAAGACCACCTCCGCCAAAACCACCACTCTACCAGATCGGAGTGACTGGGGTCGAGGAAGCATGAGTCGAGCCATCGGTTCCCTACATATATGAGAGAAGATTCTAACGGTAAATATGATATGATAGTGTTGAATGAACCTTGAACTAGTTTGTCAGTAGTTAGGAAAATGTACTAACCGGACTATCACTGCCTAGTGCCACCCATTCATCAAACGTGGGCACGTGTGGGTGTTCTCCCGCAGGTGGTGGTGGTGGTCCCATTTGTGGTGGATCCGTGCGGTTACTCCAGGACGCCAACATAGCCTGGATGTTAGTTCAACAAGCAAACTAAAAGGTGAGAAGCAATGAAAGTGCAAAATTTTAGCTATGTTTTAAGAGGGCAAAACTAACCGCAATCATCTGACGGTTGTAATCATCGTTTGCCTTCACTCACTGCAAGTACTCTCGCACCTCGAGATTCCTATGCTCGACAAAGCCCTTATATGCCTACATAATTTAGGTTGTTTCTAAGTGAGAAATGCTGAAAATAAACCGAGAATGCTAGAGAGAAAAAGATAAAAGGGGAAGTACTTACAGCATGCTGGCGGGCTAAGGGAGTCTGTGAACGCCCCGTACTCTCTAACTGGCTCGGGTTTCTAGCCCGAAGCCGTGTGTACGAGATCGAAGGAGTGATCAAGCCATCGAAACACGGATATCGGCCATGTGACTTCCCCTGGATGGCCACCACCGCCGTGTCATCGATCTGAGACTGGGCGACCTCAGGAACAGGAACATCAGGATGCAACTTTTGATAGTACTGAGTGTAAGACTCCAGGTGCTCCTCGGTCTTGCCGTAGTACTGGCTCTCGCCGTCCTTGCGATCACTCCGCTCACGAGCCATCTTCCACGACTCCATGTCTGAGAGCGTCCTCTTCAACTTTTCCTCCTGCAACATCAAATAGAAGTTAGCCATACATAAGAACATGACTATAAAGAAGAACAAAAATGCATCATGCATATAGATATACCTTCATGGCCTTGAAGCCCCAGTGGTTCCTGTTTCCTTGGCCGTGTGTCCCGTCTTATCCACGGTTAGCCCGGCCCTTGCTACTCTTGGCAGCAAACTCTACATCGTCGCCGAGCCACTATCCACCAAACTCGCCCATCCGTCATGCCTTGCATAGCACAAATGAGGAACAGCCTATGCAAATTTTGGAAGCATGACATGTGAGCACGAAACATATAGTTGGCTGCTTGAATCGATGAAAAGTCAGTAAGAGTTACCTTCATGAACTGCTCCCTCTTCAAGGTAAGTCGTTGCCTCTGCGCTTGACTTTTGGTCATCTTTTGTTGCAGGTAGATGTGGTAGTACTGCGAGACGGCAACCCAGCGCACCTCGTACTGCAACTGACGAGCTTTCTTCTTCGCAGCCGCAAGCAAGAGCACATCGGCTCTCGCCTTGTGCTCATCAAGAACTCTATAGAGTTGCTGCAATCATGCATAAACCAGAAGCAAACAAGGCATGAGTTGAGTGATTCAATGATCGAAACTGAAGACAAGTGATTCAGAAGAGAACTTACCCAAAATTTGGTGATCACGGCCTTAGCGGTCGTCCCGTACTCCGCGTTGCTGCAAGCCTCGTAGTGGGCCCAGTTCGTGGCCAAAACCCGCAGCTGCGGGTCCCTGTCTGGCCGCGGGCAGAATAGGCCAGGCCAAAACTCCTTCAACATGACAGTGACAAGGCTGTTCGGTTTACGGCCATTTCCGTGAAGGTTCCAGTTACTACAAAAGAATCAAAGGGTTGCCGTGTGTACAATAAGAAAATGTTGTCATGTGTTGAAAATATGATTGAGAGGCACTTAATCTGTCCCCGCAGGTTCAATGAGCCACTTGTGCGCCTCGATAGAAGGTGGTGTAGGTAGTCCTGCATTACCACGCAGCCACCCCTACGGAGCACCCGGTGGCAAGTCATCCCACAACTCGGGGTCAACCTCCCCTCCACCCTCCTCGCCCTCCTCCTTACCCCTCCTCCTCTTCCTCGCCCTCCTCCTCCTTGCCCTTCTCCTCCTCACCCTACTCCTCCTCGCCATCAGGAACATACTCCTCCTCCTCAGACTCAGAAGGTGCCTCAGTATAGGAGGGCATCGAAGAAGACCCTCCTATTTAGAACACGGCCCGGAGTTTTTTGCCCCGGCTGCCTCTCCCCCCACCTCCTCCTCCTCTAGGGGCTCTCCCCCCATCCCCTCCTCCTCTAGGGGCTCCTCCCCCGACCCCTCCACCTTCCTGTGAGGTGTCATCCTCGCGTAGTCGGGAGGGAACCTTGTGGGCTCGTCCACTCCGAGTAAGTCCTTTGAATTTACCGAGGAAACTGGCGCCGCTGGACTTGCCCATGATTAGCAAACCTGCATTGAGAATAGAATAAACAATTAGTAAGGATATCAAATAAACAAGCATACATGAAAGAATATTAATAATAGATGAGCACATTAAGCATACTATTGTAATGATCATTAAAAGAACTTACATTTTCTAGAACCCACATGAATCGTCGCTATTGTGATCTATTTGTCAACCGGTCTCATCATCACTATCACGCATATCTTCTTTGTTGTCTGACGGAGGTGGAGGCTCTTCCTCATCGTCAGCATCTTCATTTAACTTTTCAAGCATAATTATGTCTCTTTGATTCACAACTGCCTCACCATCAATCCGTGCGTCGTTTGGGTCCAGGTCAACATAACCCAAGTCATCATCCTCGTTGTTTCGAACCACGTCATCATGTTCCTCTTGAAAGAACACTCCCTCGTATGTCATGGGGTTTATGTTGTAGTAATCATCATCATTCGGGTCCGGTAGCTTACCATGTGGCCACACCTTGAACACAACTTCCCAACCCTTTAGGTACTCTTTTTGGCATGGGTAAGGCAGATAATATACTTGTGTGGCCTGGGTAGCAGCGATAAAGAGATCAGCTCCGGCATAGATGGTTGATGGTTTAACTTCAACTAAACCAACAGAAGGCGTATGTCTCAGACCCTTTTTGGGGTCGAACCATCGGCATTTGAACACAGTGAGACTTAGGGGTTCGCGGCCACATTTGAATCTACTTTATTATCTCCTTCAGTGAAGACTCCGGTATTTATGGTTTTGGGATCAGGCCGACTGTTCTGGTGCTCCTCTGTATGGAAGCGATACCCATTCACATCATACTTTTGGCATGTCATGACGGCGGGGTCAAAACCCATGGAAACCCATCTCAATTCTTCATCCATTAATTTGTTCGGATCATTTCCCTACAAGTTTAATTGAAATTATATGATGCATGAGTTTAATTGGAATTGTAGGGTGCATGAGTTTAATTGAAATAGGTAATAGGGAAGTGTGAAAATTACTTTCTCCATGAACCACGCAACGAAATTTTTCCTTTCATGAGCACCCTTTCGGAGAAGAGCAAGTGCCTCCGCTTCAGTAGGAGGTAGCATTCCCATCCACTCTTCATTAACGAACCGACTACAATAAGAAAAACGGTATAAGAACTAGGCAAAGTGAACATAACGAATTGACTAAAAGAACGGTTGACCATGAGATCTAGCGCTTTTACTTCCCACGGACAGGCTTTCAACAGTGGACCTCTCCACCCGGTTGTGTCATGTCAGCACAAGAGGGACACCTGGGAGCAACATTCGGGCAAAACCCACAGCTACATCCCCTCCGTGTAGACCCGACTCGTCTGTTTCCCCCCACCAGGTGCCGGTGGCGGCGCCGTCGGTGAGGGGGGCCACGTCCCGGATATGCGTGTCGCCTCTTCTGACATGCCATAACACCACCCTGCATGTATGAGGGGCCGGTGCGACGCTCCGGTGGCATTGCTACCCCCAGGGCCCCCATCCCGCCTAACCCTGGAGCGGTTGACCACGAGATCTAGCCCTTTGACTTCCCACGGACGGGC
>LR738710.1:930453866-930476595 GCA_902687465.1 Secale cereale
CAAGCATTCCTTGGTACCACCATAGAGACTCAAAATCATGGTTGCTGCACAACTCAAATTTTCATCAGGAGTTGATCTCCCTTGCGACCATTTATTTTCGGTTTTGTTTGGCCAGCACAATTTGTTTGCAATAGATGCAAGGTTTTTTACACAAGCAGCACTGGTAACTAACTGTACATACAATTTATACAATCTCAAAGCAAGCCGGAGCAGTTTCTGTTGTTCCAATCTACTACTCCCTCCGTCCCAAAATTCGTGTCTTACATTTGTCCAAATACGGATGTATCTACTTACACTTTAGTGTTAGATACATCCGTATCTAGAAAAATTTAAGACAAGAATTTTGGGACGGAGGGAGTATAAAACAACAAAACATGAAGTATGTGCTATCTGGAGTTGTCCTGAAAAGAAGAGATAATTCCAGCTGTCAGTACGATGGCAGAGATGACAAGGCTGAACTTATTTCTACATATATTTAATAGTTCCGATGCAATATACCCGCGTATCTGTTGTGGAGGAATCGTCTAAGATCCTTGCTTCAGATTTCTCGTTCGAGTAACTACCAAAGAAGAAAACACAGTTTAGTAATCTTGCATGCATAATGAAGTTTGGTAGCATGAGTAATTCTGTGAAATCAAATATGAAAGCACGATCAGGCTTACGTTGACAAGATGGTGACCCAGATTAACTCGACACAGTCGACCCAGAGAAGTCTATGTTCGATAGGAACCACACCATATGTAATTATGTGTGCAAATGGCCACAGCTTCCATCCAGCCTGCAATTACAATTTAGATAGATCAACACTTTCAGCTTTGCAACAATGAGTAGCAAGATAAATAAAATGGGCAAAAGGTAATATACAATACTCTTATATTGCAGCACAACTAATCTTATCTGTTGAATATATTTGTATAGGCAATATATCGCATGTATATGTAGGATCATTTCCTACCTAGTCCCGCCTCTAGTTTCCTTGTATAGCCGAGGCCGTGGACCACTCCTTGTATATATATACGTGCGTGTATGCACCCAAATCAATTGAGAGTTGCATTGCCAAACAATATGGTATCAGTTTCCTTTCCACGATCCTATTCCTAAAGCTTCCGCTCCTGCCGCCGCCGCGCCCCTAGGCCGCCGCCGCCGCACCACCGCCGCCGCGCCTCTAGTCGCGCCGCCGCCACACTCCTCCCGCCGCCGCTGCCTCCGTACAGCCGCCGCACCTCCTCCCCGCTGCCGCTGCTTTCTTTCAGCCGCCGCACCACCACCTCCCTTCATCGCCATGGCCTCACCAAGATCATCTGCCTCCGGCTCCAACCCATTCGCCGGCCCCGATCCCGTCATCATCCGCGACATCGACATCCACCGCCGCGTCCCCGTGTGCCTTGATCACTCCACCTCCGCCTACTATGCCTGGAAGACATACTTCAATCTAGTGTTCCGCGAGTATCATCTCCATGATCACGTCGACGGTTCCGTTGATTCCAGCCGCATGCATGATGATGCTGAGTGGATGACCATCGATGCTACACTCATTCGTTGGTTCTACCTCACCATCTCCCGCGATCTCTTCCACACGGTGGTCACCGATGGGGATGACGCCCTCGCCGTTTGGACCAAACTCAACGGGCTCTTCACCGACAACCAACTCCAACGCCGGGTTTTTCTTCAGCAAGAATTTTTTGGGTCTCATCAACTTGATTCGTCTATCGATGATTTTTGCATGCGTCTCAAGAAACTTGCAGATGAGCTCCGTGACCTTGGCGAGATCATCTCCGACGAACTCCTCCTCAGCACTCTCACCGCCGGGCTCAATGAGGAATTCGGCAACGCCGCTTCAAACCTCACCTTGATCCCGGAGCCGACTTTTCCGAAGGTCGTGGCTTACTTGCGGTTGGAAGAGCGTCGCATGAAGATGGCCAAAGCCAGGGCCACCCGCACCGTCCTCCACGCTGGGACGTCCCGCGGCGGTCCGCCACCGCCGTCCTCCCAGGCGCCTCCGGCACCGCGGTTCCCTCCACCGGCGGCCACCTATGGCCAGTACCCGCACCCCGCGGCGGGCTTTCCCCAGCCACCGGCGCCCCAGCCTGCCCCCTCTGATCGCCGCCGTGGTGGGCGTCGCGGTCGGAAGGGCAACGGCCAGGGCGGTCCGCCCCGTCAGCAGCAGGCCGCCGCGCCCTGGGCCGCGGCCCAAAACCCATGGACGGGGCTGGTCCATGCGTACAGCATGCCTGTACCCCGCCCGCCCGCTCCTGGCCTTCTGGGCCCGCGCCCGGCCTCTCATCAGGCGATGTTCGCCGCTCCCCAGGCGCCGTACGCAGCGCTCCCGCCAGCGCCGTACGTCGCGCCCCCTCCGGCGCCCCATGCCGCGGCGCCCTACGCCGCACTGCCGCCGGCTTCCTACACCGCGGCGCCATACGCCGCCCAGCCTTCGGCGCCTCCTCTTCCGCCGGCTCCGTGGGATCCCGCACTGCTTGCGGCTCTTCACTCCGCCCCCTCGCCGGCCAACTATACGGGTGGCGGCGACTGGTATATGGACACCGGCGCCACCGCTCATATGGCTGCCAACCCTGGTACTCTTCATACCTCCTATCCAGTTGCCACTTCCAACCGTATTACTCTCGGTGATGGATCATCACTTCCCATTACGCATATAGGCCATGCTTATTTTCCATCTACATCCACACCGATATCTTTATCTAACATACTTGTGTCTCCCCATCTCATTAAAAATCTTGTTTCCGTTCGTTCTCTTACTCGTGACAATCCCGTTACCGTTGAATTTGACATGTGTGGTTTTTCTGTCAAGGATGCCCGTACCCGGATGGTGCTTCACCGATGTGATAGCCCCGACGAGCTCTACCCGGTCCACTCACCCACCTCCACCAACACCTCTCCGGTCGCCCTCTCCGTTGGTGTGGACCTCTGGCACGCTCGGTTGGGCCATCCCAACGACACCACTCTTCGTCATATTCTTCGGAGTTTTTCCTTCACTTGTAATAAGACCGACGGTCACACTTGTCATGCATGTCGTCTAGGCAAACATACTCGTCTTCCTTTTGGCACGTCATCCTCGGTTGCATCGTATCCGTTTGAACTACTTCATAGTGATGTGTGGACTTCTCCAGTTGCGAGTAATACAGGCTATATTTACTATCTCGTCATTTTGGATGATTTTTCGCACTATGTGTGGACCTTCCCGTTACGGCGGAAATCCGACGTTCTTTCCACTCTCACCGCATTTTATTCATATGTCATCACACAGTTTGGTCGCCCCATCCATGCCATCCAAACCGATAACGGGAAGGAATTCGATAACCTTGCGGTTCGCAATCTCCTCGCCACACATGGGACGATTTTTCGTCTCACTTGCCCCTATACCTCGCAACAAAACGGGCGGGCCGAACGGGTCCTACGCACTCTTAACGATTGCGTTCGCACCCTACTATTCCATGCTAATGTGCCACCCCGTTTCTGGCCCGACGCCCTCGCCACCGCATCACTTCTTATCAACATTCGGCCATGTCGTGTTCGCGGCAACTTTGCACCGCACCACCTGCTTTTCGGAAGCCCACCATCTTACGACGATCTTCGCATCTTTGGGTGCCTCTGCTACCCTAGCATCGCCTCCTCCACCCCTCATAAGCTAGCTCCACGCTCTCTCGCATGCATCTTCTTAGGCTACCCTCCCAACACCAAGGGCTACCGATGCTACGACCCGATCTCCCATCGTGTTTTCACATCTAGACACGTTTACTTTGATGAAAGGGTTTTTCCGTTTCAGCAGGTGCCACCGTCTGACTCCTCGACGACTACACCACCGGCTCCTGGACCTTCGACATCGGGCTCTCTTGGTGTGCATGCGCGCCCTCGAGCCCATCTTGGGCCGCCTCCCGGCTTTGGCCCGCTGCCCCGCTCGACGGCTACGAGCTCGAGGCCCAGCCCCGCGGCTTCGATCGACACTCCGGCGTCCCCGACGTCCGCCTCCGCAGCGACGGCTGCGTCGGCGCCTGCATCACCCTCCGCCGGCTCTCCCGCGCCGGCTTCTCCAGCGGCCTCAGCCGCAACGACCGCGCCGGCCTCTCCGGCGGCCTCAGCCGCGCCGACCACGCCGGCCTTCCCTACGCCCGGCTCGGCCTCCTCAGCACCCGGGTCATCCGGGTCCGCGCCGGTCTCTTCGGCGCCCTCGGACAGTTCGGCCGCAGCGGGCTCTTCATCGGCCTCGCCCGCTGCCGCCCCGGACTCTCCACCTCACCGCATGGTGACTCGCGCCCGGACTGGAGCGCTCCGCCCGAGTCAGTGGTACTCCGCCGACGAGTACCTTCTCGCGGCCTCCACCTCGACGCCCTCACCTCTCCCATCGTCGGCTCGAGCGGCTCTTCGTGACCCTCATTGGCTCGCCGCGATGCAGGAGGAGTTTGATGCGCTTCAGCGCAACCGCACCTGGCAGCTGGTGCCTCGGCCGCCGCATGCTAATGTGATCAGCGGCAAGTGGGTCTTTCGGCACAAGACTCGACCTGACGGGACCCTCGAGCGATACAAGGCTCGTTGGGTCGTTCGCGGTTTCCGCCAGCGTGCGGGTGTGGACTTCACCGACACTTTCGCCCCGGTTGTCAAACCGGGCACCATCCGCACCGTCCTGCAGCTGGCGGTCTCTCGCGCCTGGCCCGTCCACCAGATGGATGTCTCCAACGCGTTTCTTCATGGCCATCTTACCGAGCAGGTCTACTGCCAGCAGCCTATCGGCTTCGTCGACGCCACCCAGCCGGATCACGTGTGCCTGCTCTCGCGCTCGCTCTATGGGCTCAAGCAGGCCCCTCGTGCATGGTACCAGCGTATTGCCGCCTTCCTTCAGCAGCTTGGCTTCCAAGCTACTCGCTCGGATGCTTCTCTGTTCGTGTACCAGCACACCAGTGGGACGGCCTATCTACTGCTCTACGTCGACGACATCATCCTGACCGCTTCCTCGGCCGTGCTTCTTCGCCAGCTCACAGCTCGCCTCGGCACCGAGTTTGCCATGAAGGACCTTGGTCCTTTGCACTACTTCCTCGGGATCGAGGTGGTACGGCGTGCCGATGGGTTCTTTCTTCATCAGCAGCAGTACGCCCACGAGTTGCTCGAGCGCGCCGGCATGCTTAATTGCAAGACTGCACCTACGCCTATCGACACGAAGGCCAAGGTCTCCGCTCTTGAGGGGGCTCCGGCACCGGATGCCGCCTTCTACAGGTCCATCGTTGGTGCTCTTCAGTACTTGACGCTCACTCGGCCCGACTTGCAGTATGCCGTCCAGCAGGTGTGCCTCCATATGCACGCTCCGCGTGACTCTCACTGGTCCCTGGTGAAGAGGATCCTTCGTTACATCTGCGGCACCATGGCTCTGGGCCTCACGCTGACAGCGTCATCCTCCACCGACCTGGTGGCCTACTCAGACGCCGACTGGGCTGGCTGCCCCGACACTCGCCGCTCCACCTCCGGCTATTGCGTCTACCTCGGGCCCTCTCTCATATCGTGGTCGTCTAAACGACAACCCACGGTGTCCAGATCGAGCGCCGAGGCTGAGTATCGCGCTGTGGCCAATGCTGTGGCCGAGTGCTCCTGGTTGCGGCAGCTTCTCCAGGAGTTGCATCTCGGTGTGGCCAAGGCCACCGTTGTCTACTGCGACAACGTTTCTGCAGTCTACCTCTCCGCCAACCCCGTTCATCATCGTCGCACGAAGCACATCGAGCTCGACATCCACTTCGTGCGTGAGCAGGTGGCTCTCGGACACATACGAGTCTTGCATGTTCCCACTGCTCAGCAATTCGCCGATGTTATGACCAAGGGTTTACCGACGACTCAGTTCGAGGAGTTTCGGTCCAGTCTATGCGTCACAGATGCCGTATCGACTGCGGGGGGGTGTTGAATATATTTGTATAGGCAATATATCGCATGTATATGTAGGATCATTTCCTACCTAGTCCCGCCTCTAGTTTCCTTGTATAGCCGAGGCCGTGGACCACTCCTTGTATATATATACGTGCGTGTATGCACCCAAATCAATTGAGAGTTGCATTGCCAAACAATATTATCAATCACATTTCAGTTTGTTTCCATTTTGACTCATCCACATCCCCAAATTCTTTCACAATGGTGTATCAGATCAGATGTATGTGCACCTTATTTAGTTAATTTACACCCGTTAACACACACCTGTGGTTTCTAGTGTACCTAAAAGGCCTGAAGACAATACTACGTGTCAATGAATGAAGAATGAAGAGGCAAAATGCATCTCACCGATGTATTAATTCGCTCTACACTCTACATTTTCTAACTGAATAACCGGTAGTATACCATGAACCTAACATACAGTCCCAGTGTCCAAAGATACTTAGTTTGGCACAAGCACATAGGCATAATTCACAATTTAAAAGATGTGTGATGCTTACAGTAAGCATGGGGAAGAAGGTGGACTTGAGCTCGCTGAGTATGGTGGACGGAGATTCCCACCGGAGGAATCCCAAGGCGACGAAGTAGATGGTGTTCCACAGCCCAGACCAAGCCGTCTGATCAAATGCAGCCTTGATAAGTACAGCCCACCAATCCTTGTACGGAAACACCGACTGATGCAAGAAAGTCGATGCATTCATGTCAGTTACCTCATCAACATCAGATAAACTTGCACGGGTCAGCTAAGTATGTATGACCACAATTGGAATTGGTACCTCGCAGAAATTGTAGTAGTAGTGGGAAAGAGACCCCTGAAGGGCGAACCCTATGAGGCCAGACCGGAACATGCGAGTACGGTCAAACTCGAAGATGGGCTTGCCTTCGCAACACTGTCATAAGCAGGGGCAACACAAACAAGAAAAACATAATTAGCTATTGCAGCAGCAGAAAGGGGATGTAAAAACAGTGAGTCAGCGAGGGGGAATTGGACTGGCACGCGCACGCACCTGGGCTATCCAGTCGCCGAGGGAATAGACGACGCCACTGATCATCATCTTAACAAGAAGCGGATTGGCCCTGAGGGCATCCTCGTACGCCGACCAGTTGTGCTGTGGCATGTACCGCAGGATCTCGAAGATAGTCCACCCCTGGACCAAATCCAAGCAATGTTAATCATCACGAATCCCCCAAAATCGAGATTATGGCTAGTTATTAGCAGGAGGAGGTCCTTACATGCCAGTAGTCCTGGTCGACGGTGAGGAGCTTGGTGAGCGCGAAGGTGATGGCGCCGAGCACGATGGCCGCGTTGATGCCGAGGTCGAGCATCTTGTCGCCGCCGCTGCCGCTAGGGGCGCCCTGGAAGGCGAGGCCCTCCGGCAGCTCCTCTAGCAGCACGGCCGCCGCCGGCACCACCCCGTCCAGCTCGCCGGCCCCGGATCCCGGCACCGGCAGCACGTCGGCCGGCTCCGCCGTGGCAGAGGCGGGGCGGAGGCGCCTGGAGGATCCCGCCAGGCGGACGAGAGACGGCGCGGCGGTGGAGGCGGAGATGGGGTTGCAGGGGAGGCGCCTGCATGCGGGGGAGAAGGCCACGGACGCCGCCATCGCTGCTGCTCTAGCCCCGCACCACCACACGCACGCGCGCGCGCGCTGAGGCTGGTTGGCTCTCAAAGAAAAGACATTGGTGTTTCTTTAGCCTTTGCTTCCGACCGATGCTTTTTTTGTTCGCGCGGTTTTATCCGCCGGGGGTGTCTGCGACCGCGTGAAGCTTGTGGATCTCCATCCTGTGGAGGAGGGAAGTCGGCAGCTTGCTGCGTGCCGGCCCGCGGTAGTCTCATTTCATCCCGGTCGACGATTTTGTGGTGGAGGTGCGTACGTGTTGAACTCGGCCAAACCACGAGGTCCACCACAGGGTATCCAAGTTGCAGGTTCCGTGGAGAGATGCAGCCCGGTGGAGATTCCACGTCTGCGGTGGCGGCCAACTGCCTGCTTCTGTGGCCATTCTCTTCTCCGTCTCATAAATTGATTTTCCCCGTGTTGGAAAACCTACATGTTTTCGTCTTTTCGTGTGGCCAATATGTTGTGGAAGAGAGAGACCTAAATAATCGCAAGAGAGAACTCGTCCACAAGAATACGCACACAGGTGGTCGGAGCCATGAATCATCACCAGCTAGCTGAGGTTCTCTCTTAAAAAAAACAACAAAACTAGCTGAGAGCAACTCCAATGGGACGACCCAAACGGACGGCGCACTTGTCCGTTTTTTGTCCGTTTGGGTCGGGCGCCCACCCGTCGTCCGCCCAGTTTTGCATTTGGGACGGCAATGCGCCCAACGCGCCGACCCATTTCATGTCCGCATTCAACTTTCAAATAAAAAAGGCCCACGGTCGATCATGCCAGTGGCCATGACTCATGCCGGCACCGGCATACAATGCCAGCTTCAGAAAATTCCACAATTCATGCTGGTGCACTCATCAGCCGGCCGGCACACATGCCAGCACACAAAAAATGGTGGGACTTGAGTTCGACCACGCCATCGCGGCTCGCGTGGTCATGCCGGCACATCTGCCGGCACACAAAAAAGTTGGCCCTCGACGTCATAGATCACTAGTCGTCGAACTTGAGGCGGGAGGCGTGCGGGTAGACGTGGAAGCCGGGGACCGGGTTGCAAGTCGACGCGCTGGGTGAGTTGGGCAGCACCATCCGAGGAAATGCCGACGAGCCGGTGCTGGCCGCGGCGACGGCGGCTTGGAGGACGCTGTGCTGGCAAGTGTTTACCCCTAGGATGTAGAGCGCCTCCCTCGTTGCCGCGGCGATGCGGGCGTCGGTGAACTCCTGCTGCGCGGCGGCGATGGCGGCGGCCTGCCTGCCGGCCTCATCCCACGCGTCTGCGGCATGCCTCCGACCCTTCCTCTTGGCCGACTCCCTTGCCCGCTGTTCGGGCGTTTGCGCCTTCTTCGGCTTGGTCGCGGCGGCGGTCTTGCGCGGGGCATGAGGCTTTCCTTTCCCGGAGGGGGCAACGGCGGACGACGAGGCGAGGCCGGCAGCGGCGTCGAGGTCAAGGTCGATGGCGTCTGCTTCCTCTTGAGCTTGCGTTGTATTCCCTCGAAGAGGAAAGGGAGATGCAGCATAGTTTATTTCCCTCAGTTTTTTAGAACCAAGGTATCAATCCAGTAGGAGACCACGTGCGAGTCCCTCGCACCTGCACAAACAAATAAGAACTTCGCAGCCAACGCGATAAGGGGTTATCAATCCCTTTACGGTCACTTACGAGAGTGAGATCTGATAGAGATGATAATTATATTTTTGTTATTTTTAGTTTAATAAAACATCAAATAAAAGCGGTAAAAGTAAAGTAGATGTAGATTGATATGTTGAGAATAGACCCGGGGGCCATAGTTTTCTCTAGTGGCTTCTCTCATGATAGCGGTATTCTACAGCGGGTAAACAAATTACTGTCGAGTAATTGATAGAAAAGCGAATAATTATGAGACTATCTAGGCATGATCATTGTATATAGGCATCACGTCCGAAACAAGTAGACCGAAACGATTCTGAATCTACTACTATTACTCCACACATCGACCGGTATCCAGGATGCATCTAGTGTATTGAGTTCATACGAACAGAGTAACGCCTTAAGCAAGATGACATGATGTAGAGGGATAAACTCAAGCAATATGATGAAAACCCCATCTTTTTATCCTCGATGGTAACAATACAATATGTGCCTTGCTGCCCCTATTGTCACAGGGAAAGGACACCGCAAGATTGAACCCAAAGCCAAGCACTTCTCCCATTGCAAGAACTATAGATCTAGTAGGCCAAACCAAACCGATAATTCGAAGAGACTTGCAAGGATATTATGAGCACACATAAAAAGTTCAGAGAAGAACCAAATATCTTTCATAGATAACCTTGATCATAAACTCACAATTCATCGGATCTCGACCAACACACCGCAAAAAGAGATTATATCGAATAGATCTCCTCGAAGAGCGAGGAGAACTTTGTATTGAGATCCAGAGAGAGAGAAGAAGCCATCTAGATACTAGCTATGGACCCAAAGGTCTGAGGTAAACTACTCACAACTCATGGTGAGGGCGATGATGATGATGATGAAGGCCTCTGTGATGGATCTCCCTCCCGGAACAGGCTCCAAGATGGGATCTCCACGGGAACAGAAGCTACGGCGGTGGAATTAGGGTTTTCTCTCTATATATGCAGTTTCTAGGGTACGTAGGTATATGTAGGAAGAAGTAGGGCACCGGGGGCCACACGGGCCAGCCTCGAGGCAGGGGGGCACGCCCACACCCTCGAGGGCAGGCCCTCTATCCCCTGACTTGGTCCTAACGTTTCCCGAGCGTGATTTCCTCCAAAAATATCTCTCGCGAAGGTTTCATTCCGTTTGGACTCCATTTAATATTTCTTTTCTGCAAAACCCTGAAATAGGCAAAAAACAACAATCTGTACTGGGCCTTTGGGTTAGTAGGTTAGTCCCAAAAATGATATAAAAGTGAATGATAAAGCCCATTAAACATCCAAGACTTCATAAATAATAGCATGGAACAATAAAAAATTATAGATACGTTGGAGACGTATCAGCGTCCTCCATGGCTGATTGGGGGGGAGCGTTTTTGGGGGAAATGGGGGGAAATGTTGGTGGCTGCCACCGATCGGCAGGCCCGGGGAGAGGAGTAGGCGCGCGCGCGTCCGTCTCGTGTCCGCGCCGCGCAAATCCGGAGCAAAATTGGGCCTCCAATGGGTCGCCCACGGACGAAAAACGGACGCGCGTCCGTTTAGGTCGGCACGTTGGGCCACCACTTTTGTCCGCGCCGACCCAAACGAACACGGGCGGACGAAATGGATCGCCCCATTGAAGTTGCTCTGAGGTCCTTCACCAGAAGCACATTGGCAACGCCGTCCCCAGATGGCTGAAGCCGCACAAAGCGGCGCAGCATTAGCCAACGGTTCTTGACTAGTCTCAGATGAGCGCACTTGGCCGGTACACAGATGCGCATGATGCATTTCTCCCGCAAAGTCTCTTTTACCGGTGGCGGGATGTACCCCCACAGCATCCACCACACAGTGTCTTTAAGATTCGTGTAGTAATGGTCCTACACCATAAATATAGTTAGGTATTGTCCAACCCCCATCTTAGTATCTCAGCACTTAAGTCAAATCAGTGGTCCCCTCCATCCCATCCACACATGCATGACACATTAGAGCATGGTTAATAGCACAGCCTGCTGCTGGCTATAAGCCCCTGCCACATCATCTATAGAGCCTTCCCACACAATAAGCTAGCTTTTAGGTTGGCTCTAAGACTGACCCTAATCAAGACATGGACATTTAATCTTTGCATGCGTATAACACCTGTTGTGATCCAATACATACAACATCTTTGTGGCCATTTGAATCAGCATATATCTGCCATTCATACCAATAGGATATACCGGATATACCAAAAGAAACTGATCAATATTCAAGCAATTTTAATAATTATTTATACATATATTCCATTCATGCCAATAGAACAGACCAAGGAAAACTAATTAATAAACAAGCAAGAAACAGGTGCGCATAGCACCATGACAAAACAGTTGAACATTGCTTGAGTCTTCCCAAGAAAGCATTAACCAAACATAGAACGTTTAATCTTGACGACGACGATCAACAAACTGATGGCGCATAACACCCATGACATCAACACTTAAACATTACACCAGTCTTTTTAAGAAAACATTAACCAAACAAGAGACAATGCAAATAAGCCATTAGTTTTGATCTTGACGATGATAAGTTGGAACTTCAATTGAAAGGAGCGACGAATCCATCTGCATCAACAATCCCCAGTCACTGTATGAAAAAATGGAAACAGAGCAGATGATAAATATTTCCGCATGAATGCAAATGATTATGAGATGAAGATGGCATTCTCATGACAGTTGGGTCAGCCATAGCTATCCATGCTCAACTTAATTCTTATCTACTTCACAAATCTCACTTCATGTCATACACAGATGGTACCTCATATGGTTCACTAGAAATGACAGCTGGAAGTAAGTTTCAGGTATTACTTTGTTTTAATCCTATAAGGCTACAACTTCTGTCATCCAACAACTATACATGTTCAGTAAAATCAAGTACATTGCCAATAGGAACAGGAACAAGCTATAAAAGAATAAACTGTAAGTAGAGAATGCATACCAGTAGGTTGCACATGCAGCAGTCACCACAACACGGCATAGTCCTGGAATAAAATGTATGTGAGATATAATGTTGATCATCCATTTACAGGAAGGAAAAAAGAATAGTAACATGCAGATGTCAATATCCCACCGTGAATAATTGTGATCCCTATTTTGAGCCCTATGCCAAATATGCTCGACCAGATCATTTTTAAGCTGGTTATGTTGTGGACGAGCACGGATGGTAGCTTTCCTACGTAGTACATCAGCAAAACAAAGATTACCACCAACATTCACTTCAGGGGTAGAGCAAATGAAGCCCTCGGAATCTCATTCAAGTCAATATGCACGTTAACTTCCTCTCTCTCATCTTCGACTATCATATTGTGGAGAATCACACATGCTCGCATGATCCTTCCAACACTCTTTCTCTGCCATAGCCGTGCAGGCCGGCGAACAATGGTAAAGCGGGACTGCAATACCCCAAAAAGCACGCTCAACATGTTTCCTTGCCCCTTATTGGTACTTGGCAAATAACTTATGTTTATCTGTTTGGGGAAGTGGTATGGTCTTCATGAAGGCAGCCCACTCTGGGTATATACCATCAGCAAGGTAGTAACCCGTGCTATACTCATTTCCATTGACTGAAAACTGAACTTGAGGGGCTTCTCCTTTCAAGGCATCAAAAAACAGTGGGGACTGGTTAAGCACATTAAGGTCATTGTTTGACCCAGCAATTCCAAAGAAAGCATGCCAAATACGAAGGTCATGGGAAGCAAAGGCTTCTTGGATCATTGTAGGCACTCCATAATCGCCACGGGTGAATTGCCCCTCCATGCTAAAGGACACTTCTCCCATCGCCAGTGCATGCAATCAATACTTCCTAACATTCCAGGAAAACCACGAGACTCATTAACCTGAAGCAAGCGCTCAATATCCTCTCTTGTGGGACGTCGCAAGTATTCCCCGCCAAACACCGCAATCACACCCCGTGCAAACTTGTCCATACACTCTAATGCAGTGGACTTCCCATTCTTCAAGTACTCATCAAGGGCATCTGCAGGGGTGCCATACGCTAGCATGCGCATGGCTGGAGTACACTTCTGCAATGGTGAGAGGCCTATTCGTCCAGAACAATCTGCCCTATAAGTGAAATAGGGAGACCACTGACCAAGGGCATTCACAATGCGTAGGAAGAGGTGTTTATTCATGCGAAATCTTGTACGAAACATACTCTCGTCGTAGAGTGGATCAGCAGCAAAGTAGTCCTCCACCAAACGTTCATGAGCACCTCCATGATCCCTTCGAATGGTCTTCCATGGACCACTTCGTCGCTGAGATGATCCAGCTGAAAACCTAGCCTTGATCTTCATCATGAGCCGCTCAGCGAAGGAGTCCAGGACGGTTTGCTCAGCAACATACTCTTCCATGATTTTGGATGGGGCTAGTTCATCAGAGTCATCTGAGTATGATGATGAATCCGACATGGTAGGTGCGGAAGATTGGTTTGTAGGCTGAGCAGGAAGATGAGAGGTATGGGAAGGAAGATGTGTTTGGGTGGATGAGTCTAAACCTGAGATGGGGCATTATATAGATGTCTCAAGTGTCCTGAGTGTATAATTATGGTTCATGGTTATCTGTAATGCACTGTAGTTAAGTGTAATTTGACTATTGACTACATGATTTTTTGCACTTCTACATGGTTATCTGGAATGCACTGTAGTTAAGTGTAATTTGACTATTGACTACATCTTAAATGTCAACAATTTCAGCAGAGAACAAACATGTATTTGAGCACAAAACAATTTCAACAAAGATCAATGCATAGATACTTATATTTTCAGCACATAAGAATTTCAGCAGTGATGGTGTGATAAATAAAGGCAATGGACAATAGGAAATACCTTAGTCAGTTTTTCCAAATAGCTTCTCCCTGAAACACTTCAATGCCAACACATGCTCGGATCTCACATCTTCGGACATCCTACTTGTGTCTTGCATCATCAAGGAGCGGTATGTTTCTAGCATGACTGACTCCTTGTGATCTTTTGCTGCAAGGCATGCAAGTTTTCGAGCCTCAAGATTCTCACTGGACACACGCCTTTGTGTCTCTAACATCTCTTTGCGGCCTTCATTTGCTGCATTCTGAGCATCTACAAACTTGCTAAGCTCATCTTCAATATCTATTATACAAACTTCGTCCTTTGTTTTTCGTTTCCGTTTAGCTGTCTTGCCACCCGGTGGACGTTCCTCTTTATCATCATCTAGAGTGAAATGTTGCCCCACTTCATCATCAACACTAAACTTCCTCTTGTCCGACTCCACATCTTCTAGGCGTTCCAAATATGCATCCCATTTTGGTTTCTCTTTTAGAACTTCCCAACAATGCTCAAACATAAATGGACCGTCTTCTGGGTGATCTGCCTCATAAGTTTGCATTGCCCTCTTCATTAAATCTGCATCAGATTCACCACTAGCATACAGTGCACTAGCTTCCTTGTAACTCCCACAAAACCATGCAACCCTTTTCTTAATTCTCCCAAAGTGATCCTTCATTTGCTTGACGTGCCTTTCCCTGTTTTTGGGGGTGGTACTATTGTAGACAGCAGCAACTTCTTTCCAATATTGGTCGTTCTTCTTGTAATTTGATTGGATTGGATCGTTTGAATTATTCAACCAAGCACCAACCTACAATATTACCAAAAGAGGTTTATTCTTCTCCTAGTAATGTAACACATGGAGACCAACATCGAAAAAAAGCTTACCAATCGAAGATCTTCCTCTTTTGTCCATAGCAAGCGCTTTTCAGTCCTTGCACACTCGCCACCATTGGTAGCATCTCCTTTCTTGATTTGTTGCGATGAAGTCCCCTTGCTCACAGCTTGTGAAAGGCTTGGCATGTTCTTAAGGAAACCAAGGAACCCACCAGATGGGTGAGAATCCACTCCCCTGCCAAGACAACACTAGATGATCAAACAATCGACTTCATATTACAACATGGTTTAGTAAAAAAAGACATCACATTTAAGCTATGACAACATACTGTAGTACAAATCATACAAACACACACAGACTAGTTATCACATTATCACACACAGACTAAATTTTATATATAACCTGGGGAACCAAAGTGTGAATGGTTATTAGTAGTTTAGTACACTGCTAACTTGCTTTCATTTGTAATTTTTAAGATTGATTAGGCAGTATTCTAATCTACTGAAATATAAGGAAGGCTTTCTTATTACTAGTTAAGTACATTACAAAGGCCGTCAAGGAGACTAGACTATTACGTGCTGGTTAGTTATAAGAACATTAATTAATTCATTAGGGAAAATTCTGAATGTTCAGAGTTTCAGATAAGATGGATACACTTATTTGCTTTCTGTTTCTATCATAACCATTTTTAAATTACAACAGCTGAGCATCATATCAAACACATGTGGATTCATATCATACAGAAACGCATAGCTGCATATCATGCAAATATTTGACAGTTTGACACCAACAAAGACCATCTGCATGTTCAGAGTTCAGATAATAAGAAGAAAAACAAATGTATCACATAGCAGGCTAGCATTGCATGACAATACTAACTAACCAGATATGTGTAAACAGGTGAACAAGTGTATCAAATAGAAGGCTATCATAGCAAGACGGTACTAGTAAACAGGGGAAGAACACATACCATGCTTCTGGATTCAGATCATCAACATTCATGTACCATAAAGGGCCTTGCGTCTGGGGGAGTGTAGAGGCCGTCGCTGCCTTTGGTGGCCGTGGGGGAATGATACGTCCAAAACGTATCTATAATTTCTGCTTGCTCCATGCCTTTTTTGGGTAATATTGCTATGATATTTATACACTTCCATACACTTTTGATCATATTTGGACTAACCTATTAACTCAGTGCACCCCAGTGCCAGTTTCTGTTTTCGGCTGTTTTTGTATTTCAGGTTTTCCCATTACGAGAACTGCCAGAAAAATCCCGGAAAAATTATATAAAAAATCAGCGTTCCAGAAGCTACTAGGCACCCGAAGCACAGCCGGAGGGGGGCCACCAGGGCCCCAGGCGCCCTGGTGGCGCCCCCCCCCTGGGCCGCCCCGGGGGGGAGCCTGGGCCCCCCGAGGTTCCGCTGATGCCCCCCTTTGGCATATATTTATACCGTCTCCCGAAACCCTCGAGACGAGAACTCTTTTTCGCGATCTCATCTCTGTTCCGCCGCCGCCGCCGCTTCCAAGATCGGGAGCACCAGGAGAACTCTTCCCGGCACCATGCCGGAGGGGAGGATCACCACCGGGAGCCTCTCCACCACCATGGACGCCTCCCGGATGAGTTGTGAGTAGTCTCCCTTGGACCATGGGTCCATGACCAGTAGCTATGTGATGTTCTCCTCCCGTTCTTGTGCTTCACTAATTAGTCCTCGTGAGCTGCCCTACATGATCGAGGCACATATGTAATCCTTATGCTGTTGCTATGATGAGTTTGCTGGGATCCGATGGATTATGAGATTATGTTCAGATTGTGTTTGAGTAATATATTTGATTCACCTCTTTTATATTTATGTTCGTAAGTAATTCTTGCATGTTCTCCGTTGTTATTTATTGCTTTGGCCAAGTAGTAGGTAGTGACTCCAAGAGGGAACGTTATGCTTGATTGTGGGTTCATGCCCCTCGATGACTAGCTTGAGTGACAGAAACATGAGTCTAGGGGATGTGTTGTTGCCACAAGGGGAAAAACAACGGTGCTTGTGCCCTCGGGTGCAAGGATTGTTTACTTTACGCAAAGTTCTTTTAATGCAGTTGTCTGTTGCTTTGAGTTTACACTATGGGTGGGACTCACAACTTAATACCAGCGAGATGTTCTGGATAGATATCTCAAGGTGGATGATTAGTAGTAGATGCAGATGGATTTCGGTCTACTTACCTTGGCGTACCGCCCATGCTTTGAACCTCTACCTTTCTTGTAACATAGTTAGCATTGGTTTGCGCACATAATTCTGTCAATTGCCTAGCTGTAATTCGTTCACCTCACATAGTTGTTTTATCGTCTTTTGGGAGAGAGACATCACTAGCGAACATCATGGGACTCCGGTCCATATTACCATCATTGATCACATCCGCTATTTACTTTCCGCTTTTATTTACTATTGCAGCATTATCTATCACTACTATCACTTGCGTTTGATCCTTTGTAAACTACAAGGCCGGAGGGATTGACAACCTCTCTGTACTCGTTGGGAGCAAAGTTATTTGTATCTGTGTGCAGGTCCACGTTGATTGCTAATATATCTGGCGCCGTTAGCAGTTGACACCTTCTTGTTGAAACTGGGAGTCTCAGGGGAAATCGATCCTTGGTATCTTTGCCAAGGGAAAACTTCTGCTACACTGCATCTCAAACCTTCCACTTGGGGTAACCAACGAGGGGCGAGAAGCCATCAAGCAAAGTATTTCTGGCGCCGTTGCCGGGGACTCCACTCTTCAGGATAGGGGAGTTGCACGCTATCTTTTACCTTTGCTTTTTAGTCTTGTTAGTTTACCTTTTAGTTTTTGCTTTAGTATCTTTTATCGAAAATCACAAAAATAGTTATCTTGCTTGCTTGCTACTATGGGTTCCACCGAGAACACCAAGTTGTGTGACTTCACCAGTCACAACAACGAAGACTTTATCTGCACACCTATCACTACACCTGCCACTTCAGCACCTTCATATGAAATTAAACCTGCTTTACTGAACTTAGTCATGAAAGATCAATTCTCCGGTGCTGGAGATGATGCTGCTTTACACTTAAACAACTTTGTTGAACTTTGTGATATGCAAAAGTACCAAGAAATAGATGGTAATATTGTTAAGCTTAAGCTTTTTCCTTTCTCTTTGAGAGGAGGAGCTAAAATTTGGTTTCAGTCTTTGGCTAGAAATAGCATAGATTCTTGGGACAAGTGCAAAGATGCTTTTATTGGAAAATACTATCCACGTGCTAAAATTATCCTACTAAGAAGTAACATAATGAATTTTAAACAATTGGATAATGAACACGTTGCCCAAGCTTGGGAACGTATGAAATCTCTTATCAAGAACTGCCCTACTCATGGTTTGACTACTTGGATGGTTATCCAAACTTTTTATGCAGGCTTGAACTTTACCTCGCGGAACTTGTTAGATTCGGCCGCGGGAGGAACTTTTATGTCAACTACACTTGGTGCTGCCACGAAGCTTCTCGATGAGATGATGACCAACTATTCCCAATGGCACACCGAACGCGCTCCAACAGGTAGGAAGGTAAACTCTGTCGAGGAGATTTCCTCCCTAAATGAAAAAGTTGACTTGATCATGTCTCTACTTTCGATGCAATCTTCTTTTGATCCTCGTGATGTTCCTTTAAATTCTTTGATTGCTCAAGAACAAGTAGATGTGAACTTTATCTCTAGAAACAATTTTAATAACAATGCTTATAGGAGTAATTTTGGTAGCAATCCTAGACCGTTCCCCTCTAATTCTTATGGGAACAACAATGCTTATCCTAGCACCAAGAACTCCACTACTGAACTAGAGATTATGCTTAAAGATTTCATCACTACCCAAAAAGCTTTTAATAATAGTGTAGAAGAAAAACTAAACAAACTAGATGATTTCTCTTTGAAGGTAGACAATTTAGCCAATGAGGTAGAATTGCTTAAAATTAAAACTTCTCCTCTTGAGGAGAGGAAGGTCACTCCTATGAATGCTATTCAAGTGCAAATTAATGAAAACATTAGGATGATGGCTAAACTTAAAGAGAGATGGGCTAGAGAAAGGGAGGAAGAAGATAGAATTAAGAGCCTTCCTACCCACCACACTGTTGCTACTATCCAAGTTGTTGAGGATATTCAAACTCTTAGCACCCAATGCACTCCTGGTCCCAATGGACCTATTAATGGTGATGCTATGACTATAGAAACTACCAAACAAGTGAACCTAAAGGACACCACTACCACCTTACTTGCTGGTAGTGACCTTGATTTTGACAATTGTACTCTTACCGAAGTTATTGATTTCCTTCACAAGATGTCTAGAGATCCCCGCACTAGCACGCTTAACCTTGCCTTCACAGAGCATATCACTAATGCTCTTATCAAATCTAGGGAGGAGAAACTTAGAGTAGAAGCCTCCATACCTAGAAAGCTAGAAGATGGTTGGCATCCTATGATAAAAATTAAGTTGAATAACTTCTGTTGCTATGCTTTATGTGATGTTGGTGCTAGTACCTCTGTTATGCCCAAAAGAATATATGATATGCTTAAACTGAAACCTTTTAATTCTTGTTCTTTTGGTGTTCGTCTCGTTGATTCTTCCATAAAGAAACCTTTGGGGAGGATCGACGATGTTCTTATCATTGTCAATGACAATTATGTTCCCGTTGATTTTACTATTATGGATATTGAATGTGAACCTTCGTGTCCATTTATTTTGGGACGTCCTTTTCTATGCACCGTTGGTGCTATCATTGACATGAAAGAGGGGAATATAAAATTCCAGTTTCCTCTCAAGAAAGGGATGGAACACTTCCCTCGAAAGAAAATTAAGTTACCTTTTGAGTCCGTTGTACGGGCTAGCTATTCTTTTACTCTTGATAAAACTTGATCTCTATGCATTATGCCTAGCTTAAAGGCATAAAAGAAAGCGCTTTTGGGAGGCAGCCCACATGAATAAAAAAATTATTTTGCTTTTGTTGTGTCTTGATGTTGTTACTACAGTAGCATCATCATTGTATCTTTGCTTTTCAACTTTGTGCCAAGTGTAGCCTCTGATTGCAAGAAAGTTCAAAAGTTGTGACGTGCTGTCCAGGAAACAGATTCTGTCCTTGGATAGAAAAATTCGTATAAAATCACCAGATCATCTTTTTGGTCTGAAGTTTTTTGACAGCGTGCTCTATATAATTGTCTTTCGTGCGTCTGTTTTGAGTTTTTTTATTAGAGTTGCAGAAGTGCCCCGAAAAAAATCATTTACTACCTGTTGTTCTGTTTTTCACAGATTCTGTCCTGTTTTGCCTTTCCTTCATTTTGCAAACATTGAGCTTGCTTTTTCTTTGCAAAAACCTTTTGGCAATCTTGAGAAACAGTAGATCTTCAAGAATATCTTTATTTCCAGCAAGGAACAATTATTTTATTAAGGGTACTAACCTCGCTAACCAGATTATGATGAGTTATGTATGAAGGGAGTTTTTAAGTGTGCGAGGGAAGATGATAAAAAGATCCACGAGTGTCAAACGCTCAAGCTTGGGGATGCCCCCGTGCACCCCCAAGAAATATTCAAGGAGACTCAAGCGTCTAAGCTTGGGGATGCCCCCGTGCATCCCCTTCTCCATCAACATTATCAGTTCGTTTTTCGTTACACAATATTTTAATCACTTCATGTGTTATGTGTTATGCTTGGAGCGTCTTGCTTTTAGTTTTCCTTTTTAGTTTTCTTTAGCTTTTCATAACGAGTCGGAACTCAGCTTTCTTTATGTGGGAGAGAAACACGCTCCACTTCTACCTAGAACATAACATAGAAAATTTTCATGTCTATCTTTGCTGTGTGTGTTCTTTGTCTTTTAATAGCTACTATCATGCTTAGCTCTTAACTTTCATGCTTATCTTTCTAAAGAGCTTTTGTTTAGTTGGTTGCTTGAACTCTCTTTATTTATCATGATTATCTTATTAAGAGAGTTTGCTTCCGTTGCATTGGTTGATATGTCTATGATAAAGATGCTACGTGCATAATGGCGCTTAGTAGTTCATGTTTTCTTATGATTAGTCTCAAATAGCCGGGGGTTCCCAATGTGTTATTGCAATACCAACATGATTTGTTTGCCTATGATGTGGTATGGTTTAGTAATATCTTCCTTCGAGAATTTACTTTGATTGACTTGGCGTATGCTCAGGCATATTTAAGACTGTAAAGAAAGTCTGTCAAGCCTTGATGATCTTTTGTTTCTGAGTAGCGATATAACTCACATGCCTGATTCAATGTTGCTTTGTCGCTCTGCATGATTATGACCGTCATTGCTCTCTTAGTTGGTCGCTCCCAGTCTTTTGCTAACCTTTGCCTGTACTAAGCGGACTGACTGCTTGTGCATCCACATTCTTTTCAACCAGTTATGCCATATGAGTCCACCATACCTTCCTACATGGTATTTACCTGCCATTCCTAACGGAGACTTGCGTGTACCATCTCGAAATTATTCAAAGAAAAGCATTCCTATTTTGTGCCTCTGTTGTACGTTCATGAGGAAGTAGTAGTTAATTCATGATCTTTTTAAGTTGGACAAGCTTCACCCCGGGATTGCATGTATAATGTGCAAACCCATAATACGAGAAGGAACTGGCATTGAGTGCGCCCGGCTCAAAAAGATAATATAACAAACAAACCCTCCTTCACGCTTTGTTCATGACAAATCAGAAAACTTTGGCAGTGATAAACAAAGGAGATTAAGAGGATGTGATCGTCCTCATTCGGGAGCCGTTCCTCGAAACTTGACCATCTCAAGAAGTGATTGAGTTGTCTGCTAGCATTCGTTGACGAAACATGCATGATCTAAAATAATAAGTATTACCTCTGTTTTAAAACCAAGAGCTCTGGTACATGTTTTGTCTTTGTTTCCGACTACGGGTTTTCAACCTTGCCAACAAAAGCCACGGTTCGAGAGTCTCCACCTTCTTTTAAAAGCACCAACTACTGAGAGCATGATTGTCATTCTGAGTGTAATGTGCATTGTCCCAAAGTAGCATTGTCTTTTGCATGATTGTGATATCGTTTATTTTGAAATCATTGTATCTAGTCATCACTTAAAACTTGGAGGTGGCCCTGCATTTATGTTTTGCTTCACTAAAGGGGGCAAGCGAGATATCACTTTATCATATTTGCACACCATGTTCGTTACAAATCTATTTGATGTTTCAATACCATATTGTAAAACTTTCAGTTCTTTGTGATTTTCTCATGAGGCAACTTAATTACTATAGATTCATTGTCTCAGTAAGATTTTGTCATGTGACTATGAAAAAGTCCTATATGGTTAATAGCATGTCACCACAGAAATTATTCTTGTTATCATTTACCTACTCGAGGACGAGCAGGAATTAAGCTTGGGGATGTTGATACGTCCAAAACGTATCTATAATTTCTGCTTGCTCCATGCCTCTTTTGGGTGATATTGCTATGATATTTATACACTTCCATACACTTTTGATCATATTTGGACTAACCTATTAACTCAGTGCACCCCAGTGCCAGTTTCTGTTTTCGGCTATTTTTGTATTTCACGTTTTCCCATTACGAGAACTGCTAGAAAAATCCCGGAAAAATTACATAAAAAATCAGCGTTCCAGAAGCTACCAGGCACCCGAAGCACAGCCGGAGGGGGGCCACCAGGGCCCCAGGCGCCCTGGTGGCGCCCCCCCCCCCCCCCGGGCCGCCCCGGGGGGGAGCCTGGGCCCCCCGAGGTTCCGCTGATGCCCCCCTTTGGCATATATTTATACCGTCTCCCGAAACCCTCGAGACGAGAACTCTTTTTCGCGATCTCATCTCTGTTCCGCCGCCGCCGCCGCTTCCAAGATCGGGAGCACCAGGAGAACTCTTCCCGGCACCATGCCGGAGGGG
>LR738710.1:930476605-930510816 GCA_902687465.1 Secale cereale
CGGGAGCCTCTCCACCACCATGGACGCCTCCCGGATGAGTTGTGAGTAGTCTCCCTTGGACCATGGGTCCATGACCAGTAGCTATGTGATGTTCTCCTCCCGTTCTTGTGCTTCACTAATTAGTCCTCGTGAGCTGCCCTACATGATCGAGGCACATATGTAATCCTTATGCTGTTGCTATGATGAGTTTGCTGGGATCCGATGGATTATGAGATTATGTTCAGATTGTGTTTGAGTAATATATTTGATTCACCTCTTTTATATTTATGTTCGTAAGTAATTCTTGCATGTTCTCCGTTGTTATTTATTGCTTTGGCCAAGTAGTAGGTAGTGACTCCAAGAGGGAACGTTATGCTTGATTGTGGGTTCATGCCCCTCGATGACTAGCTTGAGTGACAGAAACATGAGTCTAGGGGATGTGTTGTTGCCACAAGGGGGAAAACAACGGTGCTTGTGCCCGCGGGTGCAAGGATTGTTTACTTTACGCAAAGTTCTTTTAAAGCAGTTGTCTGTTGCTTTGAGTTTACACTATGGGTGGGACTCGCAACTTAATACCAGCGAGATGTTCTGGATAGATATCTCAAGGTGGATGATTAGTAATAGATGCAGATGGATTTCGGTCTACTTACCTCGGCGTACCGCCCATGCTTTGAACCTCTACCTTTCTTGTAACATAGTTAGCATTGGTTTGCGCACATAATTCTGTCAATTGCCCAGCTGTAATTCGTTCACCTCACATAGCTGTTTTATCGTCTTTTGGGAGAGAGACATCACTAGTGAACATCATGGGACTCCGGTCCATATTACCATCATTGATCACATCCGCTATTTACTTTCAACTTTTATTTACTATTGCAGCATTATCTATCACTACTATCACTTGCGTTTGATCCTTTGTAAACTACAAGGCCGGAGGGATTGACAACCTCCCTGTACTCGTTGGGAGCAATGTTATTTGTATCTGTGTGCAGGTCCACGTTGATTGCTAATATATCTGGCGCCGTTAGCAGTTGATACTTTCTTGTTGAAACTGGGAGTCTCAGGGGAAATCGATCCTTGGTATCTTTGCCAAGGGAAAACTTCCGCTACACTGCATCTCAAACCTTCCACTTGGGGTAACCAACGAGGGGCGAGAAGCCATCAAGCAGGGAATCGAGGCACCTGGTCCGGGCTGGCATGGTAGCTGGACAAGGTGTGGCGCCGACGGCGGCGGGACGAGGTGTGGCGCCGACGGTGGGACGAGATGCGGCATCAACGGCGGAACGAATTGAAGCAGCGGCGGCGGGACGACCTGTGGCGCCGGCGCACGCGTCCTTTTGGACTGCTGACCCATCTTGTTGATGCGGCGCCGGCAGGTGTTCTAGGGTTTGGGGGGGCGATTTGGGGGAAGCTAGAGGCTTTAAAGCTTGGATTTGGCGCGTAGCAAGCGATTTGGAGCGAGGCAAAGATGAATTTCGCGCGCGGAGGTGGAAGGGGAAGCGAACGAGGGAAGGGAGACGCAGGGGATCGGAAGCGGCAGCGCTAGCGCTCGCGTCGGGCTGCAAGCGGGCGAAAGGTTCTCGCGTTCTGTGTCTTAGCCCGGCGCTTCACGAACCGCCCGCTCCTTCTCTCTCCTTTCTATTTTTTTCTCCAGCTCAGATTTTTGCTGATGTGGACTCCGTTGTAGCCTGCTGAATAGGACTATTGTACTTGCTCTTATCTCTCCTCCCCAGCATGCATCACACGAGCACAATCGCTCTCATCTCCCCCTCACTAAATTCCTATCCTTTTTTTCTCTTTAGAGAATAGCAATCATTCATATCTTTTAAGCTACAAATTTATTTTTGAAACATTTTATATATTTGAATTCCCAGCGATGAGACCTTTCGAACATGACCAATTTTCAGTGTATTTACACTAGTTTCAATTTTATCGTTTTAAACAATGATTTTTTTCCTGAGTGAAATATGTATTTTGAAACATGAAATGCAGTGAAATCTTTTTTTTCATACACATAACAGAAAATTCCGGTGTGAAGTACGTGAAACAAGTTATTTGATACAAGTAAAATATGTGTTTTAAAATGAACAAACTCACTTTTCCCAATATGTTTTTTTCTGAGTGAAATATGTATTTTGAAACGACTAACACTTGTTTTCTTAATTGTGTGAAATTATTTTCTCTAAATTGAGTGAAATCAGTTATTTCAAATAAGTGAAATCAGTTTATTTAAGGTACGTGAACCAAGTGTTTTTGTATTGAGTGAAACATTTTTTTAACTCATGCAAAACTCAAAGGAGTGAAATGTGCCTTTTCAAATTAGTGAAATAGTTTTTTGAAAGAAGTGAAATACATTTTTTCTGAATTAAGTGAAATAGATTTTTTGAATTGACTGAAACCAATTTTATGAAATAACTGAAATCATTGTTTGACTAATTGAAATCGTTTCTTGAAATGAGTGAAATATAATTTCTCAAACGAGCAAAATATGTTTTATGAAATGAGCGAATTTGTTTTTTCAAAGTGAAAACGGTTTCTTTGAAGAACTGCAATGAGTTGTTCAAAACGAGTGAAATCAAATGAGCGAAGTTAATTTTTAAGTTCCGTATTCCAGTTTGTCATTTTTTTAAACCATAGATAACACTTATATGAAATAGTGAAACCTTTTAATGTTTTATGAAACTGATTTCACAGAAAATTGAAACATATACAAAAAATGTAGTTCAAATATATTCAAAATTGATCTTGTTCTAAAGGTCTTCACACCACCAGTTCAAATATATAAAAAGTTTTAATAATGAACTTTTGGTTCAAAAGATATGAATCGTTAAAAATCTAAGAATGAAAATAAAACACATGTACAGTGTATGTGGAGATAGAATATTTTAACATGCATGCAATGATGCAACGCCGTGCTTCGCTTGACACACTCTCTCTCTCTCTGACAAAAGTTGAAAAGATATGCAAAGGGCCCACATGTATTCTCTTTGTATTCCATTAACTTGTTATGTACCTCAAATAGCTGCACTAATCCCTAAAATTGCATGAATGGCTGATTCTCCACCAGTACATCCCACTAGTAGAAAATGGGCCATTTGTCCCGGTTCATAAGAGCCTTTAGTCCTGGTTGGGGAACCGGGACTAAAGGGTCGATACAAATGCTCCACCCTTTAGTCCCGGTTCTTATACGAACCGGGACTAATGGCCCTCCACGTGGCTGCTGCCTGGAGGTCCACCTTTAGTCCCGGTTGATAACACCAACCGGTACTAAAGGATTTTCTTTATTTTTTAAAAAAAATTGATTTTTTTTAATATTTTCCCAATTTTCAAATTTCTGAATTATTTTAACCTCTGATCGCTAATCATCCCTCACCACTGCTCAATTTAATCTCTAATCATCCTCATATTTCCAAATCATCTAACTTTCCGAACGGTCACCCATCCTCCCACTCCCCCAGCCTGAGCACGCTTAACTTCCGGGTTCTATTCTCCCTCGTTTCCAAGTCTGCACTTGTTATTTTCATGACAATAGTAAGATGTCAATCCTATTAACCCTCAGGAGTTTAGCTTGAGCATGAAGTCACACATTTCACTGTTTGTGTTTGAAACTATTGTTCTAAAAAACAATAATTATTTAGTAACACTAATATTTCTTGATTAAGTAGTTTGACCATTGTTTGACCATAGTTTGACCAGATTTGACCAAAATTCAAATAAACGGAAATAATTATTTAGTAACACTAATATTCTTGAATAATTATTAAGTAACACTAATACTTCTTGAATAAGTAGTTTGACCATAATTTGACCAAATTTAACAAAAATTTATAAAAAAAACTGAAATTGGAGCATAACATTTTTTCCTTTTGGAATGTGAGGATTCTAAAAATTTGCAAACAGGCCGTAGGCTTTATCATTTTCTTTTCCTTTTTACAAAACTGAAAAGGCGAAGGGGGGGGGGGGTAGGATTTGAAAAGTGCACCATTATTACCGGTTCGTGGCACGAACCGGTACTAAAGGTCTCAACCTCATTAGTACCGGTTCGTGGCACGAACCGATACTAAAGGTTAGACCTTTAGTACCGGTTCATGCCACGAACCGATACTAATGGGCATCGCACCCTTTAGTACCGGTTCTTGACACCAACCGGGACTAAAGGTCCCATTTGAACCGGGAGTAATGCTCGAACCGGGACTAATGCTCACATTAGTCCCGGTTCATAATGCAACCGGGATTAATGCTTTTTTCAGGTCGAACCAAAGCCCTGTTTTCTACTAGTGTCCCGCCATCGGTAAAAAAAAATCAGGATTTCTCCACACTTTTTGACAAGAGAGAGGTGCACGAATGCGCATATTTTTGTTCGGCTGTAATAACGCGCTCGACGCAGAGATTCACGCACTCATGCATGGCATAGTGCTGGCCATTCAATACTCACATGCTCCGATCATTAATTCATTATACAATCTGATTTCTCCGAGGCATTGACATGCTTATCTGGTGATGGTCTACTACGCTCAGCATATGGACATTTTTTTTACATAACCTCATTTGAACACACATTTTAACTAGTTCATTTTACAATTTGTTTTCTTTTAACATAGAAGGGCCCTGAAGGTCCCATATTTTATTAGATATAACCAGATACAACACAACTTTTACATGGACCCAAAACAAAAGTAGAAATCACATCCAAGTCCAAAGACTTTGCAAGAAGGACCCCATATCAAAAAGTGAGATTGCAATTTGGTCCGTAATCGAAGTTCTAGCCGAGGATACTCGCTACCGTCGGGGACATGACCACTTGGGGCAACGAGCTCTCCGCCGCTCCTTCTCCAGCGGCCAGCCAGAGGGAGGAGGAGCAGCCAACTTCCCGTGTTCGCACTGCCTCCCTTTTGGCCCGTCGGCTGGGAGGAATATGGTATTGGTTGCCATTCAACCAGAAGAGTCGGTGAAGGAGCGATAGGAACTGCCAACCGATCACCGGAATCTAGTAGGCGACATTGCTAATACTCAAGCACCACCGAGGATTTACTCCGGGAACAAATCACCTGTTCAGCTCGATGAAGATGGGGCTTCTCCCCTTCTGCAACTTTCCTCCCACCAGCACGGTGATAAGGGAAGAACAAAAAGGGAAGAATCATCTCCAGATCTAGGAAGATTCAAAGCTCCGAGATTTAGGTAACACAATAACACCATACATAGCATAATTAAACATTACATTATCTACTACATTAACACTACATCAACATGGAACTAGATTAAGCATCGACATAGAACATATATAAAGTACATGATAGATAGCTCTACTCATCGTCGCCTAAAATAAGAATATCATGAGTGCCATGGCTCCTGCAAAAAGGAAAACTACCAATGATCTAGGGAGTATGAACCAAATCATTACATCTACTAGGAGCGCACAGGCGAAGCTTCTTAAATTTCCTTCTCTAGTCTTGCATCTTATTGATTTGGGCTTGCATCTAGCTGACTTGGAGTTGCTTCTCGTTGATTTAAATTTGCTTCTCGTGTGCATCTATCAACTCATCATTGGTAGGAAATATGTCGTAGAGGCAATAATAAATGTTTTTTTTATTTCCATGTTCGTAATTGATATGCACATGTGGAATAATAAACGATAAAATAGATCCCTAGTCTAGCATCTAAGACTAGCTCAAGTGTTGCATGATGGTTCTGTTTTCCTAGTCATGAGCATAACTATGTCAGCAACTTTGAGGACGCAATGTTAGAAGAACTGTGTTGAACCAACCCAATTGTTGTTATGCTATGGGATAAATTCGTCACAAGTTAATGGTTTATAACTTAGGGGAAGTTAAACGTTTGCATAATTCCTTAGATCCTGAGAGTATCGAGTTCCTTCGTACTTTGTTAAACGTCATCCATAACAGGGTGTCTATTACGGTGGCTTACGGATTAACATAAAAGTATGACAAGGGACTTCATAGCTCAAGATTGGGATTTTCGCCTCCGGCAATGGAGAGATATTCTTGGGGCTCTCTCGGTGTTATGGTATCCATCATTGTTTGGCTAGACACAGTGTGATTTGATCATAGGGATGCTGAAACACGGGAAGGAGAAAAAAGAACAAAACTGGTAACGAGGAAACTGGCATAGTGAACAATTTTTTGATTCACAGGGATGCCGATAAATGTCACCTCGTCTTTCTGTAACATATCGCAAAGCAACATGAACAACATACAATAACTACAAGATCACTCGAATATTTATTCATGTGGTTATAGGGGTCAATATGGATGTCCGCGGTTCCACTACTGATCATTGATCGAAAGGGGTTCCAATCATGTCTATACTACACTGAACCTACAGGGTCACACACTTCAGGGTCATCTATCTGCTAAGTACTAGACAGGGAGTCTGAGAGGAGGGGAAGGGGCGCCACACACCATGATTCCCAAGCCGTGTGTCGGCGCCCCTCTCCCTCTAGTTCGTCCTCCGTCATAATTTCCATAGTGCTTGGCGAAGCCCTGTAGAAATAGATTCACAAACACCGTCACCACGCCGTCGTGCTGCCAGAACCCATCTACTACTTCGCCTCTCTTGTTGGATCAAGAAGGCGAGGACTTCATCGAGCTGAACGTGTGCTGAACGCGGAGTTGCCATGCGTTCGATGCTTGATCGGAACGGACTGTCAAAGTGTACGACTACATCAACTGCGTTAATTAATGCTTCCGTTTCGATGATCTACAAGGGTATGTGGATGCTCTCCCCCACTTGTAGGTATGCATCTCCATGGATAGATCTTGCGTGTGCGTAGATTTTTTTTTCTGTTTTCCATGCAACGTTTCCCAACGCATTGAACCCAGTCTTGATGCACATTATATGTAGATGGCATTCACTCAATATCCTTGTACCAATACCTATGAAACAAGTCTTCATATATAACTTGATGACATTTTTGCTTCATAGGAATTATCATTCATTTTTAAATCTTAGTGCATATATTTGTGTTGATGGATTTCATCCTTGAATTCATTCAATATTCGGCATGCATTGCAAATGGAATTTTCCATCATATACATCTTGATGTAAACATTAGTTCACATGGTTTCCATTAATTAGTAAACCACACATGGGGACTACAAGCACTTTCAGTCTAGGAGAAGTTCTCATGGCTGGAAAGTACAACCTAGCTGCGGGAATCATCGCACTTCATCGAAAGACCACACACGGCAACCACATCTCTAGGGTGCTCCGCCATGGCTCCTCATGCCAAAACCGCACCTATGCACAAGCCCCTCCAGATGTTGGGGAAGGCAGCACAACCGGGGGGGAGGGGCATCAACACAACGCCATCTCCTCCCCGGTCCTTGTTGGTGGTGTGACTATACGAGGTCCTCCGCGCGCCTGACACTATCACTTCATGCGGAGTTGTCTAGACACTGCCCCACACTACTAGGGAAAAGTCTAGTAGTAGTGCGGGTATTTGGTGTATCAGTAGCGTGGGTACCCGCGCTACTGATACGGCGCTACAGCTAAAGTTAAGCAGTAGTGCGTTTTGACACGCACTACTAATATACCTACTTTGCAGTAGCGCCTTTCACACCAGCGCTACTACTAAGTGCTTTAGCAGTAGCGTTTTCCTGTCCAGCGCTAAAGAGCGCTACTACTATATTTTCTCATATATTTCTTTTTTTGCTACGTATTTGCGATGTTTTTTACAGGTTTCATACAGTATTCTAATCATATCATAAACATGCAATATGCTCATCATATCATACACATAATAGTGTCACCATATCATAGAACACAAATCATGCCATCACATCATAATCACGATATAGCTATACAAGTTACATGACATGTCTCATCATACATAATGTAGTACTTCCTGAGGCGTCGGTCCGTATCCCTCTCTCGCACTAGCGTGAACCTAAACTAACTACTGGTTGTCACTTGGAAACCGGTACACCTGGGCCTGACACTTCGGCCACTCGTCGTATACTCCTGGCGTAGCACTTGGAAACCGGATGTGTTTGCGAATGCAATGAAGTGTCAAACGAGTTTGAATATAAGTCCGTCACCAGTATTATATGAACGAAGTCAACCTATTATCACATGAACATCAATATTATACATGGATTTTTCTTTCTCCTATTAAAAGCATGAAAATAGTACTAGCATGTATGTGCTTCCCACCTCAAAAGGGACAGCGAAAATGGAAACACAATTTCTTCAATCACGTCATCTCCTCCTTGATTGCTACTAAGATGAATTATTTAACCTAATTACATACAACATGAAGTACATTAGCACGTTATTTTAACACAGAACATTTAGATTATTAACAAAGTTCACCTACGGTTTCCTAACTATAGACTTATTAATAAATATACCACATGAAATAACATACCACATGCAAATGAACAATTACAATACCATTTTTTCCATTATTACCAAATAATATTTTCTCGCATGTCAATACTAATGGACGCAGCTAACATTGATACAACATATCTAAGCACCAATGAACCTACTCTTCTAAAAAATATAGTATAAATGTAACATCTGTCGTTTCAAATATCTTCTAACCTCTAAGCACTAACATCGCAAAGCTATGACTAGCTAAAAGACTAACTAATTACCACCCTGCATGCGCGAAAAAATCAATGTATTGCAAAGCTCATACCTTGATCTTCAACTCCGTAGTTCACTTCGCTAGGCAAATCCTACTCCCGAAGCTCTAAATGACTCCAAAAAGTTATGAAATAATGTCTAACACAACAAAGAACACATAGTTAAGAACTAAACAAAACGAGTACAAACATCATGCATGCAAACGAAACCAACAAAAATGGATAGATCTAACCTTCGTCTATCTTTTCTTCAACTTCAACATATTCAAAATCCAACTCCAAATCGCCCTAAATCATGAGTCAAAGTGCCTACGAAGGTTTCTTTTCTCAGTGTTCTTACACACTCACACACTCACACACTAGAAGAGAGAAGAGGAGGAGAAGAGAAGGCTACGGCTAAGCCAGCGAGCAGCTATATAAAAGGAAGAGGATCCCTGTAGTGTCGGCACAACAGGTTCCCGCAGCCTCAAATTCCAGCAGCGAGTGAGTGATTCTCGCAGTACCATCGCACCCGCTGAGGCAAAATAAGTAATATCCGGTCATCAGATTCCCGCTCGTGGAAATAAGCGTCGCGTGGAAATCATTGCGGTCGAAAGAAGCGTCGTGAAATTAGCGTCGCGTGCGAATCTGAAATCAGCAACCCGGAATTACGCGCCGTCTGCCGTGGAAATCAGCGCCCTGAAATTACGCGCCATCAGCCATGGAATTTAGCGACCAGAAGGCCGAAGATTCCCACGCGGCCACCTCTCCCTATGGCGGCCGGGCCCGCCATCCCGTCGAGCGCACAGCGCAGCCTGTGGGCCTGGGCGCGGCAGCGGCAGCGGTGGCCGCCTCCCTTGGTGGCGGCAGGGCCCACTTCCCTTGCTCCGTTCCGTTCCGGCTCGACGCACTGCTGCAAACACGTTTTAGCAGGCATGCCGCCTCCTGGCGCGGCGGCAGGGCCCGCCGCCTCGAGGCGTGGCGGCAGGTTCCATGTGTCGCCTATCGCGACCGCCGCCACTGCCGAGGGGGTCCTTTTTGACAAATTCGTTCGGAGGGGGTCTCTTTTGGCAATTCTGTTCGTGAGGGAGTCCTTTTGGACAAAAAATCGGGACACGCCGGCTACGGCGGTGGAAAGAGGTCGCGGCGGATCAAGCATCTGTACCTCGTGTTGGATGACTGGACCAATGGGTACAGCATCCACAAGATCCAAGCCGACAGCTTCGACTCGGACTCTGACTCTGACGACAAGCACAACGACGCTCCCCGGCACCTCGCGGAGCCTCCGGCCCTGCGGTTAGAGTCCCCGGTTGGCCTGGTGCCTCATTATGGCATGTCATTCTCTGCCTTGGGCACCAACATATTCACCTTCATGAACCAGCGATGCAGCCTCATCTACAACACCAAGACGACCGCTCTGACGATTGGCGCCCATGCCCCTGCTGACATGGTCTGTGGCTTCGGCATCACCGTGGTTGTTGGTGAGATGCTCTATGCATTATCTTACCACTTCCGCGCGAAACAGCACTACTTTGGGGTCATGTCATGGGGGTCCACTGCCCCGGATGTGCTGCAAAATCCTACCGAGGGCTGGTCCTGGAAGACTCTGCCGTCACCACCGCCAACGTTCCACCGCCAACGTTCCACCGCCGCGTCAACTCCTATACACTACACCCGGATGGATGCACCATCTTCATGTCCACAGCTAACTTCAAGACCGCACCTAGCAAAGGTTGCATGTGCACCTACTCATTCAACACCAAGGATTCTGTGTGGAGATGGCATGGGGAGTGGGCCTTGCCATTCACCGGCCAAGCTCACTTTGACAGCGAGCTCAACGCTTGGGTTGGCCTTCGGCGGGATGGCTACATCTCTGCTTGCCAAGTTGCCTCCCCCAGCTGCCACAGCACAACTCCAACGTTGCAGCTGGACTACCAGACAACCAAGGAGAAGTTGTTCTGCAAGGACGGGCAGATACGCATGAAAGCCTCTCTCACCTACATGGGCACGAGCAAGTTCTGCCTCGTCGAGTGCGTGAAACGGGAGGGAGTGCGGAAGGGACAGGCTCTCGGAGACCATGATGGCTGTGTGCTCCATATCACCATATTTGGGCTCAAGTACAATCACAAGGGAGAGCTGCAGATCACAGATCGCCGCTCCACGCGCTCCTTCATAGTGTCTAGGCATAAAGATCACTTTGGTCCTGTAGCATTTTGGATGTAGAAACCCGTTTGTCTTGTTCCAAAATCCCTGCTTGACCGTCACTGATTCATGTTGTGCTTTGTCCTCCTAGAAAAAGTGGAATCAATAAAAAGTTCTGTTTGCTTGGAAATTGTGCGTTACTTGATCCGTGTGTTCTATTTTTGATTATGCTAGTTATTGATGTATGTCACTAGATATGTTGCTGAAACATACTCCCTCCGTCCCAAAATAAGTGTCTTGAGCTTAGTACAAATTTGTACTAGAGCTAGTACAAAGTTGAGACACTTATTTTGGGACGGAGGGAGTATATATGTAGGAAGATGGCCATGGTCCTATGGTTGAACAAAACTGAGATGTGGTAATTAGGACGTAAGTTCTGCCATTACATAAAAGAGCTACTCCCTACGTTCACTTTTGTAAGATCTTTTAGACATTTAAGACAGCACCTAAAATAGTTCAATTTCAGCTGTCCTAAAGGACTTACAAAAGTGAACAGAGGGAGTAGTAATTAGGAGGACAACTAGATGTTGCACAGATCTTTTCAGCTTAATAGTCTATTTGTTATATCTAAAGATGTCTTGTGTTAAGGGTTAGCACCCCAGTAGATTGGTGCAACACTACACGATTCATCAGTTCTTTCCATGCAATGCCCTTATCTCTCTGTTATCTCTGTTATTATAGTTGATGATCGGGAAACGCCAATAACAGAGGAAACCAATATTTTTACCTTTTTTTTCTTCGCAGGCTTACAGAAGGAAAACCAACATGATAGGCCGTTGGTCGGAGAAAAGTGATAACACGCTGGAAAATTAGGATTGTGGGGGCAAACTGTTGCAATCTTAATCTAAGAAGACCTCTGTTTAAGCAATCTTAATTTAAACAAGGGGTCGCTATCCATTTGCTGAAGAATGCATCTGTGTCATTCTTTTGAGATAAGATACTCAAGTGCAGCAGAGTAACCAAATTGTTTGTAGGATTTTCTGGCTGTATACCAGTGTACTACCGTCCACCAAATAATCCATCATGAGTTTTTAAGTGCAACCTTACATTGGAATTAGCACCTATCCATGAAAAAACTAGTATCTGGATCTTCTGCAAGTTGGTGCAATTGATCCAAAGACTCCCAGGTATGTTTGATGCACATTTGTACATAGATTTTCCTGTTTAAGTCTGTTAATTGGCTCGATGCAAAAGATAGGTGACTTGATATTTCCGATGAAATTGGCAAGGCTACAATATTGCTAATAGGTTTGGTTTACTGTTTGGTTAAAAAAAGATGGTTTGGGTGGCCGATTGAGTTTGGATTGATAACACTGAGTTTACCATCATACGGAGTATATAGCATAACTACAGATAGCACACCAGTTGTTTGCATGGTAGTTAATTGTTTATCAGGTACCTCGTAGAGTCTAAATTTAACAATTTCAATGGTTGTATCTTGTATGTTAATAGTACATAGTATTTCAAAACCTATGAACATTTATTGAGGACATGATGATAGATATAAAACTACTTGTCCTTGCGAAGTTCTTCTATGTACCATCTTACGCTTTTTTCAACGGTTTTTGCTTTGATCTTGCAAGCTCTTGAAGTTATCCAGAAGCTCATAGAGCAGTTTCCCGTAAATTGTGCACACCACTGAGGGTGCGGTTCACTGCCGCAAAGACTGAATTGGTCCTCTTCTTTTTGGCTGTGCTGATATGATCATTGGTTGAAGCTAAAATGCTTATCTCATACTGAAACATATTAATCATTGATCTACTGCACCTAACTGTGGATAATGTTCTACAGGTATGTGAGCTTGAACCTATTCTGCACTCATGTGCATAGCGGTTGAAGGAAGGTGGTCCATCTGTGGAGCAACATGACAATGTCGAAGTGCTGCAAGCCACGCCGGCAAAGGAGTCTGATGCTGTTGGTGAGGTAAGTGAGGCAATGCAGAAGCAAAAGCAGAGTATATATCAAGTGAAAGACAGGAGAATGCACAGGGCAAACGGCAGGGAAGATGCAGTGAATGAATGTGAGGTACTCGTGGATGACAAGTGGTCTAATGCTTTATTGGTCTACAAGTAATTGGGACGGGCGCATGACAATCTGGTGCTGCATACTCAAGCAAGTAACCAAGTTTATGAGATGCTAGCAAATCGTGTTGTTTATTTTTTGAGAATAAAGAGCAGAAAAATCGCCATGTTTGCAGCAACCAAATTCTATCCATGCTTGAAGGACCGATCTGGTTCAGTATCCTTTCGCGAGAAGATTGGAACTTGTGCTTCTCAGGTTTTTTCGGCGAAGTCGCTACGATCGTCCACACGCTTCCGTTCAGGGTATCCGCGTTGTTTAGCCTGGTTTGCATCTACTCCTGTAGTCCTCGCCGTAATTCTCCGTGGTTGGTGATTCTGGTGTGACGAAGTTGCACGCATAAGCATCAACCGATTGGTGTCAGGTTACCGGTGTCGTGTTGTGGCATAGTGTCTTGTCATCACCATGGCCGGATGGCGTATTGTTGGCATGTGTGCAACACGTGCTCACCAATTGCACTCGTCCCTGGCACTACACCAGTCACACCTAGTCACTACACCAGTCAAATCTAAAAACAATTGGCAACTTCTGATTGCAGAATTAATAAACTACAACTAGCAATGCAATTCTGCCAGCACTCACAACTTTGACAGCCAATGCAGTCGATTGGACTGAGCAGATGAGATTCATGGATGATGGAGCCGCTCGCTCGCGAAGAGCCTCTCGAAAAACGACCCTGGCACTCACCAGTCACAAGGATGGGCTCGTTGCTCTGGCGCAGCGCGGCTAGGCTCTTAACCACCATGTTGAAGTCGTTGCTAGGGAGATCATTCAGGAGTAAAGAGACTTATAGCAGTGGCTGCTTCATAAGCTGATGGAAGTGGTTGTGGGTGGCATTGACGGCGGTGGACACCAGCGCAAGAGCGTTGGCCCCAACAGAGCACCCCAAGTCCGCAATCACAATGCTTCTAGGCCACAAGGTGTTGTTATGCTGCTGCAGATATCAGCGACCGCACCTTGTATGAGGGCCCCATCATACCCCGTCAATCAAGTTGTAGTAATTCAGAAATTAATTCTTCTTGTTCCGATTCTTGTCTAAAATGTCAGTTTTTGATCCTCGGAGAAGCTGTCAGCAATGTGTCACCATGGAAACAAAAATAGCGAATCAATCAAGGGAGCATTCATTGGTGAATACCAACATATTTCTTCCAGGAGCGAGCATGCGGGATTGATCGGTGGTTTATCCCGTAGGTATCCAGGACGGGATCTTCATTCTTCATAAACTCTTGGCGTCTTGGATAGGTGGACTTCTTCTTTTTTGAGAAACAGTTTCCAAATTACACTTTCTTTCAATCCGAATTTGCTAGCAACTTTCTCATATCACATATTCGAAGGAGTCATGACCTAATTTTAAACCACTTGATGTGATCAATTATGCAACCCTAATTCTGACACTATTGGTAGTGGTACTATGAACAAAGGAGAATTCAAGAGGAGAGATAGCCAGTCACTTACATGTCAGAGGTTGATGTGAAGATTTGACGTGCTACACGGTTGATGCGTGGCGATGATGATGATCTCGCCCTGGCGTGACCCGGATCAGACGTAACACGGCGCCTGCCGCCACAGATCGCGAAGGGTATCGCGTGCGGTGGAAGGGGAATAAGCAACTATGCACCTCTGATTATTCTAACAGAAAGCACCAAACTGGAAACTGTGAACTGGTTGTTGCTGGCTCCAAACTGGAAACTGTGAGGAGATTCTAAATCAATGATTTGCAGGAAACTGTATGCTGCAGCACGGTACAATCATAGTGTATATTAGGGCATCCCCAACAAGGTACACTTAGTTGTTCCTGATCTTCTCTCTCATGCTCTAGTGATGACATGGGAAAGAGAAGTAGTCTGAGATGTGAAAGATCGTTTCTTCTACAAGAGACGATATGGACAAGCAGAACAAGGGCTTGAGGAGAAAGTAGATTAACAAAAGAGTGTGGCTGGTGGTAGCAGTAAGGAGAAGAGTTTGGAATAAAATGTCACATGATGGCCAATATTTAAAATATCGTCTGATTCACCGATTTATTGCTTATCGTCGGGTGACCGCTAAGATTATATGTTATCTCTGCCATTTATCATTTTTGGACGATTTATCGCTCTGACAAGCAATTAATCGGGAATCTAGTGATTAACCGGTCAGCTCCCTATGGTCAGAAACCCCAAAACAGGCCTCCCCTCTAGTAGCCTCCCTCAAATCACACCTCATATCACGCTCGATTGGACATGTGTTGTAGTGTTGTCCTATTTCATTTGTCATTGACTCAAAGTTTGATATGTAATATGTACTTATGTACTCCGTATTAAATTAGTGTTGTCAGAGTTAAAATCGAAGAGTACACTCATGGTTGTTTCCATTATTACCTTATTATTGCTTGGAACCTAGGATTTGCAAGCAAAAACTGGTCGATTAATAGTTGATCGATAAAATTGATTAGTCATCCGATTTTTGATTAATCTCTAAACCCCGGACGACCGAAATGCATAAGTTGTATCCTCAACATTGATGATGACACAACAGAGAGAAATTAAAAAGGAGAGAAGATGTGAGGTGGAACTATGTAACAGTTTGCTGTTGTAGATTCCCTTTTTAGTACATGTTTTTCAAGTCCTTAAGTTTTGAAGCCTTCAAATGATAGGCCAATACTTTCATCACCAATTTACATGGGATACTCTCATCACCTAGAATGCAGAAATAAAATAAATCCTACTAATTTCTTAAGACCATAGGTACAAAAATTACTTTATCGTGATATTTTTTCAATCCATGGTGTGACATTCATCTAAAGCCATCTGCCGAGATTTGTGAAGCAATTGCATGGGCCATAAGATTAATGTTAACATGGAAAGTAACATAAAATGAATACAACACTAAATTTTAAGGTTTATCTCGGCTATAATGTGAAAAGGTAACATTACACATGTTCTACTGGATTTGAATACACCAAGGGTGTTGCTAGCTCTAAACAAGTAATCTATGACACGCTTCTGAATCAATTATCTGTAGGGAACTCTGAGGTCCAACACGGTGTGTATGGAAACGAGCTTTCTATGTTATAGCCTTCAGCAAACCAATCATAGTGTGTGGGATACATGTTTCCCAACTCCTGAAGCTTTGAGGTACTCAAATGATAGGCAAATCCTCTCTCCAATGATTCACACAAAAAAAACTTCTTTCTGAGGATGAAATCCAATGATGTAAATTTCTTGTCTGTACTCCTCTTCAATCTTATCTTTGGTGTCAAGAACATCCTCATTATCGGAGTCCCATTCAAATCCATTTTCTGGTGGTGCTTGTTCTTTGTACTCAGGAAATATGTCATGATAAGAATAATACCCCCTCCGTCCCAAAATTCTTGTCTTAGATTTGTCTAAATGCGGATGTATCAAGTCACGTTTTAGTATTAGGTACATCCGTATCCATACAAATTTCAGACAAGAATTTTGGGACGGAGGGAGTAGTTGATATCTTCCATGACCCAAGACCCGTGAACTTTCGGATTGCACCTCACTCGAGGCAAGCACAAGATTCATCGAGGATCCAAACTTGAAGCCGTGCTGTGTGCGAATCAGTTGATGTGAGATACACTCCCTTCTCTGATCTTGCTAGCGCTCGTTGTGAAACACTGCTCAAATTAATATCTTGCGGTGGTTTAATTACTTGGTACTTGCCGCTTGATAAAGATATTATGTGCATATAAAGTAGACAAACAAATAAAAGAACAGATTCAGTCAAAATTTAAATTGAGTGATATTTTGTATAATTGACTAGCAAAATGCTGGTGCATGCAGGCGTAAGTATACCGCACAAATGATCTCTCCTCCCACCTATTTGTCCTCGAGGAGAAAGCATGCAGCAACATCGGCGACGGCGGCCACTCCCACTCCTCAACCCTAGGGTCCAGTGTTTCCCGCCTGTAAGCAGCCTCCGGGACGACGAGCACCTCGTAGTGGGGCGACAAGTCAGGGTCAAACACAATGTACTCATGGTACGAGAAGTGCTTCTCGCTGTAGCGGCATGGCGGGCGTGGGGAGGGCAGCGTCGCCCACTGCCGTGTGGCGGGGTTCACCACGTAGCCGCCTTCCAGCGGGAGGATGCCGTTGCATTGGTCCATGACGATCGCATCATAGGCATCCCGGGCGTCGTCGGGCAGGTAGTGGTGGAACTTGGCACTGACCGTGGGTGACGGCGTGGGGCGAGCGAAGAGCTCGGTGAGCTTGTGGCCGTTGAAGTTGATGAGGATGCCGGCCAGCCGGAGCGGGAGGAGGTGCATGAGGCGGCGGGTGTCGATGATGGCGCGGCGAGTCCGTGCGGAGAAAGACGGCGGAGGACATCGGCGAGCAGATCGTTAGGTAGCTCCATCACCATGTCCATGATGATGGGCCGATCGATCTGTCTCCCTCGCGCATTGGTCGGCCGGCTAATTTATTGAGCTGGCTAGCTAGATCATGAAATACTCCGTACTAATTGAGATCGGATCGGACCTGGCTTACAAGGCATGCAATGGCCCTGCGCGCGTGCGGATGCAGGTTAGTCGAGACAATAAGCATGCTAGCATACTATGTTTTCACCTCAAGCTATCGCTTGTAAGAGCATCTCCAACAGCCGCGCTACGCGCCGCGCCCAAAAAATGCATTTGTCGCGCGCGGCTTCGGCTGGTTTGCCGCGCCGCGCAGCGCTGGCTCCAGCAGCAGCTCTAAAATGCAGCGCGCGCGCTTCGCTCCAGCAGCGCGCAAAAATGCACATCGCGCGCCACTACAGTAGCGTCAAATATGACATTTGGACACAAAATAGTTTGAAACATTCAATCAATATGCAATGAACATGTGAAATTTAATACAAACAAGTTGATGAATAATAAAAGTCAGGGCCACAACTATTGAGCTCGCCGGCACTTCGGTAGACGCCGGAGCCGTCCGCCGCCCTGCAAGCTTCTTCTTCTTCGAGCTGCCGGAGCCGTCCGCCGCCTTCTTCTTCGCGGATATTTTTCTTTTCTTCGGCTCCGACGCATTGGGGAGCTTTGATGGTGCGGCGGTAGCACGGGACGGCGCCGGCGCGACGCCACCCGTCGGCGTGGTCATCCGCGGCGGCAAGAAGAGACTGCGCGCGAGGCCGACCGATGGCGGAGCTCCGGTGGCGGCGGCGGCGCCAGCGCCAACGCTCGCCGCGCTAGGGTTTTCGGCGGCGGCGACGGCGGCGGAGGGGGGGGGCGCGGCTGTACAACGGGGTGAGTGGGGTGCCGGTGTGCGCGTCCATGGTGGCAGGGGCACGGGCGCCGGTGCGCGCGGGTGGGAAGGAGGAAGAAAGGGGAGTTCGCGCGCGCGCTCGATTCTGCCGCGCGCGGAAGTGGACGCCCCAAATTAACCGCGCGGGATGGGGCTTTCGCCAGCGCGCCCAACTCGTTTTAGTGCGCGTGCGGTTTTTGCGCGCCCGCTGGAGCTGTCCGGCGCGTTGCGCGCGCGCTAAAATTGCGTTTTTTGCGGCGCGGCGCTAGTATAGCATGGCTGTTGGAGATGCTCTAAGTTGTAATAACCCGACGGATCGCACAAGGTGACCTGGCCGGAGGTCCGGCGCTCGTCGCTCCTTCCTCATCGGTGTTTGTTTTTCTTGCAACAGCGTCCCTGTTGCATGAAAGATTTCTGCAACATTATTGATGTTGCAAAAATCTATTGTGTAACGTCTATATAAAAGTGAAGGCAAAAGAAAATCTGCAACATTAACTCTGTTGCAAAAAAAAAATTCTGCAACAATATCTTTGTAGCAAAAATTCTGCAATATAAACTCTCTGTTGCAAACGTCCGAACACAACATTATCTTTGTTGCAAAGGTGGTTGTTGAACGTCATCTCACTTTGTATCTAATGGGTCACGTGGCGGTGCATCTTTTCAACAGATGTCGACGCGTAGCGTTGTCCAACTTTAATACAAAGTTACACTAAAGTTAAGACATTTATTTCGAGACAAAGAAAATATTATATATAAGACATGTATGTACCTTGTTCCTGGAGTTGTAACGGCGGAGGGCGAGCAAGGTGTATATGCGAGCATGGTTGGGGTCGCGGCGCCAGTCATCATATATAAATAAACATTTTTTTTAACTTAGTACAGACACGAGCGCTCGTATACACGCGCATACACTCACCCCTATGAGCACCTTCAAAAGACTGTGCCGGCATGTTATCTTGAAATTTACGAAGTCACCGTAGGACTTAATAAATGCGAGCACCAGGACTTGAAACCTGATAGACTGGGGATACTACAGTGCCTCAAACCATCCAACCACAGATTGGTTCGCATGTATAAATGAACATTAACATGCATCAGCGCATGCACATTCAGTTCGATCATACTAGGATCCAAACTAATCGGGGGGGAGTAAAGTACTAACTGTTTTGCCTGACGGGCACGGGAAAGGAAGCCGCGGCGCCGGCCGCCGGGGAAGAGAGCCAGGACCCCATCGCCGTTCGTTGTCCTCAATCGTCCATCAACCTTCCAACTGTCAGCCCAATCTTTATAGAATCAAGTTGATGATTGTAAGGATTTATGTGATTGAGTAATACTTCCTTCGTTCTAAAATAAGTGATTCAACTTTATAGTATGGAAGGAGTATAAGTTTTCATCCGCAACAAAAAAAAAAGTTGATGATCTATATAGGCCGGATCGAATCGCTAGGTATCCTTATCCTCCTACTCCGATGTAAACTTTTTCGCAGCTGCTAGTCAACTAACGCCGCGCCTTCTTTCTGCTAGTCAACTAATCAAAGCATGCAATCATGGTTTTAGAAAAGGAGGAATACCCGGGCCTCTGCATCTGAACGATGCATACAGTCATTTTATTAATTATTAACACAAGACCTTATAAAGTCATACAACTGTAAGACCGAAGCCACCATCTAAGCAACATCTGTCGCTACTCCTATCCAGTTGATGAAAAGGCGTTGATAGTCTAGGCCTAATATCAAATAGACCTCGCAGCCAAACCTAACATCTAAGACCTGAGGTCCCAACCAGGACGCCTGCCGGGTATGGGCACCCACCAGTCCGGCGTGCTCCTCAACCAGGACGCTTGCCAGGTATGAGGCCGCCGCAGCCACCTGCCACCAATCCATCTTCAGAGCTGTACTGCTGCATCTACCTTGCCCGGTCTAGCTGGTACTGACGCCACCACGATGCCAGACAACGTCGACCTCCTGTGCGTGTCCATCACCACACATCTGACGCCAAGCCTCCGCTGCTCCATGCCACCAAGAGCCGCCGCCATGAATATGTACAAAGAAACACTGCTCCACCGAAGAAGCCAATCGCTAGTCCCTCGAGCCCGAGTGCAACTCCAAGAATGCCGCGCCCAAGGGGGTAACGACACATGAATGTCACCATCATCCAATCAACTGATCTAGGGTTTCCCCCGGAGGTAATGGGTGGGTTTGGGATTTGTACCTCGATGATGCCTTCATGAAGGAAACGATGATAAGAGCATCGTCATCACCGGCTCCGGCCAACGACCGAAGACCAAGTTTTCACTCGGATCCGTCCCAGGAAATCTACCCGACAACCTGTGCACTGTCTCGACCGCCTTCAAAGCCCCAGATCTAGCTGCCTAGATCCGGCGACCAACCGCAACAGCAGTGCCACCGTAGGAGCCCTGGCACACCGGCCACTGCCTGAATGCGCCACCACTGGAGCCTGGGAGGAGGACTCCCACCCCACCTCGCCAAACAACGCGAGCCACCAAGATGGATCCCGCACGCTCATCACCGTCTCTAATCGGAACCAATCCGTGGCAAAACCACGAGATCGCCGACGCAGATCCGCCTTGGATATGGACTGCACCATGCCAAGCCGCCACGGGAAGCCCGAGCTTCACCTGCCGCCACCGTCCAGGGCCGCCGCCTCGGGATCCTGATCTGGCCAGCCCAGTCCTCCACGGCACCCTCTTCACGCCGCCGCCGCCAGCTCGCCACCAGGCAACCGCGCCGCCGCCCAAGGCCTCTGCCCGAAGCACGCCGGCGCACCATCATGGATCAGATCGCCGCTACGCCGTCTCGCACGTGGAGGTCCCACCCCACCCCCTCCGACGCGATCCAGGCAGGAGAGCCTCCGCCACCGCCGTCGGCCCCCGGGCTTAGCCCAGTGGCGTCCTCCGGCGCCGGCGGAGGGAAGGGGGGGAGGTGGTGGTGACCCTGGCGGCTAGGGTTGGAAGAGCCGCCCGAGTCGTCCGAGACGGGGGCGACGCGGGGGCAGTGCCGTTTGTACATTATCCGGGCTGCTGGGAAGTTAAGGTGCGTGGCGACCAGAGCGACCTGAGTGTAAGGCAGTACAGGCCAGCATGTAGTGGGGGTCGATCGAGATGAGCGAAGAACCGAACAATGGAACAGAGAAGAGATCGACCATCAACTACAACTAGACACGCGTCCTCAGCGCAGATCATCTTTGCTGTTATAGTAGGCAAGAAAGCAGAAGAGAAGAGAAATGGATTGTAAAAGTTTATCAGTTGATAGCTACATGCAGGTGTATATAGTGAGCCGAGTAAACATCAGACCAATTTAAGGAGCCATCTTGCATTTGTAGGCAGTGGGCTGATCGGCGAATGCATGTTACGTCTCTTCATTATTCATGAGTTGATAACGCCATCTTCTAACCACAGGTTACTTCGCATGTATAAATAAACATTGACATGCATCAGCGCATGCAATGCACATTCAGTTCGATCATACGTATTACGGGCACGGGAACGGAAGCCGGGGAAGAGAGCCAGGACCCCATCGTCGATCGTCGTCCTCAATCGTCCATCAACCTTCCAACTGTAAGCCCAATCTTTGTAGAATCAAGTTGATGCTAGGTATCCTCCTACTCCGATGTAAACTTTTTCGCAGCTGAATCGCGCTAGCGTGTCGGGTGGGCTGGCCCAGTACGAGTCTTCCCCTAAAAAAAATAAAACACGTTCGCACGTGTCTCCAATTGGGCGTTATGTAGGATTCATAGTCCGTGTAGACAAAAAGTAGGCAGACAGAAGAGCATATATATATATATATATATATATATATATATATATATATATATATATATATATATATATATATATATATATATATATATATATATATATACACGATCGACGATCGTTATAGCTAGGAAGGAGAGGATCGATCGATCCATTGGGATGGGATCCTGGTTCTCTTCCGTCGCCGTCGCCGAATACGTGGATTACACGCGCACAATCGCCGTTCCAAAGGGTGTTGTAGCTCGGCTTCAACGACTCATGGACGAAGCACACGCAGTCCCCAACCCGCGCACACAAGAGTACGTAGTACCTAGCTACTACTCCTTCCTTGCTCATCAGCCATCATCACTCCATGCATGGAATATAGTGGAGTATATATTTTCATGTTTGATTGATGACAAAGAAAAAATGTGCATGTTTGGAAGAGCTTCATTTATTCTTAATGTCTGAAAGTTTGCTTTGCTTACTTGTGTTGGATGACAGAGAGCTCGACGCCTGCTTCGTTTGTAAGCTTGCCGACCAAGCCCTCCAACATTACAATTCCAACCACCAGGTACGTACGTGCGCACCAACTGCTAATTCAAAAGCAGCTAGTAGTATTCTCTTAACCTGAAATTCTCAATTTCCTCTTGTTTGAGTGCATGGGCATCAGTGAACCACGTACTACTAGTTTCGTTATACTTTTTGAGATCGATCCGATATTGTGAATGCAGGGTGCCGAGTTCCAGTGTCCTCATCTGCCCATCACCAAGATGAAAGCCGACTGTGTTGGTTTTAGGAAAGATCTATGGTACCACCTCAACTTCTCGGCTCGCCGGAGGGACGACCACGACCAGGAGCAGAGCTTCTTTGCCGAACTGCGCTATGACCAATGTTCCGACGACCTGATCGTCCATATATGCACCATCTTAGGTATGTGTATATGCATATCCCGACAGCCTAATGTTGAAACGCTTAGACGCTTAGACGCTTAGACGCTAAGACGCTTGAGTCTCCTTGAATATTTCTTGGGGGTGCACGGGGGCATCCCCAAGCTTGAGCGCTTGACACTCCTGAATCTTTTTATCATCTTCCCTCGCACACTTGAATACTCCCTTCATACATAACTCATCATAATCTGATTAGCGAGGTTAGTACCCTTAATAAAATAATTATACCTTGCTGGAAATAAGGATATTCTTGAAGTTCTACTGTTTCTCAAGATTGCCAAAAGGTTTTTGCAAAGAAAAAGCAAGTTCTCAATTTGCAAAGTGAAGGTAAGGCAAAACAGGGCAGAATCTGTGAAAAACAGAACAGCAGGCAGTAATTGATCTGTTCGGGATACTTCTGCAACTCAAATCAACAAACTCAGAACAGACGCACGAAAGACAATTATATAGAGAACGCTGTCGAAAAAATTCAGACCAAAAAGATGAACTGGTGATTTTATACGAATTTTTCTATCCAAGGACAGAATCTGTTTCCTGGACAGCACCTCACAACTTTTGAACTTTCTAGCAATCAGAGGCTATACTTGGCACAAATATGAAAAGTAAAGATACAATGATGATGCTACAGAAGTAAACAACATCAAGACACAACAAAAGCAAAATAAATTTATTCATTGGGCTGCCTCCCAAAAGCGCGTTCTTTTATGCCTTTAAGCTAGGCATAATGCAAAAATGATGCTCTCGTAGGAATAAGAGTTGAAGAACAAAAGAGAGCATCAAGAAACACATATAAATCATATTTAAGTCTACCCCTCTTCCTATGCATTGGAATCTTGTAAAGAAATAAATTATTGAAGCATAAAGCAATAAGCATAGGAAGACAAAACAAGTGCAGCTTCAAAACCTTCAACATAAAGAGAGGGAACTTGATATTATTAAGATATTTAGAACCACGTCTCCCTCTCTCATTATAAATTTCAGTGGCATCATGGATGAACTCAACAATATAAGCATCACATAAAGCATTGTTACCATGATCCACACGCAAAAAGGTACTCTTACTCTCCACATAAGCATCATGAAGAGGATAAAACTTATTATAAAAGAGAGACATAAGCTCTTGCCAATCAAGCAAGTGCGAGTTATCGAGAAGCTTATACCAATCTGAAGCTTTATCTATAAGTGATACGGCGAACAATTTCCTCATGACAAACTCCCTTGATACACCTGCAAGCTTAAATAATGAACATAGTTGTGACAGATATAGCAAGTGTTCACCGGGATGTCTGTCTCCTGCATAACGATTAGCCAAGATATAATTGATAATACCAGTTGGTATTTTATAGGGCACAATTTCAGTAGGGGGGAGCAACCACCACAGGTGCGGGGCGTCTTCCCGCAAGCAACGATCCAATAGCAAGGTTGTCCATAAGCATAACTAGTGAAATACATGAAGATAACTGAAAGGTAAACTAACAAGGCTAAAAAGCAAATGTAAAAGATAGCATGCAACTCCCCTATCCTGAAGAGTGGAGTCCCCGGCAACGGCGCCAGAAAATACTCCTTGATGGGCCTCGAACCCCTCGTTGGTTACCCCAAGTGGAAGGTGTAAGATGCAGTAAGTAGAAGTGTTTTCCCTTAGCAAAGATGCCAAGGATCGAATCCCCAGAGACTCCTAGGTTCAACAAGTAGGTGTCAATTGCTACGGCGCCAGATTAGTAGCAACCAACGTGGACCTGCACACAGATACAAATAACTTTGCTCCCAACGAGTACAGAGAGGTTGTCAATCTCTCCGGCCTTGTAGTTCACAAAGGATTAAAAGCAACGATAGTAGTGATAGATAGTTTTTGCAATTGTAGGTAAATAGCGAAAAGTAAATAGTGGATGTGATCAATGATGGTAATATGGACCGGAGTCTCATGATGTTCACTAGTGATGTCTCTCTCCCAAAAGACGATAAAACAGCTATGTGAGGTAAACAAATTACAGCTGGGCAATTGACAGGACCACGAACGCAAACCAATGCTGACTACATTGCAAGAAAGGTTGAGGTTCAAAGCATGGGCAGTACGCCAAAGTAAGTAGACCGAAATCCATCAATATCTACTACTAATCATCCACCTTGAGATATCTATCCAGAACATCTCGCTGGTATTAAGTTGCGAGTCCCACCCATAGTGTAAACTCAATGCAACAGACAACTGCATTAAAAGAACTTTGCGTAAAGTAAACAATCCTTGCACCCACGGGCACAAGCACCGTTGTTTTCCCTCTTGTGGCAACAGCACATCCCCTAGACTCATGTTTCTGTCACTCAAGCTAGTCATCGAGGGGCATGAACCCACAATCAAGCATAACGTTCCCTCTTGGAGTCACTACCTACTACTCGGCCAAAGCAATAAGTAACAACGGAGAACATGCAAGAATTACTTATAAACTAAAATATAAAAGAGGTGAATCAAATATATTACTCAAGATCAATCTGAACATAATCTCATAATCCATCGGATCCCAGCAAACTCAACATAGCAACAACATAAGGATTACATAGGTGCCTCGATCATGTAGGGCAGCTCACGAGGACTAATTAGTGAAGCACAAGAACAGGAGGAGAACATCACATAGCTACTGGTCATGGACTCCTGGTCCAAGGAAGACTACTCACGAGTCATCCGGGAGGCGTCCATGGTGGTGGAGAAGCTCCCGGTGGTGATCCTCCCCTCCGGCAGGGTGCCGGGAAGAGTTCTCCTGGTGCTCCCTATCTTGGAAGCGCCGGCGGCGGCGGAACAGAGATGGCATCGCGATAAGAGTTCCTGTTCTGAGGGTTACGGAGGACCCTTTAAATATATGCCAAAGTAGGGCACCGGGGGAGCCTCGGGGGGCCCAGGCGCCCCCCCGGCGCGGCCCGGGGGGGGGGGGCGCCCACAGGGCGCCTGGAGCCCCTGTGGCCCCCCAGGCTGCCCTTCGGACGCAGTGTTGTTTCCGGATCGCTGATTTTTTATATAATTTTTCTGGATTTTTCTGGGCAGTTCTCGAAACGTGAAAACCTGAAATACAAAAACAGCCGAAAACAGAAACTGGCACTGGGGTGCACTGGATTAGTAAGTTAGTCCAAATATGATCAAAAGTGTATGGAAGTGTATGAATATCATAGCAATATCACCCAAAAGTGGCATGGAGCAAGCAGAAATTATAGATACGTTTTGGACGTATCAACATCCCCAAGCTTAATTCCTGCTCGTCCTCGAGTAGGTAAATGATAACAAGAATAATTTCTGTGGTGACATGCTATTAACCATATAGGACTTTCTCATAGTCATATGACAAAAGCTTACTGAGACAATGATTCTAAAGTAATTAAGTTGCCTCAAGAAAAAATCACAAATGACTGAAAGTTTTACAACATGAAACTGAAACATCAAAGAGATTTGCAATGAACATGATGTGCAAATATGATAAAGTGATATCTAGCTTGCCCCCTTTAGTGATGCAAAACATAAATGCAGGGGCACCTTCAAGGTTTAAGTGATGACTAGATACAATCATTTCAGAATAAACGATATCATAATCATGCAAAAGACAATGCTACTTTGGGACAATGCACATTACACTCAGAATGACAATCATGCTCTCAGTAGTTGGTGCTTCAACATAAAGGTAAAAGAAAGGTTAAATGCTAAAGCTTTTTATTTTGAAAACATGGAAGCAATTGTGTCAACGGTAGTAGTACTTCATATGTGTCATGCATAAAACATCCTATAAGTTGCAAGCCTCATGCATCGAATACTAATAGTGCTTGCTCCTTGTCCTAATTAGCTCGGATCCCCATGGGTTATCATTCCATTACATATGTTTCAACCAAGTGTCACAAAGGGGTACCTCTATGCCACCTGTACAAAGGTCCAAGGAGATAGATCGCATTTGATTTCTCGTTTTTGATAGATCTCAACTTGAGGACATCCATACCGGGACAACATAGAAAATAGATGATGGACTCCTCTTCAATGCATAAGCATATTCTCATAAGAGATTGAGGATTAAGGTCCAAGCTAAAACTTCCACCATGATGCATGGCTTTGGTTGGCGGCCCAATGTTCTTCTCTAACAATATGCATATTAATTCAACCCACGGTAGATCACCCTTACTTCAGACAAGACGAACATGCATAGCAACTCACATGATATTCAACAAAAGTGTGACAGTTGATGGCGTCCCCAGAAACATGGTTACCGCTCAGCAAGCAACTTATAAGAAATAAGATACATAAGCACCATATTGTTTACCACAATAGTTTTTAGGCTACTTTCCCATGAGCTATGTATTGCACGGTTAGTTTGCTTAGTGCAGGTGGAGGTTAGCAAAAGACTGGGAGCGACCAACTAAGAGAGCAATGACGGTCATAATCATGCAGAGCGACAAAGCAATATTGAATCAGGCATGGTAGTTATATCGCTACTTAGAAACAAAATATCATCAAGGCTTGACAGACTTTCTTTACAGTCTTGAATATGCGTGAGCATACGCCAAGTCAATCAAAATAAATTCTCGAAGGAAGATATTACTAAACCATACCATATCATAGGCAAACAAACCAAGTTGGTACTCCAATAACACATTGGGAACCCCCCAGCTATTTGAGATTAACCAAAAGAAAAACTGAACTACTAAGCACTATCATGAAAGTAGCATCTTTATCATAGACACATTAACCAATGCAACGGAAGCAAACTCTCTTAATAAGGTGAGCATGGTAATTAAAGAGAGTTCAAGCAACCAACTAAATAAAAGCTCTTGAAAAGATAAGCATGAATACTAAGAGCGGAGCACGATAGTAGCTATTAAAAGACAAAGAACACACACAGCATAGATAGACATGAAAATTCTATGTAATGTTCTAGGTAGAGGTGGAGCGTGTTTCTCTCCCACATAAAGGAATGCTGGGTTCCGACTCGTTATGAAAAACTAAAAAGAAAACTAAAAGCAAGACGCTCCGAGCATAGCACATAACACATGAAGTGATAAAAATATAGCGAAACGAAAGACGAACTGATAGTGTTGATGGAGAAGGGGATGCACGGGGGCATCCCCAAGCTTAGACGCTTGAGTCTCCTTGAATATTTCTTGGGGGTGCACGGGGGCATCCCCAAGCTTGAGCGCTTGACACTCCTGAATCTTTTTATCATCTTCCCTCGCACACTTGAATACTCCCTTCATACATAACTCATCATAATCTGATTAGCGAGGTTAGTACCCTTAATAAAATAATTATACCTTGCTGGAAATAAGGATATTCTTGAAGTTCTACTGTTCCTCAAGATTGCCAAAAGGTTTTTGCAAAGAAAAAGCAAGTTCTCAATTTGCAAAGTGAAGGTAAGGCAAAACAGGACAGAATCTGTGAAAAACAGAACAGCAGGCAGTAATTGATCTGTTCGGGATACTTCTGCAACTCAAATCAACAAACTCAGAACAGACGCACGAAAGACAATTATATAGAGAACGCTGTCGAAACAATTCAGACCAAAAAGATGAACTGGTGATTTTATACGAATTTTTCTATCCAAGGACAGAATCTGTTTCCTGGACAGCACCTCACAACTTTTGAGCTTTCTAGCAATCAGAGGCTATACTTGGCACAAATATGAAAAGTAAAGATACAATGATGATGCTACAGAAGTAAACAACATCAAGACACAACAAAAGCAAAATAAATTTATTCATTGGGCTGCCTCCCAAAAGCGCGTTCTTTTATGCCTTTAAGCTAGGCATAATGCAAAAATGATGCTCTCGTAGGAATAAGAGTTGAAGAACAAAAGAGAGCATCAAGAAGCACATATAAATCATATTTAAGTCTACCCCTCTTCCTATGCATTGGAATCTTGTAAAGAAATAAATTATTGAAGCATAAAGCAATAAGCATAGGAAGACAAAACAAGTGCAGCTTCAAAACCTTCAACATAAAGAGAGGGAACTTGATATTATTAAGATATTTAGAACCACGTCTCCCTCTCTCATTATAAATTTCAGTGGCATCATGGATGAACTCAACAATATAAGCATCACATAAAGCATTGTTACCATGATCCACACGCAAAAAGGTACTCTTACTCTCCACATAAGCATCATGAAGAGGATAAAACTTATTATAAAAGAGAGACATAAGCTCTTGCCAATCAAGCAAGTGCGAGTTATCGAGAAGCTTATACCAATCTAAAGCTTTATCTATAAGTGATACGGCGAACAATTTCCTCATGACAAACTCCCTTGATACACCTGCAAGCTTAAATAATGAACATAGTTGTGACAGATATAGCAAGTGTTCACCGGGATGTCTGTCTCCTGCATAACGATTAGCCAAGATATAATTGATAATACCAGTTGGTATTTTATAGGGCACAATTTCAGTAGGGGGAGGAGCAACCACCACAGGTGCGGGGCGTCTTCCCGCAAGCAACGATCCAATAGCAAGGTTGTCCATAAGCATAACTAGTGAAATACATGAAGAAAACTGAAAGGTAAACTAACAAGGCTAAAAAGCAAATGTAAAAGATAGCATGCAACTCCCCTATCCTGAAGAGTGGAGTCCCCGGCAACGGCGCCAGAAAATACTCCTTGATGGGCCTCGAACCCCTCGTTGGTTACCCCAAGTGGAAGGTGTAAGATGCAGTAAGTAGAAGTGTTTTCCCTTAGCAAAGATGCCAAGGATCGAATCCCCAGAGACTCCTAGGTTCAACAAGTAGGTGTCAATTGCTACGGCGCCAGATTAGTAGCAACCAACGTGGACCTGCACACAGATACAAATAACTTTGCTCCCAACGAGTACAGAGAGGTTGTCAATCTCTCCGGCCTTGTAGTTCACAAAGGATTAAAAGCAACGATAGTAGTGATAGATAGTTTTTGCAATAGTAGGTAAATAGCGAAAAGTAAATAGTGGATGTGATTAATGATGGTAATATGGACCGGAGTCTCATGATGTTCACTAGTGATGTCTCTCTCCCAAAAGACGATAAAACAGCTATGTGAGGTAAACAAATTACAGCTGGGCAATTGACAGGACCACGAACGCAAACCAATGCTGACTACATTGCAAGAAAGGTTGAGGTTCAAAGCATGGGCGGTACGCCAAAGTAAGTAGACCGAAATCCATCAATATCTACTACTAATCATCCACCTTGAGATATCTATCCAGAACATCTCGCTGGTATTAAGTTGCGAGTCCCACCCATAGTGTAAACTCAATGCAACAGACAACGGCATTAAAAGAACTTTGCGTAAAGTAAACAATCCTTGCACCCGCGGGCACAAGCACCGTTGTTTTCCCCCTTGTGGCAACAGCACATCCCCTAGACTCATGTTTCTGTCACTCAAGCTAGTCATCGAGGGGCATGAACCCACAATCAAGCATAACGTTCCCTCTGGGAATCACTACCTACTACTCGGCCAAAGCAATAAGTAACAACGGAGAACATGCAAGAATTACTTATGAACTAAAATATAAAAGAGGTGAATCAAATATATTACTCAAGATCAATCTGAACATAATCTCATAATCCATCGGATCCCAGCAAACTCAACATAGCAACAGCATAAGGATTAAATAGGTGCCTCGATCATGTAGGGCAGCTCACGAGGACTAATTAGTGAAGCACAAGAACGGGAGGAGAACATCATATAGCTACTGGTCATGGACTCATGGTCCAAGGGAGACTACTCACGAGTCATCCGGGAGGCGTCCATGGTGGTGGAGAAGCTCCCGGTGGTGATCCTCCCCTCCGGCAGGGTGCCGGGAAGAGTTCTCCTGGTGCTCCCGATCTTGGAAGTGGCGGCGGCGGCGGAACAGAGATGGGATCGCGAAAAGAGTTCATGTTCTGAGGGTTACGGAGGACCCTTTAAATATGCCAAAGTAGGGCACCGGGGGAGCCTCAGGGGGCCCAGACGCCCCCCCGGCGCAGCCCAGGGGGTGCGCGCCCACAGGGCGCCTGGAGCCCCTGTGGCCCCCCCAGGCTGCCCTTCGGACGCAGTGTTGTTTCCGGATCGCTGATTTTTTATATAATTTTTCTGGATTTTTCTGGGCAGTTCTCGAAACGTGAAAACCTGAAATACAAAAACAGCCGAAAACAGAAACTGGCACTGGGGTGCACTGGATTAGTAAGTTAGTCCAAATATGATCAAAAGTGTATGGAAGTGTATGAATATCATAGCAATATCACCCAAAAGTGGCATGGAGCAAGCAGAAATTATAGATACGTTTTGGACGTATCAACCCATTGCGACATGTGCCGATATTAGTTATTGCCCCAAACTCCCATTCTAGGTTTCTTTGTGAACATGGTGACATTGTCCTGTATTAGGGCGTATGTTGGCCTGCCAATCATGGGCCGGACCAAGGACCCACCGACAACTGAAGAATGTGTCACGTTTGCCATGGACCTCGGTGTACTCAACATAGGATCTTCCGAAATCTTAGCACACACTTCAAGGCATATTCAAATATTCGGCATGTTTATCTCGAGATGGAACCGGCCATGTAACCCTAGGTACTCCTAGGCCCCTATATAAGCCGGGGGGTGTCGTCCGTAGAGGAAAGGGCTTTAGATCCATTCATATGATCTCGAGGTACATCACATGTACTTTGTACCCCATCCACAAAATATAAACAAGAGTAGGAGTAGGGTATTACCTCTTTGGGAGGGCTCGAACCTATGCAAACACCATGTCCCTCTTGTTCCTGTTACCATGTAGCCGACACCACCACGTCAGGACCCCCTACCCGAGATCTGCCAAATTTAGCTCCGACATTGGTGGCCCATACATGTTCCACTGTGCGGTCACAAAAGCTTGATGGTTCATCTTCGGGTCGACGACATCATTGGTTGTGGGAAGACTTTCTTCCCGGACAGCTTTTTACCTTCGGCAGTATCGTCCTTCATGCTAACTCAGCTAGCCACCTCGACCAAGTCGAGAATTTCGCCCCAAGCCAGTCCATCAGGTTTGGGAATCTTGAGTACGTCGCAGACTCCCCTGGTGAACTTGCCTTTTCAGGTTGGGTGTGAGACCAGTCCTAAGATCTCGTCGATGCCATCGTCCTAGCACCAGATTCAATCTCGGAGCAGGAACTTGGAACCGTCAACACCTCGGATCTAGCCTTGAGCTCGGATGCCAACACTACCCCGACGAATTGGGTGTCAGATCTGACCACTGAAGCCCCGGAGGACACATCAGACAACACCTCGGGAAAAATTCTGAGCCCCGCCTACTGTCAAGAGATGAGAGAGGCAGATATCACACTTATGAACGAGATGTTAGATCGAATTCAGAACCTTGCAGTCTTAGACGATCGACCCTCAATCTACGATCGGATCTGGGAGAAACCCGGAGTGGTCGGAATTTTCAACCCACCCCAAACTCTAGTTTCCTTTTTGTGTCTTTTCCATTGTGTAATTCGTTTTTTTCTAGTTTTCCTCAATGAAGTGGGAGATCCACTTCTCCGTATATGAAATGACAGGGCTCCTGCCCTTTCCTTGACAAGTTGCTCAGAAAAATCTCTGATCGATAGCAGACCATGTTCTATCGAATGAAATATATGCAACATCTCAAGCTACATCAGCCAACCCAGCATGCGGATATGTAAGGCCTTTGCCTTCTACTGGAATGACTATGTTGATGGGTTGGGTCAAGATGTGTCTAAATTTCCCCATTTGATTCGGTTTGAGGCCAAAATAACCGTGATCCATATGTTTCTTAATTCATTTACAAAGTATAATAATAAAAGAATAACAATAGTACTTACATTCCAGAACCCAAGAACAGTCTTGGAACATGTACATGAAGTGCAAGAAACAAACAATTTCATAGTCGTACAACTATCTGTACAATTTTTCCCAACCCCCTTGTGAACGAGAAAGTGAACAAACTGATAAAACAATCAATGGAATGGATCGTCCATGCATCCTATTGATACGTTTGTGGGTGCTTTCATGACCAATTTTGCTAGAATAGAATACTCGCTGGTCGCCCGGCTGGGTTTGAGGCCAGGTATTTCAGAGGAGCTTGTAAACTAGTACTGTAGATTGTAATATCCCACGTTGAGTGATCATGTTACTAGTTGCAAAAAAAGGAGACGGTACATAGCTGTATCCAAATGTAGCTCGGGAAGCCAAGTAAAGATAGGTTCAACAATGGACCTGCCTAGCGAAACCGAGGGCTTGTGCGAACTGAAGAAGAAGAAAAGGAAAAAAGAAGTAGATAGACATAGGTGTTAAGATGCCCTAGTTGGTTTGCCCGGTTCTCTCTGAATGAAGAGCTGGTGAGCTCATGAGTTCAATTCACATTGTCCACACTCTTTTTGAAGTTTAGAAACAAAGGGAAAAAACTGTGAAGAGATCATGAGTTCAATTCACGCCGCTTCACACGGGCCTCCTCCCGGGAGTGGCGGGACGCAAGCTGTACGGCCGTCTCTTCCTCAAGGCCGCGTGGGATGAGCTTGAGGTTGACGGATCTGAAGTTGAAAGACTCAGATCCACTGCCACGCCGGAGAAGGCTGGACGTAAGCTTGGATGGTGGAGGGGAAGTGGCTAGGGTTTGGTCCGGCGAACGGATTGGGAGGAATACATATGGGGTCGGGTGGGCCAGCATATAATTTGATTTGCTTTGAACTGATGAATAATCCTGATCGTCAGCTGAATGCTGAGTTTTTTCCTTTTTTTTAGCGTTGGTCCAGTAGCGGAGTTGACTGACTTGGAAAGACCCGGGTCACTCGGCCGGGTCAAGCTTCACCACTGTTGCGAGGCGGGCCGGCCAAAATCCAAATGTAGCTCGGGAAATGTTCATAACTCACCCTTAGCTTCTCAAGATCTTACTTTCTTTGAAGAAATTCATAGGAAATCTTCTCAGGATCGGCTAAGAGAGTGTTATGATGACTCTGAAGGTTATCAAACTTAGATTGAAGTCGTTGAAGATTATCAGTCAAGATTCGAGTCCGATTCAATTCCTCACCCAACAGGTCATCACTTTGTCTAGCTGATTTGAACCTTTTCCAAAGCCTTTTGTTGTTTTATGGCAACATTAGCAAGCTTGGAATAGCTAGGTCCGAAATCATCACCAGATTCATCATCACTAGGTTCAGATGAGGAATAGTCAGGTACCTTTGCACCTTTTGCCATGATGCATGGGGCAGAAGATGATGGTTCAGGTTCAAAAGTCATCGTTTTGAGTGATTCCTTGAACTCATCAAACCAAGGATCCTGACGAGTTTGATGACCTTCATAGACATCAGAGATTTGGTCCTAGATGAGCTTTGCATTACAGAGATGCATAATGCGCCTGAACTCATCTCTGGATTGACAGGAGCAGATGATATCCGTGAGGGGGGGGCACACACCGGACACGCGTCCCGCCTCTTCGGACATGCCACCACACCACCACGCATGTATGAGGGCCCG
>LR738710.1:930511157-930558412 GCA_902687465.1 Secale cereale
GGGGGGGGGGGGGGGCGGCAATCGATATAAATCGGGAATTTTTTTAGATAAGGCATAATTATCTTATGCAAAACAAAAACTAAAATAAAGTAAAAACAACAAAGCAAAGTGAAAATAAAAAATAAAGTAAAATAAACCTATGCCGACGGCAAGGCCGTCGGCATACCTGTACAGCCCACGGAGGTTGTGCCACGGATCGATGACGTGGCGGCACACAGATCGATGACGTGGCGAGTGAGCCTATGCCGACGGCCTAGCCGTCGGCATACCTCTGCCACAGATAACAGAAATGGAATAAAAAAATGAATTAGAATAAATGTATGCCGACGGCCTGGTCGTCGGCATATCTACCTTCGTCCCACGGATCGATGACGTGGTGTAGCACACGGATCGTGGACGTGGCAGAGGGGCCTATGCCGACGGCCAGGCCGTCGGCATACCTCTGCCACAGATATGCCGACGGCCGCCGTTACGGACCGTCGGCGTAGTGTCAACGCCGTCAGGTGTTCTGAATTGACCGGGCAGGTGGGCCAGGTCTATGCCGACGGCCTGTCCTATGCCGACGGCCCCCGTAGGCGGAGCCCGTGCGGTCCCGACGGCCTGTCCTATGCCGACGGGGCCGTCGGCATAGATGGATGTATGCCGACGGCCTTTGTACGCCTACGGCCTACCCTTGGCCGTCGGCATAGGTCTCTAGATGCCGACGGGGGCCGTCGGCATAGATTTGGCCGTCGGCAAACCCTGTTTTTCTGGTAGTGGTTTGTCTTGTTCCAAAATCCCTGCTTGACCGTCACTGATTCATGTTGTGCTTTGTCCTCCTAGAAAAAGTGGAATCGATAAAAAGTTTTGTTTGCTTGGAAATTGTGCGTTACTTTATCTGTGTGTTCTATTTTTGATTATGCTAGTTATTGATGTATGTCACTAGATCTGTGGCTGAAACATATATATGTAGGAAGATGGCCATGGTCCTACGGTTGAACAAAACTGAGATGTGGTAATTAGAACGTAAGTTCTGCCATTACATAAAATAGCTATTCCCTCCGTTCACTTTTGTAAGACCTTTTAGACATTTAAGACAGCACCTAAAATAGTTCAATTCAGCCGTCTTAAAGGACGTACAAAGGTGAACAGAGGGAGTAGTAAATAGGAGGACAACTAGATGTTGCACATATCTTTTCAGCTTAAAATGTCTATTTGTTATAGCTAGCTAAAGATGTCTTGTGTTAAGGGTTAGCACCCCAATAGATTGGTGCAACACTACACGATTCATCAGTTCTTTCCATGCAATGCCCTTATCTCTCTGTTATCTCTATTATTATAGTTGATCGGGTAGGAGGTCTACCAACTTGCTAAGCTGACACCAATAACAGAGGAAACCAATCTTTTTACCCTTTTTTTTTCTTCGCAGGCTCACAGAAGGAAAACCAACATGATAGGCCGTTGGTCGGAGAAAATGATAACACGCTGGAGAATTATGATTGTGGGGGCTAACTGTTGTGGCAAACTGTTGCAATCTTAATTTAACCAAGAACTCTGTTTAAGCAATCTTAATTTAAACAAGAGTGAAATGCGTCAGTAGTCCATGAACTCAAATTGATTGCACACTTTAGGCCATTAACTCAGAAAGTGATCAGATTTAGTCCACAAACTCGTTTATTTGATCAAATAAGGCCAAAACCGATTAGGAAGGAGAAAAACCGGCCACATGGCTACCACATCAGCGTTCCTCTTAGACCGTTCTGTAACTAACTATTGTTCAGAGGGCTCTTTTTGCAAACTGATCGATTTTTCTACCTACGTATCTTAACTAACGGCGTATAAATGAAATAATATAAAGAAAAAACAACCTTGCATGGGATTTGAACCTACAACCTGTAGGTGTTGGCTACTAGCAAATGACCATTAAAACACAACCTGACTTGTGTATTAATTTGCATCCGACTATATATGTTACAATAAGTCTGTTGACATTAACCTTTCCATGCACCATAGTGTTATATTTTTTTAAGAAAATTGTTCTTTCCAAACAATTAATGTCCGAGGCAGGAAATGAGCTAACATTTACTCCTACTTGATAGGAATGTAATATAAGGAAATCTACCAACGAACACTAGAAGGAAATCGATCAGATGATTGCATGGGATCCACCCGAAAAAAAGGAAACAAAAAGATGATTGCATCAAATCTCCTGATTCTACATAAATATATATAGTGTCTGGCTGGTACTAACTAAATAAGTCAGATTGTGTCCCAATGGTTAGCAGCTGCTGGGAAACTTTGAAGGTTGTAGATTCGAATCACCTGCAATGCAGGTTTTAATTTTTTTACTCTGCACGTCATTTAGCTAAGGTAATTTAGAAAAAACGACAAGTTTGCGAATAGGTCCCTGTAAATAATAGTCAGTTCAACGGTCTAAGAGCCACCTATGTGGCAGCCATGTGGCCGGTTTTTCTCCTCCCTAATCGGTTTTGGCCTTATTTGATCAAATAAACGAGTTTGTGGACTAAATCTGATCACTTTCTGAGTTGATGGCCTAAAGTGTGCAATCAGCTTGAGTTCGTGGACTAGTGGCGCATTTCACTCTTTAAACAAGGGGTCGCTATCCAGTTGCTGAAGAATGCATCCGTGTCATTCTATTGAGATAAGGTACTCGAGTGCAGCAGAGTAACCAAATTGTTTCTAGGATCTTCTGGCTGTATACCAGTGTACTACCGTCCACCAAATTATCCATCATGAGTTTTTAACTGCAACCTTACATTGGAATTAGCCCCTATCCATGAAAAAACTAGTGCCTGGATCTTCTACAAGTTGGTGCAATTGATCCAAAGACTCTCAGGTATGTTTCATGCACATTTGTACATAGATTTTCCTGTTTAAGTATGTTAATTGGCTCGATGCAAAATATAGGTGACTTGATATTTCCGATGGAATTGGTAAGGCTACAATATTGCTAATAGGTTTGGTTTACTGTTTGGTTAAAAAAAGAGGGTTTGGGTGGCCGATTGAGTTTGGGTTGATAACACTGAGTTCACCATCATACTGTATATATCATAACAGATAGCACACCAGTTGTTTGCATGGTAGTTAATTGTTTATCAGATACTCCCTCCGTAAACTAATATAAGAGCGTTTAGAATACTAAAATAGTGATCTAAACGCTCTTATATTAGTTTACAGAGGGAGTACCTCGTAGAGTCTAAATTTAACAATTTCAATGGTTGTATCTTGTATGTTAAATGTACATAGTATTTCGAAACCTATGAACATTTATTGAGGACATGATGATAGATATAAAACTACTTGGCCTTGCGAAGTTCTTCTATGTACCATCTTACAATTTTTTCAATTGTTTTTGCTTTGATCTTGCAAGCTCTTGAAGTTATCCAGAAGCTCGTAGAGCAGTTTCCCGTAAAGTGTGCACACCACTGAGGGTGCGGTTCACTGCCGCAAAGCCTGAATTGGTCCTCTTCTTTTTGGCGGTGCTGATATGATCATTGGTTGAAGCCAAAATGCCTATCTCATGCTGAACCATATTAATCATTGATCTACTGCACCTAACTGTGGATAATGTTCTACAGGTATGTGAGCTTGAACCTATTCTGCACTCATGTGCATAGCGGTTGAAGGAAGGTGGTCCATCTGTGGAGCAACATGACAATGTCGAAGTGCTGCAAGCCACGCCGGCAAAGGAGTCTGATGCTGTTGGTGAGGTAAGTGAGGCAATGCAGCAGCAAAAGCAGAGTATATCAAGTGAAAGACAGGAGAATGCACAGGGCAAACGGCAGGGAAGATGCAGTGAATGAATGTGAGGTACTCGTGGATGACAAGTGGTCTAATGCTTTATTGGTCTACAAGTAATTGGGACGGGCGCATGACAATCTGGTGCTGCATACTCAAGCAAGTAACCAAGTTTGTGAGATGCTAGCAAGTCGTGTTGTTTATTTTTTGAGAATAAAGAGCAGAAAACTCGCCATGTTTGCCGCAACCAGATTCTATCCAAGCTTGAAGGACCGATCTGGTTCAGTATCCCTAGGCAAGAAGATTGGAACTTGTGCTTCTCAGTTTTTTCGGCGAAGTCGCTACGATCGCCCACGCGCTTCCGATCAGGGTATCCGTGTTGTTTAGCCTGGTTTGCATCTACTCCTGTAGTCCTCGCCGTAATTCTCCGTGGTTGGTGATTCTGGTGTGACGAAGTTGCACGCATAAGAATCAACCGATTGGTGTCAGTTAATTAATTACAGAGTGAAATGCGCCACTAGTCCACAAATTCAAACTGGTTCCACACTTTAGGTCAACAACTCGAGAAGTGAACGGATTTAGTCCACAAATTCGTTGATTTGATCAAATCAAGCCAAAATCGGCCCATGAGAAAAAAAAAACGGCCACGTGGATGCCATGTCATCATTCTGTTGACTGCTCCTGCGTTCACTATTTTTTACAGGGGTCTATAAATAAATTTGATGGTTTTTTTCTCACAAACCATAAAAAATAGTAAACAAACTTGCGTAGCCCAAGACTTGAACCTAGCATGTTCAGAATTTGGGCTGCCTCACGGACCACCGAACAAACATCTAGTTTGCACACCGTAGTATATATTATTTTTCGATAAAGGGTGGATTTTATTGGGTCAAATGGAGCATCAAGATGATACATCACACTAAATACACACCCGGCCTCTGCATAACTAAGATGCACACAGCCAACCTAACACACACAGAGAAACACTCTGGCAACTAGCGAAGTCATAAGACCAAAAGCTATGTGCAGGTGTGGAAAAAAAGAAACAAGAAGTAAGCCCCAAAGCGATCAGATGAACGATCGACAAACTACAACTGAGACCATATCCGCACCATCCATTGACACCACATGAATGACAAGGATCTTCAATAGCAACGCCTTCAGGAAGGAACCGGATCCAACCACAAAAGCCAGAATCAAAGTTTTCACCCTGAAGAATCAGTCCGAACATATCCGAGCAATGCCTTCAACAAGGTAACGACGTAAAAAACATCACCATTGCCAGGAATAACCACTCGGATCTGTCCTAGGCTTTCGCCCCGGAGCTCGAGACCGGGTGCACATAGCACCACCATCCAAATCTCAAATGTGTTGTCTCCACCGCTATTCCACTATCCGAGCAGCTACAATTGGATCGCCGCTACTCTACAAACAACCATCTGCGTCAAGTCATTGTCCATAATTTGTAACCCACCACTGGAGTCATCCACCGGACCAGTAGATAAAACCTCCCGAAGTCTTTTTGATGATGTCGTGGATCCGTATGAACTCGCTGCAGAACAATCTACATACGCCACCATCCGGCCAATCGGATCTTAATCACCTCCACCATCCAGCACATCACCGCAGCCCCAACAATCCAGAGACCGCGTGGCCGGAGCAAAGCCAAGACCACTGTTGACTCAACGACCGCCACGCCGGAGCCACCACCACAGATCATAGCGTTCCCTGGTTTCGTTTGTTTTCTGTGACCAACAAGTCATCTTCTATATAGTATATACTGTCTCAAGTGTGAGTTATATCTTTAATGTGAGGTTTTGTATTGTTGCAAGATATGTATATCAACCAATTCTAAATATATACTGTAGTTTCTTACCTCCAAACAAAATATTTACTTGTTACTAATAAAAAATTAAAAAGTTTAGCCTACATTCTTCCTTAGATCCCTTCTTATTTAACTAATGATTCTGCGATGATAAATAAAGTAGGCTGCCTGTATATCAACCAATTTTAAATAAATTATACTGTTTAGCCTTCATGTTAGTACATGAAGTTGAATACATACTGTATTTAACTAGTTAAATACATACTATATTTAACTAATGATTCTGGAAGCTAATTTCTAACCCACCGACCTGGGTTCAAGTCTGACAGAACTCACGTTTTTTCCTTTCTGATTCTAAATTAATATATATAGAGCCTGAGTTATAGATTTATGTGCAAACCTGGTGTTGGTTTAGTGGTCACCGACTCACCGAGGCTTGCCGAAATCCGAATGGCCTAGGTTCAGTTCCTAGTTGACGCATGTTTTTTAATAAAAAAAATCCACTCCAAACACCCTTACTATGGTTTGTGAGAAAAAACCGTCCATTTTATCAACAAACCGCTGTAAAAATAGTGAAATCACCGTGGTCAACAGAATGATGACATGGCATCCACATGGCCCTTTTTTACTCTCGGACCGGTTTTGGCCTTATTTGATCAAATCAATGAGTTTGTGGACTAAACTCGATTACTTCTTGAGTTGTTAGCCTAAAGTGTGCAACCAGTATGAGTTTGTGGACTAGTGACGCATTTCACTCTTAATTACGCCATATTACCGGTGTCGGGTTGTGGCATAGTCTCTTGTCATCACATCCCATGGCCGGATGGCGTATTGTGGAATGACTGTTCAGCCTTTGGACGCCGCGGTCTGACTGGTTGGCGTGTGCTACACGTGCTCACCAATCGCAGTCGTCCCTGGCACTACACCAGTCAAATCTAAAAACAAGAGGTAACTTCTGTTTGCAGAATTAATAAACTACAACTAGCAATGCAATTCTGCCAGCACTCACAACTTCGACCGCCAATGCAGTCGATTGGACTGAGCAGATGAGATTCATGGATGATGGAGCCGCTCGCGAAGAGCCTCTCGAAAAACGACCCTGGCACTCACCAGTCACAATCTGTCACAACGATGGGCTCGTTGCTCTGGCGCAGCGCGGCTAGGCTCTTAACCACCATGTTGAAGTCGTTGCTAGGGAGATCATTGAGGAGTAAAGAGACTTCTAGCGGTGGCTGCTTCATCAGCTGATGGAAGTGGTTGTGGATAGCATCGACGGCTGTGGACACCAGTGCAAGAACGTTGGCCCCAACGAAGCACCCCAAGTCCGCAATCACGATCCTTCTAGGCCACAAGGTGTTGTTATGCTGCTGCAGAGATCAGCGACCGCACCTTGTATGAGGGCCCCATCATACCCCGTCAATCAAGTTGTAGTAATTCAGAAATTAATTCTTCTTGTTCCGATTCTTGTCTAAAATGTCAGTTTTTGATCCTCGGAGAAGCTGTCAGCCATGTGTCACCATGGAAACAAAAATAGCGAATCAATCAAGGGAGCATTCATTGGTGAATACCAACATATTTCTTCCAGGAGCGAGCGTGCGGGATTGATCGGTGGTTTATCCCGTAGGTACCCAGGACGGGATCTTCATTCTTCATAAACTCTTGGCGTCTTGGATAGGTGGACTTCTTCTTTTTTGAGAAACAGTTTCCAAATTACACTTTCTTTCAATCCGAATTTGCTAGCAACTTTCTCATATCACATATTCGAAGGAGTCATGACCTAATTTTAAACCACTTGATGTGATCAATTATGCAACCCTAATTCTCACACTATTGGTACTATGCACAAAGGAGCATTCAAGAGGAGAGATAGCCAGTCACTTACATGTCAGAGGTTGATGTGAAATTTGGTTGATGCGTGGCGAATGGCAATGATGATGATCTAGCCCTGGCGTGACCCGGATCAGACGTAACACGGTGCCTGCCACCACAGACGCGAAGGGTATCGTGTATGGTGGAAGGGGGATAAGCAACTACGCACCTCTGATTATTCTAACAGAAAGCACCATGGTTGTTTCTGGCTCCAAACTGGAAACAGTGATGAGATTCTAAATAAATGATTTGCAGGAAACTGTATGCTGCAGCACGGTATGTGTGCAAAAGAATCTATTATAACTTAATGGGGTTCGGCAAACCAATCATAGTGTATATTAGGGCATCCCCAACAAGGTACACTTAGTTGTTCCTGATCTTCTCTCTCATGCTCTAGTGATCACATGGGAGAGAGAAGTAGTCTGAGATGTGAAAGATCATTTCTTCTACAAGAGACGATATGGACAAGCAGAACAAGGGCTTGAGGAGAAAGTAGATTAACAAAAGAGTGTGGCTGGTGGTAGCAGTAAGGAGAAGAGTTTGGAATAAAATGTCACATTATGGCCAATATTTAAAATATCGTCTGACACCGAGTTTATTGCTTATCGTTGGGTGACCGCTAAGATTATATGTTATCTCTGCCATTTATCATTTTGGACGATGTATCGCTCTGACAAGCAATTAATCGGGAATCTAGTGATTAACCGGTCAGCTCCCTATGGTCAGAAACCCCAAAACAGGCCTCCCCTCTAGTAGCCTCCCTCAAATCACACCTCATATCACGTTCGATTGGACATGTGTTGTAGTGTTGTCCTATTCTATTTGTCATTGACTCAAAGTTTGATATGTAATATGTAATTATGTATTAGTTTAGTGTTGTCCCAGTTGAAATCGAAGAGTACACTCATGGTTGTTTCCATTATTACCTTATTATTGCTTGGAACCTAGGATTTGCAAGCAAAAACTGGCCGGTTAATAGTTGATCGATAAAATTGATTAGTCATCTGATTTCTGATTAATCTCTAATCCCCGGACGACCGAAATGCTAACGATAAGCTGTATCCTCAACATTGATGATGACACAACAGAGAGAAATTACAAAGGAGAGAAGAGATGAGGCAGTTTTGAAGATACTATGTAACAGTTTGCTGTCATAGATTCCCTTTTTAGTACATGTTTTTCAAGTCCTTAAGTTTTGAAGCCTTCAAATGATAGGCCAATACTCTCATCACCGATTTACATGGGATACTCTCATCACCTAGAATGCAGAAATAAAATAAATCCTACTAATTTCTTAAGACCATATGTACAAAAATTACACTATCGAGATATTTTTTCAATCCATGGTGTGACATCCATCTAAAGCCATCTGCCGAGATTTGTGAAGCAATTGCATGGGCCATGCAACTAATGTTAACATAGAAAGTACACATAAAATGAATACAACACTAAATTTTAAGGTTTATCTCGAACTCTCGACTATAATGTGAAAAGGTAACATTACACATGTTCTACTGGATTTGAATACACCAATGGTGTTGCTAGCTCTAAACAAGTAATCTATGACACGCTTCTGAATCAATTATCTGTAGGGAACTCTGAGGTCCAACACGGTGTGTATGGAAACGAGCTTTCTATGTCATAGCCTTCAGCAAACCAATCATAGTATGTGGGATACATGTTTCCCAACTCCTGAAGCTTTGAGGTACTCAAATGATAGGCAAATCTTCTCTCCAATGATGTCAATTTCTTGTCTGTACTCCCCTTCAATCTTATCTTTGGTGTCAAGAACATCCTCATTATCGGAGTCCCATTCAAATCCATTTTCAGGTGGTGCTTGTTCTTTGTAATCAGGAAATATGTCATGATAAGAATGATAGTTGATATCTTCCATGATCCAAGACCCGTGAACTTTCGGATTGCAGCTCCGATGTGATAATATATGCCTAATATCTGCTCGATACTTCATGACCCACTCGAGGCAAGCACAAGATTCATCGAGGATCCAAACTTGAAGCCGTGCTGTGTGCGAATCAATTGATGCGAGATACACTCCCTTCTCTGATCTTGCTAGCACTCGTTGTGAAACACTGCTCAAATTATTGTCTTGCGGCGGTTAAATTACTTGGTACTTGCCGTTGATAAAGATAGTCTGTGCATATAAAGTAGTCAAACACACAAAAGAACAGATTCAGTCAAAATTTAAATTGAGTGATATTTTGTATAATTGACTAGCAAAATGCTGGTGCATGCAGGCCTAAAGTATACCTCATAAATAAATAGTGGTGCACATAGAGGTGCCCATGCCAGTAGGCAACACTTGTTTGGTCGTCGGACAAAGGGCAGATCGGCGATGGTGCCGAACGCCTCCCCCTGCCGCACAAATGATCTCTCCTCCCACCTATTTGTCCTCGAGGAGAAAGCATGCAGCATCATCGGCGACCGCGGCCACTCCCACTCCTCAACCCTAGGGTCCAGTGTTTCCCGCCTGTAAACCTCCGGGACGACGAGCACCTCGTAGTGGGGCGACACGTCAGGGTCAAACACAATGTACTCATGGTACCAGAAGTGCTTCTCGCTGTAGCGGCATGGCGGGCGTCGCCCACTGCCGTGTGGCGGGGTTCACCACGTAGCCGCCTTGCAACAGGAGGAGGCCGTTGCAGTGGTCCATCGCATCATAGGCATCCCGGGCGCCGTCGGGCAGGTAATGGTGGAACTTGGCACTGACCGTGGGTGACGGCGTGGGGCGGGCAAAGAGCTCGGTGAGGTTGTGGCCGTTGAAGTTGATGAGGACGCCGGCCAGCCAGAGCGGGAGGAGGTGCATGAGGCGGCGGGTGTCGATGATGGCGCGCCAGGAGCTGTGGACGCACCGTGCCGCAGCGAGTCCGTGCGGAGAAAGACGGCGGAGGACATCGGCGAGCAGATCGTCAGGTAGCTCCATCACCATGTCCATGATGATGGGCCGATCGATCTGTCCCTCGCGCATTGGTCGGACGGCTAATTTATTGAGCTGGCTAGCTAGATCATGAATAATCCATACTAATTGAGATCGGATCGGACCTGGCTTACAAGGCATGCAATGGCCCCGCGCGCGTGCGGATGCAGGTTAGTCGAGACAATAAGCATGCTAGCATACTATGTTTTCACCTCAAGCTAACGCTTGTAAGTTGTAATAACCCGACGGATCCCACAAGGTGACCTGGCGGGAGGTCCGGCGCTCGCCGGCGGCGATGGGCGGCGTCGCTCCTTCCTCATGGGTGTTTGTTTTTCTTGCAACAGCCTCCCTGTTGCATGAAAGATTTCTGCAACATTATTGATGTTGCAAAAATCTATTGTGTAATCGTCTATATAAAAGTGAAGGCAAAAAAAAATCTGCAACATTAACTCTGTTGCAAAAAAAAATCTGCAACAATATCTTTGTAGCAAAAATTCTGCAATATAAACTCTCTGTTGCAAACGTCCGAACACAACATTATCTTTGTTGCAAAGGTGGTTGTTGAACGTCATCTCACTTTCTATCTAATGGCTCATGTTTTTTTTTAAGAAAAGGGGGTATTCCCCGGCCTCTGCATCAAAATGATGCATGCGGCCATCTTATTAATCAGCGAAATCAAGGTCTTCAAGTATGCGGAACAGAATTACAAAAAGCTCCCACTGAGCTAGAAAAAAGCAAGGACACCACACTCGGATGCGCTAATGTAAACAGGACCTAAACTCCTATCCTATTACATGACCGCCATCCAAACCGGTTGAAGATAACCCGAGCTACCATCTCCCAACGGATAGACCCAGTAACCAAACGCTCCCTGGCATCCATCGGAGTGAGTAGCGACCATATACGGATCAAAGCAGTGGCCCTGTGAATAACCTGCAAAAAATGAACATTCGTTGATATGTTAAAAACCAAGTCATTCTTGCAATTCCAAATAGCCCATAGTAACGCACAAACACCCACACGGATGTGGCTCACTAATTCTTTCGAGACTCCATTCAACCACGTGCCGAATAACGTGGTGATACTAGTAGGAGGAGATATATTAAAAGCAATATGGACCGAACGCCATAATACTTTAGCCATAGGACAATCGAGAAAGAGGTGATTAATTGATTTTTCCTTGTCGCAATAACTACAGCGCAAAGACCCATTCCAGTTAGGTTTGGCCAGATTATCCTTAGTGAGAATTACTTGTTTATGAACAAACCACATAAACACTTTAATTCGTAAGGGAACTTTGACCTTCCAAATGTGAGCAGACCTAGGGATAGGCACTGAGTTGATTAAATCTAAATATAGTGGTTTCACCGAAAACGTCCCGTTCTTAGTCAGTTTCCAGTGAATACGGTCTGTCTGCTGAGACAGCTGAACATCCATCAGTCTTCTCACCAGATGAAGCCAGGCTACCCAGCGGTGTCCAACCAGCGCCCTTCGGAATTGAATATTAAGAGGAGTGGACTGCAATACTGTTGCAACGTAGTCTGCTTTACGTTGAACAATATTGTAGAGAGAAGGATATTGAATAGCTAGGGGCGTCTCTCCCAACCATGTATCCTCCCAAAATCTTGTGGAAACACCGTTACCAACTAAGAACTTAGTTCTATTGAAGAAGGCCGACTTAACTTTCATCAGTCCTTTCCAAAAGGGTGAATCAGATGGTCTAGCTGCCACTTGGGCTAGCGTGTTGGTTGTAAGGTATTTATAATGTAAGATTTGGGCCCATGTGGCATGAGTCTCAGAAGATAACTTAAACAGCCACTTGCTGAGTAAGCATCTATTCTTAACCTCCAAGTTTTCAATTCCAAGTCCCCCCTGATCCTTAGGTCTGCAAATGACATCCCATCTAGACAGCCTATACTTGCGCTTCATCTCATCACTTTGCCAAAAGAAACGCGACCGATAGAAATCCAGTCTTTTCCTTACCCCTACTGGGATCATGAAAAAGGACAGTAAAAACATGGGCATACTCGTAAGCATCGAGTTAGTCAAAATCAGTCGGCCCCCGTATGACAACAGTTTGCCCTTCCAACAGCTAAGTTTCTTCTCAAAACGATCCTCTAGACTCTTCCACTCTTTATTAGAGAGTTTCCGATGATGGATCGGAATTCCAAGATATGTGAAGGGTAACGACCCTACCCCACATCCAAATAGCTGTTTGTAGGCTTCTTGTTCATCTTTGGCTCTGCCAAAGCAAAACAATTCACTCTTATGAAAGTTAATCTTTAACCCCGAGAGTTTCTCAAAAAGACAAAGCACAAGCTTCATATTTCTCGCCTTAGCCAAATCATGCTCCATGAAAAGAATCGTGTCATCCGCATACTGCAAGATAGATAGTCCTCCATCTACTAGATGGGGAACGAGACCACCTACCTGATCATTCTCCTTAGCTCTACCAATAAGGATTGTTAACATGTCTGCTACAATGTTGAACAAGATAGGAGACATCGGGTCTCCCTGTCTTAAACCCTTGTGAGTCTGGAAGTAATGACCAATATCGTCATTAACTCTTATTCCGACACAGCCTTTTTGAGTGAAAGAGTCCACCTGCTTTCTCCAGGATGGATCAAACCCTTTCATTCTTAAGGCTTGCTGAAGGAACGGTCATTTGACCTTATTGTATGCTTTTTCAAAGTCCACCTTAAAAACTACTCCATCAAGTTTTTTCGTATGGATTTCATGGAGTGTCTCATGAAGGACAACAACCCCTTCAAGGATGTTTCTATCCGGCATGAAAGCAGACTGGAAAGGCTGCACAACGCTATGTGCAATCTGCGTCAATCTATTCGTTCCCACCTTAGTAAAAACCTTAAAACTGACATTAAGAAGACAAATTGGTCGAAATTGCTCAATTTGATTCGCTTCTGCCTTCTTAGGAAGTAAAGTTACGGTACCAAAATTAAGGTGAAATAGTTTCAGATGACCATCGAAAAGATCATGGAACATCGCAAGTAGATCATCCTTAATGATGTGCCAGCACCTTTTATAGAATTCAGCCGGAAAACCATCCGGGCCAGGCGCCTTATTATTCTTCATCTGTGCGATCGCATCGAACACCTCTTTCTCCGAGAACGGGGCAGATAAGATCTCGTTCTCATCTGCCGCTAGTTGGGGAACATCCTGAATTCGGATCTCGTCTAGAGACACGAAACTATCATCCGGGGCCCCAAACTACCGCTTATAATAGTCAGTGATGTAAAGCTTGAGGTTCTCATGCCCAACTATCGTGCACTCATCCTGCTCGAGCTGAAAAATTCTTTTCTTTCGATGCTTATCATTAGCAATCAAATGCAAGAATTGTGTGTTATCATCCCCTTGGATAACTTCTCGAACCTTGGCACGGAGTGCCCATTTCAATTCTTCCTCTCGCAACAATTCCTTCAGCCTAGATTCGGCCGTCACCTTAGCCTCCAGCTCACTGGTCGCTAGGACAGAATACTCAGCCTTAACATCGAGGGTATTAATAAGGTTGATAAGCCGCTCCTTCTCAACCTTATACACCCCGCTAAGATGCTTTGCCCAGCCACGTAGGAACTGCCTTAAATGCCTAATCTTATTCTGCCATCTGTCTACGGCAGAATAACCACCTCCACCTTTTCAACAGATGTCTTAAATGCCTAATCTTATTAATAATGGCTCATGTGGCGGTGCATCTTTTCAACAGATGTCGACGCGTAGCGTTGTCCAACTTTAATACAAAGTTACACTAAAGTTAAGACATTTATTTCGAGACAAAGAAAATATTATATATAAGACATGTATGTACCTTGTTCCTGGAGTTGTAACGGCGGAGGGCGAGCAAGGTGTACAGACACGAGCGCTCGTATACACGCGCATACACTCATCCCTATGAGCACCTTCAAAAGACTGTGTCGGCATGTTATCTTGAAATTTACAAAGTCACCGTAGGACTTAATAAATGCGAGCACCAGGACTTGAAACCTGATAGACTGAGGATACTACAGTGCCTCAAACCATCCAACCACAGATTAGTTCGCATGTATAAATGAACATTAACATGCATCAGCGCATGCACATTCAGTTCGATCATACTAGGATCCAAACTAATCGGGGGGAGTAAAGTACTAACTGTTTTGCCTGACGGGCACGGGAAAGGAAGCCGCGGCGCCGGCCGCCGGGGAAGAGAACCAGGACCCCATCGCCGTTCGTTGTCCTCAATCGTCCATCAACCTTCCAACTGTCAACCCAATCTTTATAGAATCAAGTTGATGATTGTAAGGATTCATGTGATTGAGTAATACTTCCTTCGTTCTAAAATAAGTGATTCAACTTTATACTATGGAAGGAGTATAAGTTTTCATCCGCAACAAAAAAAAAGTTGATGATCTATATAGGCCGGATCGAATCGCTAGGTATCCTTATCCTCCTACTCCGATGTAAACTTTTTCGCAGCTGCTAGTCAACTAACGCCGCGCCTTCTTTTTGCTAGTCAACTAATCAAAGCATGCAATCATGGTTTTAGAAAAGGAGGAATACCCCGGGCCTCTGCATCTGAACGATGCATACAGTCATTTTATTAATTATTAACACAAGACCTTATAAAGTCATACAACTGTAAGACCGAAGCCATCATCTAAGCAACATCTGTCGCTACTCCTATCCAGTTGATGAAGGGGCGCTGATAGTCTAGGCCTAATATCAAATAGACCTCGCAGCCAAACCTAACATCTAAGACCTGAGGTCCCAACCAAGACGCCTGCCGGGTATGGGCACCCACCAGTCCGGCGTGCTCCTCAACCAGGACGCTTGCCAGGTATGAGGCCGCCGCATCCACCTGCCACCAATCCATCTTCAGAGCTGTACTGCTGCATCTACCTTGCCCGGTCTAGCTGCTACTGACGCCACCACAATGCCAGACAACGTCGACCTCCTGTGCGTGTCCATCACCACACATCTGACGCCAAGCCTCCGCTGCTCCATGCCACCAAGAGCCGCCGCCATGAATATGTACAAAGAAACACTGCTCCACCGAAGAAGCCAATCGCTAGTCCCTCGAGCCAGAGTGCAACTCCAAGAATGCCGCGCCCAAGGGGGTAACGACACATGAATGTCACCATCATCCAATCAACTGATCTAGGGTTTCCCCCGGAGGTAATGGGTGGGTTTGGGATTTGTACCTCGATGATGCCTTCATGAAGGAAACGATGATAAGAGCATCGTCATCACCGGCTCCGGCCAACGACCGAAGACCAAGTTTTCACTCGGATCCGTCCCAGGAAATCTACCCGACAACCTGTGCACTGTCTCGACCGTCTTCAAAGCCCCAGATCTAGCTGCCTAGATCCGGCGACCAACCGCAACAGCAGTGCCACCGTAGGAGCCCTGGCACACCGGCCACTGCCCGAATGCGCCACCACTGGAGCCTGGGAGGAGGACTCCCACCCCACCTCGCCAAACAACGCGAGCCACCAAGATGGATCCCGCACGCTCATCACCGTCTCTAATCGGAACCAATCCGTGGCAAAACCACGTGATCGCCAACGCAGATCCGCCTTGGATATGGACTGCACCATGCCATGCCGCCACGGGAAGCCCGAGCTTCACACGCCGCCACCTTCCAGGGCCGCCGCCTCGGGATCCTGATCTGGCCAGCCCAGTCCTCCGCGTCACCCTCTTCACGCCGCCGCCGCCGGCTCGCCACCAGGCAACCGCGCCGCCGCCCAAGGCCTCTGCCCGAAGCACGCCGGCGCACCATCATGGATCAGATCGCCGCTACGCCGTCTCGCGCGTGGAGGTCCCACCCCACCCCCTCCGACGCGATCCAGGCAGGAGAGCCTCCGCCACCGCCGTCGGCCCCCGGGCTTAGCCCAGTGGCGTCCTCCGGCGGCGGCGGAGGGAAGGGGGGGAGGTGGTGGTGACCCTGGCGGCTAGGGTTGGAAGAGCCGCCCGAGTCGTCCGAGACGGGGGCGACTCGGGGGCAGTGCCGTTTGTACATTATCCGGGCTGATGGGAAGTTAAGGTGCGTGGCGACCAGAGCGACCTGAGTGTAAGGCAGTACAGGCCAGCATGTAGTGGGGGTCGATCGAGATGAGCGAAGAACCGAACAATGGAACAGAGAAGAGATCGACCATCAACTACAACTAGACACGCGTCCTCAGCGCAGATCATCTTTGCTGTTATAGTAAACAAGAAAGCAGAAGAGAAGAGAAATGGATTGTAAAAGTTTATCAGTTGATAGCTACATGCAGGTGTATATAGTGAGCCGAGTAAACATCAGACCAATTTAAGGAGCCATCTTGCATTTGTAGGCAGTGGGCTGATCGGCGAATGCATGTTACGTCTCTTCATTATTCATGAGTTGATAACGCCATCTTCTAACCACAGGTTACTTCGCATGTATAAATAAACATTGACATGCATCAGCGCATGCAATGCACATTCAGTTCGATCATACGTATGACGGGCACGGGAACGGAAGCCGACGGCGGCGGCCGCCGGGGAAGAGAGCCAGGACCCCATCGTCGTTCGTCGTCCTCAATCGTCCATCAACCTTCCAACTGTAAGCCCAATCTTTATAGAATCAAGTTGATGCTAGGTATCCTCCTACTCCGATGTAAACTTTTTCGCAGCTGAATCGCGCTAGCGTGTCGGGTGGGCTGGCCCAGTACGAGTCTCCCCCTAAAAAAAAAACCGTACGCACGTGTCTCCAATTGGGCGTTATGTAGGATTCATAGTCCGTGTAGACAAAAAGTAGGCAGACAGAAGAGCATATATATATATATATATGTACACGATCGACTATCGTTATAGCTAGGAAGGAGAGGATCGATCGATCCATTGGGATGGGATCCTGGTTCTCTTCCGTCGCCGGCGCCGAATACGTGGATTACACGCGCACAATCGCCGTTCCAAAGGATGTTGTAGCTCGGCTTCAACGACTCATGGACGAAGCACATGCAGTCCCCAACCCGCGCACACAAGAGTACGTACTACCTACTACTCCATGCACTGAATATACTCACTCCGTCCGGAAATACTTGTCATCAAAATAAATAAAAGAGGATGTATCAAGATGTATTTTAGTTCTAGATACATCCATTTTTATCCATTTTGATGACAATGATTTTCGGATGGAGGGAGACTAGAACATATGGATGCATGTAGACATGTGTTAAAGTGTAGATTCACTCATTTTGCTCTGTATGTAGTCACTTGTTGAAATCTCTAGAAAGACTTATACTCCCTCCGTTCCAAAATAGATGGCCCAACTTTGTACTAACTTTGTACTGAAGTCAGTACAAAGTTGAGTCATCTATTTTGAAACGGAGGGAGTATTTGGGAACGAAGGGAATTGTATATATTTTCGTGTTTGATTGATGACAAAGAAAAAATGTGCATGTTTGGAAGAGCTTCATTTATTCCTAATGCCTAAAAGTTTGCTTTGCTTACTTGTGTTGGATGACAGAGAGCTCGACGCCTGCTTCGTTTGTAAGCTTGCTGACCAAGCCCTCCAACATTACAATTCCAACCACCAGGTACGTACGTGCGCACCAACTGCTAATTCAAAAGCAGCTAGTAGTATTCTCTTAACCTGAAATTCTTAATTTCCTCTTGTTTGAGTGCATGGGCATCAGTGAACCACGTACTACTAGTTTCGTTATCCTTGTTGAGATCGATCGATATTGTACATGCAGGGTGCCGAGTTCCAGTGTCCTCATCTGCCCATCACGAAGATGAAAGCCGACTGTGTTGGTTTTAGGAAAGATCTATGGTACCACCTCAACTTCTCGGCTCGCCGGAGGGACGACCACGACGAGGAGCAGAGCTTCTTTGCCGAACTGCGCTATGACCAGTGTTCCGACGACCTGATCGTCCATATATGCACCATCTTAGGTAAGTGTACATGCATATCCCGACAGCCTAATGTTGAAACGCTTTGGCTCCTACCTAATTCTCTCTTTCTCTCCCTACAGAAGAAAAGCCGCTATGTCGCTTCAGAAGCAGCTGTGCATTCTGTCCGGACGAATCCAAGATTTTGCATCCAAGCAATGCAGAAATTGGCTGCGGAAAGGAGGGGCATGAAATGGAATTTTTTCGTGACAGGCGTGGAATCAACGGCCATACGAATGAATTCTTCAGCAAGAGCGATATGCTGAGCATACCCTTCTTGCAAGGAGGACGCCTACCTCGATATAGACACAGTCTACAATGATTTATGCTTTTGGCACAATTATCATTTGTTGGAATTTATGGACTTAAACCCATATAACACAACAACTTCTAAAAAGTCTCAAAGGCCCATGTACCACATGAGTAAAGGAGAGTTGAGACCAATATAAAAGGGTGTGCTCGCACTCACCTTTGTGTGTACTCATATGTCTACCTTGTCATATGCGATCAATAAGAAAATATTGCCAGCACTATTCATATGATATTAATTGAGTTAATTGCTAATTGTTTCAACATGGCATTTTTTGTCTAATTTCCTGGATCACTATAAAGAAATAAACTACTCTATGTGTTTTGACAAAAAGAGCACCATACAGTTATTGGCAAATGTCTATTTTTAGGCTTTTCAATCTTATCTTTCCGTCAATGTGCATCGTGGCATGATTTTTGTGTGTCTTTTGGCAAGAAAATTTGACCTCCAAAACTAGATTCATGAGTAAATAACTTGGGGAAATTGTGGCGGAGAGAAGTCGGGTATTACTAAAATGGAACTTGTGGAACCTATAGACGACTGGCTCGGAAGCCATTTGTTTCATCTCTACATAATTCTCTGAAATATTTGTGAAATAATACATGTTTTGAGTGGATCCATTGCGACATGTGCCGATACTAGTTATTACCCAAAACTCCCATTCTAGGTTTATTTGTGAACCTGGTGACAGTGTCCTGGATTATGGCGTACTCACCACGTCGTCCTACCAATCATGGGCCGGACCGAGGACCCACTGACAACCGAAGAATGGGTCATGTGTGCCATGGACCTCGGCGTACTCAAGATAGGATCTTCCGAAGACTTGGTGCACACTTCAAGCCATATTCAAATATTCGACATGTTTATCTCGAGATGGAACCGACCATGTAACCCTAGGCACCCCACTGGTCCCTATATAATCCAAGGGGTGTAGTCTGTAGAGGAAATGGTTTTAGATCCATTCATATGATCTTAAGGTACATCACTTGTACTTTGTACCCCATCCACAAAATATAAACAAGAGCAGGAGTAGGGTATTACCTCATTGAGAGGGCCCAAACTTGGGTAAACACAATGTCCATCTTCTTCCGGTTACCGTTTAGCCGACACCACCAGCTCGGGACCCCCTACCCGAGATCTGCCAGATTTAGCTCCGACATTGGTGTCCCATACATGTTTCGCCGTTTGGTCACAGAAGCTTGATGGCTCATCTTCGGATTGACGACATCATTGGTTGTGGGAAGACTTCCTTCTCGGACAGCTTTCTGCCTTTGGCAGCATCGTGCTTCACGCCAACTCAGCTGGCCACCTCGACCAGGTCGAGAATTTTGCCCCAGGCGAGTCCATCAGGTTTGGGAATCTGGAGTACATCGCGGACTCCCCTGGCGAACTTGTCTTTTTGGCGACGCCATCATCCTAGCACCAGATTTTCAATCTCGGAGCCGGAACTTGGAACCGTCAACACCTCGAATCTAGCCTTGAGCTCAGATGCCAACACAACCCCAACGAATCAGCTGTCGGATCTGACCAGCGAAGCCCCGAGGACACATCAGACAACACCTTGGGAAAACTTTTGAGCCCCGCCTACTGTCAAGAGACAAGAGAGGCTGATATCACTCTTATGAACAATATGTTATATCGAATTCAGAACATTACAGTCTTAGAAGATCAACCCTCAATCTACGATCGGATTTAGGAGAAACCTAGAGTGGTAGGAATTTTCATCCCACCCCCAAACTGTACTTTCCTTTTTGTGTCTTTTTCATTGTGTAATTCGGTTTTGTTCGGTTTTCCTTAATTAAGTGGGAGATCCTCTTCTCCTTATATGAAATGACAGAGCTCCTGCCCTTGCATTGAAAAGTTGCTCAGAAAAATCTCGACTGATAGCAGACCATGATCTATCGAATGACAATATATGCAGCATCTCAAGCTACATTAGCCAACCCAGCGTGCGGATGTGTGAGGGCTTTGCCTTCTACTAGACTGACTATGTTGATGGGTTGCGTCAACATGTGTCCAAAGTTCCCCAGTTTCTTTGGTTTGATGCCCAAATAACTAACACCCATATTTTTTCATTCATTTACAAAGAATAACAATAGTACTTACATTCTATAACCCATGAACTAGGGTTGAAATAAGCTTGAAGCTCGCGAGCTAAACAAGTAGCTCGTGACTCGACTTGAATCGACTCGAACTCAAAGAATAATGAGTCGAGCCGAGTTTTAATTTAAGATCGTTTATAGACCAAGTTAAAAGAGCCAATCCGACGAGTACTCATGTAACTCGTTAGGCTCAGTACAAAAAATCAGCCACTCCCAATTCAAAAAAAGTTTAGCCATTCAGCACCCTGCGTCCCAGGCACGCAATACAAGTCCCAACTGTTGAAGGCCTAGCCGCCCAGGAGACTCATGTGTTATAAGGAAATTACAATTGTTTAGTGATGTGTATGTTTAATATGTACATAATCATTTTTATCATGTTTGAGGGTTCTATTACATATCTTTAACGAGCTTAACAAGCTAAACGAGCCAGCTCGCGAGTTATACGAGTCGAGCCAATCTTGGATTTGAACTCGTTATAGTAACGAGTCGAGACGAGCTAGCTCGTTAACGAAACAAGCTCTACCGAGTCGAGCCAAGCTGGCTCGACTCGGCTCGAATTCCAGCCCTACCATGAACTGATGAAAATATGCCCTAGAGGCAATAATAAAATGGTTATTATTATATTTCCTAAATCATGATAAAGGTTTATTATTCATGCTAGAATTGTATCGATCTGAAACTTTAATACATATGTGAATACATAAAAAAACACCGTGTCCCTAGTGAGCCTCTATTAGACTAGCTTGTTTATCAAAGATGGTTAAGGTTTCCTAACTATGGACATGAGTTGTCATTTGATAACTGTTGGGGATCATAGCAGAAATCAAAAAAATTTTACGCATCACCAAGATCAATCTATGGAGTAATCTAGCAACAAGGGAGAGGGGAGTGCATCTACATACCCTTGTAGATCACGATGCGGAAGCGTTGCAAGAACGCGGATGAAGGAGTCATACTCGTAGCGATTCAGATCGCGGTTTGATTCCGATCTAAGCGCCGAACAACGGCGCCTCCGCGTTCAACACACGTGCAACCCGGTGACGTCTCCCATGCCTTGATCCAGCAAGGAGAGAGGGAGAGGTTGGGTAAGACTCCGTCCAGCAGCAACACGACGACGTGGTGGTGGTAAAGGAGCGCATGACTCTAGCAGGGCTTCGCCAAGCACTGCGAGAGACGAGGAGGGAGAGAGGTAGGGCTGCGCCAAGAGATAGAGATCCAATCGTATGTTGGGCAGCCCCAAACCTCAAGTATATATAGGGGGAAGGGAGGGGCTGCGCCCCCACCTAGGTTTCCACCCCTAGGGGCGGCGGCCAGCCCTAGATCCCATCTAGGGGGGCGGCCAAGGGGGAGAGAGGGGGGCGCACCACTAGGTGGGCCTTAGGCCCATATGAGCCCATGGTTTCCCCTCCTTCCCTTCTCTCTTCCCCTTGGGCCCTGGTGGGGGGGGGCGCACCAGCCCACCTAGGGCTGGTCCCCTCCCACACTTGTCCCACGCAGCCCTCTAGGGCCGGTGGCCCCACCCGATGGACCCCCGGGACCCTCCCGGTGGTCCCGATACGCTACCGATAGCGCCCGAAACTTTTCCGGTGACCAAAACGGGACTTCCCATATATGAATCTTTACCTCCGGACCAATCCGGAACTCCTCGTGACATTTGGGATCTCATCCGAGACTCCGAACAACATTCGGTAACCATGCATATCTATTCCCTATAACCCTAGCTAGCGTCATTGAACCTTAAGTGTGTAGACCCTACGGGCTCGGGAGTCATGCAGACATGGCCGAGACAACTCTCTGGCCAATAACCAACAGCGGGATCTGGATACCCATGTTGGCTCCCACATGTTCCACGATGATCTCATCGGCTGAACCACGATGTCAAGGATTCAATTAATCCCGTATACGATTCCCTTTGTCGACCGGTATAGTACTTGCCCGAGATTCGATCGTCGGTATCCCGATACCTTGTTCAATCTCGTTATCGGCAAGTCTCTTTACTCGTTCCGTAACACGTCATCCTGTGATCAACTCCTTGATCACATTGTGCACACTATGATGATGTCCTACCGAGTGGGCCTAGAGATACCTCTCCGTCACACGTTGTGACAAATCCTAGTCTCGATTCGTGCCAACCCAACAGACACTTTCGGAGATACCTGTAGTGCACCTTTATAGCCACCCAGTTACGTTGTCACGTTTGGTACACCCAAAGCATTCCTACGGTATCCGAGAGTTTCACAATCTCATGGTCTAAGGAAAAGATACTTGACATTTAGAAAAGCTTTAGCATACAAACTACACGATCTTGTGCTAGGCTCAGGATTGGGTCTTGTCCATCACATCATTCTCCTAATGATGTGATCCCGTTATCAATGACATCCAATGTCCATGGTTAGGAAACGGTAACCATCTATTGATTAACGAGCCAGTCAACTAGAGGCTTACGGGACACGGTGTTTGTCTATGTATCCACACATGTATCTGAGTTTCCTATCAATACAATTCTAGCATGGATAATAAACAATTATCATGAACAAGGAAATATAATAATAACCAATTTATTATTGCCTCTGGGCATATTTCCAATAGTGTCCCACTTGCACTAGAGTCAATAATCTAGTTCACATCGCCATGTGATTAACACTCACAGGTCACATCGCCATGTGACTAACATCCAAAGAGTTTACTAGAGTCAATAATCTAGTTCACATCACTATGTGATTAACACTCAATGAGTTCTGGGTTTGATCATGTTATGCTTGTGAGAGAGGTTGTAGTCAACGGGTCCGCAACATTCAGATCCCTATGTGTCGGGGAAACTGATCCACGAGCACCTATGGGGACCGAGCCCCTTTCGGTACGGCGGGGGGCGGAGATCGCACGAAGAGCAGATCGAGGCGAAGCACACGAGCAATTTACCCAGGTTTGGGCCTCACAGATGCGTAAAACCCTACTCCTGCTTTGTGGTTTGTATTGAGTTCTTGGCTCGGGAGCGCTGAATGCTACAGTACACACCAGCGGCTAACGAGACCGAGCGTATGTGTTCTTCTGCTTCGAATCCCCCTCTACGTTGCGCATGGGCCTCCTTTTATATGCTCAAGGGGTCACCGACAGGTGGCAACGCAGATAAGGGTAAAAATGGAAAGGTGTTGTAGTTGGTACAACTACTTGTACAGTGCATCATACCTAACCCTGACGGCAGGGGAGAAGAGCATTAAATGCCCGTCTGTGTCGCCCAAATAGTGCAAAAAAGTGACCGTCAGGGACGCCACCGTTCGCCACGACGGCAACCTTGTCAGCGCCGCTTGCTGATAACCCTCAACCATAAGGGATCGAGATAGTCTTCGCGGGTAAGAATAACCCAATTTATTGATTCGACACACGGGGAGCCAAAGAGTATTTATAAGCTTTGACAGTTGAGTTGTCAATTCAACCGCACCTGAAATATACTTACTTGCAACAAAAGATAAGTGGTAACAGTGATATGATAGTGATGATGGTGATAGTAAAAGTAAACAGCAAAAGTAAATAGCAGTAGTAAAAGGCAAAAGTAGTAACTAGTAACCAGCAGGATTTAAAACACTGTAGGCTAGGGAGATGGATGGTTGGGCGCTGCATGGATGAGATATATCATGTTTCTAACTTGGGGCACGGCACACGGAAAAGTAATAATCATCTAGGCAAATATCAAACATTAGGCATGTATCCTGTAGGTAGTTGTACGTGCTTGCAATAAGAACTTGCACAACATCTTTTGTCCTACCATCCCGCTACGAACGGGGCCAAAAGGAACTTATGGAGATTAAGGTGCTCCTGTCAAAGAGCACCGGAACAAAGCAATGAACTCAATGGATACATGTAATCCTCAAACTACGGACCATCCCCTTTGGTGTCCCAAGCTGTCACTTTTGGGATCGCCGGTTCCGAACCGTAATAGGTGCAAACAACTCATAGATAGGATCAAGAACACAAATATATTCATGCAAACACATATGGTTCAGATCTGAAATCATGGCACTCGGGCCCTAAGTGTCAAGCATTAAGCATAACAATTTGAAGCAAAGATGATAAACACCATAGTAGATGATAGGCAACATGCCCCCAACGATCTGACAAACTATTACATGATCTAACCCATCCAATCCCTACCATCCCCTTCGCCTACAGCAGGGGATTACTCACACATGGAAGGGAAAGTCATGGAGGGATGATGGAGTGGTGATGGTGATGACGATGGCGACGATCTCCCCTCTCCGGAGGCCAATTCAGCCTCCAGATTAGCCCTCCCGAAGAAGAACAGAGGGTGGCGGCGGCTCCGTAATGAAAACTGCGAAAAGAACTTCTGATCTGGGGTTTCTCCGTCACGAGCTAAAATACGAGTCGAAGTAGGGCACCAGGGGAGGTGGGGCCCACCCAGGCGACCCCCCGGCGCGGCCAGGGGCTGGGCCGCGCCACCAGGGCGCCTGGGCCCCCCCTGGCCCCCCTCTGGCCCCTCTTCTGGCTCCGGGTTCTTTCGGGTGCGTGGATTTTCTGTGATTTTTCGTGGATTTTTCTGAGACACCTAAAAATCCGTTTTCCTGCACATAATAAAACCATACAGGCAGCTCCGCTGAAAACAGCGTCAGTCCGGGTTAGTTTAGTTCAAATCATGCAAGATGAGATCAAAACAATATCAAAAGTGTTTGGAAAAGTAGATACGTTTGAGACGTATCAACTCCCCCAAGCTTAGCATATTGCTTGTCCTCAAGCAATTCAGTTCAACGAACTGGACGCGACAAAGAAAACTTTGACAAACTCTTTTGCTTCATTAGATGTATATAAGCATGTACTACGAAAAGAGTCTAGCAAGTATTGAAACAGTACCATGAGGACAATGCACGGAGCAATCCTTCTTTCAAGTGACCAATCACAAATACTCAAAAGTAAATAATATACTACTGAAAATCAAGACAAGATCACATTGCACATAGCTTGATCATACTAGGGTGGTATCTCGCTAGCCTCCATGAGTGAAGCAAAACATATATGCAGAAACTCCTCCAGAGTTTTAAAGGAGACTAGAACTAAGAATTTCAGAATAAATCATATCACAAGCATGCAGAAGACAATGTAATACTTTGGGACAATGCACATTACACTCAGAATGACAATTATGCTCTCCTAGTTGGTGCTTTGAAGAAAGAAGGTGGAGACTCTCGAACCGTGGCTTTTGTTGGCAAGGTTGAAAACCCGTGGTCGGAAACAAAAAACTAAACATGTACCAGAGCTCTTGGTTTTTTTAAAAACAGAGGTAAAAACGTTTTTGAGAGGTGCATATTTCGTCAAGGAATGCTAGCAGATAACTCAATCACTTCTTGAGCTGGACAAGTTTCGAGGAACGGCTCCCGCATGAGGACGATCACATCCTCTTAATCTCCTTTGTTTATCACTGCCAAAGTTTTCTGATTTCTCATGAACAAAGCGTGAATGAGGGTTTGTTTGTTGTATTATCTTTTATGAGCTGGGCGCACTCTATGCCAGTTCCTTCTCGTATTATGGGTTTGCACATTAGACATGCAATCCCGGGGTGAAACTTGTCCAACTTAAAAAGATCATGAATTAACTACTACTTCCTCATGAGCTAAAATAGAGGCACAAAAAGAGAAATGCTTTTGATTAATTTCGAGATGGTACACTAAAGTCTTTGTTAGGAATGGCAGGTAAATACCATGTATAGAAAGGTATGGTGGACTCATATGGCATAACAGGTTTTAAGGATTTTGGATGCACAAGCAGTCAGTCCGCTTAGTACAAGTGGAGGTTTAGCAAAAGACTGGGAAGCGACCAACTAGAGAGCAATAACGGTCATAATCATGCAGAGCGACAAAGCAACATTGAATCGGGCATGAAAGTGATATAACTATTCTGAAACTCGAAGATCGTCAAGGCAGAGCAGACTTTTTAGTCTTAAACATATGTAAACATGTGCCAAGTCAATCCAAAAATTCTCTAAAGGGAAATACCACCTTAGTATACCAGACTATGAATAGTGCAATGCATGTAAATCATTTTAATAACACATTATATACTCTAGCTATTCGAGATTAGCCACAAGGAAAGCATGAACTACTGGAAGAGCATTGTAAACATAGCACTATGTTGCTACAAGCTGGTCTCTAGATCATAAGTACAGGCATATGTACAAAAGTAGAAACAAAAAGAGTTCATACCGGTCTTCCTTGTTGCTTCCCTTCCGTCGATCTTCGTCATTATTGCCTCTTCACTTGCACGATCGAACGTAGGAAATATAATTAAATGCCATCACGGACTCGAGCTGAACTCTGAAAACAAAGCAAACTAAAAAGAGAAAAAAAATCTTTTTGGATTATTTCAAAGGTTGAATGAAAGCAAAAGAAAGAGAAAATCTTTTTGTTGTTTTTGCAAAGAGAGAAATAAAGAGGAACGGGCAAAAACTTCGAAAAGATCAAAGCGAATAAAACGGATAATACAATGGAAAAGCGAGAGGGGCACGTACTACCCCAAGCTTAGGCTTTTGGCCTAAGTTGGTAGCAGCTACTGCCCCCAGGAGCCTCCTGCTCCGGGGGAACAATGGTGAGTCCAAGGGTCGTAGAAGGATGCTGCGCGTATACCGAACTCGAGGAAGGGTCCGTACGCCAAGCAGAGGAAGACCCTTCACCAAACCTGGTGGCGGTTTCTTCCTGAAAAGGTGGTAACTCACTGTGCTCCTCCTCGTCGGGCACAACCCCCTCCATGGGGTTATGAAACTTATACTGGGCCATGAACTCATCGAACTGGACAACATCAAAGGACCATCCGTTCCTGCGAGAAAAACCAAACAAAAGAGGTGCAGGTAGACGGATCTCGCGTTCCGCGGCAGTTCCGAAACGCAAGATATAAACAAGATTATCCAGCTCAGAAGCCATGGTAACAAACTTATGCCTTTTCATAGCAGCAAGATCAAAGCTTAAATAAGTAAAAGGATTATCATCAGGGTGTGGGGTGCCTCCAAGATGTTCTAAGATAAGTGTGGCATAAACGCCACCATATAAGTCTCCCTTGTTACCATTCATAGCAAGGCGTCGAGCAATTAAGGCACCCAGATTATAATCAGACCTCCCTGAGAGGGCTGCTGCCAGGATAGCAATATCCGGAGCAGAAATGTTGCTCGTGTTGTCACGAGCTAACACCCCTCTAGCAACATAATATGCAAAATACCTGAGGTGAGGAAATAAGATGCTGGAGATCTTCGACCGATGAATATCCCTCGTACCCATGCTGCAGAGAGAGTTGATGACGGTTTTCAGCTCGGAGGGCTGAGTGGCCATCCTAGCCGTCCTCCCAACGTTTGGCACACCTATTATTTCACAAAACTTTTCCAAAGGCATGGTGATAAGATCATTGTAAATTTTAAACTCAATAACACCTGAATCAGGATTATATCTAAAACTGTTAATGAAACTGGAGGTGAGTTTTTGATACTGAGCAACACGGCACTTGACGAGCCGTGTCAGACCTGCATTAGCACAAAGATTATAAAACTCATCCTTGATTCCCGCAGCTTCAAGGAATTCATCACATGGAAACGTCATAACACGTGCTGGACTTGTGTCTTCCAACAACTCCAGGGGCACATGATCTTCATTATAGCTCACCCTAGCAGTCGAGGGTGAAGCTGCGGCTCTAGTAACTCGATCGGAGTGTGCGGGCCTCCTCTTCTCAAGCCACCCTTTTGCCCTTCCTAACAAACTCATTTTCTGAAATTTTTGGCAATTTACAAAAACAAGGATTAAAACGAGGTGAGTTAAGGCAAACTACTCAACTCACTTGCCCAAGGCATAAACTTGCATCAAAACTTGGATAATAACTTTCTACACATGCATGCAAGCTCATTTATACAGCACCAAGAACTACTAAATACTCACAAATGAAGCCACCAATCAGAAATCTAATTGGAGGGGTGGAGGAGTCACATACCAGGGAGTATTTGCTCAAAATCTCAGCTCAAATGGTGGGTTGTAGAGAGAGATCGAAGAATCGCCTCCAAGAACAGCAAGAACGCAAGAACAAGTGCAGAACTCGAGTTTTTGGAGAAAAAGAGAGAGGGAGGAAGAAGACATACCTGGAGGGGGGCCCTGTGGGCCCCAGGCGCCCTGTGGGCGCGGTCACGGGGCAGGCCGCGCCAGCTGGCTGCCTGGGCCACTGGTGGGTCCCCCTGGCTGGCCCCAGGTCCCTCTGGGTCACTCCCGACGTGGAAATTTTTATTTTAATTTTTCTGGAATTTTTCTGAAAACTTCACTGTTGAAATTTTTTCGAAGTTCAAAAAGCTGCGAAACTCTCTGAAAACTTGAAGCAGTGAGTATTATTGTGAAGCTTCAAAACATAAATACTTGGTACAACAAGTAGGACAAAAACTAAAAACAAATGAAAACATAACAAGCTCAACTTTTTATATATATAAAACATGTTTACTAGTAAGGTTGATCAAGTCTTACAAACAAACAGGCGATATATAGAGCAAAAAGTCTCACCTCTTACGAAGTAATCACTGAACCTTTACTTTGATGGACATTGTCCCCACCATGATAGTTTTGTATTTGTGAGGCACATGTAGTGGACAGTCCCATTCTCCAATCTTCACGGTATCGATATTCTCTATAGAGTTGAGGCCATGCCTCCTGTCGGTCTTCTTTGGAAAATATACCGTGTATTCTTTATCATTCACATTGAAGGTGACCTTCCCTTTATTGCAATCAATAACAGCACCTGCGGTGTTAAGAAAAGGTCTACCAAGAATAATGGACATGCTCCCATCCTCGGGCATGTCAAGCACAACAAAATCAGTAAGAATCAAACAATTAGCAACTTCTACTGGAACATCCTCACAAATACCTATCGGAACGGCGGTTGACTTGTCAGCCATCTGAAGAGAGATATCTGTAGGAATTAGTTTCTCTAAACAAAGACTCTCGTAAAGAGAGAGAGGCATAACACTCACTCCCGCTCCAAGATCACATAAAGCAGTTTTGACATAATTATTCTTTATGGAGCAAGGAATGGTGGGTATACCTGGATCACCGAGCTTCTCAGGAACCTTGCCTCTGAAAGAGTAGTTAGCAAGCATAGTAGATATTGCTTCATTAGGAACTTTTCTTTTATTAGTAACAATATCTTTCATATATTTTGAATAAGGAGGTAACTTAATAGCCTCAGTCAAAGGGATTTGAAGAAAAAGAGGCTTAATCCACTCGCAAAACTTATTGTAGTGCTCTTCTTCTTTAGATTTGATGGACTTACCTGGAAAGGGCATGGGTTTCTGTACCCATGGTTCTCTTTCCTTCCCATGTTTTCTTGCGATGAAATATTCTTTAGTGTACCTCTTACGTTTGTAAGGTGCTTCTTCTTCTCGAACTTCACGCGGATCATTCTTCTCGTTATCCTTACCTGCAGGTTCAGCACCGTCTTCAGTCTCAGCATCGGAGATAGATACACTATTGGGATCAACAGCTGGCTCTTCATCTGCAATAGGATCATTAGAATTGTCAGTCTCCTTATGTTTCTTCTTCTTCTTTGGAGAGCCAACAATTTCTTCTTCCTGCATTTGAGAATCTTGCTCGATTCTCCTCGGATGCCCCTCTGGATAGAGAGGATCTTGAGTGCTAGTTCCTCCTCGGGTCTTAATCCCGAAAGCCTGCAAATCATCTTGTTTGGTATTGTTAGCAAGCAAATCTTTTTGCACATTAGAAATTTGGTCAAGCTGAGTTTGAACCATATGAAAATGCTTCACAAGACATTGAACATCATTAACCGTTCTACCTAGAACATCAAGCAATCTTTTGATAGCAAGGGAATTATCATGCAACTGACTTTGTATCCTCTCATTAAAACGATTTTGTTTCATAATAAAATTATCAAACTCATTTAAACATTGATCAGGAGGCTTACCATGAGGGATGTCACTTGCGTTGAAATCTAAAAGAGAGTGTACCTCTACCATAGGAGGGTGAGTGGTAGGCTCACACAGCTTCTCAATAGGGGGTAGATTCTTCACGTCTTCAGCTTTAATACCTTTCTCTTTAATAGACTTCTTTGCTTCTCGCATATATTCGGGGCTTAGAAAAAACATGCCCCTCTTCTTTGGTGGTGGAGGTGGTTCAGGTACGGACCAATCTTCATGGTTTTTGGCAATCCTGCCCATCAAATCTTCTGCATCTTTCGGCGTCCTTTTCCTGAAAACACAACCAGCACAACTGTCCAAATAGGACCTAGATTCATCAGTTAGGCCAGCATAGAATATATCGATTAATTCGTTCTTAGGGACTTCATGTCCTGGTCTAGCCCGAATCAGACCGCAGTACCTCCCCCAAGCTTTAGGGAGGGACTCATCCTGCAACTGTTTAAAGTTATAAATTCTTTGTAAAGCAGCATGTTGCATGTGAGCAGGAAAGTACTTATCAACAAAAGAGTGAGCTAAGTCTTGAGGACTCTTAATGGAACCGCATGGGAGTGAATCATACCATGCTTTAGCACCTTCCTTCAAGGAGAAAGGAAGAAGCTTGGTCACATAAAAATATCGTATCTTCTCATCTGTGGTAAACAGGCCACCCAACTCACCGAGTTTAGTCAGGTGTGCAATAGCATCATCATTTACTCTGCCATAAAAGGGGTCAGCTTCAACCATAGGTATAAGTGAAAGATCAACAGAGAAATCATAATCAGGATCATCAATGCATATAGGAGATGTAGCAAATTCAGGATCAGGTACGGTTTTGTTCTTCAAATAGTGTTTCTCAAACAGTTTCTTAATAACTTCGGGGTCAGAGCCAGAAAACTCTGTCAGTTCCCTGCATAAATCTTCATAAAGCATATAGTAATCATCATCAAGGAGTCTCTCCTTGAGTTTACTCAAATCAGGATAATCATTAGTTTCACCAATAGGGTAGCGAGTAACAGGAATTTCAATTCCAGACTTTTTAGTAGCAGCAGCGATCTGTTTCTCAAGAGCATAACCAAGGGAACTAATATCATCAACAATAGTAGAAGCATCATCAAGAGTATCAGACATAGTAATAGATTCAGTAGGAGCATCATATGGTGGTGGTCAGGCAAACTTACTCATAACAGAAGGTGAATCAAGCGTAGCACTAGTGCTCAAAACAGTACATCTTCTTGTAGTGGATAGTAAGATCGGAACCTTGGGGTCTCCTTTCTTACCCATAGCGGATGAAGTGCAGCAGGTAGGATACTTCAAGTAGACTTGTAAATATTGCTATGCTCCCCGGCAACGGCGCCAGAAAACGGTACTTGATAACCCTCAACCGTAAGGGATCGAGATAGTCTTCGCGGGTAAGAATAACCCAATTTATTGATTCGACACACGGGGAGCCAAAGAGTATTTATAAGCTTTGACAGTTGAGTTGTCAATTCAACCGCACCTGAAATATACTTACTTGCAACAAAAGATAAGTGGTAACAGTGATATGATAGTGATGATGGTGATAGTAAAAGTAAAGAGCAAAACTAAATAGCAGGAGTAAAAGGCAAAAGTAGTAACTAGTAACAAGCAGGATTTAAAACACTGTAGGCTAGGGAGATGGATGGTTGGGCGCGGCATGGATGAGATATATCATGTTTCTAACTTTGGGCACGACACACGGAAAAGTAATGATCATCTAGGCAAATATCAAACATTAGGCATGTATCCCGTAGGTAGTTGTACGTGCTTGCAATAAGAACTTGCACAACATCTTTTGTCCTACCATCCCGCTACGAACGGGGCCAAAAGGAACTTATGGAGATTAAGGTGCTCCTGTCAAAGAGCACCGGAACAAAGCAATGAACTCAATGGATACATGTAATCCTCAAACTACGGACCATCCCCTTTGGTGTCCCAAGCTGTCACTTTTGGGATCGCCGGTTCCGAACCGTAATAGGTGCAAACAACTCATAGATAGGATCAAGAACACAAATATATTCATGCAAACACATATGGTTCAGATCTGAAATCATGGCACTCGGGCCCTAAGTGTCAAGCATTAAGCATAACAAGTTGAAGCAAAGATGATAAACACCATAGTAGATGATAGGCAACATGCCCCCAACGATCTGACAAACTATTACATGATCTAACTCATCCAATCCCTACCATCCCCTTCGCCTACAGCAGGGGATTACTCACACATGGAAGGGGAAGTCATGGAGGGATGATGGAGTGGTGATGGTGATGACGATGGCGACGATCTCCCCTCTCCGGAGGCCAATTCAGCCTCCAGATTAGCCCACCCGAAGAAGAACAGAGGGTGGCGGCGGCTCCGTGACGAAAACTGCGAAAAGAACTTCTGATCTAGGGTTTCTCCGTCACGAGCTAAAATACGAGTCGAAGTAGGGCACCAGGGGAGGTGGGGCCCACCCAGGCGACCCCCCGGCGCGGCCAGGGGCTGGGCCGCGCCACCAGGGCGCCTGGGCCCCCCTGGCCCCCCTCTGGCCCCTCTTCTGGCTCCGGGTTCCTTCGGGTGCGTGGATTTTCTGTGATTTTTCGTGGATTTTTCTGAGACACCTAAAAATCTGTTTTTCTGCACACAATAAAACCATACAGGCAGCTCTGCTAAAAACAGCGTCAGTCCAGGTTAGTTTAGTTCAAATCATGCAAGAATGAGGTCAAAACAATATGAAAAGTGTTTGGATAAGTAGATATGTTTGAGACGTATCACTTGCCACCGCGCACCGCTGGCTGCACAGCCTTCCGCCATGTACGCCTGGAAGGGTCCCAAAGGAGTTAATTGCAAGGAACTACCAAACTTGGGGCAGCTGTAACGGATCAGTACCACTATTCAGTTTTTTTACAAGTCAGTACCAAGATTAAGGCTAGTCGTTGCAATACGGGCTAAGCGCCGTATAACACTGTATTGACGCTGTACCTGACCACGCGGCCCCACCTGTCAGGTGGCACGTGGCATTTTATTTTTGCAGATAAGACCCCGCATTGCACTGTATTGACGCTGTACCTGACCACGCGGCCCCACCTGTCAGGTGACACGTGGCATTTTATTTTTGCAGATAAGACCCCGCATTGCACTTAATCACACAAATATCCCCGCGAACTTAAAAAAGAAAATGCACTCGGCGCGGATTCGAACCCGCGCCCCCGCTTGTTGGGACACAGAGGCCGTGCCACTACGCCAGGCACGGTCAATTGTTTTAGTTCGGATACTAAGGCCTTATATTCTGAAACAGTTAAATAAATAAAACGAACGCTTCAGCGACCGCAGCGATATTCGAACCCGCGACAAGGCTGAAGCTGCGCGCGCTCACTACAGCTGCGCAGCCACTACGCCCCTAGTGTTCCTCTGTATACATAGTACGTGTAAATATTTTATACGTGCTTCCTTTTCTTTTTCATACGGTAACAAAAAAGATAAATAACGCGCCGTACATAGTGTGTGTATCGTATATTGATAAAAAATTACATCGTATACAAAAGAATGTACTTTAGAAATTTTAAAAAGTTCACTGTGTATTAAAAAAATGTTGAATGTATATAAAAAATTTGTTCACTGTATATTAAAAAAATGTGCAATGTATATAACAAAATTGTTCATTGTATATTAAAAAATGTTCAATGTATATAACAAAAAATTTCATCATATATTTTACAATAATATTCAATTTATTTTTATAGAATAATGTTCATTGTGTATTTACAACCTTTTTTGCGTACTAAAGCTACATAAAAAACTGTAAAAAAAATTGAAAACATGAAAATCCAAGAATATCAAAGATCTGAAAAAGATAAAAGAAATCAGAAACAAAAAAACCACGTACAAAAAAAGGAATTTATACATTTTTTCAAAAGTTAATCGTATATTTATGTTCAGTGTGTATAACAAAATTGTTCATTGTCCATTATACAAGAATGTTCAGTGTGTATTTATATAATAATGTTTAGTTTGTATTTACAAAAAATATTGCATACTAAACCTATATAAAAAAGAAACACGAAACCAAAAAAACATAATAAAAAATGAAAAAGGCCAGGACGTGTCCATACTAGATAAATGTAAGAATGCCACTAGTCTGACGCGGCATCTCTCTAGTTTGGTGGCTGGCGCGCTCTTTCTTACACTAGCAGGCGCATGTTCGAATTAGTTCCGTTTGTTTTATTTACTTAACGGACACATAATATGTTCAGCCACTATACCGTTAGGACAGCCAACATGGGCTAGCATAGTAGCAGGGCCTCTCCCTCGCAAATGGGAGGACACGGGTTCGAATCCCCGCCGCGCGCGTTTTCTTTTTTGAGTTCGCGGGGACATTTGCGTTATTAAGTGCAATGCGGGGGTCTTTTCTGCAAAAACAATATGCCACCTGTCATCTGACAGGTGGGGCCGCGTGGTCAGATACAACATCAATACAACGTTATACGGCGCTTAGCCTGCTTTGCAACGATTAGCCTCAAACATGGTACTGACTTGCAAAAAATCTGAATAATGGTACTGATCCGTTACAACTGCCCCAAGTTTGGTAGTTCCATGCAATTAACTCGTCCCAGAGCGACACGTTGGCGGATGTGCTGGAGCTCGGGTACAGAGCGGTAGCTTGCCGCGGCAAGCGCCTTGCCGCGGTCGTTGTCTTGTCGCGTCCGGGAGCTAGTCCCTCACCGGGCCTTGCCGGGACACGTGGTGCATCGCGGCAAGTTCCTTGAGATGCCTTGGTTGGCCTTCCCGGCAAGCTCCTCTCGCCGGGGTCTTGTGCCTCGAGTGGCCTTCCCGGCAAGCTCCTCTTGCCGGGGCCTTGTCTCCTTGGCTTGAATACTTTGTTCTTGAATGGCTCCAAAGGAACCACGAAGGACCTTGGCGGTCACCCGGCAAGCTTTGCCGCGGGGTGCTGCGACTGCCCGTGCACAAGTTCGGGATACTACGGTACCCCTACTCTAGTACACCGACAGGAGCCCCCGGGCCTGGGCCATACACGGTGCCAAGCGCTGTTCGGCCAGGCCCAAAACAGGGCACGGGCACGCGTGGCCTGGGTTACGCCGTATCTCACTCCGTATCCACCGCGCCCTCCCCGAACGGCACGCGTTGATTGCGGCGTCGTGGGAGAGATCGTGGGCGGTTTCTTTATTCAGAAAAGGAGGAACGTCCGCCCCCTCCCTCTTTATAAGCAGGGGAAACAGGGGCAGTTCGTCCATCCGCCCGTTGCTACTCCAACCTTGAAATCCTCCGCCGCTCCCCTTCTTGCCAAAGCCGAAAGAGAGCAGCGCTCCGCCCCCCATCGCCACCAGCACCACCAACGCCGTCGACCTCCCTCACCACTTCCGCCATGGCTCCAAAAACCGACAAGGGGAAGGGCGTGAAGTCGTCCGAGGCGCAGCGGCTCGCGGCGCTACGAAAGGAGCGGGCTGTCTTCCCCCCGAAGCTTGCCGCGAGGGAGCTGAGGGAGAACTAGTACCTCTTCTGGTCGGGGGAGACGCGGGCGCACCCACGCACGAAGGTACTTCCAGCCGTCGCCTGGAAAATGGCTGCAACTGGATACCCTTTCTTCGCCTTGTTCTTCTACTGCGGGCTCTGCCCGCCCTTCTCTGAATTTTTCTGCGACATTATGAACACCTACGGGTTCCGCCTCCTTAACTTCACCCCCAACGCCGTTCTGACCATGGCAGTTTTTGCACATCTCTGCGAAAACTTTGTCGGAGTCTACTCAAATGTAGCCCTTTTTCGCCACTTCTTTATGCCCCGAGTTGAGAGAGGAGAGCCTTTATCCGGCGGAGTCTCCTGGATCTCGAGGGCCCACAAGAAGGAAGCTTATCTGGAGGGAGAGCTCCGCGGCAAGTGGGAGGAGTGGAGAGCAAACTGGTGCTGGATCATCGAGGAGAACCCGCAGCCATTTACCGCCTCGCGCCAAACCCCAGTGGTGCGCGGCAACGATTGTAGCAACGTGGCCCCAGAAGATGACAGGCTGAAGATTGCCGTCACCCGGATCCAACGCCTCAGGCTTGCCGGGCTCACTGTAGGCGCAGTTGGCGCAGACTTCCTTCGCCGCCGCATCGCCCCCCTGCAGGAGAGGAAGAGACCCGCCTGGGAGTTCGAGAATGCGGCGGACATCATGAGGCTGCGCCCGGGCCTCAACTTCAACTTCATTGTCCTGGAGCTCAACGCGATGCTCCAGGAGCTGTTCAAGTATGACCCTCAGCATCCCGAAGTGTTCAGGTTGCCGCAGGGTGTCGTTCCGCTGTGCAACAACTCTGCGCTCAGCCGCATTCGCACAATGATGCCGCTGTGCGACTCTCATGGGATTGACCCAACTTGGCAAGAGCCTGCAGATGACGCCGTGCAGGAGTTCTTCGACAGCTTGCAAGAAGTGCAGATTCGCTCCGACGAGAAGAAGGGCCTCACCCGCGACACCACCGATACGGAGCTGGCGCGCATCGCGACTAGGCTGGAAGAGGCGGCGACAGCCGCAGCCGCGAGCGAGTTCGGATTCACCGTGGAGGAGGCAGAGGCAGCAAAGGCGGCAAGCCTTGCCGAGCGAGAGGACTTTGCCGGCGAGGACGAGCTTGCTGGGAAAGACGTCGAGTCGAGCGGGCCCGCCGAGGATACGAGCGGCTCGTTGGAGATCGACTCCTCTTCCTCCTCATCTTCAGGCAGCTCGCCGCAAGCAGAGCCCCCAGCTCCACCAAGAAGGTGTCTCCGCAAGGCCGGGGACGTAGCGGAGCGGCAGACAGTCAACAGCCGTCGCTCCGCGCGACACGCTCCACCGCGACAAGCTGTGTTGCCACGAGAGCACCTCGCACCGCTGCGACAACCGTAGCGGGGTCTTCTCGGACCGCCGCTTCTGCTCCTGCCGCTTCTCGCGCCTAGGCGGCAGCTGGAGCGGGGTCGTCTCAGACCATCACCACTGCTCCCGCCAAGCGGCCAAGGGAGCCTACTCCTCCGCCTCCCCGCGCCGGACGTGAGCCGGACTTCGACTTCTCCGTGCTCAGCTCCGACGAGGAAGAAGAAGAGTAAGATCCTTGTCATACTTTTATTCCTTCAATTCTTGCTGTTTTGTCTTGTATCTCATTTGCTTCATTCCAGACTTTTTCCTTTTCAGGACTCTAGCCCAGAGAGCGGCAAAGAGAGCCAAGGTCCCGGCGAGGAGAGAGGAGGTGATCATCGTCGAGGACGAACCCACCGAGACCACCTTGCCGGACCCGGCAACTACTCTTCAGAGCAGCCCCTAGCGCAGCCCCCAGCGTAAGTATATGGTCCACTTTCCGCTGTTAGGCGCGCGTGGGTGTTTTTCTTTGCTGACATCTTGATTGTTGGTTGGTGTAGGAGCAGAGCAGCCACACCAGGAGCGCCCGGAGACCACCTTCGACGTGCCATCTGCTTCAACTATGCCGCCAAGGGAGAATTCTCCAGCGAGGGTCTCCGGTAAGGGAGCGTTCTCCGCCAAGGGAGAGTCGTCCGGCAAGGGAGAGCTCTCCGGCAAAGGAGAGCACCAGCGGCCCCCCGCCGGCGGAGACTACGAGTGCACCGCCAAGGGAGAGCTCTCTGGCAAGGGAGCCTGCCGAGGAGCCGTCTCGCGCAGGTAATCTTCTCGCTTCAAAACTTTCCTTGGGTTCTTCTTCATTTAATCTTCTTTTTGGATATTTGCTTGACTTTTCTTCCCTTTTCCGGTCGTCAGATCCATCTGCTGCGGAGCCGATGGAGACGGAGGATGCTGGCGAAGAGAACACGCGCGGCAACACCGGCGACGCCGCTGCCACCGAAGAAGCGGCCGGTGCTGACGATCCCGCCGGCGATGAGGCCGCCAAGGCTGCCGCCGCAGCAGCTCGCGAGGGGTCCGGCGATCGCACTGACGGCCCTGAGGCCGCAGGAGCACCAAGCGCTACGCCGACCGCCGAACCCTCCGCCGCTGCCGCAGCGCCGTGCTCCGAAGAGCCCCAGCCAGGCGTCTACCTGAAGGCCGGCGATGGCGTCTTCATCAACCTCCCCTGGGCGTCAATGTCCAGGGCGCCGGTCGAAGGAGAAATCTTTGACGGAGAAGTGCTCGCCTCCGCCGGGCTGACGCTGGTTGACACGCCGAGCAGCAGCAGCGGCGAGCCTGAGGAGGAACGGCTGCTGCGGAAGCTGTTGTCGCTCTACCGCGCTCGGCAAGCCAAGCTGGAGTCCCGCGAGGCGCTTGCCGCGAAGGCAGGAGCTGACATCGAGAAGCGTGCGGAGGAGCTCCCGGGTCTCAACCAGGCAGCTCTCCGGTCCCTGGCAGAGGAGCGGTAGCAACTTGCCGAGGAGCAGCAGGCCTTCTTCCTTGAGAAGGCTGAAGTCGAAGAACAGCAGCGGCTTGCCGCTGAGAAGCTGTTCGCGCGAGAGGGCGAGCTGGCGCAGCGGAAGGTCAACCTCGACAGCCACGAGGAGGATCTTGCCGCGCACGAGCGATCACTTGGCGGAGCCCTCAAGCAAGCAGAGGATGCTGTCGCAGCTGCCGAGGCCGCCAAGAAGGAGTTGGAGACGAAGGTGGCGCAGCTGGAGGCCGATCTCAGGGCGAGAGGTGAAGAGATTTCCGCGCTCAAGCATGAGCGGGAGAAGGACGCCCACAACAACTCAGAGCTGCAGGTCCGCCTCGCTGATAAGGGCAAGGAGCTTGCCGCCGCCAAGGACTCCAACGCTGATCTTGAGTTGAAGCTGACCACTTTGACCAAGACGCTGGACGGCGCCAGGGAGCGGGAGACGGCCTTGAAGGAGGAGGTCAAGGCCGAGAAGGCGCTGCTGGCGAGTGCTGCTACCGTCCAGAACACTTTCAGAGAGACCGTCGAGCACTGGACGGAGGGTCTCATGAACGCTACCACAGATATCGACAGGGAGCTGGCGCAGCTGGGGATGGAGGATCTCGGGTATTCCTCCGACGAGAACCTCAAACCCAGCGCCAAGCTCACCCTGTTCTTCAAAGGCGTGGCGACGGCCCTCCAGCGGCTCCGGGAGACGACTCCAAAGCGGCTGGCCGACGAGTCGCGCAAAATCTGCGCGGGAGCTCCTCAAAAGGTGTTGGTGAAGGTGGCTTTCCGCAACCCGGGCCTCAACCTCACCAACGTCCTCAAGTCCCTGCCTCCGGATGCTGATCCGGAGGCGCTCAAGGCCCTTGTCACACCCATTGTGGACAAGGTGAGCGGGATCAAGAGGGTTGAGGGCGATCGCGTAGATTAGGCCGCCCGTTTTCTTCTTTTCTTGTCGCTGCTAGCCATGTTATGAGAACAATCTGTTAGAGCTGCGACAAGCTACCTTGTAGTATAACTCTATTTTGGGTAGTGATTGCAATGTTATTTCCTTTACTTGATTCCTTCCTTTGTATGTTTCTGCCCTATGCTTTTAGGGAACTTGCCGGCGCAGGCACCTTAGCCGCGAGCGCTGAGTGCGGGACTTCAGCAGCCAGCTGGCGGTGTCGCTACCAACAAGAAACCTTGTCGCAACTAGTTGCAGCTCACTTAAGTTGTTGAGCGAACTCGAAACAAAGTTGTTGAGCGGACTCGAAACAAAGTTGTTGAGCGGGCTCGAAACAAAGTTAAGGGCGCAACTAGCTACGAGTTGGTTCCTCCGCGCACAGCTTTTCCATATAAAGCATGGTCGTTCAAGGAAGATAACTTAAAAATTTAAAAATCTGATTGCTCAAGCTTTGGCAAATTAGCTTTTCTGTTGTTTGCTTCCCGGCAAGGCGAAACTTTCTTGAACAACGCCTGGTCCATACCACTATCTTCTCCTTCCCCCCTGGCAAACTTGTGGGCGAGGGAACCTTCCTTTCCTTGAGAAAAAGAAAGAAGAGAAAACAAGGATATGGAGCCTTACGGCTCGTTATTGCTTACCGGGGGTAGGTGCTGCATAAAGTGTCAGATAACGCATGCAAAAAATAGGAAGCATGAAATTGACAAGATGTGTGCAGCACATGAGCTTTACTTATGCACGGGGTCTGCGCCCGGCTTTGTTCAAAGGATTACATGCAACAGCGGCAAGACTTGTACAAAAGGTGGTTGCCGGAACGGGTTCCGGCAACCGCGCCTTACGGGTAAAACTTACGAAGATGCTCGATGTTCCAGGAGTTGCTCACCGGAAAGCCATCTTCGGTCTCAAGGCGGACAGCGCCAGGCCTAGTGACTCGTTTCACCCGGTAAGGGCCTTCCCACTTCGGCGTCAACTTGTTGGAATTCTTGGCGGACTGAACGCGCCGAAGAACAAGGTCGCCTTCCTCGAGACTTCTGGCGTTAACTTTGCGGCTATGGTAGCGGCGCAAAGCTTGCTGGTAGCAAGCAGCTCGTACAGCAGCCTGAAGACGGTCTTCCTGAAGGAGCAGCGCGTCATCTTGTCGCAGCTGCTCTTGCTCAAGCTCATCATAAGCGAGCACTCGAGGTGACCCGTATACGAGTTCCGTGGGGAGAACTGCCTCTGCTCCATAGACTAGAGCGAAAGGTGTCTGGCCAGTGGCTCGATTTGGCGTCGTCCTGATCGACCAAAGAACCACCGGCAGCTTCTCAATCCAGTTTCTTCCGCACTTGCGCAGCCTGTCGAAAGTTCTGGTCTTGAGTCCATGCAGCACTTCAGCATTTGCCCTCTCCGCTTGACCGTTGCTTCTCGGATGAGCAACAGAAGCGAAGCAGACCTTGGCGCCAAGATCTTGGACGTACTGCATGAAGGCGCGGCTCGTGAATTGCGTACCGTTGTCGGTGATGATCCTCTTAGGGATCCCGAAGCGGCAAACAATCGACCAGAAGAACTTGACTGCTGACTGTGCGGTCACCTTCCTCACTGCTTCCACTTCCGGCCACTCTGTGAACTTGCCGATTGCAACGTACAAGTACTCAAAGCCCCCGACTACACGGGGAAAGGGGCCGAGGATGTCGAGCCCCCAGACCAAAAATGGCCAGGATAAAGGGATCGTCTGGAGAGCTTGAGTTGGCTGGTGTATCTGCTTGGAATGGAACTGGCATGCTTCACACTTGGTTACTTGGGCAGTTGCATCCTGGAGGGCTATCGGCCAGAAGAAACCTTGCCGGAATGCTTTGCCAACAGGTGCTCTTGCGCCAATGTGGTGACCACATATGCCTCCATGTATCTCTGCCAACAGCTTTTGTCCTTCTTCCCGGTGAATACACTTCAATTTCACACCGTTGAGTCTTCTTCTGTACAGTGTGTTGTCAACAAACTGGTACATACTTGACTGCCGGGCTACTCTTTCCGCTTCTTCTTGCTCTTCGGGAAGTTCTCCTGTCTGGAAGAAACGGACAATTTGCTGTGCCCATGCTGGAGCTTGCGGCTCGATAACAAGGAACAAAGGCACATCTGCTGCTGCAGGAACGTCCGCTTCTACGGCGAGAGCCTGCGGCTCAGCCGGAGCTTGACATTCCTCGGCAAGCTTGCCGGAGCAAAACTTGTCGGGGGCGTCTGCTTCAACGGAACAAACCCTGGGGCTTGCCGGAGCAGACTGCCCCTCATCACTCTTGGTGTTGATCTTGGGGACCTTCTTGGCAGCGGCTTCGGGAAGCTCTGCCGGAAAATAGTCACCAGAAATCAACTTCCTCTTCTTGCTCTGTCCAGTTGATGGCGTTACGGACGGTTGAGTCAGCTTGAGCACAAAGATCCCTGGTTCCACAAGTAACTTAAGTGCGGCGCACTTCGACAGGCCATCAGCAATGTTGTTCTGAGCTCTTGGAACATGCTCCATCTGTAGGCCGTCAAAGTGCTCTTCTAGCTTTCTCACTTCGTCAACGTAGGCTTCCATCAACGGACTCTGATAATTCTTGTTCACTTGGCGGACGACAAGCTGCGAGTCACCCCTGACAATGAGCTTCTTGATCCCAAGGTCTGCCGCGATCCTGAGACCGGCAAGCAAACCTTCATACTCTGCGGTATCGTTTGTTGTTTGCTCCTTGGGAAAGTGCATCTGGACTACGTACTTGAGGTGCTCTCCAGTGGGTGCGACAAGTAGCACGCCAGCACCAGCGCCTTGCAGCGAGAAGGCACCATCAAAGTACATCAACCACTCTTTGCTTGCCTCCTTGACGGGGGTGCTCGTTTGTGGAATTTCTTCATCTGGTGTTGGCGTCCACTCTGCTATGAATTCTGCCAATGCTCTGCTTTGGATAGTTGAAGTGCTTTCAAACTTGAGGCCAAAGCTTGACAGTTCCAGTGCCCACTCAACAATCCTGCCTGTTGCTTCTGGATTCTGCATTATCCTCTTCAGCGGAAAGCGAGTGACAACTGTGATCTCATGTGCTTGGAAGTAATGGCGCAGCTTTCTCGAGGCCATGAGAAGGCCGAAAAGCAATTTCTGCACACCAGAGTACCTTGACCTAGCCCCCCTGCAGAAGGGAACTGACAAAGTAAACTGGGCGCTGCACCATTCTCTTCCGTATCTCCTGCGCAGATCCATCTTTGTCGGGACCAGAGCTTGTCGGAGAAGCCCCCTGCTTGTCACTGGATGCGCTTTCCGCGGTTGCTGGCTCATCGTCTGCCTCCCTCTCCGCTACTAACGCAGCACTAACCACTTGATTGGTTGCCTCTAGATACAGCAGCAACTTCTCTTGTGGCTTAGGTGCGACAAGTATTGGAGTGGAGGACAGGTACCTCTTCAAGTCTTGCAACGCGGCCTCCGCTTCCGGAGTCCTTTTCATTGGACCTGCCTTTTTCAAAATTTTGAAAAACGGCAGGGCGCGCTCAGCAGACTTAGAAATAAACCTGCTGAGAGCAGCCACGCAACCGGCAAGTCTTCGTACATCCTTGACGTGCTTCGGTGCTTCAATCTGCTCAATGGCCTTGATCTTGTCGGGATTGGCTTCAATTCCCCTCTGAGACACGAAGAACCCGAGAAGCTTGCCGAAAGGGACTCCAAACACACACTTCTCGGAGTTGAGCTTGAGGCTGATCTTGCGCAGATTTGCAAATGTCTCGTCTAAATCTTGAATCAGAGTTGCCTTGTCCTTGCTCTTGACCACTATGTCATCCATGTATGCTTCCACATTTCCGTGAATTTGTGGCTCAAAAGCGGTGTGGACCACCCTTGCAGATGTTGAACCAGCATTCTTCAAACCGAAAGGCATCCGTATGAAACAGTACGTGCCACATGGAGTGATGAATCCGGTCTTCTCCTCATCCTCTTCTGCCATGAAGATTTGATGGTATCCTGAGTATGCGTCAAGAAATGAAAGCAAGTCACATCCGTCCGTGGAGTCAACAATCTGGTCAGTGCGCGGCAAGGGAAATGGGTCTTTGGGACAAGCTTTATTCACATCCGTGAAGTCGATACAAAGCCTCCATTTCCCGTTTGCCTTGCGCACGACTACAGGATTGGCCAACCATGTAGGATGGAGCACTCCTCTGACAAGGCCTGCTGCTTCCAACTTCTTGATCTCTTCTACGATGAATTCTTGGCGCTCCACTGCTTGTTTCCTGACTCTCTGCTTGACGGGCCGCGCGTGAGGACAGACGGCAAGATGGTGCTCAATTACTTTCCTGGGAACACCAGGGATGTCAGACGGTTGCCACGCAAACACGTCGACATTCGCCCGCAGGAAAGCAATGAGCGCGCTTTCCTATTTAGGGTCAAGAGTGGCGCTGATGGTGAAGGTACCACCAGTGCCGTCCTCCTTGGCGGACACCTTCTTGGTCTCTGGCGGAGCTACCATTGTCTTCTTACACTTGCCGGTGGAGCTCGATGGTGCGTCCTCGACGGTAGCGCAGCACTCCGAAGAGGTGTGCTTGCCTGAGTGGGCACCAGAACTCTTGCCGGACTTGGTCTTCTTCTTCCCCCCGGGAGCTTCAACGGCAAGTGACTTGCGATCAGTTGTGGTTGTTGCTTCCCGGTAGATCTTGTCGGCGCAGATAAGAGCATCCTTCTTGTCGCCAGGGACAGAGATGACACTTATTGGGCCTGGCATCTTCAGCACGTTGTATGCGTAGTGAGAGGCTGCCATGAACTTCGCGAGTGCTGGACGGCCGAGTATTCCATTGTAAGGCAATGGAAAATCGGCAACGTCAAAAGTGACCCTCTCAGTCCTGAAGTTCAGCTCGCCGCCAAATGTCACTAGCAACGCGATCTTCCCCTTCGGCTTGCTCCTTCCCGGGTTCATTCCTTGGAATGTGCTGGTCTCTTCGAGCTCGCTGTCAGGGATCTGGAGTTTCTGGAGTACAGCGGAGGAGATCAGGTTCACGCCGGCACCGCCGTCAACTAGCATCTTAGTGACCTTGAGGTTGCGGATAGTTGGTGAAACCAACATCGGCAAGCACCCGACCGCAGTTGTGCGATCAGGGTGGTCCTCAATATCAAAGATGATAGGCGTGCTGGACCATTTCAGAAGCTTGCGTGACTCGACAGGTGGTTCTGCCGCATTGACTTCCCGCACCCACTGCTTGAGTTGGCGGTGTGAAGTATGCAAAGAAGCACCGCCGTCAATGCACAAGACCTCTGTGGCTTTCTGGAACTCCTGCTCACTGGTCTCAACATCATCCATGTTTTCGTCGTCGTCGTCATCTTCATCCTTGTCGCGGCCGCGGGGAGGTCTGTCTCCTTGTCGCTGCTTGGCCTTGCCGCGGCGTCCTCCCCGGCCGGGGCACTTTTGGCCGGATCCTCGAGCACCTCCTTGGGCCTTCTCCTTGTTGCGTCGCTCGTATTCAGCCTTTTGCTGCTCAACAAGCTGCTCGACCCTCTTGCAGTTCTGGAGGTCATGGCCCTTGGTGCGGTGGATCTTGCAGTACTGCTTGTCGGTGCCGTCCTGCTTGTCGGCGGCCGCCACAGCCTGGCAGTTGGTGCATGCGGCAATCTCCTTGCCGGAGCTACCAACTTTGGCTTTCTTGGCGCCACCTTCGTTGCCGGACTGCTCAACGACTAGCACATCTTTGCCTTTCTTCATCCTGTTGCTCCGCCGCCGGTTTTTCTTTGTCGGGGCAGCATCCTCGCTGTCAGATCCTCCTGCTCCTGTATCCTCTCCGGGGAGTTTCCTCCCTTCCTCAGCACGTGCACACTTGTTGGCTAGGGCATATAGCTCACTGACGTCTCTGATCTTGCACATCGCCATCTCCTCCCGCATCCTGCGGTTACGCACGTTCTGATGCAACGCGCTGATGACCGCGACAGGGTAGACATCTGGGATGTTGTGCTGTACACGGCTGAATCTCTGAATGTACTTGCGCAGGGGCTCTCCTTCCTTCTGGGCGAGCAGATGAAGGTCACTCTCTTGGCCATGAGGTTTGTGGTCGCCTGTAAAGGCGTCGACAAACTGATGGCACTGGTCTGCCCAGGAGGATATGGAGTTGTCCGGCAAGTGCAAGAGCCATGACCTGACGTTGGGCTTGAGCACCAGCGGGAAGTAGTTGGCAAGGATCTTGTCGTCCTGCCCCCCGGCAGCTTGCACCGCGATGGTGTAGATGCTGAGGAACTCCGACGGATGCGTCTTGCCGTCGTACTTCTCTGGTACGTCTGGCTTGAAATTCTTCATGCTGGGCCACTGGACTTGCCGCAGCTCATGAGTAAACGCATGACAACCTACCGCGTACGGCAAGTCGCCTGGTTCCCATGGCGCATGCATGTCGATAGCGGGCCCAGTGCGCTGGTCTGATTGACGCCGCGCTTCTCTTCGGCGCACGATGCAAGTACGAGCGTCCTCTTGCTGTCGTTCGTGAAGAACTTAGCGCTGAATGCGACGAGCTCGTGGATCTGACGACGCGGTGGAGTCGCTGTCGAGGTGGATCCGGCGAGTCGGCGATCTTGGCCTTCGGGGCGGAGAGTGCACGGTGGTTGCACCCCCACCAGTCTTGTCGCCATCGACCCGTGCCTAGCTGACTTGCCGCAGCTGCGATGTACTCGGCTGCCGTGGAGTGTCGCCATTGGCAAAGGCGATGAGACTCTGAATGGTGGCCCTCCAGTCGTCGATCTTGTCTGCCGTTGGAGGGTAGTCTAGGAGCAGTTGAGCTCGTGCCAAAGATTCTTTTGGAGTGGCGGGTAGCGGTGGCGAACGGTGTGAGGAGCGGGATATGCTCGGACTTCTAACTACATTAGAAGGAGCAGTATCCCGTCCAGGCCACCGTGCCTTGCTCGTGCCGGCATGTTGGTGTGCGTGCTGGTCTTGAGCATTCCGAGATCCACCAGCTCGATCTTGGTCCAGCAAACGTATGGTACCGTGAGTACCATGACGCTGCCGGTCCCGCGCCTCCTGAGATGGGCACGGTGCATGTACGGACGCCGAGGTCTTGGAGTGCGCCCGGTCGTTGTGGGAGTCGACTACGCCGTCGATGGACAGCGCAGCCTTGTCCTTGGACTTGGCGGCACCGTGAGCTCCCTCGTCGACGCCCGTTCTTCCGCCGGCGTCTACCCCACCAGCCGTTTGCTCCGGCGGTGGTGGGATCGACGCGGACGGAGCAGCCGCCTCCGAAGCCTTCTTCTTCGGCGGCATGTCGATGAAGATGATGAAGATCTAGCTCGTGTGGACGCCGGATCAGGTTCACACAACCTCGACGCACCCCTACCTGGCGCGCCAAAGATGTCGGGGAAACTGATCCACGAGCACCTATGGGGATCGAGCCCCTTTCGGTACGGCGGGGGGGGGGGGGGGGG
>LR738710.1:930558533-930589319 GCA_902687465.1 Secale cereale
ACGAAGAGCAGATCGAGGCGAAGCACACGAGCAGTTTACCCAGGTTCGGGCCGCACGGATGCGTAAAACCCTACTCCTGCTTTGTGGTTTGTATTGAGTTCTTGGCTCGGGAGCGCTGAATGCTACAGTACACACCAGCAGCTAACGAGACCGAGCGTATGTGTTCTTCTGCTTCGAACCCCCCTCTACGTTGCGCATGGGCCTCCTTTTATATGCTCAAGGGGTCATCGACAAGTGGCAACGCAGATAAGGGTAAAAATGGAAAGGTGTTGTAGTTGGTACAACTACTTGTACAGTGCATCATACCTAACCCTGACGGCAGGGTGATACGTCCAAAACGTATCTATAATTTCTGCTTGCTCCATGCCTCTTTTGTGTGATATTGCTATGATATTTATGCACTTCCGTACACTTTTGATCATATTTGGACTAACCTATTAACTCAGTGCACCACAGTGCCAGTTCCTGTTTTCTGCTGTTTTTCTATTTCAGGTTTCCCCCATATTAAAAGTGCCCTAAAAATTCCGGGAAAAATACAGGAAAAATCAGCGTAATGGGAGCTTCAAGAAAAACCAAGGTGGGGCCAGAGGGGAGCTAGGGGCAACCCAGGCGGCCCCACCCCTGGCCGCCCTGGGGGGGGGGCGCCTGGGCCCCCCTCTCCGCTTCTGGTGACCCCCTTTGGCATATATACTCCTCGCGTCCCGAAACCCTCGAGGATGGAACCCTTTTTTACGATCTCGCCTCTGTTCCGCCGCCGCCGCGCTTCCAAGATCGGGAGCACCAGGAGAACTCTTCCCGGCACCCTGCCGGAGGGGAGAACCACCACCGGGAGCTTCTCCACCACCATGGACGCTTCCCGGATGAGTCGTGAGTAGTCCCCCTTGGACCATGGGTCCATGACCAGTAGCTATGTGATGTTCTCCTCCCCTCTTTGTTCTTCATGGATTAGACCTCGTGAGCTGCCCTACATGATCGAGACACATATGTAATCTTTCTGCTGTTGCTATGCTGAGTTTGCTGGGATCCGATGGATTATGAGATTATGTTCAGATTGTGTGTGAGTAATATATTTGATTCACCTCTTTTATATTTATGTTCTTGAGTAATTCTTGCATGTTCTCCGTTGCTGTTTATTGCTTTGACCGAGTAGTAGGTAGTAACTCCAAGAGGGAACGTTATGCTTGATTGTGGGTTCATGCCCCTCGATGACTAGTTTGAGTGACATTCATGAGTCTAGGGGATGTGCTGTTGCCACAAGGGGGAAAACAACGGTGCTTGTACTTGCGGGTGCAAGGATTGTTTACTTTACGCAAAGTTCTTTTAATGCAGTTGTCTGTTGTTTTGAGTCTACACTTTGGGTGGGATTCGCAACTTAATACCAGCGAGATGTTCTGGATAGATATCTCAAGGTGGATGATTAGTAAGAGATGCAGATGGATTTCGTTCTACTTGCCTTGGTGTACCGCCCATGCTTTTGAGCCTCTACCTTTCTTTACAGCATAGTTAGCATTGGTTTGCGCACATAATCCTGTCAATTGCCCAGCTGTAATTTGTTTACCTCGCTTAGCTGTTTTATCGTCTTTTGGGAGAGAGACATCACTAGTGAACATCATGGGATCCCGGTCCATATTACCATCACTGATCACACCCGCTATTTACTTCCTGTTCTTATTTCCTAGTTGCAGTCATACATATCACTATTATCTCTTGTGTTTGATCCTTTGTAAACGACAAGGCCGGAGGGATTGACAACCTCTCTGTACTCGTTGGGAGCAAAGTTATTTGTATCTGTGTGCAGGTCCTGTCAACCGCTAAGTATCTGGCGCCGTTAGCAGTTGACACCTTCTTGTCGACCCTCGGAGTCTCACGGGATTCGATCCTTGGTATCTTGCCAAGGGAAACTTGCCGTTACGCTACATCTCAAACCTTCCACTTGGGGTAACCAACGAGGGGCGAGAAGCCATCAAGCAAAGTTTCTGGCGCCGTTGCCGGGGACTCCACTCTTCAAGATAGGGGAGTTGCACGCTATCTTTTATCTTTGCTTTTTAGTCTTGCTAGTTTACCTTTCAGTTTTTGCTTTAGTGTCCCTTACAAAAAATCACGAAAATAGTTATCTCGCTTTTAGTTGGCATTATGTCTGGTCCTTTTTCCTTTGGTGAGGCAGAAGTGCTCACCTTTAAACAAAGAGGTGGTGAAAGTCTAAAAGATGCTTGGTATAGAATTAATGATTCTCAAAAAAGAGCCACCAAGAAGCAATCTACTACTATCCTGCTTAGAAATTTTTATGTTGGAATTACTTCTTGGAATAGGTTTATTCTAGATTCTGCATTCAAGAGGACATTACCCTAGCTCACATTATGAAAAAACTTGAAAAGATAGAGCTAGAGATGCCAAGCATTAATAAAATAAATGAGTTGGACCGTAAGATCCAAGGGAATTTGAATAGGCTTGATAGCTCCACGCATAAAATTCTCAAAACTTTGGAGATCATCAAATCCCATGACTTGGATTCTTCTAGGATAGACAAGATTAAGGAAATCTTTGACACTTTAGGAACTACTTTCTCCTCAATCAAAGACAAAAAGGTAGAAACTCCGGCAAAGAAGGAACCTAAGTTTGGTTACGTTCCAAAGGCTCCTCGTTCCAAAAGTAATCCATCTATTGCCAAAGGGGTTGAAACTGTGAAAACTTTGGAAGAAATACCTCTCTTTGACAAATTTATAAATGAATCTCCCATTGACTTTCCACTTTTTGGTTTTCTCCCTAGGAGTATCTTTACTAGGCCTTTATTTGAAAGTCCTCTTAAGACTAGTTGTACTATTGAAGAGCTTTTTGATGATCTTGATGATGGTTCAATTGATACAACTTGATCTTTTTGCATCATGCCTAGCTTAAAGGCATAAAAGAAAGCGCTTTTGGGAGGCAGCCCACAACGAATTAGGTTTTATTTTTGCTTTTGTTGTGTCTTGATGTTTGTTACTACAGTAGAATCATCATTGTATCTTTTCTTTTCAGCTTTGTGCCAAGTTTAGCCTCCGATTGCAAGAAAGTTCAAAAGTTGCGACGTGCAGTCCAGAAAACAGATTCTGTCCTTGGACAGAAAAATTCGTATAAAATCACCAGAACATCTTTTTGATCTGAACTTTTTTGACAGCGTGCTCTATACAATTGGCTTTCGGGCGTCTGTTCTGAGTTTCTTGATTTGAGTTGCTGAAGTGCCCCGAAATAATTATTTACCACCTGCTGGTCTGTTTTTCACAGATTCTGTCCTGTTTTGCCTTTTCTTCGTTTTGCAAACCTTGAGCTTGCTTTTTCTTTGCAAAAACCTTTTGGCAATCTTGAGAAACAGTAGCTCTTCAAGATTATCCTTATTTCCAGTAGGTAAAAAATATTTTATTATGGGTACTAACCTCGCTAATCAGATTATGATGAGTTATGTATGAAGCGAGTTTTCAAGTGTGCGAGGGAAGATGACAAAAGAAGATCCAGGAGGGTCAAACGCTCAAGCTTGGGGATGCCCCCGTGCACCCCCAAGAAATATTCAAGAAGACTCAAGCGTCTAAGCTTTGGGATGCCCCCGTGCATCCCCTTCTCCATCAACAATTATCAGTTCGTCTTTCGTTCCACTATATTTTAATCACTTCATGCTTTATGTGCTATGCTTGGAGCGTCTTGCGTTTAGTTTCCTTTTTTTAGTTTTCTTTAGCTTTGCTTGCTGTTCATAACAAGTTAGAACCCAGCTTTCTTTGTGTGGGAGAGAAACACGCTCCACTTCAACCTAGAACACAACATAGAATTTTCATGCTTATCTTTGCTGTGTGCGTTCTTTGTCTTTCCATAGCTGCTGTCATCTTTAGCTCTTAGTTTTCATGCTTTTCTTTTTAAAGAGCTTTTGCTTAGTTGGTTGCTGAACTCTCTTGAGTTTTCATGTTTATATTGTTAAGAGAGTTTGCCTGTTGCACTGAGTTGTGTGTCTTAACTTAAAGTAGGTAATTGAGGTTGCTATTTAATTTTAGTAGTAACTTGCAATAGTTTTGAGGTATTGCCATCAGTAATGTCTGAAATTTTGGTGTCAAGAGCTTTAGCCTATTAGTGATAGATGTCGTATTTTGGGCAATCCGTGTTTATTTTTGAAAACCTACAAAATAGTTGAGAACTTTAGCTACTAAATGGATCACTAATCTTTGGAGGGATCGAATATTAGAGTACACTCACGTACCATGAGTCGAGGATGCGCAAGGATAACCAAACCCCCATACACTCCTCCTCGGGGTACTTGTCTCTTTGTGAACCTCCTAATTAGATTGAGAGTTACCGATAATAAGTGCATGAGTTCTTCGGACTAATGTGAGTGTTCGAAAGTTGACACTTCCACCTATCCATATTTTTCTAGCCTCTTCGGTACCGTGCATTGCCCTTTCTCACCTCGAGAGTTGGCGCATACTTCACCGGTGCATCCAAATCCTTGGCACGATACGCTCTGTCATCATAAGCCTCATTATATCCTTCCTCAAAACAGCCACCATACCTACCTATCAAGGCATTTCCATAGCCTTTCTGAGATACATTGCCATGCAACATCCATCTTCTCATGACTTGATCTTCATGTCATACATGCTTTTTGCTTGATCGATGAGCCGCATGCTAGTTGGGCTTTGCCCTAATCATTGCTACATGACGCGCTAGTATCATTGCATATCCTGCTACACTGGCAGAGGCATACATTTGCATACATCATGATAGTTTCATTTTCTTTATGTTGAGTACTTTTGTAAAGTGTGAAAGATCTTCTATACTTCTTGTAATATATAGAGTGTTGCCCCTAAAGTGAGGAAAATATCCCAAAGAGGACAAAATCAAAAGATCCCAAAGAGGACAAATGAGAGTTAAATAGAAAGAGCCATTGAGGTCACAAAAAAAAATATAGAAAAAAAGAGAAAAAAAGAAATAAAAAGAGAGAAGGGGGCACACTACTATTTCTTTTGAGAGATCCACACTGGTACTCCATCTTATACCTTGTACTCCATAGAGATTATCATTCATGCATATAGCTATGTGGGGACCTTTACACTATAGAACTTGGCTTGTATATTCCAATGATGAGCCTCCTCAAAAGAGCTCTAGGTTTTCTTGAGCAAGCAAGTTGGATGCACCCCCACTAGTTCCATTGGAGAGCTTACCTTAGCTCATATGTGCATCCGTTGCATGGCAATCCCTACTCCTCACATCATATCTATCATTTGGCTTTCTCTCGCCGATGATTGTCCTCATTGATGTGAGCCTTTCACACCTTTTTTGTCTTCCCCCTCTATCATTTTTCTCTCTTTGCCATCATAAGTGTCGACTTTCTTGCTTACGCTCATCCATTGCATGAGTGCTCAAAATATCGAAAGGGAGTGGATCATTTTGACTTGTACCTGGCTGACAGTCTGGGGATGAGTCAAGATAAGATTCCAAAGAAGACCAAGTGTGAAACTTTAGTAGATTAAGTTCTCAACAATACAAAAAACTATGTTTTACTCTCTCATATATCCCTATCCCATTTCTTGCACGCAAACACCATTTGCAGACATTCGAGTCACGAACAGCGAGAGCTGTTGCACCTTTATGTTCTTATGTTACTTGTTACAATGCTAATATAGACTCTTGCTTGTTATGACTTGAATTGAATTACATGCCTTGATTGCTTTACTTAAAAAGTTCTTATATGGTTGGTAGCATGTCACCACAGAAATTATGCTTGTTATCACCTACTCGAGGACGAGCAGGAATTAAGCTTGGGGATGTTGATACGTCCAAAACGTATCTATAATTTATGCTTGCTCCGTGCCTCTTTTGTGTGATATTACTGTGATATTTATGCACTTCCATACACTTTTGATCATATTTGGACTAACCTATTAACTCAGTGCACCACAGTGCCAGTTCCTGTTTTCTGCTGTTTTTCTATTTCAGGTTTCCCCCATATTAAAAGTGCCCTAAAATTCCGGGAAAAATACAGGAAAAATCAGCGTAACGGGAGCTTCAAGAAAAACCAAGGTGGGGCCAGAGGGGAGCTAGGGGCAGCCCAGGCGGCCAGCCCAGGCGGCCCCACCCCTGGCCGCCCTGGGGGGGTGCCTGGGCCCTCCTCTACCTTTGTGGTTTGTATTGAGTTCTTGGCTCGGGAGCGCTGAATGCTACAGTACACACCAGCAGCTAACGAGACCGAGCGTATGTGTTCTTCTGCTTCGAACCCCCCTCTACGTTGCGCATGGGCCTCCTTTTATATGCTCAAGGGGTCATCGACAAGTGGCAACGCAGATAAGGGTAAAAATGGAAAGGTGTTGTAGTTGGTACAACTACTTGTACAGTGCATCATACCTAACCCTGACGGCAGGGTGATACGTCCAAAACGTATCTATAATTTCTGCTTGCTCCATGCCTCTTTTGTGTGATATTGCTATGATATTTATGCACTTCCGTACACTTTTGATCATATTTGGACTAACCTATTAACTCAGTGCACCACAGTGCCAGTTCCTGTTTTCTGCTGTTTTTCTATTTCAGGTTTCCCCCATATTAAAAGTGCCCTAAAAATTCCGGGAAAAATACAGGAAAAATCAGCGTAATGGGAGCTTCAAGAAAAACCAAGGTGGGGCCAGAGGGGAGCTAGGGGCAACCCAGGCGGCCCCACCCCTGGCCGCCCTGGGGGGGCGCCTGGGCCCCCCTCTCCGCTTCTGGTGACCCCCTTTGGCATATATACTCCTCGCGTCCCGAAACCCTCGAGGATGGAACCCTTTTTTACGATCTCGCCTCTGTTCCGCTGCCGCCGCGCTTCCAAGATCGGGAGCACCAGGAGAACTCTTCCCGGCACCCTGTCGGAGGGGAGAACCACCACCGGGAGCTTCTCCACCACCATGGACGCTTCCCGGATGAGTCATGAGTAGTCCCCCTTGGACCATGGGTCCATGACCAGTAGCTATGTGATGTTCTCCTCCCCTCTTTGTTCTTCATGGATTAGACCTCGTGAGCTGCCCTACATGATCGAGACACATATGTAATCTTTCTGCTGTTGCTATGCTGAGTTTGCTGGGATCCGATGGATTATGAGATTATGTTCAGATTGTGTGTGAGTAATATATTTGATTCACCTCTTTTATATTTATGTTCTTGAGTAATTCTTGCATGTTCTCCGTTGCTGTTTATTGCTTTGACCGAGTAGTAGGTAGTAACTCCAAGAGGGAACGTTATGCTTGATTGTGGGTTCATGCCCCTCGATGACTAGTTTGAGTGACATTCATGAGTCTAGGGGATGTGTTGTTGCCACAAGGGGGAAAACAACGGTGCTTGTACTTGCGGGTGCAAGGATTGTTTACTTTACGCAAAGTTCTTTTAATGCAGTTGTCTGTTGTTTTGAGTCTACACTTTGGGTGGGATTCGCAACTTAATACCAGCGAGATGTTCTGGATAGATATCTCAAGGTGGATGATTAGTAGTAGATGCAGATGGATTTCGTTCTACTTGCCTTGGTGTACCGCCCATGCTTTTGAGCCTCTACCTTTCTTTACAGCATAGTTAGCATTGGTTTGCGCACATAATCCTGTCAATTGCCCAGCTGTAATTTGTTTACCTCGCTTAGCTGTTTTATCGTCTTTTGGGAGAGAGACATCACTAGTGAACATCATGGGATCCCGGTCCATATTACCATCACTGATCACACCCGCTATTTACTTCCTGTTCTTATTTCCTAGTTGCAGTCATACATATCACTATTATCTCTTGTGTTTGATCCTTTGTAAACGACAAGGCCGGAGGGATTGACAACCTCTCTGTACTCGTTGGGAGCAAAGTTATTTGTATCTGTGTGCAGGTCCTGTCAACCGCTAAGTATCTGGCGCCGTTAGCAGTTGACACCTTCTTGTCGACCCTCGGAGTCTCACGGGATTCGATCCTTGGTATCTTGCCAAGGGAAACTTGCCGTTATGCTACATCTCAAACCTTCCACTTGGGGTAACCAACGAGGGGCGAGAAGCCATCACAGGGGACAAGATCATTAAATGCCCGTCTGTGTCGCCCAAATAGTGCAAAAAAGTGACCGTCAGGGACGCCACCATTCGCCACGACGGCAACCTTGTCAGCGCCGCTTGCCACCGCGCACCGCTGGCTGCACAGCCTCCCGCCACGTACGCCTGGAAGGGTCCCAGAGCGACACGTTGGCGGATGTGCTGGAGCGTGGGTACAGAGCGGTAGCTTGCCGCGGCAAGCGCCTTGCCGCGGTCGTTGTCTTGTCGCGTCCGGGAGCTTGTCGCTCACCGGGCCTTGCCGGGACACGTGGCGCGTCGCGGCAAGTTCCTTGAGATGCCTTGGTTGGCCTTCCCAGCAAGCTCCTCTCGCCGGGGTCTTGTGCCTCGAGTGGCCTTCCCGGCAAGCTCCTCTTGTCAGGGCCTTGTCTCCTTGGCTTGAATACTTTGTTCTTGAATGGCTCCAAAGGAACCACGGAGGACCTTGGCGGTCGCCCGGCAAGCTTTGCCGCGGGGTGCTGCGACTGCCCGTGCACAAGTTCGGGATACTAGGGTACCCCTACTCTAGTACACCGACACTATGTATTTTGCACAACTTTATGTCATATCGTAGATGCTGCTACCACGTTCCACTTGGAGCTATTCCAAATTGTTGCTCCATTATACGTATCCGGTATCTCTACTCAGAGCTATCTGGATAGGTGTTAACACTACAGGAAACAGGTAATTTGCCGTCTGTGGATCACAGACGGCAAAGACCTAATTCCAGACGGCAAAGACTTTGCCGTCAGGAAGCAGACGACAAAGATAAGTCGGCAAAGAATACTTTGACGGCTGTTGTTTGTCGGGATGATGGCAAAAAGTTTGTTGTCAGTCAATAGGGTTTGTCGTCAACGGACTAGCCAGCCGGCAAAAATATATCAACAGACGGAGCAGTCGCGCTAACGGACGGCGTCCAGTACTTTGCTGTCAGCTAGGCTATGTCTTTGCCGTCATCCTCATATACCCAGACGGCAAAACAAATATTTTTTATTTAAAAAAATGAAACAACAATACAGGTGCAGAGGCTGTAGATGGCCGTAGGCGTAGGGAAAATCTTTCACAACGATGACGAAAGAATGGATTTTTACATGGCAGAAGTACTCTACTTACATAGTATATCCATCATCATAGTATTTACACGATATAATGTTCTCCATTTACAAGATGAATGGACGAACAAAACTGCACAAAAAAAACATTACAAAACGGATGAACTACCCTTGCCAGCGTAGATCCGAGAGCGGGCCTCGAGCTCGAGGAGGCAAACGGTGGTCTTCGGCCAGAGTTGACCATGGCGCCATGGAGCCCTGGATCGGGAGGAGGTGTGGGGTCACGGACGGGGAGGAGGAGGATCCTTCTGCGGCCTCTGGCTCAGGCAGCGGCGAGGCGGGGTCGACTAGGCTAGATGTTGTGCTCCAGAGGAGCTCCGGCGAGATCTTGACAAAGAAATGGCGTCGCCCTGTCGAAGTGTGACGACAGTTGACGAGCAGGGGAGGAGCCACGGGTCGCGGGTGGGGAGGAGGATCCCGCGCCGGCGAGGTGGGGTCGACCAGCGACGGTCGACGAGCAGGGGAGGAGGCACCGGGTCGCGGGCGGGGAGGAGGAGGAGGACCCAGCGGCGGCCTCAGGCTCAGGCGACGGCGAGGCAGGGTCAAGCGGCGGGGGCTGACAAGCAGGAGAGGAGGAGTATGATCCCACGCCATCATAGGCTCAGGCGACGGCCAGGCAAGATCGACCGCGGTGGTCGACGGGACGAGGATGAGACCTGGACCGGGCATGGGGTGTGCGTCAGAAAAGGGATCGAGGCAGAGATGGGGTCGGCGTGGGAGAGATCGTGGTGGGGCACAGGGGATAAGATAGAGATAGGGTGATGGGATAGGTGGGTGGGGCACGCGTGGTGAGATACACGGGCGGGTGTATGCAGTGCAGATCACGCCATGTCATCGATCCGTGGGATCGATCCATGTGTTGTGCTTTCTCTTTGCCGTCTGCGATTTCTTTTACAGACGGCAAATAGCTCTCTTTGCCGTCTGTAAAACAAATCGCAGACGGCAATGACTTTTTGCTGTCTGTAAGAAAATCGCTCTTTGCCGTTTGTAATTTTTTTTACAGACAGCAAAGAGCTATCTTTGTCGTCTGTAAAAGAAATTACAGACGGCAAAGACTCTTTGCCGTCTGTAGTTTTTTTAAAGACGGCAAAGTATGTATTGGCCGTTAGTTGTTCTTTGCTGTCAGCCGCTGTCGGCAAAATTAGTCTTTGCCGTCTGGCCCGACGAAATGCTGATGGCAAAGAACAGTACTGACGGCAAATCTCCTGTTTCCCGTAGTGTAAGCTTGCATCGACACAACTCTTTACATCGAACTCTTTATCACCTCCATAACCGAAAAACATTTCCTTATTACTCTAAGGATAATTTTGACCGCTATCTAGTGATCCACTCCTGGATCACCTTTGTACCCTCTTGCCAGACATGTGGCAAGGCACACATCACGTGCGGTACTCAGCATGGCATATTGTATAGAGCCTATGACAAAACCATAGGGGACGACCTTCGTCCTTCCTCTTTCTTCTGCCGTGGTCAAGCTTGGAGTCTTACTTAACTTCACACCTTACAACTCAGGTAAGAACTGTTGGAGATATGCCCTAGAGGCAATAATAAAAGCATTATTATTATATCTCCTTGTTCATGATAATCGTTTGTTATTCATGCTTGAATTGTATTGTACGGAAACAGCGATACATGTGTGAATACACAGACCAAAATGAGTCCCTGGTAGGCCTCTAGTAACCAGCTCGTTGATCAACAGATGGTCACGGTTTCCTGACCATGGACATGAGATGTCAGTGATGACGGGATCACATCATTAGGAGAATGATGTGATGGACAAGACCCAAACTTGAGCATAACACGAGATCGTATAGTTCGTAATGCATAAGCTTTTCGGTGTCAAGTATTTATTCCTTAGACCATGAGGTTGTACAACTCCCGGATACCGTAGGAGTACTTTGGGTGTGACAGCCGTCACAACGTAACTGGGTGGCTATAAAGGTACACATCGGGTATCTCCGAAAGTGTCTGTTGAGTTGGTACGAACCGAGACTGGGATGTTGTCACTCCGTGTGACGGAGAGGTACCTCTGGGCCCACTCGGTAAGACATCATCATAATGAGCTCAATGTGACTAAGTAGTTAGTCACGGGATGATGGATTACGGATCGAGTAAAGAGACTTGCCATAACGAGATTGAACAAGGTATTGGGAATACCAACGATCGAATCTCGGGCAAGTACCGTACCGATGGACAAAGGGAATAACATACGGGATTGAGTGAATCCTTGACACAGTGGTTCATCCGATGAAGATCATCGAGGAACACGTGGGAACCAACATGGGTATCCAGATCCCGCTGTTGGTTATTGACCGGAGAGTGGTCTCAGTCATGTCTACGTGTCTCCCGAACCCGTAGGGTCTACACACTTAAGGTTCGGTAACGCTAGAGTCGTAGAGATTAATGCACGTGGAAACCCGAAAGTTGTTTGGAGTCCCGGATGTGATCCCGGACGTCACGAGGAGTTCCGGAATGGTCCGGAGGTAAAGATTGATATATGGGAAGTCCAGTTTCGGCCAACGGGTGATCTCCGGGGGTCACCGGGAGCGTCCCGGGACCACCGGAGGGGCCTCGGGGGTCCACCGGGTGGGGCCACCCATCCCGGTGGGGCCCCTAGGCCGCAAGGGGATGTGTGCAGCCCTCTGGGCTGGCGCACCACAAGGGGGCCCCACCTCCCCATGCGCATAGGGATAAAACCCTAAGGGGAGGGGGGCCACCACTTGCCTTGGGGGAGGGGGACTCCTCCCTGGCCGCCGCCCCCCCTTGCAGATTGGATCTGCAAGGGGCTGGCGCCCCCCCTGGCCCCCTATATATATGTGGGGGGAGAGGGCAGCCGCACCTCAGCCCTGGCGCCTCTCCCCCTCCCGTCACACCTCCCAACTCCCACGCAGGGCGCCCGGCGAAGCCCTGCTGCGATCTCCACTGCATCCGTCATCACGCCGTCGTGCTGCCGGATCTCTGACGACTTCTCCTCCCCCCTTGCTGGATCAAGAAGGAGGTGACGTTGCTGGACCGTACGTGTGTTGAACGCGGAGGTGCCGTCCGTTCGGCGCTAGATCATCGGTGACGAAGAACGTGAAGAGTACGACTACTTCATCCTTGCTTCGTTGAAAGCTTCCGCACGCAATCTTCATAACGGTATGTAGATGCACTCTTAGTTACTCGTTGCTAGATGTCTCCATAGTTGGATCTTGGTGAAGACGTAGAAAAATTTTGATTTATGCTACGTTCCCCAACAGTGGTATCAGAGCCTAGGTTTTATGCGTAGCATCTTGCACGAGTAGAACACAAAGCAGTTGTGGGCGTATGATCTTGTTCAACTTTCTTACCGTTACTAGTCAATCTTGATTCGGCGGTATTGTGGGATGAAGCGGCCCGGACCGACCTTACACGTACGCTTACGTGAGACTGGTTCCACCGACAGACATGCACTAGATGCATAAGGTGGCTGGAGGGTGTCTGTCTCTCCTACTTTAGTCGGATCGGATTCGATGAAAAGGGTCCTTATGAAGGGTAAATAGAAGTTGACAAATCACGTTGTGGTTTTGGCGTAGGTAAGAAACGTTCTTGCTAGAATTCCTATAGAAGCCACGTAAAACTTGCAACAACAATTAGAGGACGTCTAACTTGTTTTTGCAGCATGTGTTTTGTGACGTGGTATGGCCAAGAACGAAGATGTGATGAATGATATATGTGATGTATGAGATTGATCATGTTTTTGTAATAGGAAATCACGACTTGCATGTCGATGAACTTGACAACCGGCAGGAGCCATAGGAGTTGTCTTTATTATTGTATGACCTGCGTGTCACTGAATAACGCCATGTAATTACTTTACTTCGTTGCTAAACGTTAGCTATAGTAGTAGAAGTAATAGTTGGCGTGACGACTTCTTCAAGACACGATGATGGAGATCATGATGATGAAGATCATGGTGTCGAGCCGGTGACAAGATGATCATGGTGCCCCGAAGATGGAGATCCAAGGAGCAAGATGATATTGGCCATATCATGTCACTATAATTGATTGCATGTGATGTTTATCATGTTTTTGCATCTTGTTTACTTAGAACGACGGTAGTAAATAAGATGATCTCTCACTAAAATTTCAAGTAATGTGTTTCCCCTAACTGTGCACCGTTGCTAAAGTCCGTTGCTCCGAAGCACCACGTGATGATCGGGTGAGATAGGTTCTAAACGTTCACATACAACGGGTGTAAGACAGATTTACACACGCAATACACTTAGGGTTCAGTTGACGAGCCTAGCATGTACAGACATGGCCTCGGAACACGGAAGACCGAAAGGTCGAACACGAGTCGTATAGAAGATACGATCAACATGAAGATGTTCACCGTTTTTGACTAGTCTGTCTCACGTGATGATCGGACACGGACTACTCGATTCGGATCGTGTATCACATAGATGACTAGAGAGATGGCATTCTGAGTGGGAGTTCATTAAAATTTGATTAAGATGAACTTAATTATCATGAACTTAGTCTAAATTCTTTACAATATCTCTTGTAGATCAAATGGCCCACGCTCAGGTTTCCCTCAACTTCAACGCGTTCCAAGAGAAAACCAAGCTGAAAGACGATGGTAGCAACTATACGGATTGGGTCCGTAACCTGAGGATTATCCTCATAGCTGCCAAGAGAACTTATGTCCTAGAAGCACCGCTAGGTGATGCACCTGCTCCCGATGCTGACCAAGACGTTTTGAACGTCTGGCAGTCGCGTAGTGATGATTACTCCCTGGTTCAGTGCGGCATGCTTTACAGTTTAGAATCGGGGCTCCAAAAGCGTTTTGAGCACCATGGAGCATATGAGATGTTCGAAGAGCTGAAAATGGTTTTCCAAGCTCATGCCCGAGTCGAGAGATATGATGTCTCCGACGCATTCTACAGCTGTAAGATGGAGGAGAACAGTTCTGTCAGTGAGCACATCCTCAAGATTTCAGGATTGCACAACCGCTTGTCTCAGCTGGGAATGAATCTCCCAGATGAAGCGGTCGTTGACAGAATCCTCCAGTCGCTCCCACCAAGCTTCAAGAGCTTCGTGCTAAATTTCAATATGCAGGGGATGGAGAAGTCCATTCCCGAGGTGTATTCAATGCTGAAATCAGCGGAGGTTGACATCAAGAAAGAACATCAAGTGTTGATGGTCAATAAAACCACTAAGTTCAAGAAAGGCAAGGGTAAGAAGAACTTCAAGAAGGACGGCAAGCAAGTTGCCGCGCCTGGCAAGCCTGTTGCTGGGAAGAAGCCAAAGTATGGACCCAAGCCTGAGACTGAGTGCTTTTATTGCAAGGGAACGGGACACTGGAAGCGGAACTGCCCCAAATATTTAGCAGACAAGAAGACCGGCAACGTCAAAGGTATATATGATATACATGTTATTGATGTGTACCTTACCAGCACTCGTAGTAGCTCCTGGGTATTCGATACCGGTGCAGTTGCTCACATTTGTAACTCAAAACAGGAGCTGCGGAATAAACGGAGACTGGCAAAGGATGAGGTGACGATGCGCGTCGGGAATGGTTCCAAGGTCGATGTGATCGCCGTCGGCACGCTGCCTCTACATCTACCCTCGGGATTAGTTTTGAACCTGAATAATTGTTATTTAGTACCAGCTTTGAGCATGAACATTGTTTTTCGGATCTCGTCTTATGCGAGATGGATATTCTTTCAAATCAGAGAATAATGGTTGTTCTATTTATTTGAGAGATATGTTTTATGGTCATGCCCCGCTGGTCAATGGTTTATTTTTGATGAATCTCGAACATAGTGATACACATATTCATAGTGTAGATGCCAAAAGATGTAAAGTTGATAATGATAGTCCCACATACTTGTGGCATTGCCGCCTTGGTCATATTGGTGTCAAACGTATGAAGAAGCTCCATTCGGATGGACTTCTAGAGTCTCTTGATTATGAATCATTTGACATGTGCGAACCATGCCTCTGGGGCAAGATGACCAAGACTCCGTTCTCCGGAACAATGGAGCGAGCAAACAACTTGTTGGAAATCATACATACCGATGTGTGCGGTCCAATGAGCGTTGAGGCTCGCGGAGGCTATCGTTATGTTCTCACCCTCACGGATGACTTGAGTAGATACGGGTATATCTATTTGATGAAACACAAGTCTGAGACCTTTGAAAAGTTCACGGAATTTCAGAATGAGGTTGAGAATCAGCGTGATAGAAAAATAATGTTCTTGCGATCAGATCGTGGGGGTGAATATTTAAGTCATGAATTTGGCACACACCTTAGAAACTGTGGAATTGTTTCACAATTGACACCGCCCGGAACACCTCAACGTAACGGTGTGTCCGAACGTCGAAATCGTACTCTGTTGGACATGGTGCGATCTATGATGTCCCTCACCGATTTACCGCTATCTTTTTGGGGTTATGCTTTAGAGACTGCCGCATTCACTTTAAATAGGGCTCCGTCGAAATCCGTTGAGACGACTCCATATGAACTTTGGTTTGGCAATAAACCGAAGCTGTCGTTTCTGAAAGTTTGGGGTTGCGATGCTTATGTCAAGAAACTTCAACCTGAAAAGCTCGAACCCAAATCGGAGAAATGCGTCTTCATAGGATACCCAAAGGAAACAATTGGGTACACCTTCTACCACAGATCCTAAGGCAAAGTCTTTGTTGCCAAGAATGGATGCTTTCTGGAGAAAGAGTTTCTCTCGAAAGAAGTGAGTGGGAGGAAAGTAGAACTTGATGAGGTGACAGTCACCCCTCCTGGACCGGAAAGTAGCGCAGCGCAGGAAACTGTTCCTGAGGTGCCTGCACCGACAAGGGAGGAAGTTGATGATAATGATCATGAAGAAACATATCAAGTTACTACTGAACTTCGAAGGTCCACAAGGGTACGTTCCGCACCAGAGTGGTACGGCAACCCTGTACTGGAAATCATGTTGTTAGACAATGGTGAACCTTCGAACTATGAAGAAGCGATGGCGGGCCCAGATTCCAATAAATGGCTTGGAGCCATGAAATCCGAGATAGAATCCATGTATGAAAACAAAGTATGGACTTTGGTGGACTTGCCTGATGATAGGCACGCCATAGAAAACAAATGGATACTTAAGAAGAAGACAGACGCGGATGGTAATGTGACCATCTATAAAGCTCGGCTTGTCGCTAAGGGTTATCGACAAGTTCAAGGGATTGACTACGATGAGACTTTCTCTCCCGTAGCGATGCTGAAGTCAGTCAGAATCATGTTAGCTATTGCCGCATTCTATGATTATGAGATATGGCAAATGGACGTCAAAACAGCATTCCTTAATGGCTTCCTCAAGGAAGAGTTGTATATGATGCAACCGGAAGGTTTTGTCGATCCAGAGAACACTAACAAGGTATGCAAGCTCCAGCGCTCGATTTATGGGCTGGTGCAAGCATCTCGGGGTTGGAATATTCGCTTTGATGAGGTGATCAAAGCGTTTGGCTTTATACAGACTTATGGAGAAGCCTGTATTTACAAGAAAGTGAGTGGGAGCTCTGTAGCATTTCTCATATTATATGTGGATGACATATTGCTGATGGGAAATGATATAGAATTCTTGGAAAATGTAAAGGCCTACTTGAATAAAAAAAATTCAATGAAGGACCTTGGTGAAGCTGCTTACATATTAGGCATCAAAATCTATAGAGATAGATCGAGACGCCTCATAGGTCTTTCACAAAGTACATACCTTGACAGAATATTGAAGAAGTTCAATATGGATCAGTATAAGAAAGGATTCTTGCCTGTTTTGCAAGGTATGAGATTGAGTAAGACTCAGTCGCCGACCACGGCAGAAGATAGAGAAAAGATGAGTGTCATTCCCTATGCCTCGGCAATAGGTTCTATCATGTATGCCATGCTGTGTACCAGACCTGATGTGAACCTTGCCATAAGTTTGGTAGGGAGGTACCAAAGTGATCCCGGTACGGAACACTGGACAGCGGTCAAGAACATCCTGAAGTACCTGAAAAGGACTAAGGATATGTTTCTCGTTTATGGAGGTGACGAAGAGCTCGTCGTAAAGGGTTACGTCGATGCTAGCTTCGACACAGATCTGGATGACTCTAAGTCGCAAACCGGATACGTGTATATTTTGAATGGAGGGGCAGTCAGCTGGTGCAGTTGCAAGCAAAGCGTGGTGGCAGCATCTACATGTGAAGCGGAGTACATAGCTGCTTCTGAAGCAGCGCAGGAAGGAGTCTGGATGAAGGAGTTCATCACCGACCTCGGAGTCATTCCAAGCGCGTCAAGCCCGATGACTCTCTTCTGTGACAACACTGGTGCTATTGCTATTACCAAGGAGCCCAGGTTTCACAAGAAGACCAAGCACATCAAGCGCCGTTTCAACTCCATCCGGAATTATGTTCAGGATGGAGACATAGATATTTGTAAAGTGCATACGGATCTGAATGTAGTAGACCCGTTGACTAAACCTCTTTCACGAGCAAAACATGATCAACACCAGAACTCTATGGGTGTTCGATTCATCACAATGTAACTAGATTATTGACTCTAGTGCAAGTGGGAGACTGTTGGAGATATGCCCTAGAGGCAATAATAAAAGCATTATTATTATATCTCCTTGTTCATGATAATCGTTTGTTATTCATGCTTGAATTGTATTGTACGGAAACAGCGATACATGTGTGAATACACAGACCAAAATGAGTCCCTGGTAGGCCTCTAGTAACCAGCTCGTTGATCAACAGATGGTCACGGTTTCCTGACCATGGACATGAGATGTCAGTGATGACGGGATCACATCATTAGGAGAATGATGTGATGGACAAGACCCAAACTTGAGCATAACACGAGATCGTATAGTTCGTAATGCATAAGCTTTTCGGTGTCAAGTATTTATTCCTTAGACCATGAGGTTGTACAACTCCCGGATACCGTAGGAGTACTTTGGGTGTGCCAACCGTCACAACGTAACTGGGTGGCTATAAAGGTACACATCGGGTATCTCCGAAAGTGTCTGTTGAGTTGGTACGAACCGAGACTGGGATGTTGTCACTCCGTGTGACGGAGAGGTACCTCTGGGCCCACTCGGTAAGACATCATCATAATGAGCTCAATGTGACTAAGTAGTTAGTCACGGGATGATGGATTACGGATCGAGTAAAGAGACTTGCCATAACGAGATTGAACAAGGTATTGGGAATACCGACGATCGAATCTCGGGCAAGTACCGTACCGATGGACAAAGGGAATAACATACGGGATTGAGTGAATCCTTGACACAGTGGTTCATCCGATGAAGATCATCGAGGAACACGTGGGAACCAACATGGGTATCCAGATCCCGCTGTTGGTTATTGACCGGAGAGTGGTCTCGGTCATGTCTACGTGTCTCCCGAACCCGTAGGGTCTACACACTTAAGGTTCGGTAACGCTAGACTCGTAGAGATTAATGCACGTGGAAACCCGAAAGTTGTTCGGAGTCCCGGATGTGATCCCGGACGTCACGAGGAGTTCCGGAATGGTCCGCAGGTAAAGATTGATATATGGGAAGTCCAGTTTCGGCCAACGGGTGATCTCCACGGGTCACCGGGAGCGTCCCGGGACCACCGGAGGGGCCTCGGGGGTCCACCGGGTGGGGCCACCCATCCCGGTGGGGCCCCTAGGCCGCAAGGGGATGTGTGCAGCCCTCTGGGCTGGCGCACCACAAGGGGGCCCCACGTCCCCATGCGCATAGGGATAAAACCCTAAGGGGAGGGGGGGCACCACTTGCCTTGGGGGAGGGGGACTCCTCCCTGGCCGCCGCCCCCCCTTGCAGATTGGATCTGCAAGGGGCTGGCGCCCCCCCTGGCCCCCTATATATATGTGGGGGGCAGAGGGCAGCTGCATCTCAGCCCTGGCGCCTCTCCCCCTCCCGTCACACCTCCCAACTCCCACGCAGGGCGCCCGGCGAAGCCCTGCTGCGATCTCCACTGCATCCGTCATCACGCCGTCGTGCTGCCGGATCTCTGACGACTTCTCCTCCCCCCTTGCTGGATCAAGAAGGAGGTGACGTTGCTGCACCGTACGTGTGTTGAACGCGGAGGTGCCGTCCATTCGGCGCTAGATCATCGGTGACGAAGAACGTGAAGAGTACGACTACTTCATCCTTGCTTCGTTGAAAGCTTCCGCACGCAATCTTCATAACGGTATGTAGATGCACTCTTAGTTACTCGTTGCTAGATGTCTCCATAGTTGGATCTTGGTGAAGACGTAGAAAAATTTTGATTTATGCTACGTTCCCCAACAAGAACTCCTTCAAAATCATGTCAAAGGTGTGTGTTCTTTTGAAAGTATCATCAGGCGTCTTGATCTATCTCTATAGATCTTGATGCCCAATATGTAAGCAGCTTTATCCATGTCTTCCTTTGAAAAATACTTTCAAACAACCCTTTATGCTTTCCAGAAATTCTACATCATTTCAGATCAACAATATGTCATTCACATATACTTATCAGAAATGTTGTAGTGCTCCCACTCACTTTATTGTAAATACAAGTTTCTAACAAACTTTGTATAAACCCAAAAACTTTGATCACTCCATCAAAGCGTATATTCCGACTCCGAGATACTTGCTCTAGTCCATGGAAGGATCACTGGAGCTAGTATACCTTTTAGCATCCTTAGGATCGACAAAACATTTCTGATTATATCGCATACAACCTTTCCTTACGAAAACTGGTAAGGAAACTTGTTTTGACATCCATCTGCCAGATTTCATAAATGCGGCTAATGCTAACATGATTCTGATGGACTTAAGCATCGCTACGGGTGAGAAAATCTCATCGTAGTCAACTCCTTGAACTTGTGAAAAACTCTTGACCACAAGTCGAGCTTCATAGACGGTGACATTACCGTCCAGGTCCATCTTCTTCTTAAAGATCCATTTATCTAAGTGGCTTGCTGATCATCGAGCACGTCCACCAAAGTCCATACTTTGTTTTGATACATGGATCCTATCTCGGATTTCTCGGCTTCTAACCATTTGTCGGAATACGGGCCCACCATCGCTTCTCCATAGTTTTTAGGTTCATTGTTGTCCAACAACATGACATCTAAGACAGGATAACCGTACCACTCAGGAGTAGTACATATCCTTGTCAACCTACGAGGTTCGATAGCAACTTGATCCAGAGCTTCATGATCACTATCATTAGTTTCCTCTTCAACAGTCGTAGGTTCCACAGAAACATCTTTCTGTGTTGCACTACTCTCCGATTGAAGTGAGGTCTACAACCTCATCAAGTTCTATCTTCCTCCCACTCAATTCTTTCGAGAGAAACTCCTTCTCGAGAAAGGACCCGTTCTTAGAGACAAACATTTTTGTCCTTGGATCTGAGATAGAAGGTATACCCAACTGTTACTTTTGGGTATCCTATGAAGATGTATTTGTCCGCATTGGGTTCGAGCTTTTTCTGGCTGAAGCCATAAGCATCGCAGCCCCAAACATTAAGAAACGACAACTTTGGTTTTTTGCCAAACCATAGTTCTTACGGCGTTGTCTCAACGGACTTAGATGGTGCCCTATCTAAAGTGAATGCAGTTGTGTCTAACGCATAACCTCAAAATAATGGCGGTAGATCGGTAAGCGACATCATAGATCGCGCCATATCTCATAAGGTTCGATTCCGACGTCCGGACACACCATTACGCTGTGGTGTTCCAGGTGGCTTCAACTGCGAAACAATTCCACAATGTCTTAAGTGATTGCCAAACTCATAACTCAGAAAATCTCCCCTTGATCAGATCGTAGGAATACGATCTTCTTGTTATGATGATTCTTAACTTCACACTGAAATTGCTTGAACTTTTCAAACGTTTCAGACTTTTGCTTCATTAAGTAAATATACCCATATCTACTCAAATCGTCAGTGAAGATGAGAAAATAACGATATCCACCACACGCCTTAATTCTCATTGGAATACACACATCAGCGTGTATGATTTCCAACAAGTCACTTGCCCGTTTCATTGTACCTGTAAACGGGATCTCAGTCATCCTGCCCATGAGGCATGGCTCGCATGTGTCAAGCGATTCAAAATCAAGTGACTCCAAACATCCATCAGCATGGAGTTTCTTCATGCATTTATGCCAAAATGACCTAAGCGGCAGTGCCACAAGAAAGTGGTACTATCATTATTAACTCCACATCTTTTGGCGTTAATATTATTATGATGTGTATTACTATGATCGAGATTCAATAAACCATTGGGTGCATGACCATAAAGGTATTATTCATGTAAACATAATAACCATTATTCTCTAACTTAAATGAATAACCGTATTGCAATGAACATGATCTAATCATATTCATGCTCAACGTAGACACCTGATAACATTTATCTAGGTTCGACACTAATCCCGAAGGTAGAGGGAGCGTGCGAAGGTGATCTTATCAACCTTGGAAACACTTCCAACACACATCGTCACCTCGCCCTTAGCTAGTCTATCTGTAGCTTTTGCTTCAAATCACTAATAATAGCAACTGAACTGGTATCTGATAACCCTCAACCGTAAGGGATCGAGATAGTCTTCGCGGGTAAGAATAACCCAATTTATTGACTCGACACACGGGGAGCCAAAGATTATTTATAAGCTTTAACAGTTGAGTTGTCAATTCAACCGCACCTGAAATATACTAACTTGCAACAAAAGATAAGCGGTAACAGTGATATGATAGTGATGATTGTAATAGTAAAAGTAAATAGCAAAAGTAAATAGCAGTAGTAAATGGCAAAAGTAGCAACTAGTGACAAGCAAGGTTTAAAATACTGTAGGCTAGGGAGACGGATGGTTGGGCGTTGCATGGATGAGATAGTTTCTAACTTGGGGCACGGCACACGGAAAAGTAATGATCATCTAGGCAAATATCAAACATTAGGCATGTATCCCGTAGGTAGTTGTACGTGCTTGCAATAAGAACTTGCACAACATCTTTTGTCCTACCATCCCGCTACGAATGGGGCCAAAAGGAACTAATGGATATTAAGATGCTCCTATCAAAGAGCACCGGAACAAAGCAATGTACTCAATGGATACATGTAATCCTCAAACTACGGACCATCCCCTTTGGTGTCCCAAGCTGTCACCTTTGGGATCGCCGGTTCCAAACCGTAATAGGTGCATACAACTCATAGATAGGATCAAGAACACAAATATATTCATGCAAACACATAAGGTTCAGATCTGAAATCATGGCACTCGGGCCCTAGTGTCAAGCATTAAGAATAACAAGTTGTAGCAGATGATGATAAACACCATACTAGATGATAGGCAACATGCCCCCGACAATCTGGCGAACTATTACATGATCTAACTCATCCAATCCCTACCATCCCCTTCGCCTACAGCAAGGGAATTACTCACACATGAAGGGGGAAGTCATGGAGGGATGATGGAGTGGTGATGATGATGACGATGGCGACGATCTCCCCTCTCCGGAGGCCAAATCAGCCTCCAGATTAGCCCTCCCGAAGAAGAACAGAGGGTGGCGGCGGCTCCGCGACGCGAAACAGCGAAAAGGACTTCCGATCTGGGGTTTCTGCCTCGGAGGAAAAAATACGGGCTAAAGTAGGGCACCAGGGGGCGTGGGCCCCACCCAGGCGCCCCCCCGCCGCGGCCCAAGGGGGGCGCGCCCACAGGGCGCCTGGGCACCCCCTGGCCCCCCTCTGGCCCCACTTCTGGTATGTTGTTTCTTCGGGTGCGTGGATTTTTCGTGATTTTTTGTGGATTTTTCTGAGATGCTTAAAAATCCGTTTTCCTGCACACAAATAAACCATACAGGCAGCTCTGCTGAAAACAGCATCAGTCCTGGTTAGTTTAGTCCAAATCATGCAAGAATGAGGTCAAAACAATATCAAAAGTGTTTGGAAAAGTAGATACGTTTGAGACGTATCAACTCCCCCAAGCTTAGCATATTGCTTGTCCTCAAGCAATTCAGTTCAATGAACTGAAAGCGACAAAGAAAACTTTGACAAACTCTTTTGCTTCATTAGATGTATATAAGCATGTACTACGAAAAGAGTCCAGCAAGTATTAAAACAATACTTATGAGAACAATGCAAGGAGCAATCCTTCTTTCAAGTGACCAGTCACAAATAATTAAAAGTAAACAATATATTACTGAAAATCGAGACAAGATCACATTGCACATAGCTTGAGCATATTAAGGTGGTATCTCGCTAGCCTCCATGAGTGAAGCAAAACATATATGCAGAGACTCCTCCAGAGTTTTAAAGGAGACTAGAACTAAGGATTTCAGAATAAATCATATCACAAGTATGCAGAAGACAATGTAATACTTTGGGACAATGCACATTACACTCAGAATGACAATTATGCTCTCCTAGTTAGTGCTTTGAAGAAAGAAGGTGAGACTCTCGAACCGTGGCTTTTATTGGCAAAGTTGAAAGCCCGTGATCGGAAACAAAAACTAAACATGTACCAGAGCTCTTGGTTTTAAAAACAGAAGTAAATATGTTTTTGAGGGGTGCATATTTCGTCAACGAATGCTAGAAGATAACTCAATCACTTTTTAAGCTAGACAAGTCTCGAGGAACGGCTCCCGCATGAGGACGAACACATCCTCTTAATCTCCTTTGTTTATCACTGCCAAAGTTTTCTGATTTCTCATGAACAAATCGTGAAGGAGGGTTTGTTTGTTATATTATCTTTTCGAGTCGGGCGTACTCAATGCCAGTTCCTTTTCATATTAGGGGTTTGCACATTATGCATGCAATCCAGGGGTGAAACTTGTCCAACTTAAAGAGATCATGAATTAACTACTACTTCCTCATGAGCTAAAACATAGGCACAAAAGAGAAATGCTTTTGATTAATTTCGAGATGGTACATGAAAGTCTTCGTTAGGGATGGCAGGTAAATACCACGTATAGGAAGGTATAGTGGACTCATAGGTTTAAAGGTTTTGGATGCACAAGCAGTCATTCCGCTTAGTACGGGTGGCGGTTTAGCAAAAGACTGGGAAGCGACCAACTAGAGAGCAATAACGGTCATAATCATGCAGAGCGACAAAGCAACATTGAATCAGGCATGAAAGTGATATAACTATTCTAAAACTCAAAGATCATCAAGGCAAAGTAGACTTTTTAGTCTTAAACATGTGTAAGCATGTGCCAAGTCAATCCAAAAATTCTCTAAAGGGAAATACCACCATAGTATGCCAAACTAGGAACAATGCAATGCATGTAGGTCATTTCAATAACACATTATATACTCTAGTTATTGGAGACCAGCCACAAAGAAAGCATGAACCACTGGATGAGCATTGTAAACATAGCACTATGTCGCTACAAGCTGGTCTCTAGATCATAAGTACAGGCATATGTACAAAAGTAGAAACAATAAGAGTTCATACAGGTCTTCCTTGTTGCTTCCTTTCAGTCGATCTTCATCATTACTGCTTGTCACTTGCACGATCGAACGTAGGAAATATAATCGAATGCCATCACGGACTCGAGCTGATCTCTGAAAACAAAGCAAACTAAAGAGAGAAAGAAAATCTTTTTGGGTTTTTCATAGGTTGAATAAAAAGCAAAAGAAATAGAAAATCTTTTTGTTGTTTTTGCAAATAGAGGAATAAAGAAGAACGGGTAAAAACTTCGAAAAAAAATCAAAGTAAATGAAACGAATAATACAATGGAAAAGTGAGAAGGGCACGTACTCCCCCAAGCTTAGGCTTTTGGCCTAAGTTGGTAGCAGCTACTGCCCCCAGGAGCCTCCTGCTCCAGGGGTATAGTGGTGAGACCAAGGGTCGTAGAAGGATGATGGCGCGTACACCGAACTCCTCGGAGTCTCCCACGAGGAAGGTTCCGAGCGCCAAACAGAGGAAGACACTTCACCAAACTCGGTGGCGGTCTCCTCCTGAAAACGTGGTATCTCACCGTGTCCCTCCTCGTCGGGCACAACCCCCTCCATGGGGTTATGGAACTGATGCTGGACTATGAACTCATCGAACTGGACAACATCAAAGGACCATCCGTTCCTGCGAGAATAATCAAACAAAAGAGGTGCAGGTAGACGGATCTCGCGTTCCACGGTAGTTCCGAAACGCAAGATATAAACAAGGTTATCAAGTTCAGAGCCCATGGTAACAAACTTATGCCTTTTCATAGCAGCAAGATCAAAGTTTAAATAAGTAAAAGGAGTATCATCAGGGTGTGGGGTGCCTCCAAGATGTTCTAAGATAAGCGTGGCATAAATCCCCCCATATAAGTCCCCCTTGTTACCGTTCATAGCAAGGCGTCGAGCAATTAAGGTACCAATATTATAATCAGACCTCCCTGAGAGGGCTGCTGCCAGGATAGCAATATCCGGAGCAGAAATGTTGCTCGTGTTGTCACGAGCTAATACCCCTCTAGCAATATACTATGCAAAATACCTGAGGTGAGGAAACAAGATACTGGAGATCTTCGATCGATGAATATCCCTCGTACCCATGCTGCAGAGAGAGTTGATGACGGTTTTCAGCTCGGAGGGCTGCGTGCCCATCCTTGCCGTCCTCGCAACGTTCGGCACACCTATTACTTCACAAAAATTTCCCAGAGTCATGGTGATAAGATCATTATAAATTTTAAACTCAATAGCACCTGAATCAGGATTATATCTAAAACTGTTAATGAAACCGGAGGTGAGTTTCTGATACTGAGTAACACGGCTCGTGACGAGTAGTGTCAAACCTGCATTAGCACAAAGATTATAAAACTCATCCTTGATTCCTGCAGCTTCCATGAATACGTCACATGGATATGTCATCGCACGTGCTGGACTTGTATCTTCCAATAACTCCAGGGGCACATGATCTTCATTATAGCTCACCCTGGCAGTCGATGGTGAAGCTGCGGCTCTAGTGACTCGATCGGAGTGTGCAGGTCTCCTCTTCTCAAGCCATCCTTTTGCCCTTCCTAATAAACTCATTTCTGAAATTTTTTACAATTCACAAAAACGAGGATTAAAACAAAGTGAGCTAAGGCAAACTACTCAACTCACTTGCCCAAGGCATAAACTTGCATCAAAACTTGGAAAATAACTTCCTACACATGCATGCAAGCTCATCTCTACAGCACCAAGAACTACTAAATACTCACAAATGAGGCCACCAATCAAAAATCTAATTGGAGGGGTGAAGGAGTCACATACCAGGGAGTATTTGCTCAAAATTTCAGCTCGAGTGATGGGCTGTAGAGGGAGATCGAAGAATCGCCCCCAAGAACAGCAAGAACAAGAAGAACACGACCAGAACTCGGGTTTCTGGAAAAAGAGAGAGAGAGAGGAGGAAGAGGTACCTGGAGGGGGGCCTTGTGGGCCCCAGGCGCCCTGTGGGCGCGGCCAGGGGCTGGGCCGCGCCAGCTGGCTGCCTGGGCCACTGGTGGCCCCCCTGGCTGGCCCCAGGACTTTTCGGGTCTCTCCCGTTGTGGAAATTTTTAATATAATTTTTCTGGAATTTTTCCGAAAACTTCACTGTTGAAAATTTTTCGAAGTTCAAAAAGCTGCGAAACTCTCTGAAAACTTGAAGTAGTTAGTAGTATTGTGAAGTTTCAAAAACATAGATACTTGGTACAGCAAGTAGGACAATACTAAAAACAAATGAAAACATAGAAACCTCAACTTTTTATCCGTATATAACACGTTCACTAGTAAGGTTGATCAAGTCTTACCAACAAACAAGCGGTATATAGAACAAAAAGCCTCACCTCCTACGAAGTAATCACTGAACTTTTACCTTGATAGACATTGTCCCTACCATGATAGTTTTGTATTTGTGAGGCACATGTAGTGGACAATCCCATTCTCCAATTTTCACGGTCTCGATATTCTCTATAGAGTTGAGGGCATGCCTCCTGACGGTCTTCTTCGGAAAATATACCGTGTGTTCTTTATCATTCACATGAAAGGTAACCTTCCCTTTGTTGCAATCAATAATAGCACCTGTGATGTTAAGGAAAGGTCTACCAAGAATAATGGACATGCTCCCATCCTCGGGCATGTCAAGCACAACAAAATCAGTAAGAATTAAAGAATTAGCAACTTCAACTGGAACATCCTCACAAATACCTATCGGAACAGCGGTTAACTTGTCAGCCATCTGAAGGGAGATATTTGTCGGATTTAGTTTCTCTAAACAAAGCCTCTCGTAAAGAGAGAGAGGCATAACACTCACCCCCGCTCCAAGATCACATAAAGCAGTTTTGACATAATTATTCTTTATGGAGCAAGGGATGGTGGGTATACCTGGATCACCGAGCTTCTCAGGAATCTTTCCACTGAAAGAATAGTTAGCAAGCATAGTAGATATTGCATCATTAGGAACTTTTCTTTTGTTAGTGACAATATCTTTCATATATTTTGAATACGGAAGTAACTTAATAGCATCAGTCAAAGGGATTTGAAGAAAAAGAGGTTTAATCCATTCACAAAACTTATTATAATGCTCTTCTTCTTTAGATTTGATGGACTTACCTGGAAAGGGCATGGGTTTATGTACCCATGGTTCTTTCTCCTTCCCATGTTTTCTTGCGATGAAGTCTTCTCTAGTGTACCTCTTACGTTTGTCAGGTGCTTCTTCTTCTCGAACTTCAGGTGGATCATTCTTCTTATTATTATTACCTTCAGGTTCAGCACCGTCTTCAGTCTCAGCATCGGAGATAGATACACTGTTGGGATCAATAGCTGGCTCTTCATCTGCAATAGGATCATTAGAATTGTCAGTCTTTTTATGTTTCTTTTTCTTATTTGGAGAGACAACAATTTCTTCTTCCTGCATTTGAGAATCTTGCTCGATTCTCTTCGGATGTCCCTCCGGATAAAGAGGATCTTGAGTACTAGTTCCTCCTCGGGTCTTAATCCCAAAAGCCTGCAGTCTATCTTGTTTGGCATTGTTAGCAAGCAAATCTCTTTGCACATTAGAAATTTGATCAAGCTGAGTTTGAACCATATGAAAATGCTTCACAAGATATTGAACATCATTAACTGTTCTATCTAAAACACCAAGCAACTTTTTGATAGCAAGGGAATTATCATGCAACTGACTTTCTATCCTCTCATTAAAATGATTATGTTTCATAATAAAATTATCAAACTCATCTAAGCATTGATCAAGAGGCTTACCATGAGGGATGTCACTTTCGTTGAAATCTAAAAGAGAGTGTACCTCTACCATAGGAGGGTGAGTGGTAGGCTCACACAGCTTCTCAATAGGGGGTAGATTCTTCACGTCTTCAGCTTTAATACCTTTCTCTTTAATAGACTTCTTTGCTTCTCGCATATCTTCGGGGCTTAGGACAAACATGCCCCTCTTCTTTGTTGGTGGAGGTGGTTCATGGACGGACCAATCTTCATAGTTTTTGGCAATCCTGCCCATTAGATCTTCTGCGTCGTCCGGTGTTCTTTTTCCTGAAAACACAACCAGCACAACTGTCCAAATGGGACCTAGATTCATCAGTTAAACCAGCATAGAATATATTAATTAATTCATTCTTAGGAACTCCATGTCCTGGTCTAGCCTGGATTAAACTGCAGTACCTCCCCCAAGCTTTAGGGAGGGACTCATCCTGCAACTGCTTAAAGTTATAAATTCTTTGTAAAGCAGCATGTTGCATATGAGCAGGAAAGTACTTATCAACAAAAGAGTGAGCTAAGTCCTGAGGACTCTTAATAGAACCGCATGGGAGTGAATCATACCATGCTTTAGCACCTTCCTTCAATGAGAAAGGAAGAAGCTTGGTCACATAAAAGTAGCGTATCTTCTCATCTGTGGTAAACAGGCTACCTAGTTCACCAAATTAGTTAGGTGTGCAATAGCATCATCATTTTCTCTGCCATAAAAGGGGTCAGCTTCAACCATAGGTATAAGTGAAAGATCAACAGAGAAATCAAAATCAGGATCATCAATGCATATAGGAGATGTAGCAAACTCAGGATTAGGAACGGTTTTGTTTTTCAAAGAGTGTTTTTCAAATATTATCTTAATAGTTTCAGGGTCAGAGCCGGCAAACTCTGTCAGTTCCCTGCATAAATCTTCATCAAGTATATAGTAATCATCATCAAGGAGCCTCTCCTGGAGTTTACTCAATTCAGGAAAATCATAAGTTTCACCAATAGGGTAGCGAGTAACAGGAAGTTCAATTCCATATTTTTCAGCAGCAGCAGTAAGTTGTTTCTCAAGAGCATAACCAAGTGAACTAATATCATCATCAAAAGTAGTAGAAGCATCATCAAGTGCATCAGACATAGTAAAAGATTCAGTAGGAGCATCATGTGGTGGTGGTGAGGTAAACTTACTCATAACAGAGGGTGAATCAAGCGTAGCACTAGTGCTCAGAGCAGTACCTCTTCGTGTAGTGGATCGTAGGATCGGAACCTTGGGGTCACCTTTCTTACCCATAGTGAATAAAGTGCAGCAGGTAGGATACCTCAAGTAGACTTGTAAATATTGCTATGCTCCCTGGCAACGGCGCCAGAAAACGGTACTTGATAACCCTCAACCGTAAGGGATCGAGATAGTCTTTGCGGGTAAGAATAACCCAATTTATTGATTCGACACACGGGGAGCCAAAGAGTATTTATAAGCTTTAACAGTTGAGTTGTCAATTCAACCGCACCTGAAATATACTAACTTGCAACAAAAGATAAGCGGTAACAGTGATATGATAGTGATGATAGTAATAGTAAAAGTAAATAGCAAAAGTAAATAGCAGTAGTAAATGGCAAAAGTAGCAACTAGTGACAAGCAAGGTTTAAAATACTATAGGCTAGGGAGACGAATGGTTGGGTGTTGCATGGATGAGATAGTTTCTAACTTGGGGCACGGCACACGGAAAAGTAATGATCATCTAGGCAAATATCAAACATTAGGCATGTATCCCGTAGGTAGTTGTACGTGCTTGCAATAAGAACTTGCACAACATCTTTTGTCCTACCATCCCGCTACGAACGGGGCCAACAGGAACTAATGGATATTAAGGTGCTCCTGTCAAAGAGCACCGGAACAAAGCAATGAACTCAATGGATACATGTAATCCTCAAACTACGGACCATCCCCTTTGGTGTCCCAAGCTGTCACCTTTGGGATCGCCGGTTCCGAACCGTAACAGGTGCATACAACTCATAGATAGGATCAAGAACACAAATATATTCATGCAAACACATAAGGTTCAGATCTGAAATCATGGCACTCGGGCCCTAGTGTCAAGCATTAAGAATAACAAGTTGTAGCAAAGATGATAAACACCATACTAGATGATAGGCAACATGCCCCCAACAATCTGGCGAACTATTACATGATCTAACTCATCCAATCCCTACCATCCCCTTCGCCTACAGCAAGGGAATTACTCACACATGAAGGGGGAAGTCATGGAGGGATGATGGAGTGGTGATGATGATGACGATGGGGACGATCTCCCCTCTCCGGAGGCCAAATCAGCCTCCAGATTAGCCCTCCTGAAGAAGAACAGAGGGTGGCGGCGGCTCCGCGACGCGAAACAGCGAAAAGGACTTCCGATCTGGGGTTTCTGCCTCGGAGGAAAAAATACGGGCTAAAGTAGGGCACCAGGGGGCGTGGGCCCCACCCAGGCGCCCCCCCCCCCCCC
>LR738710.1:930589398-930642269 GCA_902687465.1 Secale cereale
CCCGGCGCGGCCCAGGGGGGGCGCGCCCACAGGGCGCTTGGGCACCCCCTGGCCCCCCTCTAGCCCCACTTCTGGTATGTTGTTTCTTCGGGTGCGTGGATTTTTCGTGATTTTTCGTGGATTTTTCTGAGATGCTTAAAAATCCGTTTTCCTGCACACAAATAAACCATACAGGCAGCTCTGCTGAAAACAGCGTCAGTCCGGGTTAGTTTAGTCCAAATCATGCAAGAATGAGGTCAAAACAATATCAAAAGTGTTTGGAAAAGTAGATACGTTTGAGACGTATCAGTATCCAATACCCAGGTACTACAAGGAGTACTAGTAAGGTACACATCAATAACATGTATATCAAATATGCTTTGTTGAAGTTGCCATCTTTCTTATCTACCATGTATTTGGGATAGTTCCGCTACCAAGTGACCGTTCCCCTTACAATAGAAGCACTTAGTCTCGAGGTTTGGGTTCAACCTTGGGTTCCTTCATTAGAGCGACAACTGGTTTGCCATTCATGATGTTTCCCTTCTAGTCCTTGCCCCTTTTGAAACCAGTGGTCTTGTTAAGCCATCAACACTTGATGCTCCTTCTTGATTTCTACTTTTGCGGTCATAAGCACTGCTAATAGCTCCGGGATCATCTCCATCCTTTGCATGTCATAGTTCATCACGAAGCTCTAGTAGCTTGGTGATAGTGTCTAGAGAATACCGTCAACCACTATCTCATCTGGAAGATTAACTCCCACTTGGTTCAAGTGATTTTAGCACCCAGACATTCTGAGCACATGCTCACTAGTTGAGCTATTCTCCTCTATCTTGTTGGCAAAAGAACTTGTCAGAGGTCTCATACCTCTCAACACGGGCATGAGCCTGAAATCCCAATTTCATCTCATATGTCTTATGGCGTTCAAAACGCCATTGGAATCCCGATTCTAAGCTATAAAGTATGGTGCACTAAACTATCAAGTAGTTATCAGGACGTGTTTGTCAGGTGTTCATAACATCCATAGAGGACGTTGTAGGGGTTTGCACATCGAGCGGTGCATCAAAGACGTAAGCCTTATGTGTAGCAGGGAGGACACTCCTCGGACTACGGACCCAGTCCGCATCATTGCTTACAATATCTTTCAACTTAGTCTTTCTCTAGGATCGTATTAAACAGGGAGCTACAACGCAAGCTATTGGTCTACGACATAATTTGCCAAGACAACTTAGACTATTGTTCATGACAACTAAAATCATCTAATTAACTCCCACTCAGATAGACATCTCTCTAGTCATCTAAGTGATACATGATCCGAATCAACTAGGTCGTGTCCGATCATCACGTTAGACGGATTAGTCATCAACGGTGAACATCTTTATGTTGATCGTATCTTCTATACGACTCATGTTCGACCTTTCGGTCTTCCGTGTTCTGAGGCCATGTATGTACATGCTAGGCTCGTCAAGTGAACCTAAGTGTATTGCGTGTGTAAATCTGGCTTACACCCATTGTATGCGAACGTTAGAGCCTATCACACCCGATCATCACATGGTGCTTCGGAACAACGAACCTTAGCAACGGTGCACAGTTAGGGGGAACACAATTCTTGAAATTTTAGTGAGAGATCATCTTATTCACTACCGTCGTTCTAAGCAAATAAGATGTAAAACATGATAAACATCACATGCAATCAAATAGTGACATGATATGGCCAATATCATTTCGCTCCTTTTGATCTTCATCTTCGGGGCTCCATGATCATCATCGTCACCGGCATGACACCATGATCTCCATCATCGTGTCTTCACGAATTCGTCTCACCAAACATTACTTCTACTACTATGGCTAACGGATAGCAATAAAGTAAAGTAATTACATGGCGTTTTCAGTGACACGCAGGTCATACAGTAAAATAAGACAACTCCTATGGCTCCTGCCGCTTGTCACACTCATCGACATGCAAGTCGTGATTCCTATTACAAGAACACGATCAATCTCATACATCACATATATATCATTCATCACATCCTTTTGGCCATATCACATCGCACGACACATGCTGCAAGAACAAGTTAGACGTCCTCTAATTGTTGTTGCAAGTTTTTACGTGGCTGCTATAGGTTTCTAGCAAGAACGTTTCTTACCTACGCCAAAAACACAACGTGATATGCCAATTTCTATTTACCCTTCATAAGGACCCTTTTCATCGAATCCGATCCGACTAAAGTGGGAGAGACAAACACCCGCTAGCCACCTTATGCAACTAGTGCATGTCAGTCGGTGGAACCTGTCTCACGTAAGCGTACGTGTAAGGTCTGTCCGGGCCGCTTCATCCCACGATGCCGTCGAATCAAGATAAGACTAGCAACGGCAAGAGAATTGACAAATCGACGCCCACAACTACTTTGTGTTCTACTCGTGCAAGATACTACGCATAGACCTAGCTCATGATGCCACTGTTGGGGATCGTAGCAGAAATCAAAAAAAATCTACGCATAACCAAGATCAATCTATGGAGTAATCTAGCAACGAGGGAGAGGGGAGTGCATCTACATACCCTTGTAGATCGCGATGCGGAAGCGTTGCAAGAACGCAGATGAAGGAGTCGTACTCGTAGCGATTCAGATCGCGGTTTAATTCCGATCTAAGCGCCGAACAACGGCGCCTCCGCGTTCAGCACACGTGCAGCCCGGTGACGTCTCCCACGCCTTGATCCAGCAAGGAGAGAGGGAGAGGTTGGGGAAGACTCCGTCCAGCAGCAGCACGATGGCTTGGTGGTGGTGGAGGAGCGCGGGACTCCAGCAGGGCTTCGCCAAGCACTGCGAGAAACGAGGAGGGAGAGAGGTAGGGCTGCGCCAAGAGATAGAGATCCAATCGTATGTTGGGCAGCCCCAAACCTCAAGTATATATAAGGGGATGGGAGGGGCTGCGCGGCGGCCAGCCCTAGATCCCATCTAGGGGGACGGCCAAGGCAGAGAGGGGGGGGCGCACTACTAGGTGGGCCATAGACCCATCTAAGCCCAGGGTTTCCCCTCCTTCCCTTCTCTCTTTCCCTTGGGCCCTGGTTGGGGGGCGAACCAGCCCACCTGGGGTTGGTCCCCTCCCACACTTGGCCCACACAGCCTTCTAGGGCCGGTGGCCCCACCCAGTGGACCCCCGGGACCCTCCCGGTGGTCCCGGTACGCTACCGATAGCGCCCGAAACTTTTCCGGTGACTAAAACGGGACTTCCCATATATGAATCTTTACCTCCGGACCAATCCGGAACTCCTCGTGACGTCCGAGATCTCATCTGAGACTCCGAACAACATTCCCTAACCACGCATATCTATTCCCTATAACCCTAGCGTCATCAAACCTTAAGTGTGTAGACCCTACGAGCTCGGGAGTCATGCAGACATGGCCGAGACAACTCTCTGGCCAATAACCAACAGCGGGATCTGGATACCCATGTTGGCTCCCACATGTTCCACGATGATCTCATCGGATGAACCACGATGTCAAGGATTCAATTAATCACGTATATGATTCCCTTTGTCGACCGGTATAGTACTTGCTCGAGATTCGATCGTCGGTATCCCGATACCTTGTTCAATCTCGTTATCGGCAAGTCTCTTTACTCGTTCCGTAACACATCATCCCGTTATCAACTCCTTGATCACATTGTGCACACTATGATGATGTCCTACCGAGTGGGTCCAGAGATACCTCTCCGTCACACGTTGTGACAAATCCCAGTCTCGATTCGTGCCAACCCAACAAACACTTTCGGAGATACCTGTAGTGCACCTTTATAGCCACCCAGTTACGTTGTCACGTTTGGTACACCCAAAGCATTCCTACGGTATCCGGGAGTTTCAAAATCTCATGGTCTAAGGAAAAGATACTTGACATTTAGAAAAGCTTTAGCATACGAACTACACGATCTTGTGCTAGGCTTAGGATTGGGTCTTGTCCATCACATCATTCTCCTAATGATGTGATCCCGTTATCAATGACATCCAATGTCCATGGTCAGGAAACCGTAACCATCTATTGATTAACGAGCCAGTCAACTAGAGGCTTACTGGGGACACGGTGTTTGTCTATGTATGCACACATGTATCTGAGTTTCCTATCAATACAATTCTAGCATGGATAATAAACAATTATCATGAACAAGGAAATATAATAATAACCAATTTATTATTGCCTCTAGGGCATATTTCCAACAATAACGGGATCACATCATTAGGAGAATGATGTGATGGACAAGACCCATCTGTTAGCTTAGCATAATGATAGTTTAATTTGTTGCTATTGCTTTCTTCATGTCAAATACATATTCCTTCGACTATGAGATTATCCAACTCCCGGATACTGGAGGAATACTTTGTGCGCTATCAAACGTCACAACATAACTGGGTGATCATAAAGATGCTCTACAGGTATCTCTGAAGGTGTTTGTTGAGTTGGCATAGATCGAGACTAGGATTTGTCACTCTAAGTATCGGAGAGGTATCTCTGGGCCCTCTCGGTAATACACATCACAAGCTTGCAAGCAAATGACTAAGGAGTTAGTCGCGAGCTGATGTATTATGAAACGAGTAAAGAGACTTGCCAGTAACGAGATTGAACTAGGTATGAAGATACCGACGATCGAATCTCGGGCAAGTAACATACCGATGGACAAAGGGAATTACGTATGTTGTCATAATGGTTCAATCGATAAAGATCTTCGTAGAATATGTAGGAGCGAATATGGGCATCCAGGTTCCGCTATTGGTTATTGAACGGAGAGGTGTCTCGGTCATGTCTCCATCGTTCTCGAACCCATGGTGTCCGCACGCTTAACGTTCGTTGACGATATAGTGTTATATGGGTTATATGATTGGTGACCGAATGTTGTTCGGAGTCCCGGATGAGATCACATACATGACGAGGAGTATCGAAATGGTCGAGAGGTAAAGATTGATATATAGGACGATGGTATTTGGACACCAGAAGTGTTTCGGGACGTACCGAGAAGGAATCGGGTCACCGGGAGGGGTTCCGGGCACCCCGCAGCAAGTTATGGGCTAAATGGCCCAAAGGGAGGAACAGACCAGCCCACTATGGGGCTGGTGCTCCCCTCCACTTGTTTGGGAAGCCCTAGGGAAGGAAAAGTGGGAGGGCTAGCCCCTCCTGCCTTTCCCTCTCATGGGAGAAAGGAAAGGGAGGGACGCCACCCTCCCCTGCCTTTCCCCGCGCACCAAATAAGGAAAGAAGGGGGCGCAGCTTGGGAGGGACACCAAGTAGGATTCCTCCTACTTGGGTGCCTCCTTTGGCTCCTCCTCCCTTCCTCCCACCTATATATATGTGGGAGGGGGGCACCTAGCACACACCAGATCAATTGTTAGCCGTGTGCGGCGCCCCCTCCATCGTTTACACCCCCGGTCATATTTTCATAGTGCTTAGGTGAAACCCTGCAAAGATCACTGCAGCATCACCGTCAGCATGCCGTCATGCTGATGGAACTCATCTACTACCTCAACGACTCGTTGGATCAAGAAGGCGAGGGACGTCACCGAGCTGAATGTGTACAGAATGCGGAGGTGTCATGCGTTTGATACTTGATCGGTTGACGTGAGAAGAACTTCGACTACATTAACCGCGTTGTGAAACACTTCCGCTTACGGTCTACGAGGGTACGTAGACACACTCTCCCCCTCGTTGATATGCATCTCCATGGATAGATCATTGCGTGTGTGTAGAATTTTTTGTTTTCCATGCAACGATTTCGAATAGTGGTATCAGAGCCAGATCTATGCGTAGATGATATGCATGAGTAGAACACAAAGAGTTGTGGGCGGTGATAGTCATACTGCTTACAACCAACGTCTTACTTTGATTTGGTGGTATTGTGGGATGAAGCGGCCCAGACCAATCTTACATGTCCACGCACATGAGACCGGTTCCACCGATAGACATGCAACTAGTTTTGTGTAAAGATGGCTGGCGGGTGTCTATTTCTCCTACTTTAGGTTAACCGAATTTGACTGCGGCCGGTCCTTGAAGAAGGTTTAAACACCAAACTTGAGGAAACACCGTTAAGGTTTTATGCGCTAGAAGCCCGTAGCAGCCACGTAAACTTGCAACAACAAAGCAGAGGATGTCTAACTTGTTTTTGCAAGGCATGTTGTGATGTGATATGGTCAAGACATGATGTGAGCAACGTTATTGTATGAGATGATCATGTTTTGTAAAGTTATTGGCAACTGGCAGGAGCCTTATGGTTGTCTCTTTATTGTTTGAAATGCAAACGCCATGTAATTGCTTTACTTTATCACTATGCGTTAGCGATAGTTGTGGAAGCAATAGTTGGCGAGACGACCACGACGCAACAATGGAGATCAAGCTGTCGAGCCAGTGACGATGGAGATCATGACGATGCTTCGGAGATGGAGATCAAAAGCACGAGATGATGATGGTCATATCATGTCACATATTTTGATTGCATGTGATGTTTATCTTTTTCTGCATTTAATTTTGCTTAGTACGGCGGTAACATTATAAGATGATCCGTTCACTAAATTTCAAGGTAAAAGTGTTCTCCCTAAGTATGCACCGTTGCTACAGTTCGTCGTGTTGAGGCACCACGTGATGATCGGGTAAAATAGACTCTACGTTCACATACAATAGGTGCAAGACAGATTTGCACATGCGGAATACTTGGGTTAAACTTGACTTGGGTTAAACTTGACGAGCCTAACATGTACATACATGGCCTCAGAACACTGGAGACCGAAAGGTCAAACGTGAATCATATAGTAGATATGATCAACATAGAGATGTTCACCATTGATAACTACCCCATCTCACGTGATGATCGGACATGGTTTAGTTGATTTGGATCACGTATCACTTCGATGACTTGAGGGATGTCTATTTAAGTGGGAGTTCTTTAGTATTTTGATTAATTGAACTTAATTTATCATGAACTTAGTGATGATAGTTTTTGCATATCTATGTTGTAGATCAACAGCTCGCGATATAGCTCCTATATATTTTGATATGTTCTTAGAGTAAAGTTGAAAGATGATAGTTGCAATGATGCAGACTGGGTCCGTGATCTAAGCTTTATCCTCATTGATGCACAAAATAATTTTGTCCTTGATGCACCGCTAGGTGACGGACCTATTGCAGGAGCAGATGCAGACATTATGAACATTTGACAAGCTCGGTATGATGACTACTTGATAGTTTAGTGCGCCATGCTTTATGGCTTAGAACTTGGACTTCGAAAATGTTTTGAACGCCACGAAACATATGAGATGTTCCAAGAGTTGAAATTGGTATTTCGGACTCATGACCATGTCCATAGGTATGAGACCTCTAACAAGTACTTTGCCTACAAGATGGAGGAGAATAGCTCAGCTAGTGAGCATGTACTCAGAATGTGTGGGTACTACAATCGCTTGAATCAAGTGGGGGTTAATCTTTCAGATAAGATACTGATTGACAGAGTTCTCTAGTCACAATCAGCAAGCTACTAGAACTTTGTGATGAACTATAATATGCAAGGGATGACGAAAACAATTCCCAAGCTCTTCGCGATGCTGAAATAGATGAAGGTAGAAATCAAGAAAGAGCATCAAGTGTTGATGGTTAACAAAACCAGTAGTTTCAAGAAAAAGGGCAAAGGACAGAAAGGGAACTTCAAGAAGAACAGCAAACAAGTTGCCGCTCCCATGAAGAAGCCCAAAGCTAGACCCTAGCCTGAAACTGAGTGCTTCTACTATAAAGGAAATGGTCATTGGAAGCGGAACTGCCCAAATACTTGATGGATAAGAAGGATGGCAAAGTGAACAAAGGTATATTTGATATACATGTTATTGATGTCTACTTTACTACTGTTCATAGTAGCCCCTGGGTATTTGATAACGGTTCAGTTGCTAAGATTAGTAACTCGAAATAGGAGTTACAAAATGAACATAGACTAGTTGAGGGCGAGGTGACGATGTGTGTTGGAAGTGATTCCAAGGTTGATAAGATCACCATCGCATACTCCCTCTACCTTCGGGATTAGTGTTGAACCTAAATAAATTTTATTTGGTGTCCGCGTTGAGCATAAGTATGATTGGATCATGTTTATTGCAATACGTTTATTCATTTAATGCATAGAATAATTGTTGTTTTGTTTACATGAGTAAAACTTTCTATGGTCATACACCCAATGTAAATGGTTTATTGAATCTCAATCGTAGTAATACACATATTCATAATATTAATGCCAAAAGATGCAAAGTTGATAATGATAGTGCAACATACTTGTGGCACTACCCTTTTGGTCATTTTGGTCATACTTATGGCACTGCCATTTTTTTAATTTTTCATTTCATGAAGAGTTATAGGCGATTAGGGTTTCCGGCGCTGCTGGCGGCGGCATCAATGCACGAAGATGGCGAGGCCTTGGGATCCGGTGAAGAGGGGCGGCTCCTCCCAGGAGGGGTGCGCTAATGAAGGAAGCAAGTGGTTCCCACAAAGGGCCCTTCTCGATGTGTAGGAGATGCGTGCCCGTGCTCGGGTGTTAGTAATGAAGATGAAGACGAGGAAGCCAGATCTCAAGAGGCCACCAAGGCCAGCCGATGGTGGTCTACTCCCGATGATAAAGGAGATGAGAGAGAGGTGGTGGGATCTAATGGAGAAAGGAGATGGAAGTCGCATGGATGAAGAGAAGGAAGGATCAAGGAGGCAAGGGAGCCAAAAGCACGACGAGGAGGAAGGGGATAGCCATGTGGAGATCAAGATGCTACACAAGGAAGACAATGAGGAGAACTTTGGAAAGATCGTGCCAGAAAGGAAGGACTGTAATGGCGTGACAGAGAAGGATATGCTCGAGATCCACGACGACCGGAAGGTAATCCGTACCTCAGGTAAGTGGCTTGAGTTCCTGTGTATTGTTGAGAAATCAAGGAAGGCCGGATTGGGGATTGAAAGAATAATGAAGCGGACGAAATATCTGCTGCGGCTGAACGTGTCCTACCATGTCAAGATATGGTACCACGAGAGGAATCCATGGAAGGATACAGGACAGATAGGAAAGCTTGGGATGGAGAGATGTAAGGAGGAAGGAGATAAAACTAACACTAAAACGGAAGAGAATCAAGTGTGTACAAAGGAATCCTCCTGGCAGTCCATGGTAGGTCGAGGGCAAGCTAATAGGATAAAAGGGCAAATGATAGAAACAGCGCTTCCACGCAAACAAAAAACCCAAACACCACAAGCTTCGGGAGAGATGGCAGGTAACCAGACTCACGGTGCAGGGAAGAACAAGGCCATGGAAGTGAAGGAGGGAAGCGACATGGGGGAGAATGCGACACCACTGGTTCATCCCCATGGCAGGGGCGTGGAGGAGAGAGATGGTGATGGTGCGGAAGCAGCACAGTCATGCCCAAAAGGTACGAAAGAAAAAATACAAAAGTAACAAATGGTGACAACGGCGGACTGACAAAAACGAAGAATCCTCGCGACCACTGCGCCCACCGGAGATCTCCCACTAAGCTCCTAGATTTTGAAGCACCGGTACCAATCAACACCTTTAATAAGGGATGCGACTATGACGACGATGCTGCCAAGGGTTTCCTCCGGTACGCGACGAGGAGAGAGGAAGGGTAGCCCCCGACGTCCTCCAGGAAAGGTCCGGCGGCACCCTCATGCACCATCGCGTCGGTGTTGGCCAGGATGACAAGGATTTCTCCCAATCCCAACCTTCACCTCAGGCGCCACATGCGTCATGATGTTGAAGAAGGATGGTGGGAACACCAACTCGAAACTGACAAGACATTGCACCAAATCATTCTGTAACATTGGTATGATTTCTGGATCAATTACCTTCTGAGAGATTGCATTGAGGAATGCACATAGCTTCACAATGGCTAATCGAATGTTTTCCGGTAGAAGCCCCCTCAATGCAACCGGAAGCAGTTGCGTCATAATCACGTGGCAGTCATGAGATTTTAGGTTCTGAAACTTTTCCTCTACCATATTTATTATTCCCTTTATATTCGACGAGAAGCCAGACGGTACCTTAATACTGAGCAGGCATTCAAAGAAGATTTCCTTCTCTTCTCTGGTAAGAGTGTAGCTGGCATGACCCTGATGTATGCCGTCTTTTCCTTGCATACGTTGCTGGTCCTTCCGTGCCTCTGGTGTATCTTTTGTCTTCCCATACACGCCCAAGAAGCCAAGCAGGGTCACGCAAAGATTCTTCGTCACGTGCATCACGTCGATTGCGGAGTGGACCTCTAGGTCATTCCAATAGGGAAGGTCCCAAAATATAGATTTCTTCTTCCACATGGGTGCGCGGCCGTCAGCGTCATTCGGAACAGGATGTTCGCCGGGACCCTTTCCAAAGACTACCTTCAAATCCTTGACCATATCATGTACATCAACACCAGTTCGGTGGCGAGGCTTCGTCCGGTTACCCCCCTCACCTTTGAAATGCTTGCCTTTCCTTCTTACGGGATGCCTGCTCGGAAGAAATCGACGATGTCCGAGGTACACATTCTTTCTACAATTATCCAAATATATACTGTCGGTATCATCCAAACAATGCGTGCATACGCGGTATCCCTTGTTTGTCTGTCCTGAAAGGTTACTGAGAGCAGGCCAATCATTGATGGTAACGAACAACAACGCCTTTAGATCAAATTCTTCATGTCTGTGCTCATCCCACGCACGTACACCTTTTCCATTCCACAGATGTAAGAGTTCTTGAATTAATGGCCTTAGGTACACATCAATGTCGTTGACGGGTTGCTTAGGGCCTTGGATGCACACTGGCATCATAATGAACTTCCACTTCATGCACAACCAAGGAGGAAGGTTATACATACATAGAGTCACAGGCCAGGTGCTATGGTTGCTGCTCTGCTCCCCAAAAGGATTAATTTCATCTGCACTTGGACCAAACCATATGTCCCTTGCGTCACCTCCAAACTCCTCGCTGTTGTACTTTCTCTTGATTTTTCTCCACTGCGACCCGTCAGCGGGTACTCTCAACTTTCCGTCTTTCTTACCGTCTTCTTTATGCCATCCCATCGCCTTGGCATGCTCTTTGTTTTGGAAGAAACATTTCAACTGTGGTATTATAGGAGCATACCACATCACCTTGGCAGGAATCTTTTTCCTGGGGCGCTCGCCCTCGACATCACCAGGGTCATCGCGACTGATCTTATAGCGCAATGCACCGCATACAGGGCACGCATTCAAATCCTCGTACTCACCCCGGTAGAGGATGCAGTCATTAGGGCATGCATGTATCTTTGCACCTCTAACCCTAGAGGGCACACAACCTTATTTTCTTCATACGTACTCTCGGGCAATTTGTTGTCCTTTGGAAGCATCTTCTTTAACATTACCAGCAACTTTCCAAATCCCTTGTCAGATACACCATTCTCTGTCTTCAATTGCAGCAATTCTAGTGTGGTGCCCAGCTTTTTCTTGTCAGCTTCGCAATTTGGGTACAACAATTTCGTGTGATCCCCTAACATTCGCTTCAACTTTAGCCTCTCCTTTTCAGTTGTCCAGTTTTTCTTTGCATTGGCAATGGCCCGACGTAGATCATCAGCAGGCTCATCTGATGCCTCTTCTTCAGCTTCTTGCCGCATTGCCGGCTCAGCTTCTTCCCCCATTGTTGTACCATCATATTCAGGGAACCCATGGCCAGGATAGCTGTCGTCGTCCTCTTCTTCTTCATTGTCTTCCATCATAACCCCTCTTTCTCCGTGTTTGGTCCAAACATTATAGTGGGGCATGAAACCGGACTCAAACAGGTGGACGTGAATGGTTCTTGAGTTAGAGTAATTGTGATCATTCTTATAGCCAGCACATGGACAAGGCATAAAAAACCATCCGCCTGCTTGTTTGCCTCAGCCGCATTCAGAAAAGTATGCACACCATTACTGAACTGGGAAGAGAATCGGTTATCGTACATCCATTACCGGCTCATCTTCATTACACAACACTGAAAATACCAAATTAATACAAGTTCATACATAAAGTTCATACAACACTTAAATGCAACATACAAATAACTCTCTAGCTAAAGCATTTAAATGCAACAACAAATGCGATCAAGATCGCAACTAAGGTAACAATTGATCCAACTGCATAATGATACCAAGCCTCATTATCAATGGCATATTTTCTTATCTTCCTAATCTTCAAGCACATTTTCTCCATCTTGATCTTGTGATCATCGACGACATCGGCAACATGCAACTCCAATTCCATCTTCTCCCCCTCAATTCTTTTTAATTTTTCTTTCAAATACTCGTTTTCTCTTTCAACTAAAGTTAACCTCTCGACGGATATCAAAACCATGGCACTATGTATAACAAACAACGTACGGGTAAGATAATTATGCCAGTAACTATATATCTAAATCACACAAACATGATTTTTTTATATAAAAAGATAAGAACAAGAGGCTCGTCACAAGGTGGTGTCGGTGACAGGACGGTGCGGACGATCGACGGTGGTTAGGATGGAGACGGGAAGACACTAAGTAAACCACACCTACAATTGCAAACTAAGAGTTATTTTGAGCTCAAATTGCATATAAATCAAATAAACTACCACATATAATTCCTCCCAAATTACTAAAACCCACAAATTAATGACTATATAAAGCATTGCAAGAGCTAATCTAGCAATGAGAGATGAAAGGACAAAGTTTCTTACCTTTGTGATCACTTGGATGGATGGGGTGCCTTCAAATCTTCACAATTTTTGGCAAAAATGGAGTGTGAGCTCGAGGGTAGTGGGGAAGAACAGAGAGGAGAGAGGAAAGTGGAAAAACAGAGCGAGCTCGGGTGGACGACGGGTTTATGTAGGATGACCTTTAGTACCGGTTCGTGGCAAGAACCGGTACTAAAGGTGCTGGAAGGGCCCCGGTCTGACAACATCCTGCCACCACTCTCTTTAGTACCGGTCCGTGGCATGAACCGGTGCTAAAAGTTCGGCACAAACCGGTACTAATGACACCGGCCCGCCTAGCCGTTGGAACCGGCACTAATGGTCACATTAGTGCCGGCTCATATCCAAACTGGGACTAATGAGCTGAACATTTGACCCTTTTTCTACTAGTGCCTCGGGCGCTCCGGAGCTCGCCACCAAACCGACCATCACCCTGTGCCAACACGGTCTTGAAGGTTCCCACGCTGTCTCACCGCGGCACCGCGAAGTAGGGCCTGCACAACGAAGAGGAGGAGCCGGGACAAGGAGCAGCAGCACCGCCAACACACGGGAGGGCCCAATCTCCACCGTCATCTACGAGATTCGACCGGATGCAACAACACGAGCATACTAGGAACCGAGTTGCTGCTGAACTGTATTTAGGCCTTGTAGGACGCCCTCAAGACCCCCCTGACCAGCTCCAGATTGCCAATTTTTTTGCACAACTTGGTCATAGTCTTCTTGAGTCTGCCAGACAATCACATATCGATAGGGCCGCTGACGAACAGGCCATTTATTCGGTTGTTCTCGTCTTAGTTCTGCTACCACATAGCAATGATTAGAAGCTATTGAACTAATATGTTTGACACAGGTATAATCAAATAATTGCATAATTTCATGATTGGCCAAAGCCAGATCTAAACGAGCTTTTACATTTGAATTTCCCTGCTGTCTATTGTCCCATGTAAATGGAACTCCTCGCCAACCTATGTCTTGAAAGGAGCAAAAATCAATTACATCACAGAAGGTTTGCATCTGCCACGCCGGTCTTGTATGTACACTGAAGTGCTTATCAGCATACATAGTTTCATTAAAATCGCACATGCAAATCCACCCTCCATGTCTTATTCCGTGTAACGTATGCAAGAACTCCCAGCTTTGGTATCTGTTTTCTGCTCGAGGTTCTCCGTAAAAATCAGTGAAGCGCCAAGGAGATTGATCAATATCTTTCCTCCTCACCATCACATCAATATGTGCTTGGCTATAGTTCTTCAGATCAGCATGTAACTCCTCTGTCCAGAATAAGCCAATACCACCACTCAAACCGTCACTGTCCATAGCGAAACAGCGGGTAAAAAACCTAGTAGACCTTTCATATTTTCCACACGTTTACCCCTAATCTTGGTCTCCATGACGAAGACAAAGGAGGGACCTTCCTGCTTCACAATCTTGCGAAGCTCCCGAACTATCGAAAGGTTCCCAAGACCCCGACAGTTCCAGCTCATGGCATTCGTTGGCTCGGGCAGGGCTGAGTCGCAGTTCAGCCTGGACATGCCGAGCAGGCTTTTCGGCCTGCTCGTGGCCGGTTAAGGACCGGACTGTACGGTCCAGGACCGCTAGAAAATTCGGTCGGTCCGAGCTCTGAAAATCGGCCCGTAACACATCCGGTCCGGTCCTGTTTTTAACCGGGCTGACCGAGCGGACCGAGAAGCGGCCCAAGGCCCAGGCGCCCCACAGTCCAACTCATGTTCGTTGCTGGGGCACGGCGCACCCCCAGTCGATCCATTCTATCCTCCCAGTCCCGCCGCACACCGAAGACAGAGCCGCCACCTCTAGGTCAAAGGCGACGGCGCCGTCGGACGACCTCGCCCCATCCAGCCGTCCCTCTCCAATCTCCATCGCCACCTTGATCTCTCCTACCACGCCATCGTCACCTTGCTCTTGTCCGAGCTGGATGAGCACGAGTACGCCGGTGACGCAGATCAAGCAGCAGGGACGCAACCCGCACGTTGTTGGTCCCGCCTCCCCTGGTTCCTTGCCGAGCGCGACGAAGAGGAAGGAACTCAGGTAACCTCGTCCTCGACTATCTCATCCTCTGTAGTTTGTCCTCTGTTTTAGGTATAGGTTGTTGTTTATTTCATGATTGATGTACACTTGCTTGTACCGATGAAGTGATGAGGTAGAGGTAGATGTTTAGGTTGCTGCTTTATTGTTGATAGATCTACACTTACAGATGAAATGATAAGTTATAGGCTGAATGAGGCAGAGATAGATGTTCCTATTTTATGCAATGTGCTTCTTTTTGTAGAGAATGGTGAAGGGGAAGGGGAATGAGAAGGAAAAAGCGCTTGGGAAGGAGAAGGATAAGGGCAAGCTGAAGGCAAAGGAGAAGAGCTTAAGTTACTTAATTAGGCAACAATCGCCGCTGCCTCCGCCGGTTCGGAAGACGGGCAAGCCGCCGAAGCCGATTAAGAAGGCAAAAGACTATACGAATGCCCCAATCGCAGATTTGATTTGTAGGGTACAAAAACACCTTCCGCCGCCTCCGCGTCTCCCCGACCGCACCGGCGCTGGCGTGCGTGCTGCGGAAGCTGCTGCCTCCGGCTCCGCAACCAACTTTGAGCTGGCTCATGCATCTACTATGGTATGCTTGTTTTACTTGATGATGGATGTAGCCATATTCACATATATCCATATAGGTACTGTTTTTTCTTATTTGTGTGCTCATGTGTGTTAGGTGTCAGAGGAGGAAGAGGACAAGGACGATGAGGAATACGAGGAATTTGTTGTCCCGCCTGAAGGTGATTATATGTCGGATTCCGACGAGGATACGTCGGATGGGTACAAGGAAACAGATGCTGAACTAGAAGCCGAAGGCGGTGATGATATGTCCGATGAAGAAATTGTGCATGTTGTTTCCAGTGATGAGGAGGCAAGAGAAAGGAACAAGAAAAATACCAAGAGGCCAAGAGCCAATGCTCCTGTTAAAGTTTGGGTCCATTTTCATAAGGATAAGAGGCCATCAAAGAAGCACCTTGGAAAGCTTGTGTTGAAGGCATGTTGCAATTATTGTGAGTCTGAATATGCATATAAACAAGGTGGTAGCACCTCAACTCTTAGAAGGCATCACAAAGTGTGTAAGAATTACAAGAACAAGAAAGCTAGGGAAGCCATCCAAGCAACTCTTTTCTTCCGAAAAACCAATGCTCCAACAATGGACCATTCCATTGAGTATGACCAAGGAATAATCAAAGAGCTTGTTGCGAAGATGATATGTGTGCATGAGTATTCATTTAGAATGGTTGAACATAAGTGGTTCAACATTCTAATGAAGAGCATGAATCCAAATTATCAACCCATTGGAAGGAAGGCAATAAAAAGTGAGTGCATGCAGGTTTTCCATAGAGAAAAAGAGGTGCTTAAATCCCTCCTAAAGGGTGTGGACTCAATTAGCCTAACAACAGATTTGTGGACAAGTAATCAGACCATATCTTACATGTGTGTGGTTGCACATTATATAGATGAGGATTGGAAGATGCAAACTCGTGTGCTTGCTTTCATAGAGTTGGATCCTCCTCACTCTGAAAATGTCATTGCTGATGCTCTCTATGCTTGTGTGACCGAATGGAAGATTGAGAACGAAAACACGTCCGTCACACTCGACAATGCTTCTAACAATGATGGTGCCGTTGATGCTTTGAAGGCAAAGTTCTTGGTTCGTAGAGGTATGCTTGCTATTTTTTAACATATGCTTGATGTTTTTGATCCGTATGCTCATATAGAAGTTGAATATAGATAAGGAGTTGAACATATGCTTGTGGAGTTGAACATATGCTTGCTGTTTTTGACTTGTATGCTCATATGAGAGGTATGTTCGCTGTTTTTAACTTGTATGCTCCTATTCTTTTGCGGGTGCGGACTTCGATGCCCAATATTTCCATGTCCGTTGTTGTGCACACATCCTCAATTTGGTGGTGCAAGATGGGACAGATTGCTTGGACCCTTTGATAAAGAGCTTGAGACAGACGGTGAAATATTTTAAGAGGTCACCTTCTCGTCTCAAAGCATTTGTGGACACTTGCAAAAGCTTAGGTTTCCCGGTTGGTAAGCGTTTGCACCTAGATTGCAAAACAAGATGGAGTTAAACCTATAAGATGATTAAAACTACCCGTAAGTACAAAGGAGCCTTGACCTCTCATGCGGGTTCCGATGCCAACTATGCTTGGGCGCCATTAGAAGCAGAATTTGAACATGTGCTTGTTATTTTTAACTCATATGCTTGCTACCATCTTTGATACAAGGTACAAGATGAATTACATAGAGTGGGCCTTTGGAGAACTTTATGGACCGATGAGATGTAAACATGAGTTCGACCTTGTAATGGAAGAGTTGGAGACCTTGTATGACAAATGTGTGGCCCAAGATAATGGAGGTGGAGCAGAAGTAAGTGCATCTTTGTCTACAAGCATCCCAATTCAAGCTGGGTATGAGTCCTTCTTATCAGCCCGTTCAACACAAATATCAAAGAGTGAGCTTAGAAATTATCTAGAGGATAAATTTGAGCCTCCCAAAGTTCCTCTTAATCTTCTTGGCTGGTGGAAGGTACATGCTCCTAGGTACCCAATGATGGCAAAGATAGCAAAAAAGTTCCTCACTATCACGGCTACCTCTGTCTCATCGGAATCAACCTTTAGCACTACCGGAAGGATTTTAGGTATGTCAACTTATCCTTTTAAACTTTGGATATGAAATTGTCAACTTCTCACCCTTGAACTAACATTTTCAACTTGTGTTGTATTAGATGACTATAGGAGTTCTCTGAAACCCTCTACGGTGGAGGCCTTGGTTTGTAGTGCAAGTTATATCAAGGGTTCACACGTCGACTTGAATGTGTTGGTATGTTTGCTATTTTCTCTTTAAATTTTCTTTGTATTTTGTTTGTCATATGTGATGTGAAAATTTGGCTATGTAGCCGAGGGAGGATGAGGAGGATGAGGATGTTGAGACCGTAAAGCTACCCTCCTAAAGTGCTATTTTGGAGATGGATGCCAAAGAGATCTTCTCGTGTGGATGCTACTTTTGCATTTGTGTTAATGTTGGACTTGCATACTGTCATTGCAAGTTTGAAGATGAACCATTCATTCGTGTATGTTTGAAACCACTCATTTGTGTTATGTTGGAACTTGAAATTGTTATGAACTGTGAAATGTCATTGCAAGTTTGTAATCATGCCGTTCAATGATGATATGAACTCATTTGACTTGTGGACGTGATACATGCCGTTTGTTGCTGTTAAAATTTTGTGTTTTGATGTACAAATTTTTGGTGTATCCATTTGCTTTACAAATTAAAAGAGCTGCCTAAAGTGGCAAAATGCTCACTACGCGAGGCAACAACCGGTCCAAAGGAAATTCATAAGTTGTTTCTCAAGCTGACTGCTTGTTCTGCTACAAATAAATCAACCCAGCGTCTTCTTTAGCTAGCTTGCATGCACTGATTCAGATGAATCGATCTAGCTGCCTACTTGCTAGCTTGCACGTACTCAAATCAATCGATCCAGCTACTAGCTAGTGTACTAGCTTGCATCGTACTGCATGAAAATGAATCGATCCAGCTGCCTGCTACTGTGCTAGCATCACATACTGCTTCAAATGACAGATTCAGTTCTCGGTCCATTCGGTCCTCTCGGGCCTCACCGAGCTGGACTACTGCCGGTCCGGTCTTGAGAAAGCGGACCGCTCGGCAGCTCGGTCCGGTTCGGTCCGGACCGGCTGCGGCCGGTCCAAAGCACGGCTCGGTCAAAGACCGGACCGGCCCGGACCGCGTCCAGCCTGACTCGCAGTACCCGCCGATGAACCGGAATTTTCTGGGGTAGGACGCTTCTTCTTGGCCTCTCGCTCGACCATTGAATCCTCATCAGCGGTACCAACTTTGTCAGCATCAACATTCTGTTGGTTACTCGGCGCTAAGGCCGGATCACCAATATGTGCTTTGTCCGTTATCAAAAGTGGCTGCTGAACCTTCCTGTAGTACTGCTTCCGTTCTCCCCCTCCTTTGCGTTTATATTTCTGTTACTTTTAACTGGAGAATTAACCCTGGCAGTACCTTTCCCCACGTACTTGACTGAGCCGTACTTTGTTTCTTATTACTGGAAGTACTCTGCTCCTTGGCCGGTGTATCACTAGAGCTTGGTCTCTTACGTTCATCAGGCGGACGAAGTCCTTTCCCAAAAGGCAGATCCCCGTTAGCATCTCTTAGTACCTGACGTTGGACAGAACATATCTGCATGACCCAATCTACCACAAGAGAAGCAAAAGTGTGGTATATTTTCATACTGAATATCATACGCATTCGTACTCTTCCTCTTTGCAGAGTCAATCAAGATCCATCGCCTTAATGGCTTCCCAACATCCAGTGTGACTCTTGCTCTCAAGAATCCACCAGCATGGGAGTGCACAGAAGTCGCATGTTTATCAATCTAGCCAACTATCTCTTTCCCCAGGTATCGTTCCGTATATTATACGGCAGATTAACAACTCTCGCCCAGACCTTAAGGCTTTCAAACATGAGCTCCGACGGCCTCATGCAATCGACAAACTCAGACAGAATTACAGCGTTCTTGCTAATGTGCCATGGAGAGCCTTCCCACACACGATCATGGTCACGTTGTGTGGCGAGCTCAGCAATGAAAGTGTTCTCCCCAACCGATCTGAAAATCTAGCCTTTAGGATTACCCCAAGCAGGTCGGAGGGCATTGGCGATGGTCTGGATATGTAGGATGTTGCGGTGAAGAGCCCTCCCTGCCACCATCCACTTTCGCACCTCCTCCTCATCGCGATCATCTATCACCAAAGGAGTTGCTTCTTCCTCCGTGATGTCGAGCTTTCGCAGTGTTTCCACGAGAGGAGCCCTTGCCGTCTTGGGTGACAGGGGCCCCTCCCCTCATAGACCTCCGTGGTCAGATGGCTCGGCCATCCTCACCGCCGGTGCAACAGCGAACTCGCCTGGCCGATCCGATCTGCCAGCGCCGTCTGGTCCTCGCAGGCAAACCCTAATCGCCTCGCACGGACGTTTCGGATTTTCCCGCAGGAAAAAAAGTATCAAAAGATCAGAGGGTACTGTGAGCACTAATATATCTCTAGAATATACAATTATACACTGAAATACAGAAGGAATAGGCGGTTAGCCGGTGCCCACCTCTGGTACTTCCATTGGTTTTGCCTTACTCCAATTGGCTTCGTGCTATTATACAACCTTCAGCTGAAAATATGGTAATGCACCACCATAAGTCGCATTAATTGCATCACGAGCTTAATCATGCAACATTCCAGTTTGTCCTGGATTTTGCGAAATCTAACTTCCTGTAAAGTGTCACGAGCTTAATCATGCAACATTCCAGTTTGTCCTGGATTTTGCGAAATCTAACTTCCTGTAAAATGTGACATCAAAAGGGGTGCTTCAAATAATTCCTGTCGGTTCACCGTCAGGCATTCACGTATTTCCCTGTCGTTTATTCCTGGCAGATTTTTCCTGTCGGTTGACCGACATGAATTATTTTCCTGACGGTAATCACCAATTTCCTGTGGGTTTCTGGCCGTGGGAAAAGTACAGTTTCTGGTAGTGATATTTCAATGGACTTCATGGGCTGAGTGTGTTGTACTCATCTAATTGGCCCCCCTGATTTTAACTGGTGGGGGGCCGTCCCACTTAATCAAATCACAGTCACTGATCTTTCATTAGCCTTGTAAAACCTCCGTAGAGGCCCGTGTGTGTAGCATCGCTCCCAAACGGACCATATGAAAAAGAACTAGTTCTGTTTGGAGACGATAGGCAACAACTTACAGTGCAGATGGTAAGCCCTAATAATTTGGGGTTTATGTTTAAAGAGCAAGGGAGATATTAACTAAAAGGAGAAGACCATGGATATAGAAAGATCAGTCACCTGCAGGCTGCAGCCTTGGAAATATATGCAGACGATTTGGGTGCAGAAGCATGGTGCTATGATTAGACTCTGCTGCCAGCATATATTAGCGCAGATCATCGTCGCTGTAAGAGACAATAAAAAGAGAGATGGATCGGAACATGTCCATCTGGTAGCTACTACCTACTGCTTGAACAAAACAGAAATCAACAGCTCACCTGTCGCTTGTGGTCCCTATTGATGCCTCTTGTGAGCTCTCTCCCGCTGCAGGCCCCTGAACGGATGACTTCTCTGTGCTTCTAGTTGTACAGTGGATCCTTCGTGGAGGTCTAGGTCATGGAAGCTTCGTTCATAGTAAAGTCGCAGCACGGGATGGTTGGGGTGTGCATTGACTTCACCTTGCAGCACACCAAGCCTCACCACTTTACTATAGCAACCAAGGGAAATCTCCTTGAGATTTCGAAGGTGTTTGATATCAATAAGCCCCAAAGGCAAACTGCAGGCTCTAATTTCTACCTTTTCTAACTGTGGTGAGGTGTCCCTTCTCGAATACAAACCCACTAAGTTGCTCCAGCCACCTAATATCAAGTCTCCCGAGATTTCGGAATGTTTCTGCTCGGAAAACCAGTTTCTCTCGAACATAAGAATCCCGATCAAGACGAAGGACCATGAGCTTGGGCAGTGTGCCCAGTATTTTCAGGCTTTTATCTCCATCCTTCAGATTGCTCGACCCTAAGTCAACCTTTACCAAATGTAGCAGATCCCCAAACCAGACAGGAATCTCTCCAAGATCAGCACGCAAAGTCAGCTTCCTCAAGAGATGGGGAGGGGAGGAAACAGACTGCAGCCACTTAAGTTGGACAGACGACCAGTCCAGGCCATGTGTATGAGCTTCATAATGACTGGACGCAGATCCGGACTAAATAAAGGAGTGAACAGAATAGGCATACAGAATGCGGACATTAACCAGATCATGGGGTATAGTAAGTATAAATTGCCATCTACACTATCTATGCTGCAACGGTGGCTACGAAGGCTTTGTAGTTTAGTGATCTCAGTCGGTGGTGATGTGATATGACTGTCTCTGATGTGCAAAGTCTGCAAGCCTTGTAGTTTCCCTATGGTTCTTGGGATCTTGTAAATAGGGTTTTCACCTTCATATAAATACCCAAAATTGACATATTTCAAATGACGTAACAGCCTATGGTGCTTATATCTTTTTGTTTGATTACAAGTTGGGCCGACCAAGATGATACCATGTAAACGGGATAGTTTGCAATACAATATATGTAGTATTGATGGGGTGCCGGTGCACGCATATATAATTATAGGGTATGCCTCTATCTCAACTATACAGTAGTAGGAGGTGGGCCACAACTCCAATATATCACGCGCTGGGATAAATGTAATTGATTCTTTTCATTTATTTCCTTGTACAAAGAATGTAGCTCGTTTGAAGGTATATACATGCAACCTTACTCCTTTCTGTGGATACGATATGTATGCACGTACTAATTTCTTGGCTATGTGACTTTTTTGCGTGTACTTGAGAATTTTGGAACGATGGTCTATACTCACAAAATTCTGGATGTGCTACAGTCAAATTTATTTTGGGTATATTATATTTATATGGGTATACCATCTTGGGTATATCATATTCCGGGTATATAATATTTATTTTGAGTATATCATATTTAATTTGGGTATATAAATTCCAAAAATTATACCTAGGACAAATTTGGAGTATATATATTCCAAATATGATACTGCGGGTATATCATTTATTTGGTGCATCATATTTATTATCATCTTGAGGGATATCATATTTAATTTGAGCATGTAAATTACGAGCATGATACCTAGGACAAATTCTTACGACATACATGTCAAATTTATTTTGAAGTATCCGCATACTCATAATATTTTTGGGTATATACATTGCGTCTTGTTACTAGGTATTTATAACTCGGGCATGTATCAGTGATTTGGAGTACGTCCACCATTTATGTCGCGGTATACACATACTCATACTCATAATACTTCTAGGTATATACATAGCATATCTACGTACATTCTCATGACATGTCGAGGTATCTACATACTCATGAGCCGGCATATCATCTTGAGATTTACGAAGTCACCGTAGGCGCCTCGTCGTCGACGGGAACGTCTCCTCCCACTGAAAGCACATCGCCGGAAATCCTAAAATAAATTCAGGAATAATGCGAGCACCAGGATTTGAACCCTGGTGGGTTGGGGATACCACTGTCCACCTAACCATCTCAACCACAGGTTGGTTCACTACTCATGATATTTCTGGGTATATTCATTACGTCATGTTAATAGGTTTGAGATCTACGTACATTCTCATCATATGCTTGCGTATGTTCATATTTTCATTAGACATCATATTTGGAAATGAATTATTGCTAGGAAATCAGTCTAATTAATTTTTTGGCAAACAATCATTGACCGTGAAGGGTAGCAGTGCATGCAAATGAAAAATGGAAAGCTATTATTTCATGAATTGCATGCCATGCGCTACTAAAAATCAATTGCCATAATGGACCTAGGTGCCCAGGCACCTAGGTGCCCCAAACTATATATATGCATCAGGTCGTGGAAATTGTAGAAAAAGAAATAAAGAAGAAAGAGGGCACGACAAGGGCCCTTGGCTATCAGGTTTGTGTGCACGTGTGTTCATCGTATTTTGATGTAATCGATCTTGTGTGCGTGAATTTTCAACAACAGGCCCATCACCCATGGACGGCCCTGAGGAGCATGAGTTCAGGAAGCGTCCTAGTAATTTCATGGTTTTACCTATCTTGAGTTCGCTACCCACTAGACAAATCTTGACCAAATGCATCAAACTACCAAACGAAGCACACGAACAACAACAACAACAACAACAACAATAGCAACAACGACAACCATAGCTCACGAGGAGCACAACAACAACACAAAGAAGACAACACAGCACGTTGTGCAAGAGGCAACAGAACACCAACTCGGCTACAGTGATCTCGAATACCGAACCAGCCACCGGAGTTAATCAATCTCCATCTTCATCAAACCAAGCAAGGCGGGTGACTCAACAATGGCCGTCCGGTTGCCACCCAACAACACCTCTCAAAGAGCGGAAGATGCGTCGCACAGGAACAAGATGATCCAACAAGAATCAACGACTTTAGATGGAGATGTCACAACAAATCGCCACTTGATTGAGAACCCAGACCATACCTTCTGAGCACCAACAAATAAACCACCGTTTGCCCTCGCCGTCCCTCTGACTCCTCAATTGACAGCCGCGCCCATTAGAACCGGCTACGCGGGCTGCCGTTGTCCTTCACAATTGTTTCGTGGAGCTTCAGACCAAGGTGGTTGGCTGTGACTGGCACAAAAATGCTCAACTCATCGGACTCCAGCGCGACGGCGAGCTTTGGCCACATGCTTGCACTGACGATCTAGGCCCCATCGCCTCCAGGCATAGCCATCATCTGTACGAACCCTGAGCATAGTCCCCTACCACGCACTGTGGACATAGCCATTGCGGCGTGGCCGAACCCAAGTCAGTATCCATTGGGAACGAGGTCATGGCTGTAACAGCCACCGTCGGGCAGCCCATCCTGATGTTAGACTCGTTCATGTAGTATCTACATGGGGCTGAAGCGGACGGCTGGAAACTTTCAGATATAAATAAACGGCCGCACATGAGGAAAAGTTGCTTACAATATAAAAACGCAAAATCATATATACATCGGTTCATAAGCTTAGTCTTTACAAATCCGATCACAATCACTCAAAGATTACATCCTTTGAACACTGGCCCTCTACAAGGCGGGCTCCTTCTAGGACATCATTAAAATACCTTTCCGGCTTCCGGTAATCATAGCCCTCTGGTGGCCCAGCAAACGCTATCTCAGCGGCCTTCATATTCGCCTAGTGCACTTTAACGCGGGCAGAGGCCATTCGTGCACCTTCTATGCAGGCCGAACGCTTCATAGCGTCGACCCACGGACTTGCATCGACGAGTCGCTTCACCCACACAAAATAGCTACTTGGGATTGGATCAGCGGGCCAGAGCCGGACTATCACGTCCTTCATGGCCGCACCCGCCATGTTGTGCAGTTCGACCAGCTGCTTCATCTGGTCGTTCAGAGGCACTGGATGTTCTGGTGCAAGGAATTGTGACCAGAACAACTTCTCCGTCCTGTTCCCCTCCTGGGCTATGAAGAATTGGGCGACATCGGCGATGCTCCTCGGGAGATCCGCATAGGCGCCTGGAGAACTCCACAATCGCGTCAGCGAACGATACTTTTGACCTCCGAAGTTACTCTGCAGAAGAAAGCCCTCACCAGCTGCTATCTGCCGCGTTTGCTGGATGTCCTCGCGAGCGTTGCGCGACTCGCTCCATACATCCTTTGCGGCATTGACAGCCGCGTTAAGCTCGGATGCTTGCTCCAAAGTCTTCTGCTCTAATACCTCGCATTTGCAAATGGCATCTTGCAGCTCTTGCTCGACTTTGGACACCCGAGACACTTGCTGTTGACGCAAGGTCTGTTCGGCCTTCAGGTCAGCAGCCGCTTTATCAGCAGCTGCCTTGCTTGCCTTGGCCTCTTCCTTTGCCTTCGCAAGAGCGACCTTGAGGGTGTCGACCTTCACGATGCCAGCTCTTGCATCATTATACCGCACAGTGAATTCATACTCACATATATCAGACATATAGTCTTTGATACATCAATCATTTGAAAGTCCGCCTACCTTGTGTTTCATTAAACCGCCGGTTAATGTGCTCGAGCTCCTCGTCAGCTAGTTGAAGCTTCCGTTTGAGCTCGGAAACCTCTGCGGCTTGGGCAGATGCCGCTACTAGCGAAGCCTGTTCAAAAATACGACACGGTTTTGCTCTATTAGATGTTATTATGTGGATCCTTCGTTCGATTCTCTTCAGAATCAGACAAAGCATCAGGGGAAGAGGTCGTCGCTGGACTTTTGCTGCTCCACCCAGTCAACCACCTCCTGGAAGAGGTCGTTGTAGGCGGGTGCATCGATCAATTCGCGCACCATGGAAGCCACCTCCCGCGAAGGCTTCCGATGGATCTCCTCCACATAGCCCTCTCCGAGGACGAAGATGGACGCGTTGCCCACATAGCTGTTCGTCCCGAGGGCGCGGTGCTCTGATGCCGTGAGTCGACGCCGCCCGTCAACCCACCAGCCCATGCGACAGCGCGTGTCGGCCGCCCCAACCACGGCGGCTAGGATCTTCCACATGTACGCGGACACCGCGTGGACCCGTGTAGCGCAGCGGCCGTCTCCATCATGGCTCGCCATCCCTCGGAGCCGAGAGATGGTTGCGCCTCGAGGTAGTATAGGCGATGGACGGAGCTCGCTTCACTCGTCAGGATGTTAACCATGCGATCGAAGGTCAAAGGCATGAACGCGGCGAGTGAGGAGCTCCTCCTTGGTCTCCACGGCGTGGAGCTCGGGCGAAACAGGGAGCGATCATGGGCCGGCCAGGCTCCCGGGGCGAGCATCCCGTCCGCGCGAGCTCCGACAACCCGCCGACGAGCCCGAGCATCGCTTGGCCATCACCGAGCACGTGGTTGTGCCCGCACGCCACAGAGAGGCCGCCGCAGGCGAACGACACCACCTGCACCGACAGTGGGACGTCGCCGCCGTACGGCAGCGAGATCTTACTTACCGACAAGTCCATGTTGCTAATGTCCAGGTCGGCCAGAGCGACGTCCGCCACGCCCATGATGAGCTCCGCACCTTGGTTGTTGCAAAGGATCTCGGGGAGGCTAGTGCGGGGATTAGCCACGATGCGCCCAGCATGGGCAAAATAGTGGTTGAGCAAGGGCGGCAACCCGGACTCGAAGGCCGCGAGGACGGCGTGGAAGCCGCCGGCTAGAGGTCTCGGGTATATGCACACCAGTGACACCGGGAACGCGCCATGGAGAAGGTCAATGTTGGACATGCCTAGAACGTGCTCCTTGATGGAAGAGTCGGAGGCCGAAACAAGGCGCCGGCTCATGACTCACACATTCAGATCATTGCCCTTGTTGAGGAAGCAGGCCATTATTACTCCAATATGGGTGTGCTTACTGCTAATAGGCTCGATTTATGGGCTTAATGAGTCAGAGTTGTACCTAATTAAGGCTTGGCAAACTACATGTAACAAGATGGGATGGAGTAGCAAGTTGTTGGTACAGTCCATAAATAATTTTTCAGATTTCAACAAACCTTCACTATGAGTGTTAAAAAAGACAATCGTATGAGGCTAGTCATAGTGGGTGTAATATGTAGTAATGTAGCGCACTACGAGAATTTTTTGCTTATATGGAAAATAGTTAATGAGAAATGGTAACATAATAGTATGTTACTGTAACATAGCGCTTCCCAAGACAAGATGAGTCTAAAAACAATTAAAAAAAGCCACGTATGATATTACTACTATGTTACTTTGCACTGTGAAGATAGTAACTTAGACTAGTGTCATATGCACGACACTAGTATAAGTTACTCCCCACTATGACCAGCCTGAAAGTCAGCTCTCTCGGATTACTAATTGGATTTATTATTATTTTTTTGCAAAGGAGATTCAGATCTACTGTAAAAATTCAACGGAAGAACAAAACACCTCAAACATAATAAAAATTGCATCAAGATCTCTGGACCATCAAACGACCAGTAATCCACTCGTCGCTCCCCTTCATAAATCAGAATGTTAACTATGAAAGTCAGTTCTCTGGGATCACAAATCGGGATCAAGAAAGTTGTTGGTACAGTCCATTTATAATTCTTCAGATTTCTACAACCTTGACTATGAGTGTTAATAAAACAATCTTAACTATAAAAGTCAGCTCTCTCGTATCGCTAATTAGATATATTTTTTTTTGCGAAGGAGATTCAGATCTACTGAAAAAGTTCATCAAAAGTACAAAAAAACCTGAAACATAATAAAAATTGCATCAAGATCTCTGGACCATGAAACAACCAGTAATCCATACACCGCACTCACCGCTCCCCTTCATAAATCAGAATCTTAACTATGAAAGTCAACTCTCTCGGATCACAAATCTGGATCAAGAAAAGGATCGACTTGACTAAATTAAAAACTTCTCTCAAGTCTTTGTATCATACTCCCTCCGTTCCTTTATATAACGTGTATTTTTATTTTGATAGAATTTATAATGTAAGGTGCATTTCTTCTAATTTCTCTTAATTTTGTTTTTAGCCCTCCAAGTAAAAAAGAAAATATCTCTCTCTTGATTGCATGTATTTCTCCATGTGCAAAAGAAGAAAAGTATCTCTCTCTCTCTCTCTTGATTGCGTGTATTCTTTTTTTTTCTGGACTAATCGATTTACTTGCCACTAACCAATGAATTTGTAAAGGGAAATTTCGTTCTAAATTGTCTATAATTCCGTGCCTAGGTCGCCATGCCAAAGTTATATACCTTAGGCTGGTCCCAATGGGATGGAACTTAGGAGTAATATCACATATTTCAATACAACGTTGCTTATGTGGCACATATTTAATGAAGAGTGAGGTGCTTGCGGTAACTAGCTAAGTTACCGGAACATCACACACTTCAAGAAACAATGTGTCTATAAGCTAATAAATGCATCGTTGCATGACACTACATACATGTTCCTACCCACTGTGGAGGTAGTAACATAGTCTAGATATGTGTGTATGTTACTACCTTATGTTCCTGCCCATTGTGACCAGCCTTACATAAAGGAATGGAGGGAGTATTTATTAAGACAAAACAATCTCTAACTAGATCTAGGATTGCTCACCACATGCATATAAAATATTGCCTTCATAAATCATAATCTTAACAATGAAAGTCAGCTCTCTCGGATCACAAATCGGGATCAAAAAAATTAGGTATCGACTTGACTAAATTAAAACTTCTCTCAAGTCCTCGTATAATATGGTTCTCTATATGCCTTCTTTCTTCCAACTCCCAAAAATGGGTCCTTCAAATACTGGACAATTTTAGATCTAATTCTTTTGGCAATAAGATGGTGAAAAGAAAACATACAGGCTCCCAAAATGGAGTGTTGTTTGTAGGCCGAAAGACCAAGGTGGCTTGGAATTCATGACCTATTGGTCAAGAATGAGGGTCTGCTCAGTAAATGGTTGTTAGGCCAACCATGTTGCACAAGTATATCTAGGCCAGTAGGCGGTGTCTTAGTGGGGGAGTGGTATTAACCAAAGACAACCTTGTACGGCGCAACTAGCCAGGAAGTAAGCAGTGTTGCTTTTGTGCTCATGACGAGACAATCAAACACCTCTTTTTCCAATGCAATTTTGCATGTTCTACATGGTCAGTCCTCCAAATAGCATCAAATTTGTATCGGCCCACAAGTGTTGCCAATATATTTGGTCATTGGTTGGACGGTTTTTCAAATAGGGTCAATATGCTAATAAGGGTGGGAGTGTATGCCTTACTTTCTCGCTTTGGCTGTGTAGAAATTATTCGGTTTTCAGTGACAAAAGTGCTTCTCCTATACAGGTTATTTTCCGTTGTACGCACTCGCTTCGTACGTGGTCTACGCTACAACGACCAGACCACCAACCGTTGTTCAAGGCAGTGTGTACGCGGTTGGAGCAGGCGGCTATGGAGGTTTTTCGCAATATGAGTGGCATCATAACCTCCGAATCGATCCACTGGCACCTTTGACATATGCATAGTGTCGGTCTATCGCACTCTACCATTGCAGATTTGTTAGTTTTATCACATTTCCTTTTTCGGACTTCCATTGTTTGGTTATGTGCATCTTAGTTATGCAGAGGCCGGGCATTACTCGTAATGTTTTAGATCTGCTTGATGCTACATTTTGAGATAATAAAATGCCCTTAATCAAAAAATGATTCCAACCCACAAATGCCAAATTTTATATTTTTTCATGTGGGCGAGGTGCCATTCTCAAATCTCACCTCTCTCAGCCCAATGCCTCAATAAAAGACCAAGTTCTCTGTGATTTAGAATGCTCCCTCTTTGAAAACTAGCAGCTCTACAACATAATAATTGCTACGAAGACCAAGGATAATGAGTGTAGAAGCGTCCTAGTAATTTCATGGTTTTACCTACCTTCAGTTCGCTATCAACTAGACAAATCTTCGACAACTGCATTAAACTGCCAAACGGAGCAGAACAAGAACAAGAACAACAACAAGCACCACCATAGCTCACGAGGAGCACAACAACAACACAACACATTGTGCAAGAGGCAACACAACACCAACTCGGCTTCAGTGATCTCGAATACCCAACCAGCCACCGGAGTTAATCAATCTCTAGCTTCATCAATCCAAGCAAGGCGGGTGCTTCAACAATGGCCATCTGGTTGCCACCCAACAACACCTCTCGAAGAGTGGAAGATGCGTCGTACAGGAACAAGATGATCCAACAAGAATCAACGACTTTAGATGGAGATGTCACAACAAATAGCCACTTGATTGAGAACCCAGACCATACCTTGTGAGCACCAACAACATAAACCACCCTCTGCCATCCACCACCCTCCGACTCCTCAATTGACAGCCACGCCCATTAGAACCGGCTACGCAGGCTGCCGTTGTCCTTCACAATTGCTTCGTTGAGCTTCAGACCAATGTGCTTGGCTGTGACTGGCACAAAAATGCGCAGCTCATCGGACTCCAGCGCGGCGGCGAGCTTTGGCCACACGCTTGCACTGAAGATCCAGGCCCCATCGCCTCCAGGCATAGCCATCATCTGTACGAACCCTGAGCATAGCCCCCTGCCACGCGTTGTGGACATAGCCATTGCCGCGTGGCCGAAGCCCAAGTCAGTGTCCATCGGGAACGAGGTCATGGACGTAACAGCCACCGTCGGGCAGCCCAGCCCGATGTTAGACTCGTCCATGTAGGTGGCGCTGGACTTTTGCTGCTCCACCCAGTCAACCACCTCCTGGAAGAGGTCGTCGTAGGCGGGTGCATCGATCAAATCGCGCACCATGGACGCCACCTCTGGCAGAGGCTTCCGCTGGATCTCCTCCACGCCGTCCTCTCCCAGTACGAAGATGGACGCGTTGCCCACATAGGTGGTTGTCGCGAGGGCGCGGTGTTCTGGCGTCGTGAGTCGACGCCGTCCGTCCACCCACCAGCCCATGCGGCAGCGCGTGTCAGCCGCCCCAACCACGGCGGCTAGGGTCTTCCACATGTACGCGGAGACCGCCTGGACCCGCGTAGCTCGGCGGCCGTCTCCGTCCTGGCTCGCCATCCCTCGGAGCCGGGAGAGGGCCTGCGCCTCGAGGTAGTAGAGGCGATGGACGGAGCTCGCTTCGCTCGTCAGGACGTTGACCATGCGATCGGAGGTCAACGGCATGAACGCGGCGAGTGAAGAGCTCCTCCTTGGTCTCAACGGCGTGGAGTGTTGGCTTTTGATCCGCAGATTAGATCACCCGGAGCTGTGTACGTACGTACAAGCTAGCAAGCAAGCAAGTAGGCACACTGCTTGATTGATGAACAGTGCCTATGCACGTACGTAACGTAGCCGGGCTAGCTTGCTAGATCGGTCCGATCGATCGTCTCTTTGGCTTCGGCGAAACTCTCGTGGCTGAACGTAGCGACAGGAAACAGATCGAGAAACTATTTGGTGATGGCCACAGGTGCCTGTCGCACCTGTTGAATACTTTGTATTGCTTTTCTCGTTTTGTGTTTACACGGGGTTTACACGTATATATACTACTCAGCCTGGTTGTCAACTAGTACTAATCCTACTCGGTGTCCAACACTAGTCCTACACGGACACATACGTGCACTTGTAGTCTAAACAAACACGTATACGTATTGTCGTCGTGTTTAACACTCACATTCACCCCCCTAAACATGACGTCCTTGGTGCGACCTGGATCCCAAATGCGACTACTTGTATGCTCTACTCTTGGCATTGCTTTTGTCGTCACTTGTAGCATTTCAGGAATCGTCTTTGCTGTCGTCGGCTTGTCCGTAGCTTGACGCCAGCGCTCCTCCTTGATCGCGTCTTCAATCTTTACCTGTTCGTCGGTGCTTGGTAGACCATCTTTCGGATCATCGAAGGGACATCTTTTGAACCCGCATGAGACCAAACTTTGGTCTAACATTGAATTCCAAGCTCTTGGTGCTTGCTTCAGCCCATAAAGTGCCTTCTTGAGCTTGTAAACTTTCCCTTCTTCGCCTTTCTTCTCGTAGCCGTGGGGTTGTTCCACGTACACTTCTTCTTTGAGGTCACCGTTGAGGAAAGCGGATTTCACATCCATATGATGAACCTTCCAATCCTCTTGTGCTGCCAAAGCTAGGAGCACTCTCACCGTCTCGATTCGAGCAACCGGTGCAAACACCTCCTCATAGTCAACTCCTTGACGTTGTACGTAGCCCTTTGCAACGAGTCTTGCCTTGTACTTCACAATGGCACCCTTCGTGTCCTTCTTCAACTTGTAAACCCACTTCAGACCTATGGCCTTTTGGTTCGGAGGTCGGGTTACCGAAGTCCACGTGCCATTGCTCTCGATCGCCTTCATCTCCTCATCCATGGCGTGCATCCAGCTTGAACTTTTGCTCGCCTCTACGAAGTTCGCCGGCTCCACAACTCCGAGTAAACACAAATCGGAGTACTCGAGCGTAACTGGCTTTGCGTACTTGTAGACTTTCTTGAGGGTCTTCTAGCGACGAGGCCCGGAAGAATCCGTTGTGGCTTGCGAAGGAGGCGACACAAATTGTGTCGGCGTCGATGCAGTTGAGGAAGACGGTTGAGTCTCGGGCGTGGTAGATGCCGGGCCGTTGGCATCCGCGTCGTCGGCGTAGTCGTCGTGATCGTGACCATCATCTTGATTGTCATCATCACTATGCGCCTCATTGTCGATGTCGTTGCCGAGATCTCCATCCGTGTCTTGCGCGTTGTTGTCGCTATCACCTTGCGACCCATGTGCGTCGTCGTTGGTGTCGGCACCATGATGATCACTACCATTGTGGTCACCTTGGTTGGGCGTCTTGCCAACCACCTGGACATCCTCCCCTGCATCATCATCAGTTGGAAATTCAACTATGAATATGTTACCATTTGGAGCATCATTGGCTGCTGTGCTCCAATTCCACGCTTTGTTTTCTTCAAACACGACGTCGCGTGAAATCCGTAGACGCTTGGTTTGTGGATCGTAGAAGCGGTATGCCTTGGTGCCGGAACTCCTCTCATACCCGATGAACACCATCTTGGTGCTACGATCGGCAAGCTTTGAGAGATGCGGCTCCGCCGTCTTCACATGCGCCACGCATCCGAACGTCCGTAGATGAGACACATTCGGCTTACGTCCGTATATTGCTTCATACGGAGTCTTGCCGATCACTGCCTTCGTTGGAGCCCGGTTGAGAAGATAGACCGCCGTCGAGACAGCTTCTCCCCAAAAGGTCCCCGGCAAGTTCTTGCTCTTGAGTAAACTTCTCGCCATGTCAACGACGGTTCGATTGCGCCTTTCAACAACCCCGTTCTGCTGTGGCGTATAAGGTGCCGTGAGAAACCTCTTTATGCCAATCTTCTCGCAGTAGTCGTTGAACTCGTTTGACGTAAACTCTCCGCCGCGATCCGTCCGTAGAGCGCGAACCTTCAGCTTGTGTTCCATCTCCGTTGCAGCCTTCAGCTTCTTAAATGCTTCAAACGCCTCATCTTTAGATCGTAGGAGCACGACCCACATGTATCTCGAGTAGTCATCTACCACAAGGAAGAAATACTTCTTTCCTCCGTGAGTTGCTGGGGTGATAGGGCCACATAGATCACCATGGAGCAGCTCGAGTGCATCACTTGCACGATAGGTAGACTGAGCAGGGAACGGCCTGCGGTGCTGTTTTCCAACCAAGCACCCATCACATACTCGATCAACATGGTCGATAAACGGCATCCCAGATACCATCTCCATCTTCGACATCTTCTTCAAGGCGTAGAAGTTAACGTGTCCAAATCTAGCATGCCATAACCACGAATCATCATCACTCTTGGCGAGCCAACACTCCGGTTGAGATTGATCAAGGTTGATGATATAGAGCCTGTTCCGCGTGCGATTCACGCGTGCTAGTACGTTTCGGAGATTGTCGAAGATCGTCATCACTCCGTTCTCAATATCCACCTTGCATCCATTCTCATCAAGTTTCCCGACAGAGATGATGTTGTTGCGAAGCCTTGGGATGTAGTACACTCCGGTGAGTACGCGATGTTCTCCTGTGAGACCCTCGAAGAGGACAGAACCTTGCCCGCAAATCTGCACATTTGAACCATCACCAAACTTGACCGAGCCTTGAACATCATATTCCAGCTCGAGGAACTTCTCCTTGCACCCGTCATGTGGTTACTGGCACCTGTGTCTAGATACCACGATACGTTCTGATTTCCGGATAGCTTTGGTATTACTTTCTTCTCATGAAGTAGCACCTTCCGGCTTGGTTTCACAACCACCGTTTGGGCGAGATCACAAACTCCGGCCATTAGAAGACCTGGACGTTCGTCTTCTTGCTTTGCCAAATTTGCCTTGATCTCCTGCTTGTTAGGCTCCACGAGATCACAAACTTCGGCCATCAGAAGACCTGGACGTTCATCTTCCTGCTTCGCCAAATTTGCCTTGATCTCCCTCTTGTTAGGCTCCGGACAATCCTTTGCAAAGTGACCCATCTCGTTGCAGTTATAGCACTTGACCTCAGACATATCCAAGTTCCGTGGCTTCCGCTCTTTAGATCGGTCGGCCTTACCACGACCTTGTGGCTTGCCTTTACCTTTGCATTCTTCGGTTTGTCCGCCGCGCTTCGCGCTACTTGAGCCTTCGCCAACATTGCGCCTTCCTTTGCTACTTGGGGACTCCCAATCTGCGCGCGAGTACATGAGTTGGTCACTACCTCCTCCGTTGCCTTTCCGACAACCACGAGCATTCTCTTCCCATGTCCGTAAGCGTCCTATCGCCTCCGTGATGGTCATGTCGTCGATGTCGTAAAGCTGCTCGAGCGTGCCGATGATGTACGTGAATTTATCAGTCACCGAACTGAAAAACTTCTCCACGATCTCGGCTTCCTTGAGCTTCGCACCAAGCGCGCGGATCTCTCCCACCAAAGTAGTCAGACGCATGGCATAGTCGTTCACCGATTCAGTTTCCTCCATCTGCAACTTGTGAAATTGGCGCTTCAGCACTTGTGCCCGAGCCTTCGTGACGCGATCTTCTCCGATCCTCATCTCTTTGAGTGCGTTCCACGCCTCTCTTGCCGTCTCGTATTCCGCCAATGTCATCAGCACGGAATCCGGTACAGACTGGGCTATGGCGGCCATGGCACCTTCGTCGCACTCTTCGTCGACATCGTCGTCCGTGATGGCCTCCCACACTCGTAGGGTTCGGAGAATAATCTTCATCTTGACCGCCCACACGCCGTAGTTGGCGTCGGTGAGCATCGGGTACTGGATGGGGATGTTGCGATGCGCCAGTACGTTGGCGCCGCCCGTTCCGCCACCACTAGTCGCTGACTTGCCGCCCTTCTTCACTTTGTCGCCGTTCTTGTTCGCCTTGGAACCGCCGCTGCTGGACTTGGCCGACTCAGCGTCGCTGTCCCCCATCGTAGATCGTAGATCGTCGAGGCTCTAGATACCAATTGTTGGCTTTTGATCCGTAGATTAGATCACCCGGAGCTGTGTACGTACGTACAAGCTAGCAAGCAAGCAAGTAGGCACACTGCTTGATTGATGAACAGTGCCTATGCACGTACGTAACGTAGCCGGGCTAGCTTGCTAGATCGGTCCGATCGATCGTCTCTTTGGCTTCGGCGGAACTCTCGTGGCTGAACGTAGCGACAGGAAACAGATCGAGAAACTATTTGGTGATGGCCACAGGTGCCTGTCGCACCTGTTGAATACTTTGTATTGCTTTTCTCGTTTTGTGTTTACACGGGGTTTACACGTATATATACTACTCAGCCTGGTTGCCAACTAGTACTAATCCTACTCGGTGTCCAACACTAGTCCTACACGGACACATACGTGCACTTGTAGTCTAAACAAACACGTATACGTATTGTCGTCGTGTTTAACACTCACATGGAGCTCGGGCTAAACAGGGCGCGATTGTGGACCGGCCGGGCTCCCTGGGCGAGCGTGCCCGTCCGCACAAGCTGCGACAAGCCGCTGACGAGCCCGAGCAGCGCGTGGCCGTCACCGAGCAGGTGGTTGTATCCCCACACCACAGAGAATCCGCCGCACGCGAACGACACCAGCTGCACCGACAGCGGGACGTCGCCACCGTACGGCAGCGGGATCTTACTTACCGACAAGCCCATGCTGCTAAAGTCCAGGTCCGACAGAGCGACGTCGGCCACGCCGACGATGAGCTCCGCGCCTTGGTTGTTGCAAAGGATCTCGGGGAGGCCAGTCCCGGGATTAGCCACGATGCGCCCAGCATGGGGAAAATAGTGGTTGAGCAAAGACGGCAACCCGGACTCCAAGGCGGCGACGACGGCATGGAAGCCGCCGGCTGGATGTCTCGGGTATATGCACACCAGTGACACCGGGAACGCGCCATGGAGAAGGCCAATGTTGGACATGCCAAGGACGTGCTCCTTGATGGAAGAGTCGGAGGCAGAAACGAGGCGCCGGCTCATGACTCGGATATTCAGATCATTGCCCTTGTTGAGGAAGCTGGCCATTACTACTCCAATATGCGTGTGCTTGCTGCTAATAGCTCGATTTATGGGCTTAATGAGTCAGAGTTGTACCTAATTAAGGCTTGGCAAACTACATATAACAAGATGGGATGGAGTAGCAAGTTGTTGGTGCATTCCATGAATTATTCTTCAGATTTCAACAAACCTTAACTACGAGTGTTAAAAAAGACGATCTTAACTATGAAAGTCAGCCCTCTCGGATCACTAATTGGAAAAAAAAAATGCAAAGGAGATTCAGATCTACTGTAAAAGTTCATCGGAAGAACAAAACACCTCAAACATAATAAAAATTACATCAAGATCTCTGGACCATCAAACGACTAGTAACCCACATGCCGCTCTCGCCTCTCTCCTTCGTAAATCAAAATCTTAACTGTGAAAGTCAGTTCTCTCGGATCACAAATCGGGATTAAGAAAGTTGTTGGTACAGTCCATTTATAATTCTTCAGATTTCAACAACCTTAACTATGAGCGTTAAGAAAACAATCTTAACTATAAAAGTCAGCTCTCTCGGATCACTATATATATATATATATATATATATATATATATATATATATATATATATATATATTATTTTCCGATGGAGATTCAGATCTATTGAAAAAGTAAATCAAAAGTACAAAACACCTAAAACAAAATAAAAATTGCATCAAGATCTCTGGACCATGAAACAACCAGTAATCCTTGCACCGCACTATGAAAGTCAGCTCTCTCGGATCACAAGTCAGGATGAAGAAAGTATCGACTTGACTAAATTAAAACTTCTCTCAAGTATTTGTATAATATTTATTAAGAAAAAATAATCTCTAACTAGATCTAGAATTGCTCGCCGCAACTTCACTCGGCATATAAAATATTCCCTTCATAGATCCGAATGTTAACTATGAAAGTCAGCTCTCTCGATCACAAATCGGGATCAAGAAAATTGGTATCGACTTGACTAAATTATAACTTCTCTCAAGTCTTTGTATAATACTCCCTCCGTCCCAAAATTCTTGTCTAACATTTCTCTAGGTACGGATGTATCAAACACTAAAGCATGACTAGATACATCCATATTTTGACAAATCTAAGACAAGAATTTTGAGACGGAGGGAGTATTTACTAAGTCAAAATTATCTCTTAACTAGATCCAGGATTGCTCGCCGCATCTCCACCGGGCATATTAAATGTTCCCTTCATAAATCAGAATCTTAACTATGAAAGTCAGCTCTCTTGGATCACAAATCGGGATCAAGAAAAGGATCGTCTTGACTAAATTAAAACTTCTCTCAAGTCTTTGTATGATACTCCCTCCGTTCCTTTATATAACATGTATTTGTTTTTTGATAAAATTTATAATGTAAGGTGCATTTTTTCTAATTTCTATTAATTTGTTTTTAGCCCTCCAAGTAAATAGAAATTATCTCTCTCCTAGTTGCATGTATTTCTCCATGTGCAGAAGACGAAAAGTATCTCTCTCTCGATTGTGTGTATCCTTTTTTTCTTGGACTAATCGATTTACTTGCCACTAACCAATGAATTTGTCAAGGGTAATTTCATTCTAAAGTGCCTATAATTCCGTGCCTAGGTCACCATGCCAAAAATTATATACCTTACATAAAGGAATAGAGGGAGTATTTATTAAGACAAAACAGTCTCTAACTAGATCTGGGATTGCCCACCGCATGCATATAAAATTTTGCCTTCATAAATAGTAATCTTAACAATAAAGTCAGCTCACTCGGATCACAAATCAGGATAGAGAAAATTAGATATCGACTTGACTAAATTAAAACTTCTCTCAAGTCTTCATATAATATTTACTAAGACAAAACAATCTCTTAACTTAATCCGGGATTGCTCGCCGCATCTCCACCGGGCGTATAAAATATCCCCTTCATAAAACAGAATCGTAACTACGAAAGTCAGCTCTCTAGGATCACAAATCAGGATCAAGAAAAGGATCGACTTGACTAAATTAAAACTTCTCTCAAGTATTTGTATGATACTCCCTCCGTTCCATTATATAACATGTATTTTTTTTAATAAAATTTCATAATGTAAGATGCATTTCTTCTAATCTCTCTTAATTATGTTTTTAGTCCTCCAAGTAAAAAAGAAAGTATCTCTCTCTTGATTCCATGTATTTCTCCATGTGCAAAAGAAGAAAAGTATCTCTCTCTCGATTGCGTGTATCCTTTTTTTTCTAGACTAATCGATTTACTTTCCACTAACCAATGAATTTGCCACGGGTAATTTCATTCTAAATTGTCTACAATTCCGTGCCTAGGTCGTCATGCCAAAAATTATATACCTTACATAAAGGAACAGAGGGAGTATTTATTAAGACAAAACAATATCTAACTAGATCTGGGATTGCTCACCATTAGCATATAAAATATTCCCTTCATAAATTGTAATCTGAACTATGAAATTCAGCTCTCTCGGATCACAAATCGGGATCGAGAAGAATATCAACTTGACTAAATTAAATCTTCTCTCAAGTCTTCTTATAATATTTATGAAGACAACACAATCTCTAACTAGATCTGGCATTGCTCAGTGCATCTACACCGGGCATATAAAATATTCCCTCCATTTTCATTTATTTCACATAGTATAGATTTTCCTGACGAAAAGCCTAAGGCCGTATATTAAGTATCATGTTGGAATTACTGAGCTTTAGCCCATTATTATAATCACATCACATGTTCGATGTATATCTAAAGAAATGTTTAAGATATGTTCAAAAATACATTCAATTTGTATTTAAAAATGGTCAATGTTTATATAAAAAATATTCAACGTGTATTTGAGAAATATTGGACGTGTTTCTGAGAAATGCTTAACATGTGTTTAAAAAATGTTCAACATGTATCTACAAATGTCAAGATGGGTTTTCAAAAATGGTTAAAAAAATGCCAAAATTTGTATGGAAAAACAATCAAAAACCAAATAGAGAAGGTAAAAGTAGAAAACAACAGAAAAGGAAAGAAACAAAGAAAAGTAAACAAAACAGAAAATTAGAAAACAAAAGGAGAAAAGCTGAAAAGGAAAAATGAGAAAAATAAAAATAACTGTAGAATAAATAAAAAGGAAAATATAAAATAAATGAAAAAACGAAAATAAAAACTGAAAGTGAAAAGCAAAACAAAAGTAAACTGAAAACATAAAGAAATAAAAGGACCAGTCAACGCCAGTAGACAGCAAGAAGAAAAAAAAATCAAGCTACGACGGACGAGCGACTATGGTGAGCATGCGTACAACCACAACCATGCGACTGAAACCCGTTCGATGGCCTAGCCCACTTGCGGCATTGCTAAAGGCGAGAGCTAGCATATATCTGCCTGGTAGGCGAGATATAGGTCTGGTGCTCTCCTACAACGACCCGGCTTTGTCTCTCAACCTGACTCACCCTAGCCCGGTGGCTGACACATTGATTCAAGCGACCATTATGGCGGCGTGAAACGAGGTAATACTTCCGGTCCATGAGGTGACAATGGGTGGCCATCTCGGGGTTGAGGAGTCAGAGAGGCAAAAATTAATCCAGTTTTTAGAATGTAAAATTCATCTTCTCCCCTTTCCGGTTTCTCTAGCTACGTACCCACTTTGTAGTAGAGCTAGTATCTGCTAAATTGTACCGTCCCATATAATTTTTCAAGATGATGTGTTTCCAAATGCCTTCCATGCATATTTCTCAATTGAGTGCATTGTCCAACCCATTGTTTTTGTCACTGCGCTCTCACCTGGGATCCTTGACTCCATATGTATTTGTTCGGCTGCTAGTACTATCCTAATAACGTGAAGGCTACAGAAAGACAATTAAGGCTCATACCTGCATATAGTAGTATTATCTGGACCATTGGATTGGCCAGATCGGTAGGTGCGGCGCATTGAATGGGGCTGGGTGCGAGCTGTGGAAAATGAGTATTCCCACAGGCGTCGTACACCCACGATGTAGGAAGAGGTGTACGCATACAGACACGCGTAGAGTTGACACTGCTTGCAGCTTTGCAGGTGACGGGCCTGACGGAGTAGGACCGGTGGTCCTGATTTGCCGGTACAGTTGGACCATGGTCCAGATTTTTTTTCCCTCCATGCGAGGAAAATAGTGGCGAAAAAAAATGAGGACAGGGGAGACCAGAGGTGATGGAGGGTGAGGCCATTGGAGTGGCGGCGGTGGCCGCCATGGGCATCCCTGGTCATTTCCCTCTGTATCCTGTGTGCAGGTTTGTCCCTCTCCCTCGCGCCGGCACCGCCTCCGTCCACCCCCCGAAACCTTGGGCAACTGTTGATCGGTTTTCTTGCCGTCGTCCGTGGGCGTCCACTGGGCTGACATGCCCTCTGCCCCGCTCTTAATTTCCCCTAGCGGTTTTGGCGGTGGTTCTGTCAACGGCAGCTCACCTCCGGCGTTTATGACCCCACTGTGCGTGCAGTGCAGGTTGCTGATTTTTTCGGACGGGTTGTGCCGGCGAGCAGATCTCAAGGAGAGAAGAAAGGTTGGTAACAAAGGAGCCTCTGCTGGCTTGCCGAATCGTCCATGGCGGCATATTTGGATGGAGGCGGCGCCACTGCAGAGTGCAGACAATGCAGACAGCAGGGACGGCGTTCTCATGGAGTCCCAGTCCGATGAGTCTGCAATGAAGCTGGATCTGCTATAGTCCGGGTGGATTAAGAGGTACGTACGTATATACTAAGAAAATATTGATTCGTGCTTTTCTTCGATGACAAAAATGAATTAATTCCTGTCAAATTGTGGTACCAAATGCATTTACAAGTACATGGAGACTGCATATGCCTACAAACATTGATGTTGTCGAGTGCATGTAAGTTGGCCACTAAACTTGATGTTGCCACCATTGGCGTATTTATCTGTCAGCTGAGTTGCATAGTTACTGTTATTTTTGTGGCTTTTGGTTCAGGCATGTGCTTCCACTTATGCTTTGCCAGCGTAACCATATAGTATAAACTGGAAGTGTCAAATCATTTGGATGATTCTCCCCTGCAGGGTACAAATAGGTACTAATCCACCAGAACGAACACTGTGTGCAACTAGGGTGGGTGTTCCCGAGAAATCCATCAGAGGTTCTGCAGAAGGAGATGGTGAAGAAGTGATCTGTCAGGGTCTTCAGTTTTCCTGAACATATTTTTCCAATAGTTGAGTACACTTACCAGGAAGATGAAAATGAAATGGCACATGCGATACTTTTACTTTACAGGTGAAATATTCACTTTGTGCCCTTTGCGAGGTGCTCAACTATTTAAGTCTGCCAAAAACAAGCTGGATTTAGGCACCACATTTGACTTGCTGATGGAGGCAAATGACTTCTACAACCCCTATTTGTGGAAACATAGATTTGTTATATGATATGGAAATAATCGACTGAACCAGAAGCGGAAGATGATACAAGAAATTGTTTGTGGCTGCTCGACACGCTGCTGATGTAACTGTAGAATTTTATGACATTAGCATTAGTCTTATTTTGTGTCTGTGATGAGCATGCTCGTTAGCCAGATACACACGAACAAGGTCTACAGAGTCATGTTTGAGAAGTTCGGCCAGATTTTGTACTAAGCCGGTGCTTATCGAGTAGAAGAGTTGATGAAAAATGTGCTTTACAAAGCGACACAGACTCGAGCCGAGGCTGGGCATAGGTAAAAAGGGAGCAGGGTGGTTTTCCTAGTTAAAATGATTGACCTTGGTGCTCAATTTGAATGCAACTATGCGAGTGTTGTTTGTTCGAGCACATGGGTACGTTGTGCTGTCATATTCTGAAGGTATGTTGCTTGGAATGGATATAAGTATTTCCTGCGTACCATAATCTGAACTTTTTTATCGTTTTCAGGTGACGGATAATCTGGGCATACTGAGATAACCAAGAGGCACATAATAGTGAAGAGGTGGACAAAAGATGCTAGAGATATTTTGCGAGACCACCTGCACCACTATCAGTGTGACCAAGTTAATGGCACCCCATTAACATTCCGGCACAATGGAATGTACATTCAGGCCTTGGAGTTGATTTGGTTGAGAGACACGAGCATGGAAGCTTCTGAAACTTTAAGGCCTCATTTGGTACAAGGGGTTTGAGGGGGTTTCCAGAGGATCAACCCCGCGGGGCCCAAAAACCTCTCCAAACCCCGATGGCCCATTTGTTTCACGTGGTTTGCAGAGCCCAATCCCTTACACCCCCCTTGGATCCCCTTCTATCCACGCGTCTCCCAAGCCCCGAGGGCACACGCAGGGAACACGCCCCCGCCCGCATCTCCGTCTCGGCCTCCGCTCCCGCTCCGCCGCCACGTCACCACCATCGCCCATGCCGCCAGCTCCCTCTCCTCCGCCCGCGGCGACCCGCATGAGACGGTGGTGGCGGAGCTTCTGCGAGACCAGGGCGCGTTGCCGGAGGACGCGGCCGCCATCACCGCACGCGCGCCGGGGTACGTAGCCATGCTGGCCGACGGCATCAGGGGCTCGACGAGCTCGGGCTCTGGGCGTCCTGGAGCGCTGGGGCGGGCGCGCTCGGGTTCGGCAGGAAGGCGTCCTTCATGGGGCGGAGCCGGCACGGCGGCGCCGTCGTCCCGTGCGTCGAGAGCCTCGGCGTGCGCCTCTCCTCCGCCAAGCTCATTGCGCCCTACGTCGCCGTCGAGGGCCTCCCAGGGTGAGTGGCCATGGCATACGTTCCTATAGTCAAAGTTCCATCTTGGAAGGAAGCTGCCCAATCTAGGACATCACATCTGTATTGGAACAGAGTTCACAGTTTGCGCTGCATTTTCCGCCCGCGGCTAGCAGAAAGTGAAATTCAGAAGTAAAAGGAATCTCAAACGCGACGACACTACACGACCCATTGCTTCATCTATTTTGTAAAATGCCAAACTATTTTAACCATTTACTGTTAATCAGATTAGAATATGTGCAGCAAATTTTCGTTGACACTAGTAAATGGTGGCATCGCATCTCTGTCTGATATTGTGACTGTATGGATTATGAGTTTATGACTGACTCAAATGAATTATTTTCGACAAATGTGCTACTCCCTCCAATCCATATTATTTGTCGCCGTTTTAGTACAACTTTACAGGAGGGAGTCCTGTTTTTTACTATCTTATACTCCCTCCGTTCGGAATTACTTGTCGTAGAAATGGATGTATCTAGACGTATTTTAGTTCTAGATACATCCATTTCTGAGACAAATAATTCCGAACGGAGGGAGTATATGTTTAGTAGGTTGCAGCATTCTTTACTTAAGGTTTTTATTCGTGTATAGGTTAAGTTCTTGAAGGAAATGCTGTTTTCAACTCTACTGGAGTTCCCAAGCCAAGGATTCCATCAACTCTGCTGGCATTTCCTCCTATTATCCTTTCTGATGTCGAAAAGGATATGAAGCCAAGGATTCATGCATGGGAGAAGGTATGCTAAAAGTACATGATTCAAAACTGAACCCTTATGTTTGTGAACGATTCTGGAACTTGCAATATTTTTTCTCTCTAGACAACAAGTGTAGTAGTGTAATAATCCTTTTTTTCCCTAGGCTGGCATAGAACAAGAGTATAATGGTCGGATGTTGTTGAAGTATCCATGGATTCTTTCAGCAATTATGATAGAAAACTACAAGCATACCCTTTTGTTCTTAAACAGAAGAAAAGTAACTGGAGGAAAAAAAATCCTACTATGCCAACATGGCTTAAGATATCTGTTGTGTGCTGTGTTTGTTCGTAGTCTATCTTAATTGGATACGATAGTGTTCGTAAATCCGGTTTTTGATTTCAGATTTCCAGTACATTTCTTGGTATCGCTGTAAAAACTTGGCCTCACATTCTGGGTTGCTCAACAACAAGAATGAACTCAATTCTGGTGCTGTTTGATGATCTGTGCTTTCCATATAAACTCCATTTGTAGTGGAAAAGCTTCTTTACTTAACTTTAGCTCTTTCTTTTTCTTCTTTTGGGAAACGACAATTGATTGTCAGAAGATATTTGTTTGTCAGTATCGTACATGTTCCATTAGGTTGACATCGATAACAGGTTTCATCATTATGTTTTGAGTTTTGCAATTTTGTATTGTTGCCCAATTATTCCTAGGATTACGTCTCAGGAGGCATGAATGTGTGGCCAACCTCTAGTCCTAAATTGTTGATATAGGTTCATACCATACTTTCCTGTCAGTATGTAGTTGTTCCACGGAGCAAGTCTTTTAGTTACATTGTGATCCATATCTGGGGATGATCTTCTAGTAACTCGCTATCTTAGTACTAAATCTGTTACCCCTGTGTCGCCCCTCGGACAAAGTTTGCGCATTGAGATCAATTATCTTGAACGTTCCTTCTTTTTGTCTCAGTGACCATGGCCATAGTGTGACATGAAGTTTTATCTTTGCTCCTCAGCATACTAGTGCTTTGTTGATATCCTCTTGCACTGTTCATTGGTTCATTAGCCTGCCAATTCTACATAAATATCCTTTGTCCTGACAAAAGGTTGTTCCTGAAAAAAGCTTTACAATTCCTGCCATAGTATCCCTTTTGTTCAGCTATTTGCTGTAATGGTTTTTTCTAAAGGCACTCTAATGTTCATCTCTTTTTGTTTCATCAGGTTCTCATGCACCAAAAGAAGCAACAATAAACAATCTGGATGAATAAATTTCTCCCAGGTTCTCAATGCTAGATGACCATGACACCAAAAGATGGATATATTTTTCTGCATTATCTTCGTTGCAAAATGATGTTGTGGCTGTGATGAACTGTTTGCTGCAAAAGATTATGTTGTTATGATAAATTATGAATGATGGGATTTGGGATTCAAAGTCATGCTGTTATGATAAATTATATTGTTGCTGTGATGAGATATTGATTTCAAGTCATGCAAAATTATGTTGCTGTTGGGAAAACTGCTGCTAAATTATGAGATATTGATTTCAAGTCATTTTTATCAAGTGACATTTACAATTCTGTAGCAAGGATACAAGGGGAGTTAGTTACAATGTAAAGATTGGATTTTTAAATGTTCTACACCATGTTATGTCAACATGACAAACCCTTTCAAACAAATAGAAATTTTAAACGAAGAGGATTGTGAAAGGAAGGGTTTTGAGGATTCAAGGGGTTTTGAGGGGATTGGGTGGAAGAGGGGGATTCACGAAATCCCCCTGTTCCAAAACCTCTACAACCCCTTCCTATCAAACAAGGCCTAACGGGGTTTTTGAAGCATGACATGGCAGTGATGCCGTGATGGCACCATTTAACAAGGCTACGGATGGCCTTGGACTTGAGGTTCATGGAAAAAGAAAGAAGCTGCCGGAATTTTGGGACCGAGCGATCCGCTTACTGAGTTAGGAGCCCCTGCCAAGATGAGATATGCATGCAGACCTTTGAATTCGAGAGACAAAAAGTAAAAAAAAAAAACCTATGAATGGATGAGCAAGAGAAGTATATCATGCAGCGTCTTGAAAACTCAAGGTCATAAGCCGACGAGGTGCCAGAAAGAGGGGGCATTCCAAAGCAACCAAGTTAGATGCAGCAATTGTGGTGTACAAGGGCATCTGAAGAACAGCCTAATGACACGTGCATTGTTAAGTTCGTTTGATTGGTACTACTGTACTGTATAACACTTGTATGTCATAACATTGTGATTAGGCTTAATCCGTTCTGTAGCTGAAGTGAGAATTGTCCGCTGTTTTTCTTTTTTTGAGTGGAGATTTGTCCGCTGTTGGTGTTGTTAGGACAGAAAACCTCATTCTTGAATCATAAATGGCTGTGTGAGGGTGGGTGGGAAAGGCATTGAAATAAGAGGTAAATACACCACTGGTGCTTGAACTTGCCATGAATGTGCACATTAGTGCCTGAACTTGCAAAATACATTGAACGGGTTCCGTAATTTGGCATAGACGTGCATATACGGTTCAAATCATGTTTGTATATGTCTGCGATGCTGACGAGTCACGCCATCATGGCATGGGACTCGCTGTCAGGGACATGGTGTGTGGCCTGAGTTTTTTTTACGGAGAACCCTCTAGAATAAAAAGTTTTTTTGCAATGAAAAATTATAACATAACGTACCCCTCTCTAAAATAGACCATAGTGTGTCTCAGTTTTCGACGTGTTTGTTTTTTTTTCATTTATTTTACAAAATACATAAATTATAATCGTGTGTTACAAGCAATAGACATATAGTTAAAACAAATTATATTAAAAAGTTCATATCATATCATAAAATACCAATCCAATAATTTAACAAAAATACACATAATAAAATTATGAATTAAGAATATATATGATAATTTGTAAAATGTTTGCATTTTAATAAACTATTAAAGTATTTTTACAAACGTTCATATATGTAAATAAGTTATCATATAATTTTAAAATTTCCACATTTTGAATAAAATATTCATGTAGTATATCATGCTTTAAGTAAAAACGGTGTTGTTTTGAAAAGTTTATGTAATTTATAAAAGTTTGTGTGTTTTCTCAAAAAATAAATACAAGCCTAGTGCGCCCTTAGATTGCAGATCCTCATATGAATAATACTTGAATCATATAAACATGTTTATCATTCATAAATATTTTCAATCGAATGAATATGTTTTAAAATAATTTCGGAGGGGTTTCGGCAAAAAACCAAGCAACACACCGTTGTCTCCGTTGTCATTGACAGCGGGTCCCATGTCATGTTGGCGCGCCTCATCAGTGTCGCGGATGTATACAAATGTCATTTGAACCGTATATGCACGTCCATGCCAAGTTATGGAACCAGTTCAATATATTTTATAAGTTCAGGCACTAAACTGCACATCCGCGGCAAGTTCAAGCACCACTGATGTATTTACCACTTGAAATAAATTGGGCCCATCGCTGATGGCGTACGGCAAACGACGACTTGAGGTCCAGGAAACAAGACCCCCGGTCCAGCCAAATGTGCAAACGGCAAGACCATACGGGACCGTGGTGGGCTCCAGCAATAATGGATAGCTGACGAGGAGCAGTAGAACTGTTCAATACTGATGCATGCAACTGCAATACTCAAAGATATACAGCTTTGTGCTCCCATCCCTATGTGTACCAACAGCTCAGATAATAGGATCATATGGTAGTATGACCCATAAGGAATTTTCGAACAAAGAGTAGTTTTTCTTTTGTAGACCGGAGAAGGTTGATAAGTACAATGGCTATATAGTCATTCATTCATTTTCGGAGTTTGGGTCGTACTTGAGCCTTAATTGCCCTTTCTACAAAGACGGCTACGCATGTGTGCTCCGCCACACTTCTCTAGTTCACCTTGGCCTTTAGAGTCAACACCGAGTTGCCAAGCTTGTGGGAGAAAACCATACGCTGAAAACCAGACCAATGGTCATTGGTACAGTGTCGTACACCATCTGAAATTTGTGAAAGGAGTGACATGCTCGAATCTACATCAACGCCACCCACCGCCCCATAGTGAGGTGGCCTTCGAGATTTCAAATGACATGCTATCTTTGTTACACTAACAAAATAGCCTACTGATTCCAGAAAACAATGTGCCTTACAACACTACGATTGCTTGTTGCTTCTAGCGATTCATGTTTGCTTCGACGGAGAGAGGAAGTCCATCAGTGTGGCCCGTGGCACAACAAGGTTGATGAAGATGGCTCTGCATATAATTCCCCCTCCCGTAGAGTGTCGAAAAAGGACATCAAATTGGATTGCCTTGTTCCCATCGAGGTGGCATTGTCAAAATTATTCAATAAGTACATATGATGTTTTTGGGCATATGTAGATGAAGGGTCACTGAGGCGTTAGAGGGGTACCAGTGGGGCCCACACACCCTAGTAGGGTTCCCTAGGCCTGGGTACGAGGGAGTGGGGCTTGTTTTTTTCTTTTGAAAAGGAGAAATACATCCGGCCTTTGCATATGAATGATGCATGCAACCATATTATTACGCAAAAATGTTGCACAAAAGGCTTTGATACAAAAGTCGCTCTCAAAAGAGCCATAGTAAACTGAAAAATAAATTTCCTCCTAGTTCTTGGCTCCACTGTGTTCTCCTTATTATGAAAATCTCCGTCGGGATTTTTTTTCTAATTATTGTCGCTTCAAAAAAAATACATTTTTTATAAAGCAAGAACAACAGTTGACATTCTGGCAATAATATGTTGGTCCAAGAGAATAATAATAATACGTTGTATTAAAGTATGTATAAATGACCCAGATATGGTATAAACATGACAAAAGTTATAATTATGTTGGAGACGTATCAATGACGTACCGGTTGATTACATGTGTGATTGTGCCTAAGAGGCACAACATGCCTCACGTGATGTTTGTATGCTCTTCCATCACATGGACATGACATCTCTCTCTGTGTGCGCGCGCATATGTTCGTTTCCCTGCGTGTGTGTGTGTTTCCATTAGCACAGTAGCTGGTGACTCTGTCTGAGACGAGCAGCAGGAACATACCATGGCAATCCAGGTGGAAACAGAGGAAAAGAAATAATCCTAATCCAGGTGGAACCATTCCGAGAGAGAGAGAGAATGTTGAATTGTAAACTCTTCTTAATTCTATATTTGTAGTTTCTACTTGTCGTAAAAAGACAGGACAGTTGTTTTCTCATTGACTTGATTCTTGTGTTACTCATATGGCGTGAGACATTCTGACATGCACTCGTGCAAACAAAATACTACTCCCTCCGTTTCATAATATAGTGCATATAGATTTTTATAAAAGTCAAACATTACAAACCTTGAACATGTTTATAGAGAAAAGTATGTACATATAAAATACCAAATGCACATCGTTGGATACATCGTGAGCTATATTTTCATAATGTACATGTTTGGTCTTGTAGATGTAGACATTTTTCTCCATACACTTGGTCAAAATTGGCAAAGTTTGACTTTCGCAAAAATCTATAGACACTGCATTATGAAAGGGAGGGAGTACTTCAGAAATCAGCTGAAATCAAACGGAGGGAGCGTTGTAGCAACCCGATTGGTTGATTGACTGAGCCCGGTTGTTTTCCAATAACATAGTACACACGTCCTAAGGCTGGTCACAATGGCGTGGAACTTAGGAGTAACATCACATATTTCAATACAACGTTGCTTATGTGGCACATATTTAATGAAGAGTGAGGTGCTTGTGGTAACTAGCTAAGTTACCGGAACATCACACACTTCAAGAAACAATGAGTCTATAAGCTAATAAATGCATCGTTGCATGACACTACCTACATATTCCTACCCACTGTGGAGGTAGTAACATAGTCTAGATAAGTGTGTATGTTACTACCTTATGTTCCTGCCCATTGTGACCAGCCTAATCACAGTGCAGTTAATGCGGCCCGGATGATTTCAATCTTTGGATATGGGGAAATGTTTAAAATAAGTCAGATGATTTGTTGATTTATCAGCCGCGTCGCACGCCGTCTGGTCGTGTTGAGTTTAATTAACTCATGTGTTAATTATGGAGAATCTCCACTATCCCTAACCGCCATGTACGAGGGACACGATTGTTCGCTCGTGTCTCTCCGGACCATCGCGTGTGTTGGATGTATCCCTTCGAGGCTATATATACTTGTACTCAATCATCAATAAGGACAACCTTTCACTTTACATGCCTGTTGATGGTCTGTCTAGTTTTACTTTCTAACACGTTATCAGCCACGTTGCTCTCCATCGAGCGAATGGACGCCGAAGAAGGGTCTCAGTGGAGACGACGCAGCCTAGGCCTCGTCTTCTTCGTTCGCGACCTCGTCGCTGGCACGGGGTCCTCAAGGCATCCCGCGCAACGAGGGCGGAGCAGACATCGGTCCCGACGCTACTCCTCTAGAGACGGCACCGCGCCCGTCGTCGCGGTCGTCGCCCCGCGCCCGGCCGTGCGTCGAGCCCCTTGGTTCACCGTGGTCACGTCCGCTACCGCAATGGCTCTTGGCATGGTGGAAGCACTTCCAAGTGGCAGCCTCGAGCCGTACATGGCCACGACCTGTTCACGGCACAGCGCCCCGTTCCGCATCGGCAAACGACCTGTTCACGGCAGACAAAGTACAGAAGAATCACGAAGAAGAGAATCGGAGACTCAAGTCAAGCACCAAGCAAATTGGCGTACCAACTTCATCTAATTGCTACAGAGGAACAAGGTGCTATTTTTCCAATTTTCTTCATGGCTACAGAAAATTGCTTTACCACGAACATGATCTTGCCTTGACACTGGAAAGCGGATGAAGGCATCCATGGCAAGAGGCATCGCTTGGCTTCAGCCCCTTTAGACTAAGCCAGCTCCAGCGGCTTCGTCCCTGTTGCGTCGCGCCTTGCGACCGGCAGTGCACCGTGCTATGCCCGCGCCATGGCCGCGCCCGCTTGTCCGCTCCGCCCAGCCGCCACACCCATCCGGGCCTACGCCGCCACTTGCGACATGGCCTCGCCAACGCCGACGGCCTCTCCGTCGCTCCGCAGGGTAGAGGTGGGGATCGAGCGGATGTGGTTCGGTTCGGGTCTCCAACCCTTATCTGTAACCGCCGTCTCTCTCTCTCTCTCTTATGCGGTGTGGTTGCGGTTGGGCTGGCCAAAGGCCGTGGAGGCCCAGTCCCAGGCGCCTGGCGTGACCTCCGGCCGCCTTCTCTGGGCTGGTTTATTGTTTTTTTCTCTCTCTATTTTATCAACAGTACTAATTACTGTATTTTCTGCTGAGTTTAAAATTCCAGAAATATGTGTATGCTGATACTTGACATGTTCATTGTGTTTACCACATATCAGATTCTCTAGAACATGTTTTCCGTGATTGAGATTAAATTTTCTCGCACAACAATATAGATTTGCGATTGAGAATTATTATTTTCTCGCAAAACAATCTCATTGTGATTGAGATTAAATTTCTCTCGCAAAATATTAATTCACCCTGCTGAATTATCTTGCAACTTGATACAAGATCATCTCATTTAATTTGAGGTCTATACAATTCAAGTTTTTCACTTGAACATCAAGTTTGCAACATCATTATTATTCACTACATTAGTAGTGTTTTTCTGTTGAGTACCATATGTATTCCAGAATCTATCTATGATGTAATATATATATTTCAGTGTTCTACATGTTGAAATTATACATCCACTATTTGCAATTGAGATTTCAATTTCTTGCATATACACTAATGATTTCGAGCCACCTTTCTTGAAATCTATTAGTTTTGTAACATTAAGATGTATTTATATCACGCAATCTGTAATATAAATAAATTACCGGTTTTTCACCGGAGATGATATGTTCTATGTGTGTACCACATTGGCATTCTTCATGAACATGTCACGACTGTCGAGATTGATTTCTCCTGCACACACAAAAACTTATAAATTTTTGACAATAACATCTCCCTCATTATATTTGGAAAACACAAGGTAATGAGTTGGTTCTAATGCCCATGAGCAAATTATCTCTATTACTATGAGATCTATATGATCTTCAATGTGTTATGTTCCCACAATTGAGGTTGAGCATTTTCAAGTTATACACTTGAGTCAATTTTTTGCATTCTCATTATAAAACCATGATGATTTTTATTTACTTCTCGTAAATTAATTATATCTGGCTTGCCCCTATAAGTAATCGATGGCTAACAATTTGAGGCTATTGCCCTCAATGGCCCCAACTTACTTATGCGGGTTATGGACATCAAGATCAGTCTTGCATCCCATAGGATAGCGTGTGCAATCCAAGTCACACCATCGGGACGCAAAGGACCTCAAGGGTACTGGTTTGAAACTCACTTCAAACCCTCAAAGTGACACCATCAACCTGTCACGAGACCCTATGAGCATGGAGAACATGGTGGTTGAATATGCATCAACCGACATGTTTGGAGACTACATTTAGTCCCTCAATCACCTTAGTGATTTGCTCAAGGGTTGTTGGACAAAGAGCAGCTATTAAAGAATTATTTAGAGTAGTTGTAGTTCAACAGAAGTATTTAAACTATTGAAAATGCTTTCAAAAGAATTGTTTTTGGGGCAAAAAATTATTATGAAAATAATTCCTTCTGTTATTAAACTATAATTGAAAACAAAGTCAAAGTCACGAAAGATTTAAAAATAAATCAAAACCCCGATATAATTCAAAATTTTAATTCTAGCCAAATTTTTGTTTGATAAAAACATGATTAAAATTTTGGTGTGTGACAAACTCTACCCCCCTTAAGAAAATCTCGTCCTCGAGATTTGTTAAGGGCGGAAGAACTAGGTGCATATCACAGCAAACAAAACACTCATATATAAAAAAATATACAATCACGGCAATGGCACTCAAGTAAAATACAAACTGACTTCGCCATATGATTGCTTCTATGTAATTACAAGAAAAACCGGGCCACTAGGTCTTGACAACAACTCTGGTGGACTCAGTCCTCCTAGTTGACATCTAGTCGGGCGCGTCCTGCAGATGTCGGGGTTTCTCCGAGGGCCTCGGTGTCGGAGTTGGCTGGTGTAGGAGGGGGCGCTGCAGGGTAGCGGTGGTGTCCTTCACTGGGTGCCAAGGACACGGACCCGTTGAAGTAGCCTTCCAGGAGACGGCAGAGTTCCCTAGGCTTCTATGTAATTACAAGAAAAACCGGGCCACTAGGTCTTGACAACAACTCTGGT
>LR738710.1:930645502-930679524 GCA_902687465.1 Secale cereale
TGGCTCGTTGGTGGAATACTGCCTCATAGGAAGAATACTGACCTCATAGAAGGAATACTGGCGACATGGCCTGACCAGATTTGTTTGTTAACTGGACACATGGCCCGACCAGATTTTGTTTGTTACGAGCAATACTGACCCGTAGGGGGAATACTGACGTCGTGGGTAGTACTGGCGACATGGCCTGACCAGATTTCTTTGCTAAGAGCAATACTGGCTCGTTGGTGGAATACTGCCTCATAGGAAGAATACTGACCTCATAAAAGGAATACTGACCGCGTGGCCTGACCAGATTTGTTTGTTAACTGGACACATGGCCCGACCAGATTTTGTTTGTTACGAGCAATACTGACCCGTAGGAGGAATACTACCTCATTAGCGAATACTGACGTCGTGGGCAGTACTGGCTACATGGCCTGACCAGATTTCTTTGTTAAGAGCAATACTGGCTCGTTGGTGGAATACTGCCGCGTAGGAAGAATACTGACCTCATAGAATGAATACTGGCGACATGGCCTGACCAGATTTGTTTGTTAACTTAACAATATTACCATCTATTTCTAGGTACTTTTGCATATTACAAAGTTCAACAAAGTTGTTCAAGTGTAAAGCAGCATCATCTCCAGCACCGGAGAATTGTTCTTTCATCACTAAGTTTAGTAAAGCAGGTTTAATTTCATATGAGGGTGCTGAAGTGGCAGGTGTGCTGATAAAGTCATCGTTGTTGTGACTAGTGAAGTCACACAACTTGGTGTTCTCGGTGGAACCCATAGTAGCAAGCAAGCAAGATAACTATTTTTGTGATTTTCGATAAAAGGAACTAAAGCAAAAACTGAAAGGTAAACTAACAAGACTAAAAAGCAAAGGTAAAAGATAGCATGCAACTCCCCTATCCTGAAGAGTGGAGTCCCCGGCAACGGCGCCAGAAAATACTCCTTGATGGTCCTCGAACCCCTCGTTGGTTACCCCAAGTGGAAGGTGTAAGATGTAGTAAGTAGAAGTGTTTTCCCTTAGCAAAGATACCAAGGATCGAATCCCTAGAGACTCCTAGGTTCAACAAGTAGGTGTCAATTGCTACGGCGCCAGATTAGTAGCAATCAACATGGACCTGCACACAGATACAAATAACTTTGCTCCCAACGAGTACAGAGAGGTTGTCAATCCCTCCGGCCTTGTAGTTCACAAAGGATTAAAAGCAATGATAGTAGTGATAGATAGTGTTTTACAATAGTAAGTAAATAGCGAAAAGTAAATAGGGGATGTGATCAATGATGGTAATATGGATCGGAGTCTCATGATGTTCACTAGTGATGTCTCTCTCCCAAAAGACGATAAACACCTATGTGAGGTAAACAAATTACAGCTGGGCAATTGACAGGACCACGAACGCAAACCAATGCTGACTACATTGCAAGAAAGGTTGAGGTTCAAAGCATGGACGGTACGCCAAAGTAAGTAGACCGAAATCCATCAATATCTACTACTAATCATCCACCTTGAGATATCTATCCAGAACATCTCGCTGGTATTAAGTTGCGAATCCCACCCATAGTGTAAACTCAATGCAACAGACAACTGCATTAAAAGAACTTTGCGTAAAGTAAACAATCCTTGCACCCGCGGGCACAAGCACCGTTGTTTTCCCCCTTGTGGCAACGGCACATCCCCTAGACTCATGTTTCTCTCACTCAAGCTAGTCATCGAGGGGCATGAACCCACAATCGAGCATAACGTTCCCTCTTGGAGTCACTACCTATTACTCGGCCAAAGCAATAAATAACAACGGAGAACATGCAAGAATTACTTATGAACAAAAATATAAAAAAGGTGAATCAAATATATTACTCAAGATCAATCTGAACATAATCTCATAATCCATCGAATCCCAGCAAACTCAACATAGCAACAGCAGAAGGATTACATAGGTGCCTCGATCATGTAGGGCAGCTCACGAGGACTAATTAGTGAAGAACAAGAACGGGAGGAGAACATCACATAGCTACTGGTCATGGACTCATGGTCCAAGGGAGACTACTCACGAGTCATCCGGGAGGCGTCCATGGTGGTGGAGAAGCTCCCGGTGGTGATCCTCCCCTCCGGCAGGGTGCCGGGAAGAGTTCTCCTGGTGCTCCCGATCTTGGAAGCGGCTGCGGCGGCGGAACAGAGATGGGATCGCGAAAAGAGTTCCTGTTCTGAGGGTTTCGGAGGGTCCTTTAAATATATGCCAAAGTAGGGCACCGGGGGAGCTTCGGGGGGCCCAGGCGCCCCCCCCCGGCGCGGCCCGGGGGGGCGCGCCGCCAGGGCGCCTGGAACCCTGGTGGCCCCCCCAGGCTGCCCTTCGGACGCAGTGTTGTTTCCGGAACGCTGATTTTTTATATAATTTTTCTGGATTTTTCTGGGCAGTTCTCGAAACGTGAAAACCTGAAATACAAAAACAGCCGAAAACAGAAACTGGCACTGGGGTGCACTGGATTAGTAAGTTAGTCCAAATATGATCAAAAGTGTATGGAAGTGTATGAATATCATAGCAATATCACCCAAAAGTGGCATGGAGCAAGCAGAAATTATAGATACGTTTTGGACGTATCAGGTACCCAGATTATAATCAGACCTCCCTGAGAGGGCTGCTGCCAAGATAGCAATATCCGGAGCAGAAATGTTGCTCGTGTTGTCACGAGCTAACACCCCTCTAGCAATATAATATGCAAAATACCTGAGGTGAGGAAACAAGATGCTAGAGATCTTCGACCGATGAATATCCCTCGTACCCATGCTGCAGAGGGAGTTGATGACGGTTTTCAACGCGGAGGGCTGAGTGGCCATCCTAGCCGTCCTCCCAACGTTCGGCACACCTATTATTTCACAAAAATTTCCCAAAGTCATGGTGATAAGATCATTATAAATTTTAAAATCAATAGCACCTGAATCAGGATTATATCTAAAACTGTTAATGAAACTGGAGGTGAGTTTTTGATACTGAGTAACACGGCTCGTGACCAGCCGTGTCAAACCTGCATTAGCACAAAGATTATAAAACTCATCCTTGATTCCCGCAGCTTCCATGAATTCATCACATGGAAACGTCATCGCACGTGCCGAACTTGTGTCTTCCAACAACTCCAGGGGCACATGATCTTCATTATAGCTCACCCTAGCAGTCGATGGTGAAGCTACGGCTCTAGTAACTCAATCGGAGTGTGCGGGCCTCCTCTTCTCAAGCCACCCTTTTGCCCTTCCTAACAAACTCATTTATGAAATTTTCTACAATTTACAAAAACGAGGATTAAAACAAAGTGAGCTAAGGCAAACTACTCAACTCACTTGCCCAAGGCATAAACTTGCATCAAAACTTGAAAAATAACTTTCTACATATGCATGCAAGCTCATCTATACAGCACCAAGAACTACTAAATACTCACAAATGAAGCCACCAATCAAAAATCTAATTGGAGGGGTGGAGGAGTCACATACCAGGGGGTATTTGCTCAAAATTTCAGCTCAAATGATGGGCTGTAGAGAGAGATCGAAGAATCGCCTCCAAGAACAGCAAGAACACAAGAACAAGAGCAGAACTCGAGTTTTTGGAGAAAGAGAGAGAGGGAGGAAGAAGACATACCTGGAGGGGGGTCCCGTGGGCCCCAGGCGCCCTATGGGCGCGGCCAGGAGCTGGGCCGCACCAGCTGGCCGCCTGGGCCACTGGTGGCCACCCCTGGCTAGCCCCAGGCCCCTCTGGGTCTCTCCCGATGTGGAAATTTTTATTATAATTTTTCTGGTATTTTTCTGAAAACTTCACTGTTGAAATTTTTTCGAAGTTCAAAAAGCTGCGAAACTCTCTGAAAACTTGAAGCAGTTAGTAGTATTGTGAAGCTTCAAAAACATAAATGCTTGGTACAGCAAGTAGGACAAAACTAAAAACAAGTGAAAACATAACAAGCTCAACTTTTTATCTATATAAAACATGTTCACTAGTAAGGTTGATCAAGTCTTACCAACAAACTGGCGATATATAGAGCAAAAAGTCTCACCTCCTACGAAGTAGTTACTAAACCTTTACTTTGATGGACATTGTCCCCACCATGATAGTTTTATATTTGTGAGGTACATGTAGTGGACAGTCCCATTCTCCAATTTTCACAGTCTCGATATTCTCTATAGAGTTGAGGCCATGCCTCCTGTCGGTCTTCTTTGGAAAATATACCGTGTGTTCTTTATCATTCAAATGGAAAGTAACCTTCCCTTTATTGCAATCAATAATAGCACCTGCGGTGTTAAGAGAAGGTCTACCAAGAATAATGGACATGCTCCCATCCTCAGGCATGTCAAGCACAACAAAATCAGTAAGAATTAAACAATTAGCAACTTCTACGGGAACATCCTCACAAATACCTATCGGAACAGCGGTTGACTTGTCAGCCATCTGAAGGGAGATATCTGTAGGAATTAGTTTTTCTAAACAAAGCCTCTCGTAAAGAGAGAGAGGCATAACACTCACTCCTGCTCCAAGATCACATAAAGCAGTTTTGACATAATTATTCATTATGGAGCAAGGAATGGTGGGTATACCTGGATCACCGAGCTTCTCAGGAATCTTGCCACTGAAAGAGTAGTTAGCAAGCATAGTAGATATTGCATCATTAGGAACTTTTCTTTTGTTAGTGACAATATCTTTCATATATTTTGAATAAGGAAGTAACTTAATAGCATCAGTCAAAGGGATTTGAAGAAAAAGAGGTTTAATCCACTCACAAAACTTATTATAATGCTCTTCTTCTTTAGATTTGATGGACTTACCTGGAAAGGGCATGGGTTTCTGTACCCATGGTTCTCTTTCCTTCCCATGTTTTCTTGCGATGAAGTCTTCTTTAGTGTACCTCTTACGTTTGTCAGGTGCTTCTTCTTCTCGAACTTCAGGCGGATCATTCTTCTCATTATTATTACCTTCAGGTTCAGCACCGTCTTCAGTCTCAGCATCGGAGATAGATACACTGTTGGGATCAATAGCTGGTTCTTCATCTGCAATAGGATCATTAGAATTGTCAGTCTCCTTATGTTTCTTCTTTTTCTTTGGAGAGCCAACAATTTCTTCTTCCTGCATTTGAGAATCCTGCTCGATTCTCTTCGGATGCCCCTCTGGATAAAGAGGATCTTGAGTGCTAGTTCCTCCTCCGGTCTTAATCCCGAAATCCTGCAAATTATCTTGTTTGGCATTGTTAGCAAGCAAATCTCTTTGCACTTTAGAAATTTGGTCAAGCTGAGTTTGAACCATTTGAAAATGCTTCACAAGACATTGAACATCATTAACTGTTCTATCTAAAACATCAAGCAGTCTTTTGATAGCAAGGGAATTATCATGCAACTGACTTTCTATCCTCTCATTAAAATGATTCTGTTTCATAATAAAATTATCAAACTCATCTAAACATTGATCAGGAGGCTTACCATGAGGGATGTCACTTGCGTTGAAATCTAAAAGAGAGTGTACCTCTACCATAGGAGGGTGAGTAGTAGGCTCCCACAGCTTCTCAATAGGGGGTAGATTCTTCACGTCTTCAGCTTTAATACCTTTCTCTTTAATAGACTTCTTTGCTTCTCGCATATCCTCGGGGCTCAGAACAAACATGCCCCTCTTCTTTGTTGGTGGAGGTGGTTCAGGGACGGACCAATCTTCATGGTTTTTGGCAATCCTGCCCATTAAATCTTCCGCATCGTCCGGTGTTCTTTTCCTGAAAACACAACCAGCACAACTGTCCAAATAGGACCTGGATTCATCAGTTAGACCAGCATAGAATATATCGATTAATTCATTCTTAGGGATTTCATGTCCAGGTCTAGCCCGAATCAGACCGCAGTACCTCCCCCAAGCTTTAGGGAGGGACTCATCCTGCAACTGTTTAAAGTTATAAATTCTTTGTAAAGCAGCATGTTGCATGTGAGCAGGAAAGTACTTATCAACAAAAGAGTGAGCTAAGTCTTGAGGACTCTTAATGGAACCGCATGGGAGTGAATCATACCATGCTTTAGCACCTTCCTTCAAGGAGAAAGGAAGAAGCTTGGTGATATAAAAGTATCGTATCTTCTCATCTGTGGTTAACAGGCCACCTAACTCACCGAGTTTAGTCAGGTGTGCAATAGCATCATCATTTTCTCTGCCATAAAAGGGGTCAGCTTCAACCATAGGTATAAGTGAAAGACCAACAGAGAAATCATAATCAGGATCATCAATGCATATAGGAGATGTAGCAAATTCAGGATTAGGAACGGTTTTGTTCTTCAGAGAGTGTTTTTCAAACAGTTTCTTAATAGCTTCAGGGTCAGAGCCGGAAAACTCTGTCAGTTCCCTGCATAAATCTTCATCTAGTATATAGTAATCATCATCAAGGAGACTCTCCTTGAGTTTACTCAAATCAGGATAATCATAAGTTTCACCAATAGGGTAGCGAGCAACAGGAAGTTCAATTCCAGACTTTTTAGCAGCAGCAGCAATTTGTTTCTCAAGAGCATAACCAAGCGAACTAATATCATCAAAAGTAGTAGAAGCATCATCAAGAGTATCAGACATAGTAACAGATTCAGTAGGAGCATCATGTGGAGGTGGTGAGGCAAACTTACTCATAACGGAAGGTGAATCAAGTGTAGCACTAGTGCTCAGAGCAGTACCTCTTCTTGTAGTGGATAGTAAGATCGGAACCTTGGGGTCTCCTTTCTTACCCATAGTGGATGAAGTGCAGCAGGTAGGATACCTCAAGTAGACTTGTAAATATTGCTATGCTCCCCGGCAACGGCGCCAGAAAACGGTACTTGATAACCCTCAACCATAAGGGATCGAGATAGTCTTCGCGGGTAAGAATAACCCAATTTATTGATTCGACACACGGGGAGCCAAAGAGTATTTATAAGCTTTGACAGTTGAGTTGTCAATTCAACCGCACCTGAAATATACTTACTTGCAACAAAAGATAAGTGGTAACAGTGATATGATAGTAATAGTAAAAGTAAACAGCAAAAGTAAATAGTAGTAGTAAATGGCAAAAGTAGCAACTAGTGACAAGCAGGGTTTAAAACACTGTAGGCTAGGGAGATAGATGGTTGGGCGCTGCATGGATGAGATAGATTCTAACTTGGGGCACGGCACACGGAAAAGTAATGATCATCTAGGCAAATATCAAACATTAGGCATGTATCCCGTAGGTAGTTGTGCGTGCTTGCAATAGGAACTTGCACAACATCTTTTGTCCTACCATCCCGCTACGAACGGGGCCAAAAGGAACTTATGGATATTAAGGTGCTCCTGTCAAAGAGCACCGGAACAAAGCAATGAACTCAATGGATACATGTAATCCTCAAACTACGGACCATCCCCTTTGGTGTCCCAAGCTGTCACTTTTGGGATCGCCGGTTCCGGACCGTAACAGGTGCAAACAACTCATAGATAGGATCACGAACACAAATATATTCATGCAAACACATATGGTTCAGATCTGAAATCATGGCACTCGGGCCCTAAGTGTCAAGCATTAAGAATAACAAGTTGTAGCAAAGATGATAAACACCATAGTAGATGATAGGCAACATGCCCCCAACGATCTGATAAACTATTACATGATCTAACTCATCCAATCCCTACCATCCCCTTCGCCTACAGCAGGGGAATTACTCACACATGAAAGGGGAAGTCATGGAGGGATGATGGAGTGGTGATGATGATGACGATGGCGACGATCTCCCCTCTCCGGAGGCCAATTCAGCCTCCAGATTAGCCCTCCCGAGGAAGAACAGAGGGTGGCGGCGGCTCCGCGACGGAAAACTGCGAAAGAACTTCTGATCTGGGGTTTCTGCGTCGGGAGTAAAAATACGAGGCAAAGTAGGGAACCAAGGGGTGTGGGACCCACCCAGGCGGCCCCCCGGCGCGGCCCGGGGGGGGGGCGCCCACAGGGCGCCTGGGCACCCCCTGGCCCTCCTCTGGCCCCACTTCTGGCTCCTGGTTCCTTCGGGTGCGTGGATTTTCTGTGATTTTTCGTGGATTTTTCTGAGATACCTAAAAATCCGTTTTCCTGCACACAAATAAACCATACAGGCAGCTCTGCTGAAAACAGCGTCAGTCCGGGTTAGTTTAGTCCAAATCATGCAAGAATGAGGCCAAAACAATATCAAAAGTGTTTGGAAAAGTAGATACGTTTGAGACGTATCAGTGATCAATTTGTTTATGTCCATTTCTGATGTTCTAATATGAACATGATTATTTTTGTCATGAGATATTGTATATCACAATATACTGTATCAGCACTTTGATACAAATACATTTGTATGTATTCTATATATCTGACAGTGATTTTCTTGAGAATGTTCATGTCTATATATAGATTCCTATGGGGGTCAATCTGATGAAAGATGATTTGTGCCATGTGGACATATGCACCACAAACTCTATACTCAGGGAAGTGAAATGTTTCCACTCTCATTCAGAGAAAGGAGATATTTTAAAATCGCTAGACGCGATGAGGTATTTGTTGACTCAACTCGAGTCATATTTACTATCCCTGTGGGTACTCGAGTAACGTCGGGATGCTTCATTGCTTCCCAGGTTTAACTCGTACCCTACTAAACTATGGAGGTATCCGTCAAAATAGTTTCCATATCGAAACTTATGATGACAACAATGAGAAATAACTTCTCTTTACCATATGCAACGGATATGGCAAGCACATTCTTTGTGTATCATCTGGATTGTACTACACATACGACGCAACCCGTAGCACATCTTGCGTATGAGATAGTTTTCCAGAGTGTCTTGTACATGACAAACTTGGCACTCTCGCCTTGGTCATCGAGACATTGGGTTGAAATTGAAACTATCAGCAATTCCAATAGTTTATGATTATTATGATGCTAAATTCTAACAACATTTGGATTTTATGTGCACTACAAGTGACACAGGGAAGCTAATTTTAAGGTCCGCACAACTTAAAGTCTACGCTGAACCACTCAGACTCCTTGAATGCATCAAGTTGAGGTAAGTGGCTCTTCCCATCCATTGGCTAGACTATTCAGGTATTCCATGGTTATAAAAGACATATCTACATGATGCTCTTAAGTGTGTGCTTTATTGATGGCTTCTCGCCCCTCGTTGGTTACCCCAAGTGGAAGGTTTGAGATGTAGCGTAGCGGCAAATTTCCCTTGGCAAAGATACCAAGGATCGAATCCCGTGAGACTCCGAGGGTCGACAAGAAGGTGTCAATGATGACAGAAACTTTTGCTTGACAGGACCTGCACACAGATACAAATAACTTTGCTCCCAACGAGTACAGAGAGGTTGTCAATCCCTCCGGCCTTGTCGTTTACAAAGGATCAAACGCAAGAGATAATAGTGATAGGTATGACTGCAACTAGGAAATAAGAACAGGAAGTAAATAGCGGGTGTGATCAGTGATGGTAATATGGACCGGGGTCCCATGATGTTCACTAGTGATGTCTCTCTCCCAAAAGATGATAAAACAGCTAAGCGAGGTAAACAAATTACAGCTGGGCAATTGATAGGATTATGTGCGCAAACCAATGCTAACTATGTTGTACAGAAAGGTAGAGGCTCAAAAGCATGGGCGGTACGCCAAGGCAAGTAGACCGAAATCCATCTGCATCTACTACTAATCATCCACCTTGAGATATCTATCCAGAACATCTCGCTGGTATTAAGTTGCGAGTCCCACCCAAAGTGTAAACTCAAAGCAACAGACAACTGCATTAAAAGAACTTTGCGTAAAGTAAACAATCCTTGCACCCGCAAGTACAAGCACCGTTGTTTTCCCCCTTGTGGCAACAACACATCCCCTAGACTCATGTTTCTGTCACTCAAACTAATCATCGAGGGGCATGAACCCACAATCAAGCATAACGTTCCCTCTTGGAGTTACTACCTACTACTTGGCCAAAGCAATAAACAACAATGGAGAACATGCAAGAATTACTCAAGAACATAAATATAAAAGAGGTGAATCAAACATATTACTCACACACAATCTGAACATAATCTCATAATCCTTCGGATCCCAGCAAACTCAGCAGAGCAACAGCATAAAGATTACATATGTGCCTCGATCATGTAGGGCAGCTCACGAGGTCTAATCGATGAAGAACAAAGAGGGGAGGAGAATATCACATAGCTACTGGTCATGGACCCATGGTCCAAGAGGGACTACTCACAGCTCATCCGGGAAGCATCCATGGTGGTGGAGAAGCTCCCGGTGGTGGTTCTCCCCTCCGGTAGGGTGCTGGGAAGAGTTCTCCTGGTGCTCCCGATCTTGGAAGTGCGGCGGCGGCGGAACAGAGATGAGATCGCGAAAAAGGGTTCCGTCCTCGAGGGTTTCGGGACGCGAGCAATATATATGCAAAAGGGGGTCACTAGAGGCGGAGGTGGGGCCCTGATGGCTTCTCGCCCCTCGTTGGTTACCCCAAGTGGAAGGTTTGAGATGTAGCGTAGCGGTAGTTTTCCCTTGGCAAAGATACCAAGGATCGAATCCCGTGAGACTCCGAGGGTCGACAAGAAGGTGTCAATAGTGCCAGAGACTTTTGCTTGACAGGACCTGCACACAGATACAAATAACTTTGCTCCCAACGAGTACAGAGAGGTTGTCAATCCCTCCGGCCTTGTCATTTACAAAGGATCAAACACAAGAGATAATAGTGATAGGTATGACTGCAACTAGTAAATAAGAACATGAAGTAAATAACGGGTGTGATCAGTGATGGTAATATGTACCGGGGTCCCATGATGTTCACTAGTGATGTCTCTCTCCCAAAAGACGATAAAACAGCTAAGCGAGGTAAACGAATTACAGCTGGGCAATTGACAGGATTATGTGCGCAAACCAATGCTAACTATGCTGCAAGAAAGGTAGAGGCTCAAAAGCATCGGCGGTTCGCCAAGGCAAGTAGACCGAAATCCATCTGCATCTACTACTAATCATCCACCTTGAGATATCTATCCAGAACATCTCACTGGTATTAAGTTGCGAGTCCCACCCATAGTGTAAACTCAAAGCAACAGACAACTGCATTAAAAGAACTTTGCGTAAAGTAAACAATCCTTGCACCCGCAAGTACAAGCACCGTTGTTTTCGCCCTTGTGGCAACAGCACATCCCCTAGACTCATGTTTCTGTCACTCAAGCTAGTCATCGAGGGGCATGAACCCACAATCAAGCATAACGTTCCCTCTTGGAGTTACTACCTACTACTTGGCCAAAGCAATAAACAGCAACGGAGAACATGCAAGAATTACTCAAGAGCATAAATATAAAAGAGGTGAATCAAATATATTACTCACACACAATCTGAGCATAATCTCATAATCCATCGGATCCCAGCAAACTCAGCATAGCAACAGCATAAGGATTACATATGTGCCTCGATCATGTAGGGCAGCTCACGAGGTCTAATCGATGAAGAACAAAGAGGGGAGGAGAACATCACATAGCTACTGGTCATGGACCTATGGTCCAAGGGGGACTACTCACAACTCATCCGGGAAGCGTCCATGGTGGTGGAGAAGCTCCCGGTGGTGGTTCTCCCCTCTGGCAGGGTGCCGGGAAGAGTTCTCCTGGTGCTCCCGATCTTGGAAGCGCGGCGGCGAACAGAGATGAGATCGCGAAAAAGGGTTCCGTCCTCGAGGGTTTCAGGACGCGATGTAAATATATGCCAAAGGAGGTCACCAGAGGAGGTAAGGGGGGCCCAGGTGCCCCCCGGCGCGGCCAGGAGGGGGCTGCGTGGGCAGGCCGCCTGGGCTGCCCCTGGCTCCCCTCTGGCCCTACTTCTGGCGCGTGGAAGCTTCCGGAGCGCTGATTTTTTATATATTTTTCCCGGACTTTTTCTGGCAATTTAAGTAATGGGAAAACCTGAAATACAAAAACAGCAGAAAACAGAAACTGGCACTGGGGTGCACTGAGTTAATAGGTTAGTCCAAATATGATCAAAAGTGTATGGAAGTGCATAAATATCATAGCAATATCACACAAAAGAGGCATGGAGCAAGCAGAAATTATAGATACATTTTGGACATATCAACATCCCCAAGCTTAATTCCTGCTCGTCCTCGAGTAGGTAAATGATAACAAGTATAATTTCTGTGGTGACATGCTATCAACCATATAAGAACTTTTCACAGTCACATGACAAATGCTTACTGAGATAATGAATCTTTAGTAATTAAGTTGCCTCATGAGAATATCACAAAGAACTGAAAGTTTTACAATATGATACTGAAATACCCAATAGATTTGTAGTGAGCATGGTGTGCAAACATGACAAAGTGATACCTCGCTTGCCCCCTTTAGTGAAGCAAAACATAAATGCAGGAGCACCTCCGAAGTTTAAGTGACGACTAGATACAATGATTTCAGAATAAGCGATATCATAATCATGCAGAAGACAATGGTACTTTAGGACAATGCACATTACACTCAGAATGACAATCATGCTCTCAATAGTTGGTGCTTTGAAGAAAGAAGGTGGAGACTCTCGAACCGTGGATTTTGATGGCAAGGTTAAAAACCCGTGGTTGGAAGCAAAGACTAAACATGTACCAGAGCTCTTGGTTTTTTAAAAACAGAGGTAAAAAATGATTTTTGGGAGATGCATATTTCGTCAACGAATGCTAGTAGATAACTCAATTACTTCTCGAGATGGACAAGTTTCGAGGAACGGCTCCCGCACGGGGACGATCACATCCCCTTAATCTCCTTTGTTTATCACTGCCAAAAGTTTTCTGATTTATCATGAACAAAGCGTGAAGGAGGGTTTGTTTGTTGTATTTTTTATGAGGCGGGCGCACTCATGCCAGTTCCTTCTCGTATTAGGGGTTTGCAGATTAGACATGCAATCCCGGGGTGAAACTTGTCCAACTTAAAAAAGATCATGAATTAACTACTACTTCCTCATGAGCTAAAACAGAGGCACAAAAGAGAAATGCTTTTGAATAATTTTGAGATATTACAAGAAAGTCTTCGTTAGGAATGGCAAGTAAATACCATGTATAGGAAGGTATGGTGGACTCATATGGCATAACTGGTTTCAAGGATTTTGGATGCACAAGCAGTCAGTCCGCTTAGTACAGACGAAGGCTAGCAAAAGACTGGGAGTGACCAACTAAGAGAGCAATGACGGCCATAATCATGCAGAGCGACAAAGCAACATTGAATCGGGCATGGAAGTTATATCGCTACTCAGAAATTAAAGATCATCAAGGCTTGATAGACTTTCTTTACAGTCTTAAATATGCGTGAGCATATGCCAAGTCAATCAAAATAAATTCTTGGAGGAAGATATCACTAAACCATACCACATCATAGGCAAAAAAATCATGCTGGTCCTTCAATAACACATTAAGAACCCCCCAGCTATTTGAGACTAACCATAAGAAAACATGAACTACTAAGCACCATTATGCACATAGCATTTTTATCATAGACATATCAACCAGTGCCACAGAAGCCAACTCTCTTAACAAGATAAGCATGATAACTCAAGAGAGTTCCAGAAGCAACCAACTAAACAAAAGCTCTTTAAAAAGAAAAGCATGAAAACTAAGAGCTAAACATGACAGTAGCTATTGAAAGACAAAGAACATACACAGCAAAGATAAACATGAAAATCCTATGTTGTGTTCTAGGTTGAAGTGGAGCGTGTTTCTCTCCCACACAAAGAAAGCTGGGTTCTAACTCGTTATGAAAAGCAAGCAAAGCTAAAGAAAACTAAAAAGGAAACTAAAAGCAAGACGCTCCAAGCATAGCACATAACGCATGAAGTGATTAAAATATAGTGGAACGAAAGACAAACTGATAATTGTTGATGGAGAAGGGGATGCACGGGGGCATCCCCAAGCTTAGACGCTTGAGTCTTCTTGAATATTTCTTGGGGGTGAACGGGGGCATCCCCAAGCTTGAGCGTTTGACCCTCCTGAATCTTTTTATCATCTTCCCTCGCACACTTGAAAACTCCCTTCATACATAACTCATCATAATCTGATTAGCGAGGTTAGTACCCATAATAAAATAATTTTTCCTTGCTGGAAATAAGGATAATCTTGAAGATCTACTGTTTCTCAAGATTTCCAAAAGGTTTTTGCAAAGAAAAAGCAAGCTCAAGGTTTGCAAAACGAAGAAAAGGCAAAACAGGACAGAATCTGTGAAAAACAGACCAGCAAGTAGTAAATAATTTTTTCGTGGCACTTCTGCAACTCAAATCAAAAAACTCAGAACAGATGCCCGAAAGCCAATTGTATAGAGCACGCTATCGAAACAATTCAGACCAAAAAGATGATCTGGTGATTTTATACGAATTTTTCTGTCCAAGGACAGAATCTGTTTCCTGGACATCACGTCACAACTTTTGAACTTTCTTGCAATCAGAGGCTACACTTGGCACAAAGCTGAAAAGTAAAGATACAATGATGATGCTACTGTAGTAGCAAACATCAAGACACAACAAAAGCAAAATAAAACTTTATTCATTGTGGGCTGCCTCCCAAAAGCGCTTTCTTTTATGCCTTTAAGCTAGGCATAATGCAAAGAGATCAAGTTTTATCAAGAGTAAAAGAATAGCTAGCCCGTATAACGGACTCAAAAGGTAACTTAATCTTCTTTCTAGGAAAGTGTTCCATCCCTTTCTTGAGAGGAAATTGGAATTTTATATTCCCCTCTTTCATATCAATGATAGCACCAACGGTGCGAAGAAAAGGACGTCCCAAAATAATTGGACAAGAAGGTTCACCTTCAATATCCATAATAGTAAAATCAACGGGAACATAATTGTCATTGACAATGATAAGAACATTGTCGATCCTCCCCAAAGGTTTCTTTATGGAAGAATCAACAAGACGAACACCAAAAGAACAAGAATCAAAATGTTTCAATTTAAGCATATCATATATTCTTTTGGGCATAACGGAGGTACTAGCTCCAACATCACATAAAGCATAGCAAGAGAAGTTATTCAACTTAATTTTAATCATAGGATCCCAACCATCTTCTAGCTTTCTAGGTATGGAGGCTTCTACCCTAAGCTTCTCCTCCCTAGCTTTGGTGAGAGCATTAGTGATATGCTCTGTGAAGGCAAGATTAAGCGTGCTAGTGTGGGGATATTTAGCCATTCTTTGTAAAAAGGTGACAACTTCTGAGAGACTACAATTATCAAAATCAATTTAATCATTAATGAGCAGAATTGTAGTGTCATCTTCTTTGTTTGAATTGCTCTCTATTATAAGAGTTTGAACGTCTTCCCAAGTTTGGGGAAGTATGGGAGCAACTTTAAACAAAGGCTCATACTTTTTTCCTGGAAGACCATGCCATGGGCATAACTCTCCATTAAAACTAACATAATCACAAGGTTTATTACTTTTGTAGATCCCGACAGTGGTGATTGGCGTGATGGAAGAAGGGGTGTACTCCTCCCATTTAGTGTTTTTAGTGGAACCCATAGCAGCAAGCAAGATAACTATTTTTGTGGTTTTTGGTGAAGGAAACTAAAGCAAAAACTGAAAGGTAAACTAACAAGACTAAAAAGCAAAGATAAAAGATAGCGTGCAACTCCCCTATCATGAAGAGTGGAGTCCCCGGCAACGGCGCTAGAAAACTTTGCTTGATGGCTTCTCGCCCCTCGTTGGTTACCCCAAGTGGAAGGTTTGAGATGTAGCGTAGCGGTAGTTTTCCCTTGGCAAAGATACCAAGGATTGAATCCCGTGAGACTCCGAGGGTCGACAAGAAGGTGTCAATAGCGCCAGAGACTTTTGCTTGACAGGACCTGCACACAGATACAAATAACTTTGCTCCCAGCGAGTACAGAGAGGTTGTCAATCCCTTCGGCCTTGTCGTTTACAAAGGATCAAACGCAAGAGATAATAGTGATAGGTATGACTGCAACTAGTAAATAAGAACAGGAAGTAAATAACGGGTGTGATCAGTGATGGTAATATGGACCGGGGTCCCATGATGTTCACTAGTGATGTCTCTCTCCCAAAAGACGATAAAACAGCTAAGCGAGGTAAACGAATTACAGCTGGGCAATTGACAGGATTATGTGCGCAAACCAATGCTAACTATGCTGCAAGAAAGGTAGAGGCTCAAAAGCATGGGCGGTACGCCAAGTCAAGTAGACCGAAATCCATCTGCATCTACTACTAATCATCCACCTTGAGATATCTATCCAGAACATCTCGCTGGTATTAAGTTGCGAGTCCCACCCATAGTGTAAACTCAAAGCAACAGACAACTGCATTAAAAGAACTTTGCGTAAAGTAAACAATCCTTGCACCCGCAAGTACAAGCACCGTTGTTTTCCCCCTTGTGGCAACAGCAGATCCCCTAGACTCATGTTTCTGTCACTCAAGCTAGTCATCGTGGGGCATGAACCCACAATCAAGCATAACGTTTCCTCTTGGAGTTACTACCTACTACTTGGCCAAAGCAATAAACAGCAACGGAGAACATGCAAGAATTACTCAGGAGCATAAATATAAAAGAGGTGAATCAAATATATTACTCACACACAATCTGAACATAATCTCATAATCCATCGGATCCCAGCAAACTCAGCATAGCAACAGCATAAGGATTACATATGTGCCTCGATCATGTAGGGCAGCTCACGAGGTCTAATCGATGAAGAACAAAGAGGGGAGGAGAACATCACATAGCTACTGGTCATGGACCCATGGTCCAAGGGGGACTACTCCCATCTTCAGTTTTGATCTTGTCAATTCGATTTGTTTTCTTTCTCGCGACTGCATAAGCTTGGAAGTACTGCGTGTTCCTATCTCTTTTCTCCATCCAAGTGACATGGGCCCTCTGCTTGTAATACACACCTCGCTGGTGTTCAAGCTTCTCCAACTTATATTTCAACAACTGCTCCCGTTTAATAAACTCTGGAGTAATACTCTTTCTTCGGCAAGACTCCAAGTCTTTCTTCAGTCTCACAATCCTCTTTTCCAGCTGTCCCAAACACGTTTTACTCCAATCAGTGAGGTCACGGGCCACTCCTTTAATTGCATCCGTGACAGACGCACCTCTAGCATTTATTTCCCGCCCCCAAGCGTTCTGGATAATCGTACTGCACTGCTCCTCTTCAAGCCAGCTAGCTTCAAATTTAAACTGCCGCTCACCTCCTCTTTCTCTCGGTCGACAAGCCTCCATTTGAACATGTATTACTATAGGTCTGTGATCTGAATGTCGAGGATCACCATGGACCACTCTGTATCCAGGGAAGTGTTGGCACCAGCTTGGAGACGCCACCGCACGGTCGAGCCGCTCCCGGATATAATCATGTGCAACATGATTGTTGTTTCGCCATGTGAATGGGTCTCCAGCGTAGCCCAAGTCATGAAGGTCACAGTCCTCTAATGCACTCCGAAACAAGTCCATAGCAGAATGAGCACGGGGGACACCACCTTCCTTCTCGCATTGTAAGAGAATTTCATTGAAATCCCCTGCCATCAGCCATGGTTTATCACTGTGATTCTTCAATGTACGCAACAACTTCCATGTTTTATGCTTCTCATCCGATTTAGACTCTCCATAGATTCCTGTAAAACGCCACTCAAAGCCATCATCATCTTTTATTTCCGTATCAATGTCGTATCTCGAACACCAACCACCATTTATTTGTAAGCCATTCCGCCAAAACGCAACTAGACCGCCACTTTGGCCATTGCTTTTCTGCACAAGCCAGTTTGGGATTCCCAACTTCCACCTAAGCCACTCAAGGCCCCTTTTGTCCATACGAGTTTCAGACAAAAAGAGCACATCGGGGTCCTCCTTCTCCCGGACATCCAGGAGACCACGAATTGCCGGGCCATTCCCCAAACCCCGGCAATTCCATGCGATTATCTTCATTGGTTCTCGCAGGGCTGATCCGCCAGCCTCGCATCATCCTTGGCAGTCCTGGCTACATCACTTTTTAGTCTCTTACCATGCTCAACATCATTATCTTCTTCCATCGGCATAAGGTCTGAACCTCGTTTTATTCCTGCATGTACCCCTACTGGCGATTGGGTTGTCTCTTCTGCCCGGTTCTTCCTTTTGAATTTGCTGCCCTTCTTGCCTCCTCTTTGCCCTCCCCTATTCAACTCCTCATTCTCATCTTGCTCTGTTGCATTTTCTGTCACTTCCTTGGCCATTATAGTTTGTGCACTCCCCCATGTACTCTCCATCCTCTTATCATTAAAAACTCCCCCAACACCACCAATCTCTTCCTCTCCTGTACTCTGAAAAGTCAGTTGTTTGTGCGAGTTTAGCGGCTCAGAGATAGTAGCCTGATGATTCTTTGCCGGGCTAGTGACCTCCTCGTACCTGCCTGATGAACCACTTACATTGCTGCCCTTCCCAGTACTATCCTTCTTCCATGAGCCATCATCACTTCTAGATTTGCCACTGCATCGACCAAAATTGTTCCCCTACTCGAGCTGTCGTATCCTCTACCACTGCTCCAACTAGCCCGATCATCTCCACCTCCCTTCCTACCTTCAATGAACGCCTTCAAGCCCTTGCCAAATTGCTGGACCTCTCCCTTTTTCAGCTTGATCTTGCAATCTCGAGCTCCATGTCCAATTCTCCCACACACAAAACAAAAGTTTGGTAGAAACTCATATTCAAAGCGAACCCAAATCCTTTCATCCTTCTTCTCTCCACCTTTCTCCACTGTCACTGTGACCCAACTCCCCCTCATCAATGGTTCTGCCACCGGCATCCTTACACGGAACCGCATAAACTGCCCGATCGCCATCCCATCCGTTCCTACATCAACCTCCAGAGTTTCACCCATCAAGCTCCCGAGCAACTCCCCATTTTCTCGGTTCATATCCCCTAGCGGTAAGTCAGAAGCCCTGACCCATATACAAACATGTTTGAATTCGTAGTCCTCAATTCGTTTCGAAGGGATGAACTCTTCAACCAATAGCAGATCTTTATCAAAGGTCCATGGCCCTCCTTCTAGTGCCTTTCTCTGATCAAACTCTTGCCTAAAAATAAACAAGAAAATATTTCCTCCCATATCCTTGCAGTCCACACCCCGCATGGGACTCCATGCCCTACCCAACGATATAGCAAGAGCATCAGCGTAGGCCGGTTTCTCAGAGAACAATTTCGCCATGGCCCTTGGTTCAATCATACCCACCTTGCCCGAACCTCTCCAGCCGATCTTAACCCCCTTTTGTTCTGCCTCTGAAAGCTTCAATCCCTTCATCAAACCCTCCATCTTTTCCATCTCTAGCGAAATTCCTGCGGCCACGAAGAACCAGACTAGGGAAAAACTGGGTGTATTACGATCGTGTGCCCTAGATCACACGAAAGGCTGTGAATGGTGGCGGGGAAAGACCTAGGACCTAGGTTTTGGGATGTGAGGGAAAGGAGCACGAATTAGGCGTGAGAGGCACTTCCACCAGCGGGGCTCAGGGAACCCGGATTACTCGAGGAAAGAACCCTAGGCGGCGGCGATCGACGTCGCCAGGGAAATCGCCTTGAGTTCGCCCTAACCGAAAACCCTCACACACGGGAGGGACCACTTATTCCGGGTCGTGGTTGATTTGACATGAATGGGAGGGTGTTTGTAGGAAGCTTCTTCCCATTCCCAATGAACGATGCGTTTAGGATGACATGGAGTACATGCAACAAAAATCGACGGTAGTGATAAAATATTAGATCATGGAGAACAATCAACGAAACTGTCAACTAGCTGGACAAGCACATCAAAACCAATCCTACAACTACAATTACACAAGCGCGCATCATTTCTTTTTTCCTTTTGCTAATTAATGTATATCTCCAACATCACGCGGTTTTCATGCCTAGAATTAGTTTTTGTTTGCGTGAATGCTTAAAATTAGTCTGCTCCGAGGGGCAGATTCAACAAATCTCAGCCATCAAACCTGGTCAATCCAACGACTCAACCTGCTTTGATGTTGAGCGTTCAACGCGCTTACTGTGCAGTTAATATCATATCAAATATCAATTCGGACGCAAATCACAAAAAAATAGCATGCAAAAAAACATGCCATGATTGGAGATGAACGGATTGGAAGTTTTTGTCAAAAAAAAAACACGCAAATAATATTCTACCAAATAATTGTGTGCAGCACCGCCCCACGAATATTTTCTCCTCCTGAGAAAACACCAGCCATATATTCCCTTCGGTGGCCGCCCTCCCTCGCGCTAACTCCGCCGCCGCAGTGCTGCCAGTCCTCTGTGCACCGGTGTGACAGAGAGGCGACGCGGGTAGGGCGGCGCCATCGTCTGTCCCCGATTCGCCCTCACCGCAGGCAGGGCAGGTACACAGATTCCTTTCTGTGATTGCCAAGTGCAAATCGATTTGGGTGGGTGACTGGGTGTTCACCGCCGATCTCGTCTGACCTACCAGTCCGGCGCACTCCTCAACCAGGACGTCTGCCGGGTATGAGGCCGCTGCAGCCACCTGACATCAATCCATCTTCAGTGATGTACTGCTGCACCACCTTGCCCGACCTCTCTGCCATCGACGCCACCACGACGCCTGATAACGTCACCCTCCTGCGCGAGTCCCTCGCCACACATCGGGTGCCGAGTCTCCGCTGCGTCACACCCCCGAGATACGCCACCATTCATGTGTAGGATGAATCACCGCTCCACCAAATATTCCATCCACTGGTCCCTCGAGCCCGTGTACACCTCCAAGAATGACGCCACAAGAGGGAAACGACACAAAAATGCCTCCGTCATCCGATCTACTGATCTAGGGTTTCCCCCGGAGGTAGCAGATAGTGGCCTGGAACATCTTAACAGCGATGCCTTCAACATCTGAATAGTGCCGCCATCGCCGGCCTAGACAACAGCCGCGAGCAGGTCTTCACCCAGATCTGTTCCAATGGCCTCCATCAAGCGTCTTGTGCACGGATCGTCCACCACCGCGGCCGCCGCGTCGCCCGTCGCGAGTCCACAGCCGCCGACACATCCTTCGCCGTCCAGGGCCGTCGCCCCGGGATCCAGCCCTCGCTGGCCGCCGGAACGAGAAGCTAGATCCAGCCATGCCCGGCCAGGATCCGGCCTCTCTCCGCGCTGAAGCCACTCCCGTGGCCCTGCATCTCGCCCGCGTCCGTGGTGATGCAGGCAGCACCGTGCGCAACGCCGCGGAGAGGGGGAAACGCCCCGCCGCCACCTTCCCTGGGGCGCACACGGACTTCGTCGGCGACCCTCCAGCGGCGGCGAATTGAGCGAGAGGGTGAGGGGGACCTGGCGGTGGCGGCGCAAGGGTTCCCCCGATTCGCCCTTGGCGACGCGGGGGCATAGCTACAACTTTCCCTTAGTTTCGGAAGAAAATGAATACCTCATAGAGTCTAAATTTGACAATTTCGTGTTGTTTAGCCTGGTTTGCATCTACTACTGTAGTCCTCGCCTAATTCTCCGTGGTTGGTGATTCTGGTGTGACGAAGTTGAACGCATAAGCATCAACCAATTGGTGTCAGTTAATTAATTACGCCGTATTACCGGTGTCGGGTTGTGGCATAGTCTCTTTTTTTTCGAAAAATGGTGTTTTTTATTGACTCATACAGTAGCATCGAGGGATACAATCATGATGAGTACACCCGACCTCTGCATAACTAAGATGCACACAGACAGCACAACACACACACAAAAATGATCACGCCGGCAAAGGCAAAGTAATGCAAAGACCAAAACTATGCCTAGGCGGAGGAAGAAAAAAAAAACCGAAGCAATGAAAACAACGATTGACGATGTACAATGGTGACCATCGGCCCCAGTCATCTCTTGACATCATAAAGACTCCGAGAAGGGTTCTCCAAAACGACGCCTCCAACAAGGGAACGACGCACAAGCGCCGCCGTCGTCAAATCCAACCACCAAGGGTCGGCTCACGGGTTTTCACCCTGAAGAGCAAATCTGAGCAAACTCCGAGCAATGCCGTCATCAGGGTAACGACGTAAAGAACGTCGCCATTGCCAGGTATAACCAACTAGGTCAGACCAGAGTTTTCACCCCGTAGCTCTAGATAGGGTACTCAAGAAGTATCACCCAATGGAAATCATTATATGTTGTCTCCTCCACTTGCCTCGATCCCAATTGTTGGATGTGTGTACGGTCATTACGGCGAGTGATGACCATGCCCGGACGAGTAGGCTGACGAGACTCGACAAGAGCCACTCGCCAACACTCGAAGAAGTCTTTGACGGAGACGAAGCACAGCAGCACCACGAAATCCCTAGTTCGGGACACTCCGAAGGCCATGCCCCATCCTCACAAATGGCAGCGTAGGCAGATCTATATGAGACGACAGCAGACTCGCGGCCACTAACTCCGTGTCGTCCTCGCCAGACACAGATCATACAGGTCCAAACCTCTTGAGGTGACCACCTCCTGGCCGAAGACCGCCCAGCGGCATGCTGGCCAGATTCACGGTGTCACCTAGTCTCTTGTCATCACATCCCATGGCCGGATGGCGTATTGTGGAAGGACTGTTCAGCCTTTGGACGCCGCGGTCTGACTTGTTGGCGTGTGTGCTACACGTGCTCACCAATCGCACTCTGGCACTACACCAGTCACAACTAGTCACTACACCAGTCAAATCTAAAAACAAGAGGTAACTTCTGTTTGCAGAATTAATAAACTACAACTAGCAATGCAATTCTGCCAGCACTCACAACTTTGACAGCCAATGCAGTCGATTGGACTGAGCAGATGAGATTCATGGATACTGGAGCCACTCGCGAAGAGCCTCTCAAAAAACGACCCTGGCACTCACCAGTCACAACGATGGGCTTGTTGCTCTGGCGCAGCGCGGCTAGGCTCTTAACCACCATGTTGAAGTCGTTGCTAGGGGGATCATTGAGGAGTAAAGAGACTTCTAGCGGTGGCTGCTTCATCAGCTGATGGAAGTGGTTGTGGATGGCTAGGCATCGACGGCGGTGGACACCAGTGGAGGAGCGTTGGCCCCAACAGAGCACCTCAAGTCCGCAATCACAATGCTTCTAGGCCACAAGGTGTTGTTATGCTGCTGCAGAGATCAGCGACCGCACCTTGTATGAGGGCCCCATCATACCCCGTCAATCAAGTTGTAGTAATTCAGAAATTAATTCTTCTTGTTCCGATTCTTGTGTAAAATGTCAGTTCTTCATCCTCGGAGAAGCTGTCAGCGATGTGTCACCATAGAAACAAAAATAGCAAATCAATCGAGGGAGCATTCATTGGTGAATACCAACATATTTCTTCCAGGAGCGAGCGTGCGAGATCGATCGGTGGTTTATCCCGTAGGTATCCAGGACGGGATCTTCATTCTTCATAAACTCTTGGCGTCTTGGATAGGTGGACTTTTTTCTTTTTTGAGAAAAACTTTCCCAATTACACTTTCTTTCAATCCGAATTTGCTAGCAACTTTCTCATATCACATATTCGAAGGAGTCCTGACCTAATTTTAAACCACTTGATGCGACCAATTATGCAACCCTAATTCTCACACTATTGGTACTATGCACAAAGGAGAATTCAAGAGGAGAGATAGCCAGTCAGAGGTTGATGTGAAGATTTGGTTGATGCGTGGCGATGATGATGATGATCTCGCCCTGGCGTGACCCGGATCAGACGTAACACGGCGCCTGCCACAACAGAAGCAACTATGCACCTCTGATTATTCTGACAGAAAGCACCATGGTTGTTGCTGGCTCCAAACTGGAAACTGTGATGAGATTCTAAATCAATGATTTGCAGGAAACTGTATGCTGCAGCACGGTATGTGTGCAAAAGAATCTATTATAAGTTAATGCGGTTCGGCAAACCAATCATAGTGTATATTAGAGCATCCCAAACAAGGTACACTTAGTTGTTCCTGATCTTCTCTCTCGTGCTCTAGTGATGACATGGGGAAGAGAAGTAGTTTGAGATGTGAAAGATCGTTTCTTCTACAAGAGACGATATGGACAAGCAGAACAAGGGCTTGAGGAGAAAGTAGATTAACAAAAGAGTGTGGCTGGTGGTAGCAGTAAGGAGAAGAGTTTGTAATAAAATGTCACATTATGGCCAATATTAAAATATCGTCTGATTCACCGAGTTTATTGCTTATCGCCGGGTGACCGCTAATATTATATGTTATCTCTGCCATTTATCATTTTTGGACGATTTATCGCTCTGACAAGCAATTAATCGGGAATCTAGTGATTAACCGGTCAGCTCCCTATGGTCAGAAACCCCAAAACAGGCCTCCTCTCTAGTAGCCTCCCTCAAATCACACCTCATATCACGTTCGATTGGACATGTGTTGTAGTGTTGTCCTATTTTATTTGTCATTGACTCAAAGTTTGATATGTAATATGTAATTATGTATTAATTTAGTGTTGTCCCAGTTAAAACCGAAGAGTACACTCATGGTTGTTTCCATTATTACCTTATTATTGCTTGTAACCTAGGATTTGCAAGCAAAAACTGATCGATTAATAGTTCATCGATAAAATTGATTAGTCATCTGATTTTTTATTAATCTCTAATCCCCGGACGACCAAAATGCTAACGATAAGCTGTATCCACAACATCGATGATGACACAACAGAGAGAAATTAAAAAGGAGAGAAGATATGAGGTGGAACTATGTAACAGTTTGCTGTTGTAGATTCCCTTTTTAGTACAAGTTTTTCAAGTCCTTAAGCTTGGAAGCCTTCAAATGATAGGCCAATACTCTCATCACCGATTTACATGGGATACTCTCCTCACCTAGAATGTAGAAATAAAATAAATCCTACTAATTTCTTAAGACCGTAGGTACAAAAATTACTCTATGGAGATACTTTTTCAATCGATGGTGTGACATCCATCTAAAGCCATCTGTCGAGATTTGTGAAGCAATTGCATGGGCCATACAATTAATGTTAACATAGAAAGTACACATAAAATGAATACAACACTAAATTTTAATGTTTATCTCGACTATAATGTGAAAAGGTAACATTACAAATGTTCTACTGGATTTGAATACACCAAGGGTTTTGCTAGCTCTAAACAAGTAATCTATGACACGCTTCTGAATCAATTATCTGTAGGGAACTCTGAGGTCCAACACGGTGTGTATGGAAACGAGCTTTCTATGTTATAGCCTTCAGCAAACCAATCATAGTGTGTGGGATACATGTTTCCCAACACCTGAAGCTTTGAGGTACTCAAATGATAGGCAAATCCTCTCTCCAATGATTCACACAAAAAAAACTTCTTTCTGAGGATGAAATCCAATGATGTAAATTTCTTGTCTGTACTCCTCTTCAATCTTATCTTTGGTGTCAAGAACATCCTCATTATCGGAGTCCCATTCAAATCCATTTTCAGGTGGTGCTTGTTCTTTGTACTCAAGAAATATGTCATGATAAGAATAATACCCCCTCCGTCCCAAAATTCTTGTCTTAGATTTGTCTAAATGCGGATGTATCAAGTCACGTTTTAGTATTAGGTACATCCGTATCCATACAAATTTCAGACAAGAATTTTGGGACGGAGGGAGTAGTTGATATCTTCCATGACCCAAGACCCGTGAACTTTCGGATTGCACCTCACTCGAGGCAAGCACAAGATTCATCGAGGATCCAAACTTGAAGCCGTGCTGTGTGCGAATCAATTGATGTGAGATACACTCCCTTCTCTGATCTTGCTAGCGCTCGTTGTGAAACACTGCTCAAATTAATATCTTGCGGTGGTTTAATTACTTGGTACTTGCCGCTTGATAAAGATATTATGTGCATATAAAGTAGACAAACAAATAAAAGAACAGATTCAGTCAAAATTTAAATTGAGTGATATTTTGTATAATTGACTAGCAAAATGCTGGTGCATGCAGGCCTAAGTATACCGCACAAATGATCTCTCCTCCCACCTATTTGTCCTCGAGGAGAAAGCATGCAGCAACATCGGCGACGGCGGCCACTCCCACTCCTCAACCCTAGGGTCAAGTGTTTCCTGCCTGTAGTGGGGCGACACGTCAGGGTCAAACACAATGTACTCATGGTACGAGAAGTGCTTCTCGCTGTGGCGGCATGGCGGGCGTGGGGAGGGCAGCGTCACCCACTGCCGTGTGGCGGGGTTCACCACGTAGCCACCTTGCAGCAGGAGGAGGCCGTTGCAGTGGTCCATGACGATCGCATCATAGGCATCCCGGGCGCCGTCGGGCAGGTAGTGGTGGAACTTGGCACTGACCGTGGGTGACGGCGTGGGGCGGGCGAAGAGCCCGGTGAGGTTGTGGCCGTTGAAGTTGATAAGGATGCCGGCCAGCCGGAGCGGGAGGAGGTGCATGAGGCGGCGGGTGTCGATGATGGCGCGCCAGGAGCTGTGGACGCACCGTGCCGCGGCGAGTCCGTGCGGAGAAAGACGGTGGAGGACATCGGCGAGCAGATCGTCAGGTAGCTCCATCACCATGTCCATGATGATGGGCCGATCGATCTGTATCCGTCGCGCATTGGTCGGCCGGCTAATTTATTGAGCTGGCTAGCTAGATCATGAAATACTCCGTACTAATTGAGATTGGATCGGACCTGGCTTAAAAGGCATGCAAAGCCCCCGCGCGCTTGTGGATGCAGGTTAGTCGAGACAATAAACATGCTAGCATACTATGTTTTCACCTCAAGCTAACGCTTGTAAGTTGTAATAACCCGACGATTCGCACAAGGTGACCTGGCCGGAGGTCCGGCGCTCGCCGGAGGCGACGGGCGGCCTCGCTCCTTACTCATCGGTGTTTGTTTTTCTTGCAACAGCCTCCCTGTTGCATGAAAGATTTCTGCAACATTATTGATGTTGCAAAACTCTCTTGTGTAACTAAAAGAGAAGGCAAAAGAAAATCTGCAACATTAACTCTGTTGCAAAAAAATATATTCTGCAACAACATCTTTGTTGCAAAAATTCTGCAATATGAACACTGTTGCAAACGTCCAAACACAGCATTATCTTTGTTGCAAAGTTGGTAGTTGAACGTCATCTCACTTTGTATCTAATGGCTCACGTGGTGGTGGATCTTTTCAACAGATCTGCGGGTCGACGCGTAGCGTTGCCCAACTTTAATACAAAGTTACACTAAAGTTAAGACATTTATTTTGAGACGAAGAAAATATTATATATATGACATGTACGCACCTGCTTGTTCCTGGAGTTGTAACGGCGGTGGGCGAGCAGGGTGTACATGCGAGCATGGTTGGCGTCACGGCGCCAGTCACCATATATAAATACACTTTTTTTAATATAGTATAGACGCAAGCACCTATATACACGCGCATACACTCATCCCTATGAGCACCTCCAAAATACTGTGCCGAAATCCTGAAATAAATTTAGGAATAAATGCAAGCACCAAGACTTGAACCCTGATGGGCTGGGGTGCACATGCACATTCAGTTCGGTCATACGTAGGACCCAAACTAATCGGGAGGAGTAAAGTACTCACTGTTTTGCTCGACGGGCACGGGAACGGAAGCCAACGGCGGCGGCGCGTCAGCCTCAGCGCCGGCCGCCGGGGAAGAGAGCCAAGACCCCATCGTCGTTCGTCGTCCTCAATTGTCCATCAACCTTCCAACTGTAAGCCCAATCTTTATAGAATCAAGTTGATGCTAGGTATCCTCCTACTCCGATGTAAACTTTTTCGCAGCTGAATCGCGCTATCGTGTCGGGTGGGCTGGCCCAGTACGAGTCTTCCCCTCAAAAAAAAAGAAAACACGTTCGCACGTGTCTCCAATTGGGCGTTATGTAGGATTCATAGTCCGTGTAGACAAAAGTAGGCAGACAGAAGAGCATATACTATATATGTACACGATCGACGATCGTTATAGCTAGGAAGGAGAGGATCGATCGATCCATTGGGATGGGATCCTGGTTCTCTTCCGTCGCCGGCGCCGAATCCGTGGATTACACGCGCACAATCGCCGTTCCAAAGGATGTTGTAGCTCGGCTTCAACGACTCATGGACGAAGCACATGCAGTCCCCAACCCGCGCACACAAGAGTACGTAGTACCTAGCTACTACTCCTTCCTTGCTCATCAGCCATCATCACTCAATGCACTGAATATACTCCCTCCATACCTAAATATAAGTCTTTTAAGACATTTCAAATAGACTAGAACATATGGATGTATGTAGATACTCCCTCCGTCCTAAAATAAGTGTCTCAACTTTGTACTAGCTCTAGTACAAATTTGTACTAAGCTCAAGACACTTATTTTGGGACGGAGGGAGTATATGTTAAAGTATAGATTCACTCATTTTGCTTCGTATGTAGTCACTCGTTGGAATCTCTAGAAAGACTTATATTTGGGAACGAAGGGAATAGTATATATTTTCATGTTTGGACAAAGAAAAAATGTGCATGTTTGGAAGAGCTTCATTTATTCTTAATGTCCAAAAGTTTGCTTTGCTTACTTGTGTTGGATGACAGAGAGCTCGACGCCTGCTTCGTTTGTAAGCTTGCCGACCAAGCCCTCCAACATTACAATTCCATCCACCAGGTACGTACGTGCGGACCAACTGCTAGTTCAAAAGCAGCCAGTAGTATTCTCTTAACCTGAAATTCTTAATTTCCTCTTGCTTGAGTGTATGGGCATCAATGAAGGACCTACTAGTTTCGTTATCCTTTTTGAGATCGATCGACATTGTACATGCAGGATGCCGAGTTCCAGTGTCCTCATCTGCCCATCACGAAGATGAAAGCCGACTGCGTTGGTTTTAGGAAAGATCTATGGTACCACCTCAACTTCTCGGCTCGCCGGAGGGACGACCACGACGAGGAGCAGAGCTTCTTTGCCGAACTGCGCTATGACCAGTGTTCCGACGACCTGATCGTCCATATATGCACCATCTTAGGTATGTGTATATGCATATCCCCACAGCCTAATGTTGAAACGCTTTGGCTCCTACCTTATTCTCTCTTTCTCTCCCTACAGAAGAAAAGCCGCTATGTCGCTTCAGAAGCAGCTGTGCATTCTGTCCGGACGAATCCAAGATTTTGCATCCAAGCAATGCAGAAATTGGCTGCGGAAAGGAGGGGCATGAAATGGAATTTTTTCGTGAGAGGCGTGGAAGCAACGGACATACGAATGAATTCTTCAGCAAGAGCGATATGCTGAGCATACCCTTCTTGCAAGGAGGACGCCTACCTCGATATAGACACAGTCTACAATGATTTATGCTTTTGGCACAATTATCATTTGTTGGAATTTATGGACTTAAACACATATAACACAACAACTTCTAATAAGTCTCAAAGGCCCATGTACCACATGAGTAAAGGAGAGTTGAGACCAATATAAAAGGGTGTGCTCGCACTCACCTTTGTGTGTACTCATATGTCTACTTTGTCATATGTGATCAGTAAAAAAAAATATTGCTAGCACTATTGATTGAGTTAATTGCTAGTTGTTTCAACATGGCATTTTTGTTTAATTTCCTGGATCACCATATAGAAATAAAGTACTCTATGTGTTTTGACAAAAAGAGCACCATACGATTATTGGCAAATGTCTACTTTTAGGCTTGTCAATCTTATCTTTCCTTCAAGGGCAGCGCTAGGCGCCGGCGCGCCGGCCCAATACTTTGGGCCGGTCGCGCCCCAGCCGTCCGATGCCGCGAGCGAGAGCCATCCGATCTACCCCTCGTTTCATCCCGTTCCGCTTGTATCATCTTTCTCACAGAACACGCGAAGGCGAGCGCCGCCGTTAACCGCCCCGCTCCCAGCCACGGATGCGCCCCCGTCATTGTTTGTTTGCTCGCAACCTCGCCGTCGCTGTTCGTCGTTCGCCCTTCGCATCCCTAGCCATGGCCGCCTCGTCTTGGATCTCCTCGTCATGGACACTGCTCCGACAGCGGCGTTCCTAGCGCCGGCCGGTGCGGGCGCAGCGCTCGGCCCCATGGTTGCAGCATCAGGTTGTGCTATCCCCCACCGTCCTCACCGACATCACCCGACAAGCGGGTGGCGTCCGTCTGCTGCCTCCCTTGCCGTCATCTGCTGGACTCCATTGCTCCAACCACTGTAAACCATGGCAGCAAAACGAAAAGACGGATGTAGCTTTTGTTGATGCCGGTTGCAGCTCACCAAGGCAGCGTCCGTCGTCGTCTCAGCACCGCTTCCAGCTTTCCTAGGCAATGGTTCCAGCGTCCGCATCGTGTGGTTGCCGCTCCACTAGTATCCGGTTCCAGCAAAAGAAAAACTGTTGTTGGGTGGTAGCACCATGGAGCTCGCCATGAAGCATGTAGCAAATTACCTCGTCGGTAGTAGCAAAAAGGACGACGGTTGCAGCAAACAGGTCACTGCCGTCGCACCCATTGCTTGTGAATGCAGCTCCGGTAGTAGTCGGTTCCAGCTTTTTTACTTGATGGTTCCAGCCATTCCAGCGGACGGTTGTAGCTTTTGGTGACACTGGTTTCAACTTCCCCCGGGCAACGTTTGTAGCTTCCAGCGACATTTGTTCCCGCATGTCTCCCGCCGCTTCCAACAAACCTCATGGTAGCATGTAGCATCCTTGTTTGCCATTTCTAGAATCCAGACAGGAAGCTCATAGGTTGGGGTTGCAGCTCACAGACGGTTGCAAGAAGAAAAAGTTTGTTGGTCGAAGCAAAAACTAACTGTGGTTCCAGCTTTTGCTTTGGTCGGTTGTATCAAAAAAATGGCTGGCTCCAGCTTCATCGTCAGCTCCTCGATGTTGCAACCAAAGGAAGGCAGTTCCAGCATAGGAGGAGGGCGGCGCTCGCCGGAGCAGTGTGGTCGGAGCAGTGTGGGGCAACTCTGGGTGGTTATTGGCAATGGCAACGAGGACGCAAGCAACCTCGCTGGTATAGCTTGGTTCCAGCGGCTGCGGAGGTCGCCGTCGTCGGAGTGGAGCCAGAGGGATGGATGTTACTGATTCCATGACAGTGATATGGGGATGGGCGGCCGGCTCGCCGGCGTCGAGCTGAAAACGGGACGAAGGGAGCGGGTTCCTCATGGTGGTGGTGGACCGAGCTTCGGTGACATGCGAGGTCCCATGCTTCGTGCGAGGAAGGGGACGAGTGAAGGAGAAAGCGCGTGAAGAGATAAGGCAAAGCAAGGCTATTAGCAGTGTGTGGGGTCTGGAGACGTACGATTCTTCTCATCCAACGATGCATGAGCAACCGGTCGAATCTTCGGCCGGCGTGTAGGCGTAAAACTTTTCCCTTCCTTCAATGCATCGTGACATGATTTTATGTGTCTTTTGGCGAGAAAAATTGACCTCCAAAACTAGATCCATGAGTAAATAACTTGGGGAAACTATGGGGGAGAGAACTTGCGGAACCTATAGACGACTGGCTCGGAAGCCATTTGTTTCATCTCTACATACTTCTTTGAAATATTTGTGAAATAATATGTATTTTGAGTGAATCCATTGCGGCATGTGCCGATATTACTTATTACCCCCAAATGCCCATTCTAGCTTTGTTTGTGAACATGGTGACAGTGTCCTAGATTAGGGTGTACTCACCATGTTGGCCTACCAATCATGGGCTAGATCGAGGACTCACCGACAACTCAAGAATGTGTCACGTCTGCCATGGACCTCGGTGTACTCAAGATAGGATCTTCTGAAGACTTGGCGCACACTCCAAGGCATATTCAAATATTCGACATGTTTATCTCGAGATGGAACCGGCCATGTAACCCTAGGTAACCCCCTCCCCCCAGCCCCTATATAAACCGAGTGTAGTCCATAGAGGAAAGGGCTTGAGATGCATTCATATGATCTCGAGGTAGATCACCTGTACTTTGTACCCCATCCAAAATATATAAACAAGAGCAGGAGTAGGGTATTACCACTTTGGGAGGGCTCGAACCTGTGTAAACACCATGTCTCTCATCTTCCTGTTACCATCTAGCCGACACCACCAGCTCGGGACCCCCTACCCGATATCTGCCAGATTCAGCTCTGACATTGGTGGCCCATACATGTTCCACTGTGTGGTCGCAAAAGCTTGATGGCTCATCTTCGGATCAACGACATCATTGGTTGTGTGAAGACTTTCTTCCCGGATAGCTTTTTGCCTTCAGCAGCATCGTGCTTCACGCCAACTCAGCTGGCCACCTCGACTAGGTCGAGAATTTAGTCCCAGGCCTGTCCATCAGGTTTGGGAATCTAGAGTACGCCGCGGAGTCCCCCGGCAAACTTGCCTTTTTAGGTTGGGTGTCAAACCAGTCCTAAGATCTCGTCGACGCCATCGTCCTAGCACCAGATTCAACCTCGGAGCACGAACTTGGAACCGTCAACACCTCGGATCTAGCCTTGAGCTCGGACGCCAACACTACCCCGACGAATCGGGTGATGGATCTGACCACAGAAGCCCCCGAGGACACATCAGACAACACCTCGGGAAAACAGCCCTGCCAACTGTCAAGAGATGAGAGAGGCCGATATCACGCTTACGAACGATATGGTAGATTGAATTCAGAACCTTACAGTCTTAGATGTTCAACCCTCAATCTACGATCGGATCCGGGAGAAACCCGGAGTGGTCGGAATTTTCAACCCACCCCCAAACTCTAGTTTCCTTTTTGTGTCTTTTCCATTGTGTAATTCTGTTTTGTCTGGGTTTCCTTAATTAAGTGGGAGATCCTCTTCTCCTTATATGAAATGACAAAGCTCCTGCCCTTTCCTTGACAAGTTGCTCAGAAAAATCTCGACCGATAGCAGACCATGTTCTATCGAATGAAATATATGCAGCATCTCAACTTCTCAAGCTACATCAGCCAACCCAGCATACGGATATGTAAGGGCTTTGCCTTCTACTGGACTGACTATGTTGATGGGTTGGGTCAACATGTGTCCAAATTTCCCCATTTTCTTCAGTTTGATGCCCAAATAACCGTGATCCATATATTTTTAATTCATTTACAACGGACAATAATAAAAGAATAACAATAGTACTTACATTCCAAAACCCAAGAACAGTTTTGGAACATGTACATGAAGTGCAAGAAACAAACAATTTCATGGTCATACAACTATCTGTACAATTTTTCCCAGCCCCCTTGTAAACGAGAAAGTGAACAAAGTGATAAAACAATCAGTGGAATTGATCGCCCATGCATCCTATTGATACGTGTGTGAGTGCTTTCATGACCAATTTTGCTAGAATAGAATACTTGATGGTCGCCCGGCTGGGTTTGAGGCCAGGTATTTCAGAGGAGCTTGTAAACTACTCCCTCCGTTCCCAAATAAATGACCCAACTTTGTACAAAGTTAGTACTCCCTCCGTCCCAAAATTCTTGTCTTAGATTCATCTAGATAGGGAAGTATCTAACACTAAAATATGACTAGATACATCTGTATTTAGACAAATCGAAGACAAGAATTTTGGGACGAACGGAGTACAAAGTTGGGTCATCTATTTTGGAACCAAGGGGGTAGTATATTGTAATATCCCATGTTGAGTGATATACATGTTACTAGTTGCAAAAAGAAAGAGAGAGAGAGAGAGAGAGAGAGACGGTACATAGCTATATCCAAATGTAGCTCGGGAAGCCAAGTAAAGAGTTGAATTTTTCCATCCTAGCTAAAGGTTTTGTCTTGTTTAGTGTGTCTACGCATGAAAGCCCTGCCAAGCATCTCTCTCTCCCTGAAGGATTTTTTTTTTGTGCCTCTTCTTTCCAGATGTAAACTCGGTGCAGCTTGGTTGGAAAATCTGAAATTTATCCGGGCAAAACGCACAACTGCCTTTGAAACGACAGAGAGGCTTTTCTGTTAAACACAAAAAATATAGAAAAGTAGTGAGCATGCATGCGTGCAGCCAGGACCCCATTGCCGTTCGTCGTCCTCGATCGTCAATCAATCTCCCAACTTTTGTAAGGCTAGGGCTAGCTTGTGTATGTCGGTCGATCGTTTGAGACACCGCACGGTCAGGCCAATCTCTCTATAGGATCAAGTAATCTATCTACTCCTAATCGACTGTTCGGAGGCTTCTCCTGAACCGGGGAAGCAAACAAGCGGCCAGCGCTGGTAGGTGCTCCTTCCTCGACGTTTTTTCCTTCTTTTTTTTTT
>LR738710.1:930742278-930755718 GCA_902687465.1 Secale cereale
GGTAACCCCCTCCGGCATTCCCGATAAATCCGAAACTTTTCCGGTATACTTCCGGTGTCCGAATATAGCCGTCCAATATATCAATCTTTATGTCTCGGACATTCCGAGACTCCTCGTCATGTCCGTGATCTCATCCGGGACTCCGAACTACCTTCGGTACATCAATACTCATAAACTCATAATACCGATCGTCATCAAACGTTAAGCGTGCGGACCCTACGGGTTCGAGAACTATGTAGACATGACCGAGACTCATCTCCGGTCAATAACCAATAGCGGAACCTGGATGTTCATATTGGCTCCTACATATTCTACGAAGATCTTTTATCGGTCAGAACCGCATAACTACATACGTTGTTCCTTTTGTCAAACGGTATGTTACTTGCCCGAGATTCGATCGTCGGTATCTCTATACCTAGTTCAATCTCGTTACTGGCAAGTCTCTTTACTCGTTCCGTAACACATCATCTCGTGACTAATTCATTAGTCTTTTGCTTGCAAGGCTTATTGTGATGTGTGTTACCGAGAGGGCCCAGAGATACCTATCCGACACTCGGAGTGACAAATCCTAATCTTGATCTATGCCAGCTGGGGAACGGTTTTCCCGCATTTTTTGACAGCTGCTTGTTGTTTGCTCGAGCTCGAGCTTGCCTCCTTCTGTAGACGTGCTCGATTTAACTTCCTGATCTGGCGCTCATAGTCGTTGTCAACAGGCTCGGGAGCTGGTGGTTGAGCCATACGAACGAAGTGGTCAATCTTTTCCTCAGGCACTTTCTCCCTTGGCGGCGTTGGCGGTTTCGGTCCAAAATGGGCGTCCACTTCTGCCCGCACTATGGCATTGGTTTGCTCCTCCGTCCTGTCGTAAGCCCTCTGAGGTGGATCAGTGAGGTTTGGACCATATTTAGTTCGCTTGCGTCCTCCTGTACTTCCTGTACTGCCTCGACCCGTACCGCTACGCACCATAGCTGTGGGGTGTCTCTTCTGCGATTGCTGAGGTGGCAGAGACGACTGACGGGGCTCAGTTGGACGAGGAGGAGTGGCCTGAAGCTGTGCCGGACTTGGAGGAGGAGTGGCCTGAAGTTGTGCCGGACTTGGAGGAGGAGTGGACGTCTGACGCTGTGTCGGACTTGGAGGAGGAGTGGCCTGACGCTTTGCCGGACTTGGAGGAGGATGTGTGGCCTGACGCGTTGGTGGACTTGCAGGAGTGGGAGTCTGCTGACTCGGTGGCGGACTTCGACGAGGAGTCGGCTGACGCGGTGTCGGTGGCCTTCGAAAGATGATGCAATCCTTTCTTCATAGGATGATACGATGTTTGGCCTCTCCGAGTGTGTGCTCGTCGTCACCTCCAGGAATGTCAAGCTCTAGCCCCCAATATTGGTCCATCACCTCATCAACAATGACACGAGCATAGCCTGCTGGAATCGGGTTGCAATGAAAGGTTGCCTCGGGGGGATTTGTAAAAGCTTGGGCGTCCGCCACCTTCATGGATATGTTCTTCATTTTGAAGTGTAGCTCGCAGTTAGTGTTCTCAATGATGTCATCCACGGGGTATCTATCCAGCATTGTGTCGCCCGGGGCGGAACCCACGCTGCTTCTCGGCATGGATGGGCCGATGGTATGCAATGCTGGATCATCCGCTAGCTGTTGCAGCTGTGGAGACCCCCTTTGCTGGCTAAGTGAGTCGATTTGCTCCTGCTGCCGCTGGAATTTGTCTTCCAAGTCCGTGTGCTTTGATTCTAGGCCTTTAAGGTGGTCAATGTCCAGCTTCCTCTGCTTCTCCTCCGCAATCTTCCTTCTCGCACGGGATCAGTAGTCGGCGTTCCAGTCCGAAAACCCCTCAAACCACGGCATAGAGCCTATGCCTCGTGTTCTTCCCGGGTGTTCAGGATTTCCCAGGGCACGCGTAAGCTCGTCGTTCTCTCTGTTGGGCTCGAACACCCCCGTTCGAGCCTCTTCTATTGCAAGAAGTAGCTCCTCATCGGCTCCTTTCAGACATGCCTTCAACGAAACTTTGTCTGTCTTCGGGTCCAACTCCCTCCCCCCCATGCGCATAGAACCAAGTCCTGCACCTGGGGGGGGCAGCTCCTAGTAACCGGAGTGACACCTGCATCCTCCATTCCTTTCTCAAACTTATCCCACTTAGGCATTCCCACCGCGTAGCCACCTGGGCCCAGCTTATGGAACTTATCCTTTTTTCCGGCATTCTGCTTGTTTATTATCGACCGTTCCTTAGCTAACTCTGAATCCTTGAATTTCACGAAATTGTCCCAATGAGCACTTTGCTTCTCTAGATTTCCCTCGAATACTGGAGTCTTCCTTCCTCCCTTGACATACTTGGCCCATTCACGATTCTTGTGGTTCTTGAATGCAACCGCCATCTTCCTAAGAGCAGCGTCATTGACTTTCTGCTTATCTTTTTCTGTGAAATGATCTGGTAGGGTGAAATGTTCCATGAGAGTATTCCAAAGCAGATTTTTTTTGTCTGTCGTCGACAAAAGTAACATTTGCACTTGGCTTTGCTGGCTTTCTCCATTCTTAAAGGGAGATCGGGAGTTGGTCCTTCACAAGAACTCCGCACTGACGAACGAACTTGTCCGCAATCTTCTTAGGCGCTAATGGTTCGCCATTAGGTCTGATTTCCTCGATATTGTACTTTACGCCCTCCTTCAACAATTTCTTCGGGCCTTGTTTCGTCCTCTTGCCTGAAGATTTGCTCGATCCGGATGGCTGAAAGAAGAAAGATCGATTCGTTAATATATCTTCAACTCATTTAAAACATGTGAGATCACCAGATGAGCCTGCTTATATAAATATATATACCTCGCCGGTCTGTGTTGTTTCAAGATCAACATTTTCTTCGTCATCATCGTAGTTCATGACTTCATCAATTCGGTCGTCGTGATCGAATATCATATCAACCTCTCCGGTGTTGTTTAGAAATTCGGAGCCGTCATAATCTTCTTCATTCTGATCATCATTTGGCCCGCGAGGATGGCGTATCATATCGAACAGGGTATGTTCTCCCTCTCTCTCGGTATTGTCCGCCATAGCTTTTATTTAACTAATCCAAAAGAAATATAAAACAATTAAGTATTCAAATTACATCGTCTCAAATAATAGATATAATCTCGAATACATCATCTCGAATAATATATAATCTCGCATACATCGTCTCGAATACTATATAATATCGAATACATCACTGGCTAGGTAGCTAATAAAGATCGAATACTACAGAAGAATCTAGGACACTCGCGGTTCCTGCGACGCGGGCGGTGGACACCCAAAGAGAAGGAACCCTCACAGGATCATAGCTGAAGTGAGATCCCTGAAGAAACTGCCAGGTATTGGAGAACCTTCTGCCCTCTAACGCAACCATGTAACGATGGACGTGCTCGTCCTCCTCCCTGACACGGCGACGTACCACCTCCGGCGGGGCCGGCTCCCTCCGCACCGAAACTGGCCCACGCGAACGCCACCAAACGAGATCAGGGTCGACGACGGGACCCGGGGCCGGGTTCCTCATCAAGCGGAGCGCCCCTCCAGGCAGCACCTCCCAGTGCCAGCCCAGCGGAGCCCAGTCTCGTACATGGGTCAGCCGGACGTCGTCGCGGATGGGTCGACGCCGAGGATGCGGGCCGGGCATCGCCGAGAACAAATACTAGCTATATGCTCGCAAAATTTCTAACATTTCTAACATTTCTCCCGCTCAATCCTTTTCATTTTTTCTCCCGCTCAATGATTGGATTTTGATAACTAAAATTTCTAACATTTCTATATAACTAACATTTCTCCCGCTCAATCCTTTTCAATTTTTCTTTCAAATACTCGTTTTCTCTTTCAACTAAATTTAACCTCTCGACGGATATCAAAACCATGGCACTATGTATAACAAACAACGTACGGGTAAGATAATTATACCAGTAACTATGTATCTAAATCACACAAACATGATTTTTAATATAAAAAGATAAGAACAAGAGGCCCACCACAAGGTGGTGCCGGCGACAGGACGGTGCGGACGATCGATGGTGGTTAGGACGGAGACGGGAAGGCACTAAGTAAACCACACCTACAATTGCAAACTAAGTGTTATTTTGAGCTCAAATTGCATATAAATCAAATAAACTACCACATATAATTCCTCCCAACTTACTAAAACCCACAAATTAATGACTATATAAAGCATTGCAAGAGCTAATCTAGCAATGAGAGATGAACGGACAAAGTTGCTTACCTTTGTGGTCACTTGGATGGATGGGGTGCCTTCAAATCTTCACAAATTTTGGCAAAAATGGAGTGTGAGCTCGAGGGTGGGGAAGAACAGAGAGGAGAGGGGAAAGTGGAAAACAGAGCGAGCTCGGGTGGACGAAGGGTTTATGTAGGACGAACTTTAGTACCGGTTCGTGGCAAGAACCGGTACTAAAGGTGCTGGAAGGGCCCCGGTCTGACAACATTCTGCCGCCACTCTCTTTACTACCGGTGCGTGGCACGAACCGGTGCTAAAAGTTCGGCACAAACCGGTACTAATGAGAGCGGCCTGCCTAGCCGTTGGAACCGGCACTAATGACCACATTAGTGCCGACTCATATCATAACCGGGACTAATGATCTGAACATTTGACCCTTTTTCTACTAGTGCACCACGCGCCTGGCCCACCATGGTCTCCCCGCCATGCCTTCTGCCTGTTCTGCGACCAGGAGATCGAGTCCATGGAACACCTTCAGACGGGTTGTCCCTTCTCGAGGCAGATCTGGCATAGCTGCCTTGCTTGGTGCACCCCTCCAGCTCATGCGTGGTCCGTTAGCTCTCGGTTCCTTGACTGGTGGCACACTACCACATCCAACGCCCCGACGGCACACAGGAAGGGCCTCTCCTCCCTCATCTTGCTCATCGCTTGGTCCATTTGGAAGCACCACAATTATTGCATTTTGACGGCGGCACCCCATCAGCCACGCAGCTATGCCGCACGCTCCTTGATCGAGGCAGGAGCGACCGGGTTAGCCGCCATAGCACCATAGGCGCTTGATGAATGTACTGGGGCTGAGCATACCCATCCTCTATCATGCTCGCGCTAGCGACTACGCTATCCCTGTGTACGTAGCACTCTAGCGCCCCCCTTCTTGTATACTCTTTTCTACCTATTAATGAATAATACGCAAGCTTTGCATATTCGCAAAAAGAAAAAAAAGAAGTGTGTCACATATTACTTGTTTAGAGCTAGCAACACCCTTGGTGTATTCAAATCCAGTAGAACATGTGTAATGTTATTTTCTCACATCATAGTTGAGATAGACCTAAAAATCTGGTGTTGTATTTACTTTATGTGCACTTTCTACATTAGCATTAGTTTTTTTAAAGGGGAATATATTAATATCGTGCATATACCAATTACACTCAGCCTCTGCATCAACAAAAAGTCACAAAGACATCCATGATGCACACAGCCCGAAAAGAAACAAAAAAGAATTAAAAAACAAAGGCCATGCCACCGTGATCACCTCCCCTCAGCTGCAGCAAAAAAAACACCACTCAGCCTCTGCATCAACAAAAAGTCACAAAGACCGGGGGGAACGGAGACTATTCATTGCCACGGGGTTGTGGTCTGATCCGACGGCCTAGATCATTTCAGAGCGAGATCCAACGGCTGTCTTTCACCAGTAAATTGAGATGGACGGCCAGATTCGGCTAAGATCTGAGAGCGCCCAAAAACTCCCACGGTGAATCTTTCTGGATTCATAGCCCTATGCTTGATGAGATTGGACCATGGGTTCTGTAGTACAGCCCAAGCCCCGGTATGGCTCTCACTTTCATACAAAAGTACTGAGAGTATTTATTTTTCATGTTGACTGATATATTCCTGATACCAAGATTGTCTGCTACAGTTTTTTATTATTTGTTCACTTCAATTTTTATTTTCAAATTTGATCCCAAAAAAACAAATTAATCAAGAAGTGGGGGCAATTACAGTTTATACACTGTTTATCGATGATACATATTATTATTAGAAATTTTGGAGCATCTAAGATTGGAAAAGGCTCCTTTTTATTTGATACTCCCTCTGCAAAGAAATATTTTTTTAGAAAAAGAGGATGTACCCCCGGCCTCTGCATCTAGACGATGCATGCAGCCATATTATTAATTATTCACAAAGACCATACAAGGTGATACATCAACAAGCCTGAAGCCACCATCTTGGCAACACCGTTGCTACTCCTATCCCTTTGATGAAGGCGTGCCGAATGTCCGGGCCTAATACCAAACAGACATCGCACTAAAGCCTAACATCTAAAGCCGGGTGTCCCCTCCAAGCCACAACATGAAGCTCTAGTAGAGTCTCCACCAGTACTTCTGGTGAAAAAAGGTCTAGATTTTGAAATTCCTAAGCATTAAACGTGCGGGCAGGGGGTATTTTTGAATCTGTGCGTAGAGTGGACTTAGACATTATATATAAAACAGATCAACCAGCTGGATTCCAGCGTAAAGAAAGTCCTCGTTTGGTGTAAATCTTTTCTAGTATATCAGGAAGCTGGAGCTGGATCTCATCTTCCTTTAGGCCTTGTTGGGTTACTACAGAACCATTCTGATAGTGGAACTGATCCACACATGGTTTGGGTTGACCCCTCCCTATTAACCAATTACTATTGCTACTCACATCGCTTCACCGTGGGTCACTTTTCTAATAAAACTCAGCGCGAAACCCATATGGTCTTGGAGTTTTGTTACATTCAATTTGGGAAATGACCTAACAGCTTGCTTTCCTAGAGAAGGTGTCGTTAACACAACATTCCTGGGTGGAGATTTCGCATCTTCAACCAAGGCTGAAACAATGGATTGGGGATGGCCAAAAAGGCAATTCAAATAATTACTTATATCCACTATCAAATGATTTTGACTCGGACCCTTCATCTTGTTCAAGATGAAAGATTCTTTTTTTTTGTGTGTGTTCTCCATTTGCAATAGAATGTAAGAACTTTTTGGTGTGCACTACTATCTAATGCCCTCGAGGCACAACCAACTCACATGAAAGTATTGGTGTGCACTACTATCTAATATTTTGGTTCTGCATAACAAAAATCCTTAGGCCTCGTTTGTTTCGCGTGGGTCGAAGGGGTTCTCAGAGGATTAACCCCGCGAGGCCCATTATCCTCGCAAACCCCCGACAGCCCATTTGGTAGGCGAGGTTACACGGGCCAAACTCCCTCGATTCTCCTTCGATCCACCTCTTCCCACGCGTATGCGCGGGCTGGTACAAAGAGCTTCCCCTCTAGTTAGGGTTTTTCTCCTCTCGGCGACGGCGATTGCATCGGCGACCGCGCTACCGTAGAGAACCGTCCTCCCCTGCCTCCATCCTCCTGCTAGGGTTTGTCGGGGCTCCAGAGACCTCGACGACGGCGGGGGGTGGGGGTTTCTGGCTAGGGTTAATACCGCTCGCGGGACCTGGAACCTCGAGCGAGAGATCTAATGGAAGGAACGCCATCGGGATCGGGATCCAAAACAACCGATCTGGAGGCAATGATGGAAGAGCTGGGACTGAAGGAAGATGACCTTCAGGACGTGGTAGTTGAAGATGAGGAAATTCTGGAAGAGGCCATTAGATGGATGGCGATCGCCAGAGTTCACACGGAGAAAACCTACAGCCAGTACTGGTTTTTCAGAAACATGAAATCTGCTTGGGATCTTGCTAAGGAAGTGAAGATCAGACCGCTGGAAGATAACCTCTACACCCTGCAGTTTGGGTGCCTGGGCGACTGGGAACGGGTGATGGGTGAAGGACCTTGGATGTTTAAGGGAAAGGCTGTGGTATTATCGCAGTATGATGGGATCACAAAACCTTCATCGATCGAGCTGAACAAAATCGACATATGGATGCAGATACACGATTTGCCGGATGGTTTCTATCCTAAGATCAAAGCCCTCTCGGCTACAGCGGGAGAGTTTATCTATGCGGAGCCGAAATCGCAGGATTTCGAAGGAAACTTTGCGAGGGTCAGAATCAGAATTGATGTCACAAAACCCCTCAGGAACGCAGTTTCGCTGGTGATAAAAAAGAAAGATACAGCCCAGAGGGTCATCCTTAGGGTGAAATATGAACGTCTCCCGGACAGGTGCGCTGTTTGTGGTTACCTTGGGCATCTTTACAAGGAATGCGGTGACGGAGTCCACCCACCAAAAGCTCTAGTTTTCAAAGATTTAAAAGCCACATGGTTCAGAGGACCTGGTAGAGGTCCGGGAGAAGGCCGGGACGCAGGAGATAGTACAGGAAGAAGAGGAGGACGCGGTCGAGGCCGGTCAGGCAGAGGTCGGGGTCGTGCCACGTCCCAGCCTTCCAATCATGATGCATACAATGAGCTGGGCGCTGAGGATCATGACAATGATGTGGCCATGAGCGAAGGAGAAAATAACAGGAAGAGAGGGGTCATGATATCCGAATCAGCCGTTGGAATGTCTGGCAATTCTAGTAAGTTACTGCTGTTGCCAGCCCCGGAGATACCACCAAGTCCATCGACAGTACAAGAACCAAAGAGGAACAAGTTGAGCTCGGCTACATCTGACAAATATACTGGGAGGAACACACAGAGTACCAAAAATCTTGATGCGCGTTTTGGCGGGCCCCTTGGAGGGTCGCGCCAGGCGCAATGAGTCTTCTTTGTTGGAACTGTCGCGGGGCTGGCAAACCTGCGACAGTTCAGGAGCTTCGTGATCTCACGAGGCAGTATGCCCCCTCTGTATTATGTATTCTGGAAACTCAAATAGAGGGTAGTAGAGTCGAAAGCTTGGCTGGTACATTAGGTTTTAATAAAAGTTTTGCTGTAAGCAGTTCTGGTAGAAGTGGTGGTCTAGGAATTTTTTGGAATGAAGAAATAAATCTGGAAGTTGTGGGTTACTCGCAGTATCATATTGATGCAGTAATGGAAGACCTTGTGGATGTCAGAACAAGGGTCTCGTTTGTATATGGAGAAGATCAAGTTAATGAGAGATACAAGACCTGTGATACGCTTAGGGGAATCGTAGGTACAAACGATGTACCCTGGCTTGTCCTAGGAGATTTTAGTGAGGTGCTGTATGCACACGAACATGATGGGGTTGGTAATAGAAGCCAAGCGCAAATGGACGCATTCCGGGACGCTGTGGATACATGCGGCCTGAGTGACATCGGATATGTTGGAAATCCATGGACCTTTGAAAAGAGAGTGGCAGGAGGAACATACACACGAGTGAGGCTGGATAGAGGATTAGCTAATCCGGCGTGGTATATTGCTTTCCCAACAGCAGTTCTTGAGCACAAACACGCAGCAACTAGCGACCACGTACCACTGTACGTGAAGTACGTGCATGAGGAGCCATGCAGGCGGGCCCCAAGATCATTCAAATATGAGCTTGCATGGGAGCGCGATTCGGGACTCACCCCATTGGTGGAAAACGCTTGGGCTAGCGGCCAAGCGGAGTCAGTGCGGGAAATAAGCGACAAATTGCTGTCGCTATCAACTGACCTGTCCATGTGGGATCGACAGCACTTCGGGAACGTGCGACGGGAGATCCAACGCATGCAAAAGGAGTTGCAGGAGTTGCGCGCGATCCCAAATCGATCTGGTCCAAACCGAGTGGAAATAAAATTAATTGACAGGCTGACCGAATTTTACCACAGAGAGGAAATCCTATGGCGTCAGAGAGCTAGGATTGAATGGTTACAACATGGCGACAAGAACACATATTTCTTTCATTTGAGGGCCAGCCGGCGCAGGAGGAAAAATCAAATTAAGTCGTTGCAACGACAGGATGGACAGATGATTGATGATCAGAATATGACAAATGACTTCTATCAACAGCTATATACGTCTGAAGGGGTTCAGGACACTGACCAAGTACTAAATACAGTTCCGGTAAAGGTAACACAATCGATGAATGACATGTTAAATGCCCCATACAGCCAAGAAGAGGTCAAAACAGCACTATTTCAAATGTATCCTGTAAAAGCGCCTGGGCCAGACGGTTACCCTGCACATTTTTTTCAGCATCATTGGGATATTTGTGGTGATGATGTTACAAGGGCAGTTCTGAGGATCGTTGAGGGCACGGAATCGGCGGAATGTATCAATGACACGGTCCTGGTACTTATCCCGAAGGTAAAAAACCCTACACTCCTTTCCCAGTTCCGGCCTATTAGCCTCTGTAACGTTTTGTACAAGATTGCCTCGAAAGTTATCTCTAACAGATTAAAGCTAGTCCTTCCTGATATCATCTCCGAGGAGCAGTCGGCTTTTGTCCCAGGCAGATTGATCACCGACAACATCATCACAGCATATGAGTGCCTTCATTTTATGAAGAGAAATAAGGCCAAAAAACATCAAACTTGTGCCCTAAAGTTAGATATGATGAAAGCCTATGACAGAGTGGAATGGGACTACTTACAAGCAATAATGCTGAAACTGGGATTCTCTGCCAGATGTGTACAAATAGTGATGAGCCTGGTGACAACTGTGAAATTTTCGGTATTGTTCAATGGGAAGAAATTGCAACAATTTATACCTTCAAGAGGAATCAGACAAGGGGACCCAATATCTCCGTACTTGTTCTTGATAGCAGCAGAGGGCCTGTCGTGCCTTTTAAAATCAAAAAGTGAGTCATCCAACTTGCATGGTCTACAGGTAGCACCTTCGGCGCCACCAGTTAACCATCTCCTATTCGCTGATGACAGCCTGCTGTTCTTCAAGGCAAATGGTAATGGAGCCAACGAGGTGTACCATGTTCTGAACACGTACTGTTTGGCGACGGGGCAACGTATCAACTACTCTAAATCTTCTGTATATTTCAGCAAGGGAGTACCAGATACCATCAGACAGGAAATCAAAGGCATACTGAATGTTCCGAACGAAACCCTAAACGAGAAGTACTTGGGGATGCCCTCTGATATAGGCTGCTCCAAGAATGGCTCTTTCAAGTATTTAAAAGACCGGCTGTGGGGAAAAGTGAAGGGATGGATAGAGCGCACAATGTCCTCAGCAGGTAAAGAAGTTCTAGTCAAATCGGTGGCACAATCAGTCCCAGTCTTCTCGATGTCTTGCTTTAAATTACCTCGGGGCCTTTGTGAGCACCTAAACAAGCTGATAAGGAAGTTTTGGTGGGGGAGTAAAGAAGGAAAGAGGAAGCCCCATTGGGTTTCTTGGAAAACAATGACCCAGCCGAAAGGAATGGGCGGCTTAGGCTTCAAGGATTTCGAGTTGTTCAACCTTGCAATGCTTGCTAAACAAGCTTGGCGTCTACTTCAAGCTCCTGACTCGCTAAGTGCACGAGTTTTAAAGAGCATCTACTACCCAAATACAGACATCTTGGGGGCTGATCTGGGTGGTCATCCAAGCCAGATTTGGCGGGCGGTCATTGAGGGGAGAGACATCTTGAAACAAGGCTTGGTTAAACAGATTGGGAACGGAGAATCAACGGAAATATGGCACCATAACTGGCTGCCCAGAGAAGAGTCCTTCAGGCCATATGGCTGCCGTGTTTTGAACCCACCAACGAGAGTAGCAGAGCTTATCATGAACGCGACGGCGTCATGGGATAAACAATTGGTTGAAACGACCTTCTTGCCGATGGACGCTCAAATGATTCTGGGTATCCCGCTGCCCACACGAAATATTGCTGATTTTTGGGCCTGGCACTATGAGAAGCATGGGACTTTCACGGTTAAATCGGCGTATAAGATGATGGTGGCCACAAGGGCTCAGCGGGAAGCTTGGCTGGACGGAGAGGCAGGTCCCTCCAATGCCAAGGCGGAAGAGAACTCCTGGAAAAGGTTGTGGAAAACTGAAGTCCCGGGAAAAATTCGTATGTTTCTATGGAGGCTTTCGAAACACTCTATCCCCACTAACGATGTCAGAGCACATCGTCATATGGCTGACTCCAGTCTCTGTGGCATTTGCGGAATACAGGACTCATGGCGTCATTCTCTCTTAGAATGCACAACATCGAGAACCGTGTGGGCTCTGGCTGATTCAGACGTGATGCAAAAAATTACAACAAATAATGAGCCACATGCTAAACAGTGGTTGTTCACGTTGATGGAGATGCTAACTCATGAAGAATTTGTTGACATGGCGGTTACACTTTGGGCAATATGGCATGCTCGTAGAAAGGCAATACATGAAGCCATATTTCAGAGCCCCCAATCGACCCATGGTTTCATAGAGAGGTTCCTAAAAGACTTATCTTTGGTCAGCACAAAACCACCACCAGCGGCTCGGGGTGGCACTTCTCGTCAAGCAAACATGAAACCAAAAAGACCTCCTGCTGGATATTGTAAGATCCATGTGGATGGGGGAGTGCAGGGGAGACGAGGAGGATCAGCAGCTGCAGTATGTAGAGATGAGGATGGAAACTTCTTAGGCAGCTCGGCCCTGGTTTTAGAAGGAGTTGTTGATCCGGCCACTCTTGAAGCAATAGTGTGCCGCGAAGCATTAGCACTTGCTGAAGATCTCCTTATAAATCAATTTGTTGTGGCATCTGACTGCAAGCAGGTCATAGCGGACATCCAGAAAAACGCAGGAGGATCTTATGGTGTGATCATCAGAGAGATCAATAGCTATGCTAGGTCTTTTAATTGTAATTTTTCTTTCGAGTCGCGTGATGTGAACTATGAAGCACACAGTCTCGCTAAATTTGCTTTTTCTAGAGGTCCAGGGCGCCATGTCTGGTTTGGCAACCCGCATGACCTAAGACGTATCCCACATCATGTGGCATTTGATGAATAAATCAGGTTTTTACCCCTCAAAAAAAAACCTCTTCCCACGCGCTTCAGAACCCTCGAGGGGGGCTCGAGGATTTGGCCGCCCGACTCCTGGCCAAGACGACGCCGCCGCCGCCGCCTCCTCCCCAAGATGCTGCGCCGCCCGGCGCCTCGACGCCGGCGACTGGACTTCTCCCCGGTGGTAAGTAATCGCCGTCCCTCACCTCCCCTCCCCGGGAGGCAAGTCTTCGCCATGGCTGCCACCTCCCGCAAGCCATCCGTCTGCCTCGTCCTCACCGGCGAGCACGCCAAGACCGACGTCTCCTACCCCCAGCTACACAATCCACAGGATTAGGTGCTGGCCATGCTGGAAATAACACATGCGATTCTTCTTGTCGCGGATTCTTCTCTGTATTTCTCATCTTGTTTTTTCAGTTATTGTAATGTATACTGCTGCTCCTGTTGTTTAGAACTAGATCTCTAAAATTTCAGAGACCTAAATGCAAATCTGAACGTACTGTGACCTGCCTTGAGAGTGTCGTGTCGATGTAAAAAAATTACTCATGAATAGAAGAACACTTTGGTTCCAAAACCTGGCTAGCTTTGCTTCAAGCTGAAGATCACTGAAATAGGGTGCAGTGACTGCTCTGCAGCTAGTGGCAGGAAAGGAGAACTGGTCCTGTGATCTGTGCTCTGCTGCCCCAGCCCCCCCCCCC
>LR738710.1:930756718-930768347 GCA_902687465.1 Secale cereale
CCCACCCCCCCCCCCCCCACCACCTGTGGTGCTACAATTCAAAAGCCTCTTAAATTTGTGTGATTGTGTTGTACAACATTTACTTGGATTGGACTGTTATGCTATTTTAAAATAGAAAAAAATGTTTGGAATTAATTTCCAGGTATATGCTATTTCTTTGGTTAGTATACATGGTTGTTGTCGAGTTGAATGGAGCTATATATATGTTGGTAAACTTATTTTATTTAATGCCACTGATATATTTTTATTTTGCCAGCCGGCCGCTTGGGTTCTCGTTGGGTGGACGAGTTGCCTCCATCTTGGGACCCAATTGTCACGCGTAAATTCGGTGATTGGAGAGTTACGACTCGTAATTTCGTGTAACTCCACCTCTGAATTTTTCTGGCCGTTAGATCTAGGAAAATCATTTAAAAATTTACCCTTTTATAAAAAGGGTATAATAGTCTCTGTAATTTTTCTGGCCGATCTAATTCTCTCCTTTTTCCTTTCTTTCGTTCTCACGCGAGAGGATAGATCTTCGCCTAGGGTTTGTGCCTACAGCCGGCTCCCGCTCTCCCCGGCGGTCGGGACGGCGAGAGGGTCAGCAATTGTGACTTTGACGTAGACATGTTCTAGCCGCAGGCCGACTCGTCGCACAAGCATCGTCCTATCTCGCCGTCCCTGTGACGACAACGGCGGCGGCGGCGGCTGATGGCTTGTCACCTGGGGAGGATGACGACGAGGATCTGGCCCACGTTCGCATCATGCATTCGCGAGAACCTCCACCTGAACAAGGCCTCCTCGTCCTGCACTGCCATCCTCACATGCTCGATCTTGCGTCTGCCCCCCATATCACACGGAGGATGATGATGAAGGATGAGGATGCAACGCTACTTCTCGCACTACCACTCTGGTGAGTCAACTCGTGATCTGGTTCCGTCGGATTCCAATTTGGAAACGCTGATTAATATCATGCGGTTATAATTTGAAAACTAGCTAGAACAAGACAACAGCATGACCTGCTCTTTTTTCCAATCACGTACTTGAATGGGTTCTCAATATGTTATTGAATTGTGAGTATAGATACACCAAAATTGTCATTTTTAGTGTAGCTATTTCCAGATCTGATTGTTCTGAACGAGTAGTCGCGCCATGCTGTAATGTTTGTGAATATGCTTCCAAGTTACAAGTTCACTTTGACATGAAGAGAAAATGTGTGCCCAGTTCAATGCTCGGGCTATCCGACTGTTGCTTCTCGACAGAAACCATTAAACTTCTGTGAGCAGTTTGCAGATTCTTCATTGATAGTGTACTATTAAACTTCAGAGATGAAGGAAAATGTGTGGTTTCAGGCTTGTTCTCACTGCACAAAATTGAAGTCAAAGACTACCGCTTCACAAAATTGCAAGCAGGTTGATTGATAGGTGAATTATGTTGGAAGGGAGGCAAAATAATCGTCTAATGCACTATGAGAAAGGAGGACGTTTAAGTGTTGGCATTTATGCTTGCGGGTCTTGTTCTGTACCATAAACAGCAGACGTGATATCTCATTGATCATTATTTTCGACCTGTAGGATGAGTGATCATTATTTTCGACCTGTCAGCATCATTACTTCCAATCAGCTTAAGAATGTGACCTGTTTCGGTGAAAACTTCAATGGTTGATTGCATGCTACATAGCAGGACACTGCAATAGCTAGACAGTTATTGCTTTTCTTAGTGACATAATTTTCCATGTTAGAACAAAAATGGTAGTGGGTTAAGCTTTTATCAATAATTTTCTTAGTTGTTCATGGGTTCGCTATTAAGTGATTCATTGTCTTTTCTACCTTATTTTACTTGTTCGACCGAGGCCAATTTTGGGAACCCACTAGCTTTCATGTTACACTTTACCATCGACATGATTGAAATTCAACATAAAAGAGTTCATTTTTCATCTGCCACATGATTCACACCAATTATTTATTTGTATGTTATATGCAGGAAGATATAGTCGATCGATCCTAATTATCCTCTGTCCTTTGCAGGTGATGACGATGTTCTCTGAACTCTGATCTCTCTCCCATGTTTTCGGACAACAATGATCAGTAGTAGCAGTAGTCCTTGGCACAATTTTACTTTTCTGTGTGCAGTCTGAAAGCTATGGAAAAAATGGGGGCCATGAATACCCGCATTGCTCTCATATCATCTCCATGAATGAAAAAGGGTACATAGTTTGCCATCATTGTTCATCATCTCCCTTTGTTGCGAGCGTTGTCTGAATCAACTTAAACTTAGCTCACAAAAAGGCTTCATGTCTCGTTTTTCAGCAGCCTCCACCTCTGTGCAGTTTTCTTGACATGGGGTTTGGAGTCTAGAAAAGGAAGCTTATATTACCAACTTTTGTTTATGTTTTTGTGAATCATGAGTGCACGCACGCGATGGGTCGTCTAGCACATAACTGATTTGCTGCTTCATGATGGGCAGGAAATGATTTGCTGCTTCGTGATGAGCAGATTGAGTGGACCGGTGATCTGCACTTCTGCAGGATGTTCAAGGTTCAGGTTACTGTGGTTTGTGATTCGGTCCTGTCCCGAGAATGAGAACGGCTAGCTGTACAAAGGAATGTCTCGTTTGTGATTCGGTCCTGTCCCGAGACCGAGTAGAAGTTTTACTAAAATACTGTCACACTTCCAACCTGTAGTTTACTAAAGCTAACAGTGTCATATCAGAAAAAACTACAGTTTAATGTAAAAGCACTGTTGGAGAGACATGTTCCAGTTTAGTGTAAATGATATGTTTGTGCTGGCAACACTGTTAAGTGGAAATTTGAAGGGAAAACCAGTATTCACAAAGTGGTTCAGTTCGAGAGAAGGTTGGAACTCGAGATATATTGGAAATTATAATCTGACGATCTGAAGCATAGATAAAAAAAATTGTCACATCATTCCATTCTTTGGAAAACAAAACTTGAAGTGAATGTCACTAAGTCACTAAGGATACCTTTCATCCTGACCCGCACGAAGATGGAACACAAAAATTCAAAGCCTACTAACAAAAGCGTAAAACGTACTAACGAACCATTCAACATCATCCTCGTTCTTCTCTCTGCGTGCAGAATGATCATACTCGTTCGGGCTCACTAGTACCGAACTTAGTCGTTTTGGTCCACAAGAAGAGATCTTGGTCCTTCGAACCCATAAGTATCGTTCTTAGTGGTTCGGGCCCATAATTATTGATCTTATTAGTTCGAGCCTACAAGCACCGATCTTACTCGTTCAGGCTCACTAGTACCTATCTTTCTCGTTCGGGCTCACTAGTATCGATCTTACTCACCCGGGTCCACAAGTACCGATCTTAGTCGTCTGGTCCACAAGAACAGATCTTAGTCCTTTGGACCCAAAGTATCTCTCTTAGTGGTTCGGGCCCACAAGTATCCATCTTAATACTCCGAGCCTACAAGTATCGATGTTACTCTTTCGGGCTCACTAGTAACGATCTTACTCGTTCGGGCTCATTAGTATTGATCATCTTCACCAGGGTCCACAAGTACCGATCTTAGTGGTTAGGGCCGAAAAGTATCGCTCTTAGTCGTTTGGACTTTGGACCCACAAGCATCGATCGTAGTCGTCCGGGCCTACAAGTACCGATCTTGGTTGTTCGGACCCAAGTATCCGTCTCAATTGTTCAGGCCCACAAGCATCATTCTTAGTCTTTCGGGCCCACAAGTACTGGTCTTACTCATACGGGCCCAAAAAAAAGCTCTTAGTCGTTCGGGTCCACAAGTACCACTCTCAGTCATTTAGGGCCACAAGCACCGAACTTACTCGTTCACACTCACAAGTATTGATCTTAGTTGTTCGGGCCCACAAGTACTGATCTTACTTGTTCGGTCTCACAAGTATTGGTCTTAGTTCTCCAGGCCCACAAGTAAAGTTGAGCTAGTGTGTCGAGACTACCTGTTAAGGTAGTTGTGGTTCCGGATGACCGGTAATGCTACGTGTGGGTCTGGACAACCCACGCTGGTAGTTATGGGTTCAGACGAACCATGATGCTAGTAGTAGGATTGGACGACCATAGTGTTATTTGTTGGACCGGACGCCCCCTAGTGGTGCTTGTGGACCCAGATGGCCCATACCGGCAGTTCTAGGTTCGGATGACCCATAGCGGTGTTTGTGGACTCGGACGGCCCATACTTGTAGTTGTAGGTTCATTCGAACCATATGGTGCTACTAGTGGGATTGAATGACCCATAGTGCTAGTAGTGGGATCGAACGACCCATAGTGCTAGTTGTGTGCCCATAAGTACCGCTATGGCTCGTCCGGGCCACCAATACCATCCCATACCCCTCTACGCCATCCAAGCCACCAATACCACTACTAGTCACTCTAAATAACCCTTACCAACAAATACCACTAGAAATCATTCTGGGTCGTCAGGGCCCACACGCACCACTACGAACAATTGTGAGTCGTCTGAGGTCAAAAGTACCATTCCGAGTCGTCCGAGCTCACAAGTACTGATCGCAGTTGTTCGGGGTTAAAAGTACTGCCCTTAGTTGTCCGGACTCACAAGTATAGCTTTGAGGCGCTCGGGCTCACAAGTACGGATCTCACTCGTTCGGGCTCGTAGGCTTACAAGTATCAGTCTTAGTCGTGCAGGCCCATAAGTGTCGATAATACAACTTTGACTTGTAGTATCTATTTTAGGTGATTTCCTTCAGTGACATTATAATGTACATTATTTATGCCCCGCGGGTTGCCACTGCATCACAAGTGTTCTCCAATTATTTGAAACAAGAAGTTCAACCTCTGTCTAAACTAGGAACTGATGTATAGTTATAAGCAAAAAATATGGACTACAGATTGAAGAATAGATGGAAGAAGCAGTTGCTGGTTCCAACTCATGACAAATCATACATATCAAGTTTCCTCGTTTAGCTACTGATAGGGAAATGCATATGTACAGTAACTTCTTATAGACAAAGTATAGTAACCGCAAAGTAGATGGGTCTTTTAATTGCCAAACCATCTCTTTCCATATCAGCGTGGTGTTGTGATCCTCCACCGATCCGAACATAGATGATGACGCCATGCACCATCTTGTGCTTTTCTGTCGACGGCAAGGTTGGGCCGTCTGGCTCCGGCAGCTCCATGTGCCAATTTTTTGCACGTTGGAGGGGTCCTTCATCCACACCTCCACGAGAAGATACTTGATCAATGGAGAAAAGGTGATCAAATTCTTAACAGGAATAATTAGCTAATTTCTATAGCAAACCAAGTGTAGCCCTAAAAAATAAAATAAGTGTAAGGATACACAAACAGATATATGTCAACCTATCATCAATCAGTACTAAATCTCATTTCCAGATTCAGCAAACTAACTAGTGCAATCTTTGAAACGTTCAGTCGACTGAAAATATTCAATATAAGGCGAGGACGTCGTCGCGAACGGGTCGACGGCGAGGATGCGGGCCGGGCATCGTCGAGAACAAATACTATATGCAAACGTAACATTCTAAATTTCTATAAATACAATTATAAGAGACTAAAAAAATCGATCATCGTCTAACAATTTGAAATTAATCTAATTCATCTAGCTAAAACTTACATTTCTAAAATTTCTAACATTTCTATATAACTAACATTGCTATATACTATTTGTCATTTGTATATAACAACTTTGTATAAAAAACAGAAAAAACTAAAAACTAAAAACTAACATGTGTGTGTGTGCGCGCGCGAGGGGCCGGGGGAGAGGGCCTCACCGCGCAGGCGAGGTCGAGGCGACGACGACGGGGGCGGCGCGCGACAAGGTCGGCGACGTCACTACAAGAATTCTATTAATACATGACAGTTCATGTCCGTCACTGATCAAGGAAATACTGTCATGGGTGCCCTTCCATGACGGATATGAAATCCATCATATATATCGTGTCATAATTTAACATTGTAACTTCCATGACAGTTCTTGGCCGTCATGGATATGCGTTAGGCCCGCCCAAGCCCAATCTTCTGTGACGGAACAAGCCGTCATGGACGTACGCCATGTTGGATTTTTGCTTGACCAATTGACATGGCAGCCAACGTGGACACTACTGGACAATTGTTTTTGTGCTTTTCTTCTTGAACCCGCATCAGGTAGAGATAACAGTTATATATTTTTGTTATCTATATAAATTTCATGCCTAATATTCAAGTAAAGCCATAAATCAAATTTAGTTTTCACATAACAGCCCAAACTTATTACAATCACAACAATGTTCAGATACCAAAAATACATATTTACATAGATAGCTCATCAAGTATTTACAAACATTATTACTACATCACTTTGCATTTTCTTGGAACAGATCTGAAAAGGAGCCTCTAAACAAAATCAATACATAACTTTTCATTTTTTTGGAACCGAACTGAAAAAGGAGCCTCTGATTTCTCTATGTATTTCACTGTGTATTTGTTTTGAAAAAGGAGCCTCTGATTTCTTGGAACCTGCAATAAACAAAGGCATAAAAAAACAAGTTAACGAGCATGTGGACAAATTTGGATAAGTGAAAAGAATTATCAGCGTAAAAGTGTAGATACAAACTATGGCTGAACTATTTTAAGATGACTAAGCTTCATGAATTATAGATATCTAACCACCAGTTTCTAATAAGTAAAACAGAGTAAAGTGTGCAAACAGTTTTCTTTTTACAATGTGTCTAGATGTAGGCCTTTCAGGAAATAAAAATATATATTGGGATAGTAGATCTAGTAATAACTTCCCGGCAAAAAAATTACAAGCATAAACTGCTACACTTTCTTTTATTTAAGTTGGCAATAAAAGATCAAAACTACACGAGGAAAAACAAATGCATCAATTGAAGTTTTGAAAACTAAACACAAAATAGCACTTGCTCACAAGATGCTTCTGAATACTCTGAAGTGGAACCACATGGATAAGCAATAGAGAAACTTTACATATTTTGGATCTGTAATAGATATCAAGAAACTTACACAAGACGAGTGCCTGAAATATCAAACTCCAGATGAATACAAGAGCTATTTGAACCTGGTTCCTGGAGTTCCTTCCGGACAGCAACATTAGCCTTGAAAATAAACAGAAAGACATGTTCTGTTGTAAATATTTAATTATAACTTAATAGAAGGAAGGTGCATGTAGAGCTTTTGATACATCGATAAATACGTTTTAGGTATCAAAATTCTAGTAGTGAAAAAATATGTTTTATGTATCACGATTTATCCTCGAAATGCAAATCTGGTATATCGATAAATACAACTCTGTATTCAGGTATTGGCTACTTTCATGAAGCAAGAAAAATATAGAACTATGGAATCCAGGAAAGTCTCAACAAAACAAGTATGAACTGCGTCATCCTTGATGCTAAAATAAACGACAGTCTTGTCTACTAAAGTATGCAATACATGTTGGAACATCACACCCCACTATCTGCCACAAATGTAACTTGGACAAGATGGTCAGCTAAGTAGATTCCATAGAGATAAATCAAGAGTCATGAGATTTTAAATGTTCAGCGGAAGGATAGGATACGATAGTACTCTTCTCCTCAGCAAAAAGGCAGATAGCATCATGACCTGCCCCACTGGCAATTACTTCCTTCCTGCATGCACAGATTAGCAAGGAACCGACATGAGCATCTCCAGTGGCGGAGCTACACAAAAATAGTTGGGCGGGCCACGCAAGCGAGTGCATTTTTTTTTCATAATTACCACGTGCTCAAATATATTCGAAATATTATTTTGAAGAAATATAAATGTTCAGATGGAGTATTGACAAGAAACTCAACAACAACAATGATTCAGTTAGAAACAACAAAGCATGTTTGTAGCTGTAGGCCAACCGTTATGCAACCCACACGACTTGACGCATGCAAGAAATAAGGATTTGGATTTAACTAGTACGAATGCCCGTGCGTTGCAACGGGCGATCAAAATCGCAAAACCTACTCTGTGTGCCATCACGCACCATTCATTATATCTAGTTCTAATAAAACAGTAAGGGGGCAACTTAAGGGAGAGAGATCCAAGGTGAAGATTCAGAAAAATTGAGCAAAAAATTGTCCAGCCTAATAGAAAGGTTGCAACAAAAATTTGCCATTCGAGCTTTGAATACAGAAAAAATGAAGCGAGCTCGCCTAAAGACACCAGTGCCGGGATAGCGTGAAGTGTGGACGTGAAGAAGCCACCCCACTCCATCTCTGTGAGGGCTTGTTCAGCATCATTATCATTATCATACTCTGGGTCAAACTCTGGATCAAGCTCTGTCATCTCTGTGATGGCTTGTTCAGCATCATTATCATACTCTGGGTCAAACTCTTGTCTCTTTGCATTCAATCCAATCAATTTAGTTACAGAAGGCCCTTCATCTGGCACATGTAAATTGAACAGATCCATTTCTAATACAGGATATTGCAGGAATCCGGGGAAATACAGAGGTGAGGCTTATATTTAGTTATGATATGACAAGAAACTGCTTCTAAGTCTATCTTTGGTGTACTTTGCCGGTAGTATTAATATCTAAATGAGGTCTTCAAGCATAAATGTTTTTCGTATCTCAAATGTTTGTGTAATAACCATGATATAAAGTCAATGTCGCACCGTTTAAAAAGCATGAGAATAATTCTATAGGTCCCATAACCCAACCAAGATTTGTAGACATGCCAATGTCCTTTGGGCGAACATCCAAATGTGCCCAGGTATCAGCTCCACATCTTATGGGACAAAGCTGTGTCCACGGTATAGCTTTTGGCTCTCCTGCACGAGAAGCAAATAAAACAGAGCAAAATCACGCATGAAGTTGTAAACGTAGGGAACTGGTGCAACCAGAGATAAAAAGAATTGCATCAGAAACTCAGTGTAGTCAATACCTGTTGTTCCTGATGAAAAAAGTATATTAATTAGGGTGTCTGCAGATTGAATAACTGGAGAGTATATGGATGACCTGCAAATCCAAGATATTTAGCTGCCATCTAGGTCACATCACAAAATCACCTCTGCTTTTGCAATCTGGGTATTTCATGAAGAGAAAGAATCTGAACCACAATCAGTTATCTCAGTGTAACATGAAGGATCTAATTTGTTGCATACCATCCAGCAGAACGAGAAAGAAAATCTTTCCAGGACATATCACCATTTCTTAGTGCAACTCCAAGACAACCTCCAGTAGCAGGAATTACAATAGCTTTAGATGAAGGCCCCACCATGAGACGGCTGAAGAACATAATTTGATCGATCTAGATAAGTTCTGAGAATTGTTCTGCGGTAGTTCAGTAAGTTCATGCAAAAAAGTATAAACAAAATATACATTGTTAAAACAATGCAAAATGATTGTTTCCGCAAGATGTAATCTTACCAAACATATATATTATTTGCTTGTAAGAGTTGAGCAAATTAAGTTACTGAAACACATATATTAAGTTACTAACTAAATAATTTGATCAATCATATGCTTGTAAAGTGGAAATTTCTTCCCTCCCCTGATTATGAAATCCTGAAATCTCAACAAATTAATATAAGAAATATACAGTACTGATTGTCATAAGACTTGCTCGTTTCTACGGTCGAACTTGAGTACCTAAGAAATACCCGCAAGTCCTCAACACTACTCACGGCCAGTCGAAAATATTTACTCACGGCTAGTCACACAAAATCATACACTTCTACATCAAGTCAATTATTCTAACCATAGACATAGAAAAATCATATTCATCTAATCTTCCGTTAACACATGGGAATAATAGGTCAACAAAAGTTTCACATATATAATATTTCTGTCTCTTCAGCAATAATGCCTCAACAAATATGAATCTTACTGGTGTATTCATAAACGTCAAAAGGACAACCACCACTTAGAGGACCCCAGAAAGTATAAACCAAATGTAACAAATTTATACCATAAGATTAAATACTCCAATAGCATATTCCACATGTACTGGGAAATGTGCCAGCAAGATGTTTGGAACATACAAAAAGTATAAAATACCTGTGAACAAATGGTGGGCTGCACTCGTCATGAAGGAAGCACATGGCCTCAGCTACACCAGTGGCGATCTTCGGTCTAGTGATCCAATCCAATGAGTGCAAGCCCTCTTCGGTGTCCACATGTTTCTTGTGTAATGTGTTGGGCAAGTCCGCCTTTGGCATATACCTGTAAGACAGAAATTCTTCGTCATTGTTGGCCAGATGGCTGAGCAACGGAACAATCCTCTCATGTGAGTACCTCAGAATAGAAGTCCAATTCGCTTGAAACTTTGTTGATACTCTTTGCACCAATCTTCTTCACAATGACATGTGCGCCATTCTCCAACACACCATGGTAAATATCGCCCGAATGCCCATGCTTCAGGAAGCTATCGTTACCAAAGCCCCCGGTGGCATGGACCAACTGCTCATAGGTCAACTCACCAAAAACGGCAATCGCTAAAGATCCCACTACTCTTCTGCGGTGATGGCTGAGGGCAAAGGTGCGGGCACTGGAAAAATCAACAAACCTACCCCTTCATCCTATGGAAATCTTCACAATCAACACGGGGACGCTGACCAGGCACACCAGAGAAGCAATTCATGCTGTCATCCACCGTTGCATCAGAGCCATTCCAATTTCCATCGAGGTAGTTGCTTGACACATCCATCAACTGGAAATTGTTGGTGGAGAGGTCAAGAACGCGAAGGCCTCTGACGGAGAGTAGCGTCTTCGGAACCTGGCCCGAGAGGCTGTTCCCGGAGAGGAGCAGCCTAGTCAGATTCGCCGATGAGCCGAGATCGGGCGGGGGCGTGCCATTGACTGCGGCGTAGCGGAGGTCGAGCACGGCGAGCAGCGGTGGGACACCGCGGCTGAACCACGCGGGCACCTCGCCAAGGAGCGGGAAACCGGAGGCGTTGAAGAGCTCGAGCGTTCTGAGGTTCCGCAGCCCGTCGACCGCGAACGCCGACGAACGGGATAAATCCATTGGACGGGGGCGATGTCGATCCAGTCGTGAAAGAAGACGGAGGTAGTTAGGTTAGTGCGGCACGGCGGCCAGCGGGCTGAGGTGCGGCGGCGGCCGCGCCGGCACCGAGCCGCCGAGTGGGTTGAGGTGTGGCGGCGGCGGGGGGCACACGCGAGCGTCGAGGAGAGGAGGCAGATGCATTTTTTCCTGGCGAACCCTTTTTTTCCTCTTGCGTGGGAGTTTAACGAGGAAGACGGAAGATAGCTCTGCGGGTCGTTTTCCATATATGGCCAGGCTGGAAGTTGTTTCATATTTGTGATGCAGGCCCAGTTTAGCGAATCAGTCACGTACGGGAGAACAAAAATCGGACGCAGAGAAACAGTTAGGACGAAAATTTAGTACCACCTCGAATATGTTTTAAATTTAAACTGAAAGCGTAAATAACATAAGAAGAAAGCGTATTGTGACGGTGAACCCGACAAACTCGTTCCGTGCTTTATTATTAGGTAAAGATTAAAAGAAATGTACAGCAGCCGGTGGCCACTTGTGCTGCTTGTTGCACCGCTGCCGCTCGGCTGCTCCTTGTGGCCCATAATTCCTGCAGCTGCGCTCGGCTGCTCGGCCGCAAAGAGAAGTCGTGCAAATCTCCCATCTCCCATAGAATCAAGCGTAAAGGATATTAGCTAGGGGACTGTGCTTATGGGCTACAGATGCATCCG
>LR738710.1:930768406-930796187 GCA_902687465.1 Secale cereale
CACGGCCACTTTGGCCTTGCCGTAGCTCCGCCAGTGAGCATCTCATGGGCGTTTACTAACTAAAATAAACTAGTTGCTTAACTAACTAGCAGATCTCACGAATTCTACACTGCTAGTGCTCGCATTGTGAGAGAAGAAGAAGGAAATAGCTAGCAGTGCTACTCTGTGGTTGGCTGTAACATGCGAGTATCAGGAAATGAAGTGGCCGTTCAGTCCAAGAAAATTTGAGAGCAATCACTTGGAAATAAAAGAAAAATAGATCGAGAGGGTCGACCTTGTTCTGTGGGGAATCATGGTGGGCAAGGCGGACGACCTCGCTGTCGAACTCGTCCAGCTGGTCGGGCTCGAGCGTGGGGTCCCGGTCGTCTGTCCATGGAACTGGAGAGCGGAGAGCTCCTGTTGATCTGAATCAAATAAAAAAAATTGAATGGGAAAGGGAGAAAGAAGGAAGGAATGAGGGAGAGGATACGAGGGGGGAGTAGGGAGGGACCTTGTGCGGGGGCTCATCGTCGCCGGCGTGGTCGAGCTCGGGCCTCCCGCGGGTAACGGTCGTCATCCTTGCCTCGTCCGACGCTTGATGCTCCGAAACTCCGGATGGCAATGCAGCTGCGCGGCCTGGGAGAAGCAGGAGGGAGGCTCCTGGTAAGATCCGTGGCCGGCGCCCGCATCGGCTAGGAATGGCCGCCGCTTCCATGGGGCCACTACAACCGCCGTCGCAATGGATCTCGGGCTGCCGTCATCGGTTCGAGGCAGGGAGGTGGTGGCGGATGATGGGGACGAGGAGAGGCGTGGCGGTGGAGGACGGGGACGAGGAGGGGCATGGCGGCGAAGGACGGGGACGAGGAGAGGCAGGGTGTGCGGCAGAGGACGGGGACAAGGAGAGGCAGGGTGTGCGGCTGCAAAAATGATACACTTACGGAATCCTGTAAGTTATCTTGCTTACGGACCCGTTCTCCAACCAATTCGTCTCAACTGATGTTCAGTGATGGACCCCACCTTTTATTTAATCTTCAATCATCGTTTTACAAGTCAGTCCGTAAGAGCAATCCTGTAAGGATTTGTCCGTAGGTGTAGCAAAGTCCGTGCAGCTGAGGACGGGGTACGAGGAGAGGTCAGGTGTGGCGGCGGCTGATGGAGAAAGAGTATGGGGACGGGGAAGTGCGTTAGGGTTAGGTTTTATACAGGTCAAAGTTTAGGGCTTTAGGCGAGCTTTTCGCGGGCTTGCGGGGCTATAGTAGACCGTTCATGGCGGTTTTCAAAACTGTCAGCGGAAATCCGTCATGCATTAACAGGTTTCTTGTAGTGCGTCGACGGGGGCGGCGACGGCGACGGCGACGGGAACGGCGACGGCGACGGGAACGGCGACGGGGGCGGCGCGCGACAGGGGCGGCAACGGCGATGGGAACGGCGACGACGACGGGGGCAGCGCGCGACGGGGGCGGCGACGACGTCGACAGAGAGGGAGAAACAGAACAAGAGAATAAAGAAAAACTAATTTTTTTAAGTGTTGTATATATAGAAGGCACCTTTAGTACCGGTTAGAGCCACCAATCGGTACTAAAGGCCTGTTTTGACCAGGCCAAGCGGCGGGAAGGGCAGGTCTTTAGTACCGGGTGGTGGCTCCAACCGGTACTAAAGGTCCCCCTTTAGTATCGGTTGGAGCCACGACCCGGTACTAAAGGGTGTGCGCTGCCACCCGCGGTGAGCAAAGTTAGTCCCACCTCGCTAGTCGAGGAGCCCCAGGACTAGTTTATAAGCCTCGGCGCGGGCACTGCATTGAGCTCCTCTCTAATGCAGGCCTTCTAGGCCTAAAATTTCTACTCTGCCCTGTTGGGCCTACTGGTCTAGCACCTGCATCCTCGCCCAACTACAGGTTGGGTTTCTAGTCGTATGCAGCCTGTTGTGGCCTAATGGGTGGGTTTTTTTTTTCTATTTTCTGCTTTATTTGAATTATTTTATTTATTTCTAAGTTTTTTTTTTGCTGTATTTAGAGTTCCTTTGTGAGTATTTTGCTCTAGGTACAAAAAATTACAAACTTTCTGTTAGTGCCGGTAGTTTTAAAATTTGAATAGTCTAAATTTGAATTATTTCAAATTTGTGTGAATCACTAGTTTGTGAATAACTTAACTTTAAAAATAGAATTTTCAATGATTCTTTTTTCTTATGTTTAATATTAGTGTGTTTTATCATTATATTCAACTTGGTAATACTTAGGTTATATAAAAAATGAAATGCCTTTGTAACAGATGACTTTTTGTCCGAAACCCTGATATTTCGAAAGAGATTGTCCATTTTGTACACGAAGTGTATCCAGTTTTTGTCATAAACCTCTCTATTTTTTTGCACATGCTATGTGGGTGAAATTATGATACCATGCCAACTTTCAACCATTTCAGAGTTCGTTTGAAGTGTTTTTAAATTTCATTGTCATTTAGCTGAAAAATTCAGTAAATGCATGAAAGAATTTGTTTGCACATAAAATTTCTTTGCGTTTCAAATGCCAAAACACATAAGTACCCTAACTATTACAAAGATTCCCTCCGGTTTGTTCGAAGCAGGACTTTCCAGATATATATAAGTCCGGAAACTCACTAGAGAAGAAAGTGATGACAGTGAAGCCGATCACATCCCAGAGTGGGATCTTTGGGTGTGAAACTTTTTCTTTGCGTGTGTCCCTTTGCGCCGTAACCATGGACAATCTTCGTCATTTAACTGGATGCTCGGGTCAATATTCACTGTGAATGGAGCAATTTCATCAAACTTTTCATAATCTTCTGACATGTCTATCTTGTCATCCACTCACACGATGTTTCTTTTCCCAGAAAGAACTATGTGGCGCTTTGACTCATCGTATGATGCATTTGCTTCCTTATCTTTTCTTTTTCTCGGCTTGGTAGACATGTCCTTCACATAGAAAACATGTGCCACATCATTGGCTAGGACGAATGATTCGTCTGCATACGCAAGATTGTTAAGATCCACTGTTGTCATTCCGTACTGTAGGTCTTCAGTTACCCCGCCTCGTTTCATATTGACTCATTTGCACCGAAACAAAGGGACCTTCAAACCACGTCCATAGTCAAGTTCCCATATGTCCTCTATGTAACCATAATATGTTTCCTTTCCGGTCTTGGTTGCTGCATCAAAGCGGACACCCTTGTTTTGGTTGGTGCTCTTCTTATCTTGGGCGATCGTGTAAAATGTATTCTCATTTATCTCGTATCCTTTGAAAGTCATTATATTCGAAGATGGTAACTGGGACAGCAAGTACAGGTCATCTTCAATAGCGACGTCATGCATGGCACGTGTCTGCAACCAGCCGACGAAAGTCGTCGTTTGTTCACGTGTAATCCAGTCGTCAGACTGCTCCGGGTATTTGGAGCGTAGAAAATTCTTGTGTTCGTCCATATACGGAGCCACCAAGGCGGAGCTCTGTAGATAATTATACCATGGCACTGTGTATAACAAACAACGTATGGGTATGATAATTATACCAGTAACTATATATCTAAATCACACAAACATGATTTTTTAATATAAAAGATAAGAACAAGAGGCTCACCACAAGGTGGTGCCGGCGATAGGACGGTGGGGACGATCGACGGTGGTTAGGACGGAGACGGGAAGGCACTAAGTAAACCACACCTACAATTGCAAACTAAGTGTTATTTTGAGCTCAAATTGCATATAAATCAAATAAACCACCACATATAATTTCTTCCAAATTACTAAAATCCACAAATTAATAACTATATAGAGCATTGCAAGAGCTAATCTAGCAATGAGAGATGAAAGGACAAAGCTGCTTACCTTTGTGATCACTTGGATGGATGGGGTGCCTTCAAATTTTCACAAATTTTGGCAAAAATGAAGTGTGAGCTCGAGGGTAGTGGAGAAGAACGGAGAGGAGAGGGGAAAGTGGAAAACAAAGCGAGCTCGGGTGGACGAATGGTATATGTAGGACGACCTTTTGTACCGGTTCGTGGCAAGAACTGGTACTAAAGGTGCTGGAAGGGCCCGGTCTGACAACATTCTGCCACCACTCTCTTTAGTACCGGTCTGTGGCACGAATCGGTGCTAAAAGTTCGGCACAAACCGGTACTAATGAGAGCGGCCCGCCTAGTCGTTGAAACCGGCACTAATGATCACATTAGTGCCGGCTCATATCAAAATTGGGACTAATGAGCTGAACATTTGACCCTTTTTCTACTAGTGTCAACAGTTACAGTTGTAACCGCAAGATCCAGTAGCTTGCTCACTTGCTTGCTAAGCTCTGATTGTTCGAGCTAACATTTCCATTATATAAGTAATTAGATACTAATGAATGGTTGTCCTTGTGATTTCCATGTCGGGCTGTTCTTGAAAAGACTGAGTTCAACAGTCAAGTGTACTTCTCAGCTTGGATAGAAAATTCATGAATCTTGGTTATTCTCTATGTACAAATAGTCCATTTGCTTCCAAGTTCCAATGATATTCGACATTAATTTACATGCAATGAGATAGAGAAAGAATGTGTAAGAAGCTGTTAAATTCTCAGTCCCATATATTCTGCTTATTTTAGAAAGAAAACAATAATGGTGATGGGTTTGAATAGTGTTAATTTTTGTTGGATGTATCATGCAGAATTTTAAATTACCCCCTTTTCAATTGGATGCACTTTTTCTCTTGATGTAAGAAATATGAATAGTGTTTGCAACTAACTCAACATCTTACTATAAAGAACAATACACACATACACAGTGGCTCAACCACGGGCGCGGCGTGCGGCCGCACCTTCTTTCTGCTAGTCAACTAATCAAATAATTCAACCATGGTGTCCCAGTTAAGTTTTTTTTTTTTTGAAAAGGAGGAATATCCCGGGTCTCTGCATCTGGACGATGCATACAGTCATTTTATTAATTATTAACAAAAGACCTTATAAAGTCATACAACTGTAAGACCCAAGCCACCATCTAAGCAACATCTGTCGCTACTCCTATCCAGTTGATGAAGGGGCGCTGATAGTCTAGGCCTAATATCAAATAGACCTCGCAGCCAAACCTAACATCTAAGACCTGAGGTCCCAACCAGGACGCCTGCCGGGTATGGGCACCCACAAGTCCGGCGTGCTCCTCAACCAGGACGCCTGCCAGGTATGAGGCCGCCGCAGCCACCTGCCACCAATCCATCTTCAGAGCTGTACTGCTACATCTACCTTGCCCGATCTAGCTGCTGCTGACGCCACCACGACGCCAGACAACGTCGACCTCCTGTGCGTGTCCATCACCACACATCTGACGCCAAGTCTCCGCTGCTCCATGCCACCAAGAGCCGCCGCCATGAATATGTACAAAGAAACACCGCTCCACCGAAGAAGCCATCCGCTAGTCCCTCGAGCCCGAGTGCAACTCCAAGAATGCCGCGCCCAAGGGGGTAACGACACATGAATGTCACCGTCATCCGATCAACTGATCTAGGGCTTCCCCCGGAGGTAATGGGTGGGTTTGGGATTTGTACCTCGATGATGCCTTCATGAAGGAAACGATGATAAGAGCATAGTCATCACCGGCTCCGGCCAACGACCGAAGACCAAGTTTTCACTCGGATCCGTCCCAGGAAATCTACCCGACAACCTGTGCACTGTCTCGACCGCCTTCAAAGCCCCAGATCTAGCTGCCTAGATCCGGCGACCAACCGCAACAGCAGTGCCACCGTAGGAGCCCTGGCACACCGGCCACTGCCTGAATGCGCCACCACTGGAGCCTGGGAGGAGGACTCCCACCCCACCTCGCCAAACCACGAGAGCCACCGAGATGGATCCCGTACGCTCATCACCGTCTCTAATCAGAACCAATCCGTGGCAAAACCACGAGATTGCCGACGCATATCCGCCTTGGATATGGACTGCACCATGCCATGCCGCCGCGGGAAGCCCGAGCTTCACCCGCCGCCTCATGATCCTGATCTGGCCAGCCCAGTCCTCCATGGCACCCTCTTCACGCCGCCGCCGCCGGCTCACCACCAGGCAACCGCGCCGCCGCCCAAGGCCTCCACCCGAAGCACGCCGTCGCACCACCTTGGATCAGATCGCCGCTACGCCGTCTCGCGCGTGGAGGCCCACCCCACCCCCTCCGACGCGATCCAGGCAGGAGAGCCTCCGCCACCGCCGTCGGCCCCGGGCTTAGCCCAGTGGCGTCCTCCGGCGGCGGCGGAGGGAAGGAGGGAGGTGGTGGTGACCCTGGCGGCTAGGGTTGGAAGAGCCGCCCGAGTCGTCCGAGACAGGGGCGACGCGGGGGCATTGCCGTTTGTACATTATACGGGCTGCTGGGAAGTTAAGGTGCGTGGCGACCAGAGCGACCTGAGTGTAAGGCAGTACAGGCCAGCATGTAGTGGGGGTCAATCGAGATGAGCGAAGAACCGAACAATGGAACAGAGAAGAGATCGACCATCAACTACAACTAGACACGCGTCCTCAGCGCAGATCATCTTTGCTGTTATAGTAGGCAAGAAAGCAGAAGAGAAGAGAAATGGATTGTAAAAGTTTATCAGTTGATAGCTACATGCAGGTGTATATAGTGAGCCGAGGAAACATCAGACCAATTTAAGGAGCCATCTTGCATTTGTAGGCGGTGGGCTGATCGGCGAATGCATGTTACGTCTCTTCATTATTCATGAGTTGATAACGCCATCTTCTAACAACAGGTTACTTCGCATGTACATTATAAATAAACATTGACATGCATCAGCGCATGCAATGCACATTCAGTTCGATCATACGTATGACGGGCACGGGAACGGAAGCCGACGGTGGCGGTCGCCGGGGAAGAGAGCCAGGACCCCATCGTCGTTCGTCGTCCTCAATCGTCCATCAACCTTCCAACTGTAAGCCCAATCTTTATAGAATCAAGTTGATGCTAGGTATCCTCCTACTCCGATGTAAACTTTTTCGCAGCTGAATCGCGCTAGCGTGTCGGGTGGGCTGGCCCAGTACGAGTCTCCCCCTCAAAAAAAGAAAAACCGTTCGCAGACAGAAGAGCATATATATATGTACACGATCGACGATCGTTATAGCTAGGACTAGGAAGGAGAGGATCGATCGATCCATTGGGATGGGATCCTGGTTCTCTTCCGTCGCCGGCGCCGAATACGTGGATTACACGCGCACAATCGCCGTTCCAAAGGATGTTGTAGCTCGGCTTCAACGACTCATGGACGAAGCACACGCAGTCCCCAACCCGCGCACACAAGAGTACGTACTACCTACTACTCCTTCCTTGCTCATCAGCCATCATCACTCCATGCACTGAATATACTCCCTCCGTCCGGAAATACTTGTCATCAAAATGAATAAAAATGGATGTATCAAGATGTATTTTAGTTCTAGATACATCTCTTTTTATCCATTTTGATGACAATGATTTTCGGAAAAGGGAGTATAAGTCTTTTAAGACATTTCAAATAGATTAGAACATATGGATGCATGTAGACATATGTTAAAGTGTAGATTCACTCATTTTGCTCTGTATGTAATCACTTGTTGAAATCTCTAGAAAGACTTATACTCCCTCCCTTACAAAATAGATGAACCAACTTTGTATTATCTTTGTACTAAAATCAGTACAAAGTTGAGTCATCTATTTTGAAACGGAGGGAGTATTTGGGAACGAAGGGAATTGTATATATTTTCATGTTTGATTGAGGACAAAGAAAAAATGTGCATGTTTGGAAGAGCTTCATTTATTCTTAACGCTTAAAAGTTTGCTTTGCTTACTTGTGGTGGATGACAGAGAGCTCGACGCCTGCTTCGTTTGTAAGCTTGCCGACCAAGCCCTCCAACATTACAATTCCAACCACCAGGTACGTACGTGCGGACCAACTGCTAATTCAAAAGCAGCCAGTAGTATTCTCTTAACCTGAAATTCTCAATTTCCTCTTGTTTGAGTGCATGTGCATCAGTGAACCACGTACTACTAGTTTCGTTATCCTTGTTGAGATCGATCGATATTGTGCATGCGGGGTGCCGAGTTCCAGTGTCCTCATCTGCCCATCACGAAGATGAAAGCCGACTGCGTTGGTTTTAGGAAAGATCTATGGTACCACCTCAACTTCTCGGCTCGCCGGAGGGACGACCACGACGAGGAGCAGAGCTTCTTTGCCGAACTGCGCTATGACCAGTGTTCCGACGACCTGATCGTCCATATATGCACCATCTTAGGTATGTGTACATGCATATCCCGACAGCCTAATGTTGAAACGCTTTGGCTCCTACCTTATTCTCTCTTTCTCTCCCTACAGAAGAAAAGCCGCTATGTCGCTTCAGAAGCAGCTGTGCATTCTGTCCGGACGAATCCAAGATTTTGCATCCTGTTGGCTCGCACTCACCTTTGTATGTACTCGTATGTCTACCTTGTCATATGTGATGAATAAAAAAAAATTTGCTAGCACTATTCATATGATATTGATTGAGTTAATTGCTAGTTGTTTCACATGGCATTTTTTGTTTAATTTCCTGGATCACTGTATAGAAATAAAGTATGTGTTTTGACAAAAAGAGCACCATACGTGATTTTTGTGTCTTTTGGCGAGAAAAATTGACCTCCAAAACTAGATCCATGAGTAAATAACTTGGGGAAACTATGGCAGAGAGAAGTCTGGTATTACTGAACTGGAACTTGCGGAACCTATAGACGACTGGTTCGGAAGCCATTTCTTTCATTTCTACATACTTTGAAATATTCATGAAATAGTATGTATTTTGAGCGAACCCATTGCGACATGTGCGGATATTAGTTATTGCCCCAAACTCCCATTCTAGGTTTCTTTGTGAACATGGTGACAGTGTCCTGGATTAGGGCGTACTCACCACGTTGGTCTACCAATCATGGGCCGGACCAAGGACCCACCGACAACTGAAGAATGTCTCACGTTTGCCATGGACCTCGACGCACTCAACATAGGATCTTCCGAAGTCTTAGCACACACTTCAAGGCATATTCAAATATTCGGCATGTTTATCTCGAGATGGAACCGGCCATGTAACCCTAGGTACCCCTAGGCCCCTATATAAGCCGTGGGGTGTAGTCTGTAGAGGAAAGGGCTTTAGATCCATTCATATAATTTCGAGGTACATCACATGTACTTTGTACCCCATCCACAAAATATAAACAAGAGCAGGAATAGGGTATTACCTCTTTGGGAGGGCTCAAACCTTTGCAAACACCATGTCTCTCTTCTTCCTGTTACCATGTAGCTGACACCACCAGCTCAGGACCCCCTTGAGGGAGTCCTAGATTAAGGGGTCCTCATGTGGCTGGATAACTCGTGGTGGGCCGGACTGGTGGGCCATGAAGATCATCGAAGATCGTCTCTCGTATCCGGATAGGACTCATGTGTGCGTATAATGGCAGGTTTTAGGTTCGGGTGTAATCTTCCTCTGCAAGATGGTCATGTACAAACCCTAGGGCCCTCCGGTGCATATATAAACTGGAGGGTTTAGTCCGTAGAGGCTGAACAACAACCGAATCATATCTGGCTAGACTTTTAATTTTTAGCCATTACGATCTCGAGGTAGATCAACTCTTGTAACCCATATTCATCAAGATCAATCAAGCAGGAAGTAGGGTATCACCTCAATTGAGAGGGCCCGAACCTGGGTAAACATCGTGTCCCCAGTCTCATGTTACCATCGATCCTCAGACGCATAGTTCGGGACCCCCCACCCGAGATCCGTCGGTTCTGACACCGACATTGGTGCTTTCATTGAGAGTTCCACTATGTCGTCGACCGAAGGACCGATGGATCGCTTCGCCAACAACGACGACACCACCGCCAAGGAGATCTTCCCTCCCGGCCACCTTTTTGTGTTTGGCGCCTTCATGCTCCGTGCCAACACAGAAGGCCACCTCGAGCAGTTTGAGAGCTACGCCCCTGGCCATTAGGACAGGTTTGGAAGCTTGAACTACGTTGCTGATATCCACGGAGACTTGATCTTCAACGGATTCGAGCCCATGACGATCGCTCCCTGCCACCACGATGAACATGACCTAAATCTGTCATCGGACCACCTCCAGGGGATAGCACATGTAACCGCTCTGGCCCTAGATCCGGAGCAGATCGCGTCACCCGGGGACGGGAAGCTCTACCCCGCCACGGAAGCCGCAAACTCAGCGGTGCTGGAGCCGCACACAGACCCAACCTTGAGCGGGATCTGTGTTATCGGAACTTCGGACTCGTCTCCGGCTACAGGTTCCGAACCATGTGCATCTGCATCTTTTGAGCTTGATCAGGCGCCTATCGTCAAATTCAGCTCCTCAGACATCTTCCGGCACTCACCTTTAGGTGATGTGCTAAACTCATTAAAATCCCTCTCCTTAGCACGGGACTCACAGTTGAATTATATCCGGTTTGAACTGGAGGCTGATAATGGAGAATTTCGCTTCCCACCTACCAAACACTTGGTAGCCACGATCGAAGATTTAACCGATCTACTTGACTGTGCTTTCGAAGACTTCGAAGGGATGGACCTCGAAGCCGAAGCAGATCTAGACCAAAACCTGCCCATAACCGGGCGATGGTCGGCTACGTCCTCATACAATGTGTATATGGTGGACACACCTAAGGAGAAGGAGGACGACGACCATAATGATCCCAAAAAGGATAAGCCTATTGATGAACCTCCCAAGCATCGGCGTCTGATGTGCCGATCTCTACCCCGTAAAGGGAAAGATAGCAACACTATCACTAACGACGGTGATAGTCCGGACCAAGCCGATGACCCGGCAGATCATGCGATGGAGCAGGACGAGCGAGAGGACGGCGAACACAGTCCGGGACCGCTGTCTGATCACGGCGATGCCGAAGATAGCAATTATCAACCTGTCTCCGAAGAGGATGTTAGCTTGGGCGACCGCGAATTCATCGTCCCAGAAGAACCCTTAGAACAAAAGCGCTTCCATCGGAGGCTTATCGCCACCGCAAGGAGCCTGAAAAAGCAGCAGCAACGGCTTAAAGCCGCACATGATACGCTCAATGATAGGTGGAAGGAAGTGCTAGACGCTGACGAAAAATATGGCTGCAATCGCCAAACAAAGAGCTATCCTAAGCATAAACTGCTGCCCGAATTCGACGACGAGGCTGTTGCGCCTATACAACCGAAGAACAATACTGCCGATAAGCCAGACCGACCACCTCGTGGACGGGACAGAGTGGCTAGCAACGACGTACACAAGCCCGCACCCCCTCCCCGTAAAGGAAAGGAGGCCGCGGCTCAGGGCTAGAAACACTCTCTACGTGAGGACCGGAACAAAAAGGCTGGCAAGACCAGATCCATCTACGGATCCAGGGACCGTGCTCCCGCATGGGACGGCGGTTATCAAGCCAGATATGTCGGTCACATACTAGTTCGGAGCCAATACCGAACATCGCAGTCGTCGGACCTACCCCACGACATAGCAAAATGCTGGGGTGCCGCACACCCTCTGTGCTTCACCGATGAGGTGCTAGATCACGAATTTCCAGAAGGGTTTAAACCTGTAATTAGTATCAAGGCGTACGATGGAACGACGGATCCTATCGTCTGGATAGAGGACTTCATTCTACACATCCACATGGCTCGTGGAGATGATCTCCACGCCATCAAATACTTACCCCTCAAGCTGAAAGGACCAGTTCGGCACTAGCTGAACAACCTCCCAGAAAACTCCATTGGAAGTTGGGAAGAACTTGAGGATGCTTTTCGGGCCAATTTTCAAGGGACCTATCTCCGTCCCCCAGATGCTGACGATCAAAGTCACATAATCCAACAACCCGGGGAGTAAGCCCGTAAGCTTTGGAATCGATTTCTTACTAAGAAGAACCAAATCGTCGACTGTCCGGACGTCGAAGCCTTAGCGGCCTTCAAGCACAGTGTCCGGGACGAATGGCTAGCTAGACACCTTGGCCAGGAAAAGCTGAGGACAATGACAGCCCTAACTAGACTCATGACCCGCTTTTGCGCGGGCGAGGATAGCTGGTTAGCTCGTAGCAGCACCAGCGACCCTGGCACATCCGAAGTCAGGGATGGCAATGGAAAGCTACAACGTAACAAAAACAAACGTCGAAATAATGTTGGAAGCCCAGATGATACAGCGGTAAACGCCTGATTCAATGGCTCCAGACCCGGTCAACGGAAGAAGCCATTTAAAGGCAACAAAGATAGTCCATCTAGCCTGGACAGAATATTAGACATGCCCTGCCAGATACATGGCACCCCGGCTAAACCTCCGAACCGTACCAACCGTAGTTGTTGGGTCTTCAAGCAGGCTGGCAAGCTCAACGCCGAACACAAGGGAAAGGGACCTCAGAGCAAAGACGAGGACGAACCTCGCCAGCCGAACACAGGGGGACAGAAGAAAGTTTCACCGGAGATCAAAATAGTGAACATGATCTATGTCACTCATATCCCAAAGAGGGAGCGCAAGAGCGCACTCCAAGATGTCTATGATGTTGAGCCTGTTGCCCCCAAATTCAACCCATGACCGGCCTGTCCGATCACCTTTGATCGCAGGGATCATCCGACTAGCATTCGTCATGGGGGTTCGGCTGCCTTAGTGCTCGATCCATCGATGGATACCATCTTACTGGAGTCCTTATGGACGGCGGCGGCATTCTCAATCTGATATACCAGGAGACTGTCTGTAAGATGGGGATAGACCCGTCAAGAATCAAGCCAAGCACCACGACCTTTAAAAGTGTGATACCAGGCGTAGAAGCCCGCTGCACGGGCTCTTTAACATTGGAGGTCGTATTCGGCTCTCCCGATAACTTTCGAAGCCAAGAGCTAATCTTCGACATAGCTCGGTTCCGAAGTGGCTATCATGCACTACTCGGAAAAACGGCCTTCGCCCGCTTTAATGCAGTCCCGCATTATGGCTATTTAAAGCTCAAAATGCGTGGATCACATGGCGTCATCACGGTCAATGGAAATATGGAGCACTCTCTCCGTACGGAGGAGGACACGGCGGCCCTAGCAGCCGAAGTCGAAAATGTCCTATTCAAGCCGAACAACTCATTGGTCATTAAGACCGTGGACACAGCTAAACGTGTCCGACATACGCCTTAGTGCGCCAGCTCAGATGAAACTGAGCTCGATTAGCAGATACGCCCCATCAACAGTCCCATAAGGTGGTAGCATACGTGCCTCGTGTACACAATTATGCCCTTAAAATTCCTTGGGCGGCATTGGGGGCACACTGCATACAAATAGTCCATAGTTCGGCTCGACGCTATTCGGATTCTAAAATTATCTTTCAAGGTTCATTAAATGAACTAGCTTTATTTACGGCCACATTGGACCCTTTTTCCAAGTTTTTTTCTTTTTCTTTCCTTTTTACAGATGGCCATCACACTTCCCCCTTCAAGGACACATCACAAAGGAGAATACGGCGCAGACGTGCAGCAGGGCCCCGCACTAAGGTTTCTTTTTAGATTAAGACCCTGTGTAAACCTTTTATCTATTTTTTTAATACTTTTCTGGCATGTAAAATGTCCAAGAAAGTTATGGGCATTATCTGTAAGTATACGGCTCGCCGTACTAGAACGGGATATTATAGAAACAACTTGGTTCATATTATGTTTGGAGTTTTATTCTCTCACCACCTATGTTCTCTCCCCATGTCAGATTGCCACATGTGCCTTGAGAACAGGGTCCATTACCAGGGGTTGTATTCAGCCCGGTATATGTTGAAAAGTCCGAACACCTATAGGTAGTGTTCGACGTCCTAGATATTTCTTTATATGCATTAGTTCCGAATCATGTCTTGGATCGATAGTTGGGTTGCTTGGCTCATGTGCTTACCCCTACGTTCCTGATTGTTCGGCTAGGATGTAAAGGGAAAACTACTGCAATTGTACTTCTGGTTCGTCTGGTCAAGTACCTCAGTAGAGAAAGTCGAAAACTGACTGTCATGATAGGCGAGAATCTAGTTGCGATCCGGCGACTTAGTGTCATACTACGATCAATGGAGATCTACCCCGTGTTATACGAAGGGTTGGTTTTTTGCCCAGCCACGTACAAATGGATACCTTAATTCGGAAACACTATATACGCACTAGGGGCTAGTACTTAGCCCCACTTGTCAAACTCCTATGGTTAAGTGAAAGTAATAAAGCTGCATAGTCTGATTGTCTGGTTCGCTCCGCATACACCTTCTACATGGACCAAGACGTTGGATAAATATTGTTTATGCATATGACCGAACGCCCCAGTAATATTTACATGGGGGCTGAAGCCGACGACTGGAAAACTTTCAGATTTATATAAACGGCCGCACAGGAGGTGAAAGTCGCTCACATTGTAATAGCCCAAAAATTATATATACATCGATTCATAAGCTTAAGTCTTTACAACCAGATACAATTACTCAAAGATAATATCTTTTGAGCACTGGCCTTCTACAAGGCGGGCGCCCTCTATGATGTACTCGAAGTATCTCTCCGGCTTGGGGTACTCCTTGCCTTCGGGCGGGCCATCAGTGGCTATGTCATGTGCCTTCATCTTCGCCAGTGCACTTTCACACAGACGAAGGCCATTCGAGCACCCTTTATGCAGACCGAACGCTTCAACGCGTCGACCCACGGACTCGCTTCGACGAGCCGCTTCACCAATTCGAAGTAACTACTTGGGATTGGCTCAGCGGGCCAAGTCCTTCATGGCCGAACCCGCCAAGTTGTGCAGCTCGACTACCTGCTTCATCTGGTCGTTGAGGGGCACCGGATGTTTTGGCGCATAGAACTGCGACCAGAACAACTTCTCCGTGTTGTTCCCCTCCTGGGCTCGGAAGTATTGGGCGGCGTCAGCACTGCTCCTCGGGAGATCCGCAAACACGCCTGGAGAACTCCATAACCATGTCAGCCCAAGGTACTTCTGCCCTCCGAAGATGCTCTGTAAGAGAAAAGTCTTACCAGATGCTATCTTCCGCGCCTGCTTGATTTCCTTGCAAACGTTGTGTGACTCTCTTCGCGCCTCCTGGGCAGCCTTGACTGCCGTAGTGAGCTCGGATGCTTGTTCCGAAGTCTTCTCTTCCAATGCCTCGCATTTGCAAATATCATCTTTGAGATCAGTTTCGACTTCGGCCACCCGAGCCTCGTTCTTTTGGCACGCAGCCTTTTTGGCCTCTAGATCGGCAACCGCTTTGACAGCGGTTGCCTTGCTCGCCTCGGCCTCCTTCTTGGCCTTCGCAAGGTCGCCCTTGAGAGCCTCGAGCTCAGTGGCGCCAACTGTTTAATACAGCATATCACAAAGAGTTTATACTCACAATAAATGAAAATTATTAGTCTTCTTGATATCTCAATTTTTCAAATCCGCATACCTTGCGTCTCATCCAAACGCTGGTTGACGCGGTCGAGGTCTGCGTTGGCCTCCGAAAGCTTCCGATTTAGTTCGGCAACTTCTGCAGCTTTTGCAGTTGCCGCAACTAGTGAAGCCTGCTCAAATGCAAAAGTATACAGTTTAGCTCTATAATATGCTATATTATGGATACTTCATCCGATTCTGTTCAGAATCACACAAAGTATCAGGGGCTACTGGCTATATATGTGCATATAAAATAAATAAAGTTCCATAAAGAACATTACATCACATACCTTGAAGCCTGTAGTAGGCTGTTGAAGGCTTCATTCAGTCCGCCTTTGACGGACTGAATCTTCTTCATCACCGCACCCATTATGGTGCGGTGCTCCTCCACGACGGAAGCACTTTGTAGTGCTCCCTCCAGAGTGTCCGGCGCCTCCAGATTGACACCGAGTGCCGTAGGAACAGTTGTATCCTCCCCCGCCTTGGGGGTCTGGTCTTCAGACCCCGGAGCCGCACTAGGCTCCGGATCAGTATTCGGCAGGGCCCCGGGTTGTTTGGGCCCCCCCGTATTCGGTCTCCAAGGGGACTGTTTCCCCATGGTCAGCGACAGCCGAGGTGTTACCCTTGTTCACCTTATCACCTGCCCCGCCCCCATCTCGTTGAGCAGGAGACGCATACTGGGAGGACACTTCGTTGTCCCCACGAGCCACGAGTGATGGAGCTCGGACCGGCGGGTCGCTCTCCGTCTCTCCAGACGGTAGAGAGTTCCCCTCCGATAAGGTGGCATTGGGGTGCGCACGGGAAGGGTTGTAGGTCAGTGGGTGAGAAATAGTTAAAAATCATTAATATGCTGAATAAACAGAGTGCAGCAATTAGTATATCCGAACAACTTACGTTTCGGCTAGGGGCTTCTCCCAAGGCTTGACCACAAAACTATGTTCGGACGATGAGTCCGAACAGGCGGGGATGTTTAGCCTTCTCCGGGGTGCAGCCTTGCTTGGGTTAGCAGGGGACGCCCTCTTCTTCCCCCTGCCGCAGGGCGCGGGCCGCTCTAGGCCTCCTTGCTCTTCTTCTTGGACTTCTTGTCTGGCGCCTTGTATGGCGCTAGAGCCAGCATCGCCAACAGTTGAGGCGTGGCTGGGTTTTCTGGCAAAGGGGCCGAACAATTGATCTGAACTGCCTTCTTCGTCCAGTTCTGTATATCACGTAAAAACTCCAATTCCTATTATCATTACAATAAGGAGGGAATATATGTTTGGCGGAATTTTTGATTACCTCTACTTGGTAAACGTTGTGCTGTAGCCTGAGTCCTCGGTTTCCTTTGGCCACTCCTTCTGGCTCTTGAAGAGGTGTTTCCAGATCTCTTTGTGCGTGGAGCCGTATAGATGCTTCAAGGCCTGGGCTCCTGCCGGATCGAATCCCATAGAGAGGACTCCTGATAACCCACAAGTATAGGGGATCAATTGTAGGCTCTTTCGATAAGTAAGAGTGTCGAACCCAACGAGAAGCTAAAGATAGAACAAATATTCCCTCAAGTTCTATCGACCACCGATACAATAATTTGGTAGACCAGTTCCAACTGCTGTGACAGTTGTTCGTCTGGTTGAGGCGCCTAGGTATTCAAACCTGAGGACACACAGTCCCAGACACCCAGTCCTGGACACACAGTCCAAGACACTTAGTCATCACCGTATTCCCCTGGAGCTAAGGTCACAAAGACCTCGCCCAATCACTCGTGGTAAGTCTTCACAGGTGACTTCCAAACCTTCACAGACTTGGTCACCCGACAATCCACAATTCCTCTTGGATGCTCTAGACCATGGACGCCTAATCGTCTGGAAGATCACAGTCTTCAAAGTAACAAGCATCGGTTCCACACTGGAACACTCTCTTCAGTGATGCTCAATCACTTTGGGGTTTTAGGTGTTGCGGTTTTGGGGTTTTCCTCACTTGATGATTTCCGCTCAAAGTCCTCGGAGGATTGGTTGCTCTAATGGTAAGTGTCAGTTTCTCTCGGAGAAGCCGATCAACTAGTGGTTGTAGGGGGGCGGCTATTTATAGCCTAGGGATCAGCCCGACATGATAAGACATAAATGCCCTTCAATGATATGACCGTTACGTGGATAGGATATTTTTAGATAGCTTGCGCATAGCACAACAACGGTCGGAAATTTGAGCTCTCCAATTTCTCAGGGCTATGATGTTTCTCACTTGTAGGCAATCCGCACTTGCAAATTCCTAACTCCTCAGAGAACAGAATAAATTCGTCTCTGTCACTGAAGAAATTGACTGAACTGTATGAGATTTTCAATGGCTTCACTCGAAAGGATTGATAGTGTAGGCTTTGAGATGAGCATCACTTGGAAATATGTTTCCTTAGTTTTACCTCGACCCCCTTTAATAGTACGGTGTTTCTTATGACTCAGGAAATAGAAAATGAAACTACGAAAACAAAAGTCTTCACGCTTCATAATCTTCGCATGAATATCCAAGTCTTCAAGGTTTCAACAATTTCCTCATTTTCAAAGTCTTCAAGAAAACCAAAGTCTTCAACTGAAGACATACATTTTTAGGGGTCGACTTTCTTCGTAAATATCAAACTCCTCATAGAATTATAGTACATGTGTACACTCACAAACACATTAGTCCCATAACCTATAAGTCATCAATACATCAAAATCACTAAGGGGCACTAGATGCACTTACAATTATGGTATATGAAAGATTTACCTCATTAGTCCCTACATACCTGCATACCTTGTTTTTAAAATAGAAATTTTGTTTGGACATGTTCTCTTAGTATGCAAAATAAATAGGCAGTACAATAGAAACATCATTTTATTTTGTGAGTTAATCTCCATGTGAGCAGTTTTAACCAACGAAAAAAATAGCGCGCAATAACGACGCTATAGCGCCGCTATAGCGTATTCAGAAGGAAACACTATATTTTAGCAAATTCAGCCGCTACGGCGCTATTCACGTAATTAGCGTGCTACATGGCGTTATAATGTTGTAGCGTGTAGCTTTATAGCGTTCAAATGATGAAAAATATCAGAAAAATAAGGAAGCACAAGTTTATTTTGTGGTTATTGCACAGATAGATGTAGGGTAGATGTAGGCTAGGTGCTTAGTGTTCACAGTTACTATATGTTAAATAGATTGATTACAGTTTGACATTCAGTTTAAAATTTGTGCTTCCTATCTGGTTAGATTATGTCTCTCTACGGTGGTGTCTTAAGGTACTGAAATACTTTATTTATGGATATACTTGCCATTTTTTGCAAACGCTATTTTGCAATATAGCACGCTATTAGCGCGCTATAACTTGTGTAGCATTTTGAGAAGGGGCTCGCTATATTTTGTAGCGCGCTATTTTTTTTCGTTGGTTTTAACATGTTTCCTCTTACCCCTCTTTTCACATGAGAGGTGAGGGTATATATAATAGATCTGAGCAGTTGATCTCACTACTTAGTTGTCTAATTTACTCTTATCTTCTAACCTCATATGTAAAAAGAGGGGGTAAAGGGGAGCATGTTAAAAAAATCCTGTTAAAAAGCATACTCCTCCAGTCGTGCACATCTCATTGACCCATACTAACAGCAGCGGGCACTTATCCATTCTATTAACGTCTTAATAGAATGTAGTATGCAGTTTAAAAAAATGTAATTATGGTTTACAGCGGTAGCACCAGTTTGATACATCATTTTGTTTCTGAACGGATACATCATTGCTTTCTTGATGGTATTACTTCACTTTCATACTATCTCCTCCATGGCCACACGGAACAATCAAGCATACAAGGTACGTGATAGAGTACTACTCCATGTATCTCATCATTACATAAGTGAAGAAATTTCATGCAGTAAATTTGGTGTTGAAGCCAAATACTCCCTCCGTCTGAAAATACTTGGACGGATGGAGTAGCAGAGTATATGATCACGTCACAATAGGTGAGTATAACAACCGAAAAAATATCATGGAAATGCGAAGAAGAAACTAATGACCAGACTTGCATATCATATTCATAGCCCTGAGACTAGCCACGGTGGGAGTAACTTCAGCAATAACATCGAGTCCAACTCAGCAAATTTGCTTATGTGGCAATAAGTTAATGAGGAGAGGTAGTTTGAGTAACTTAGCTAGTTAATGTAACATTACATGTTCCAATGCAATATGAATCTATAACCTAGTACTAGTGTACTAGCTCGGGATCGCGCCTTGGCACGAGGGTGCCGGTCCTAACATTTGATCAAGCCCGTGATGCTAAGTTAGTAGGAAATAGATCGGCATCGCGCCTTGGCGCGAGGGTGTCGGTCCCAACACCGTGGTCAAGCAGGTAATGTTCAAGTTTGTAGAAATCCTGATTTAGCGTACGTATTCAAATAGGACAAGAAAAGAAAAGAAAGAAGAAACATTCACTTTTAATATAAGACATCATCGAGTTCAACATCGTCGTGAGATTATAAGGCAGTACGTTCAGGATGCCACGAAAGGTAACCAACAAATGATATCCAAATAATATGTGCTCATTTGGTAACCAACAAAAAATTACCTATCTCTATAAATATCTCCCAATTACTACTGTAAACTGCAAGAAATAATTAATTCGCATACATACATGAGAGGTATTCAGGAAACAAAAAAATTACTACTGCTCCAATAACTACTATAAACTGAAAGAAATACAGTACTTAATTTTATACATGCAGAGAAGAATTCACGGAACAACAAATCTTCTACTGCTCCAATTACTATTTGTACTGAAGAAATACTTAATTTGCAGACATACATGAGAGGGATTCAGGAACAAAAAATTTAATACTGCTCCAAATACTACTGTAAACTAAAAGAAATACTTAATTTACAGACATACATGAGAGGGATCCAGGGACCAAGCACAAGTTGCACACCCACATACAGGAACACGAGACTAACATGAGAGAGATTCAGGGAACTATTCATATTTGACCATATGGTACATTCACAGCAATGCAGCTAGAATAAAAAAAAAATCTAAACTAATAGTAGATATGTTATATAGTTAAATGTCGCCAAGAAGTGAATATATCTTTTGGAACTAACAATAGAAGCAGAACCAAGATACGAAGTTACAGATATGTGAATGAATCTTTCAGCACGACTATGTCAAATGGATGCCACTTTCCCAGGTTTCATTGGGTATTCACCCTGGATCCAACACACGTGGACACATGGATACACACTGGATCCAACTTGTCTATTTATTAAAAAAGAAAGCAAAATGATCATCTGTTAAGAGAAAACACCACATCGCCAGAAAACAAATGCTTAAGCTCGAAAAGGTATTCTTCATCCACTATTTACAACTGATCCTACCAAGAAGAAACATTTAAACAAAGTACAGCAGGCAGTGAAAAAAACATAGGAGCAGCTATTCTAAAAATATGATCAAGATGTGTTAGAAATAACTCGCATAATATATACCATAGAGAAAAATATACACCTAAAATAAAATACTTTAAATTTGCCATAGGTCGGAATCGCGCCATGACGCGACGGTGCTGTCCCAAAGTTTTGGTCAAGCATGTAATGCTAAGTTAGTAGTAACCCAGGTTTAGCATATGCACTCATACAGGATAATAATAAAGTGAAGAACAAACATTCAATTGTTATCGAAGCATCGACCTGGACTGCGAGCTATGAGGAGGGCTGCTCGGAGATCACGTCTCCTCAGCGACACATGCCATTTTAGGGTGTCTAAACACCTCTCTCCAAGCCATCGCTGATAACACTGCAAACAAAAGGGAAACAATACGAAGGAAATCATACAGATGCTATCAAGTTTCAATCAGTACAAGTAAAGGAAGAAAATACCAACAACAATTAAATAAGTGAATAGTTTCCATACTTTGAGGATACTCTTATCAAAGAAAATGAAGCTAAATATGTAAATAAAAGTTTCAGACCTATCCTCTCTGCAATTATTAGAGTTGTTACTTTTAGTAAGCACTGTATCATTGGTATCAAATTTGCATATCTGCTTTCGCAGCTGTATCAACAACAAAACAACAATCCAAAAATTTACCATTAAAGTACACATAACTAATTTGTTCTTTGATGTAAATCCTAGAACTTTGTAGTGACGTAATGCATAAGGATTTTTCGCCTTAGGCAATATCCAAATACAATGCGTCTAATTATTTCCTCAGCTTCATTTGACCATAATAACCTCAAAATGCAGGTTCATACACTATACCTCAAGAGAGGGCCCTGATAACAAACTGTCCAAGGAGAGCTTGATTATCATAATACCAAACCTATATCAATAGTATGACCTTATCTCAGATATATCAAATTAATGAAATTAAAACTATGTACTATGACAAAACTTCAGTAGGCTAATTCTTCAATGTTTCTTGGAAGTGTACAAAACAGAAACAGGAAGTCCGAACATATGGATCCAATTAGCGAAAATGAATCCTTGAATGAAAGTACAACAGTCTAGTTCCAAAATGGTCAAGTTTATTTTAGAAGAAAACAAAAGCAAAGAAAAAATAGGATAACCCAAGAAACACACAGATGGTAACAATTCATTCGTTGCTCATATAGATCTAGACAGGTGAAATTTTAAATGTTTCAGCATAAGTCTACATTTAAGAATAACATAAGTTGCATAAATACTCAGGGGTGTTGATTGTGAAAAATCAGTAAATATTCCCTTGAAACAAGAGTACAGCGAGACAGTCCATGTTAATCAAATTAGCTTATGGGTAATGACAGCATGCTTTCCTGATTGGCGTATTCTTTTTGGAGAAACTAAATCACCCTGACAATACATGTATGCAATCTAGGACCGGAATCAGAATTCCCTTGTGTATAACTAACAGAGGCGTAGAGAAGGCAGAGGGATTTTCTTCCATTTTGCCACTCCACTCCTCTATGTTTCTGCTGGACTCCAATTCTTAAAATAACATCTTGTCAAGACATGTGTGGAAATTGAAGAGGCAACCTGGACTAATAAAATCTGACGTGCTACTACTTTTTGCACCACGAAACTAAGTGTGCCTCTCAAGTACACCAAGGTAGTTTTGCATTTGCTCACTTATTCAGAGAAAAGGTATCAAGAAAGAAATCTAATTGACTATCATGTATAAATATCTCCAATACCTCGCCACTTTGTCCTAATATATACAGAGAAAGCAAGCACTCTGAATAAAGCAACCAACTTTCAAACAACATGGCAGGAAAAAAAGTAACCTTAAACTGCTTATAATGAGTTGCAACAAAGAAAATCAAGCAGAATTCTTGTGTTTTATGTTAGACACATGTGTCAATCAATTCGAAATGATGACAGTTGTTCAGATCAAAGATAAAGGGCATATCCTCCAACACAATACCAAATCTGCACCTTGTCTAACAATTGTTTTCTAATAAAAAAATTGAAAAACAAAACATGAATGATATCCCTCACACAAGATTTGTTTAGCATCAAGATCAGTTAACCAAAGGAAAAAATGTCATGACACAAACTAATACAACGAAGTGCTCACTCAGCATTATAAAATTCAAGGAAAATTTAATTAGAACAAATATATATGGAAAGGATATACATGGACATGCTATTGAACATTAATGGCATGCATGGTTATGCCTAACAACAGAGACGCGATAAAAAAAACAAAGTAAGAAAAAGGAAATCATATGTGGTGAATAATTTAATCGATCTTGAACTCTTAATAAATTCTCCTCAAATCTAACCTTCTAAGACTTACATGGAAAGTAAAGAAAATAATGCCTTAGGGAATTTATTTACCGCGATTTGAAGATATAGTCAGTAAGTGCTCACCGATTTGATGATAAGGCCAGAGGTGAACAGCCATCCCATCTGCACCGCGAGGGGAGCAAATAACATAAACATATCTCCAATGTCCATACCTCTATGGGTTCTGAGAAATAATTAATCAAGGGAAGAGCATAGTAAGAAAAATACTTGATGTAATTGTTGCATGGTGTCTACATTTTTTCCAGCAGATATCCCCACAAGTTATGAATATATGGGGTTGTTTGAGTTTTCATCAAACAAACCTTTGCAAATAACATAAACTGTTGCAAGTGTTATCGGAGAGCGTGCAGCTAGTTGTCGAGCCTGTCCAAAATTTTGAAGTAACAATTTAGGTACATATCATAAGCCTAACAAAATGAAATAAGCCACATGACCTGCTAGACAATATATGTTCCATTACTACAAGGATAAAAAAATACTCATATTCAGGTGTGTGTAATATCAATAGCTCGGTACACTATTAATGCCTACTAAGCGGAACTAAATGCCCACTCAGGCAACTTTGTTTTTTTGCCTTACAGTCAGATGATAGAGGTGTTGGAAATATGCCCTAGAGGCAATAATAAATTGATTATTATTATTATATATTTCCTTGTTCATGATAATTTTTTATTATCCATGCTAGAATTGTCTTGATAGGAAACTCAGATACATGTGTGGATACATAGACAAACACCGTGTACCCAGTAAGCCTCTAGTTGACTGGCTCGTTAATCAATAGATGGTTACGGTTTCCTGACCATGGACATTGGATGTCATTGATAATGGGATCACATCATTAGGAGAATGATGTGATGGACAAGACCCAATCCTAAGCCTAGCACAGATCGTGTAGTTCGTATGCTAAAGCTTTTCTAAATGTCAAATATCTTTTCCTTAGACCATGAGATTATGCAACTCCCGGATACCGTAGGAATGCTTTGGGTGTACCAAACGTCACAACATAACTGGGTGGCTATAAAGGTGCACTACAGGTATCTCCGAAAGTGTCTGTTGGGTTGGCACGAATCGAGACTGGGATTTGTCACTCCGTGTGACGGAGAGGTATCTCTGGGCCCACTCGGTAGGACATCATCATAATGTGCACAATGTGATCAAGGAGTTGATCACGGGATGATGTGTTATGGAACGAGTAAAGAGACTTGCTGTAACGAGATTGAACAAGGTATCGGGATACCGACGATCGAATCTCGGGCAAGTACTATACCGGTAGACAAAGGGAATCGTATACGGGATTGATTGAATCCTTGACATCGTGGTTCATCCGATAACATCATCGTGGAACATGTGGGAGCCAACATGGGTATCCAGATCCCGCTATTCGTTATTGGCCGGACAGCTGTCTCGGTCATGTCTACATGGTTCCCGAACCCGTAGGGTCTACACACTTAAGGTTCGATGACGCTAGGGTTATAGGGAAAGTATGTACGCGGTTACCAAATGTTGTTCAGAGTCCCGAATGAGATCCCGGACATCACGAGGAGTTGCGAAATGGTCCGGAGGTAAAGATTTATATATGGGAAGTCCCGTTTTGGTCACCGGAAAAGTTTCGGGCGCTATCAGTAGCGTACCGGGACCACCGGGAGGGTCCCGGGGGTCCACCGGGTGGGGCCACCGGCCCCAGAGGGCTGCGTAGGCCAAGTGTGGGAGGGGACCAGCCCCAGGTGGGCTGGTGCGCCCCCCACCAGGTCCCAAGGCGCATCCTAGAGGGGAAGGGGGCAAACCCTAGGGCAGATGGGCCATAGGGCCCAATCTGGTGCGCCCCCACTCCCTCTCCCCCTTGGCCGCCCCCTAGATGGGATCTAGGGCTGGCCGCCACCCCTAGGGGTGGAAACCTAGGTGGGGGCGCAGCCCCTCCCTTCCCCCTATATATATGTGTGGTTTGGGGCTGCCCAAGATACGGTTTGACCTCTCTCGCTTGGCGCAGCCCTACCTCTCTCCCTCCTCGTCTCTCGTAGTGCTTGGCGAAGCCCTGCTGGAGTCCCGTGCTCCTCCTCCACCACCACGCCGTCGTGCTACTGTTGGATGGAGTCTTCCCCAACCTCTCCCTCTCTCCTTGCTGGATCAAAGCGTGGGAGACGTCACCGGGCTGCACGTGTGTTGAACGCGGAGGCGCCGTTGTTCGGCGTTTAGATCGGAATCAACCGCGATCTGAATCGCTACGAGTACGATTCCTTCATCCGCGTTCTTGTAATGCTTCCGCATTGCGATCTACAAGGGTATGTAGATGCACTCCCATCTCCCTCGTTGCTAGATTACTCCATAGATTGATCTTGGTGATGCGTAGATTTTTTTTTATTTCTGCTACGATCCCCAACAGTGGCATCATGAGCTAGGTCTATGCGTAGTATCTTGCACGAGTAGAACACAAAGTAGTTGTGGGAGTAGATCATGTCAATTCTCTTGCCGTTACTATTCTTATCTTGATTCGGCGGCATCGTGGGATGAAGCGGCCCGGACCGACCTTACACATACTCTTACGTGAGACTGGTTCCACCGACTAACATGCACTAGTTGCATAAGGTGGCTAGCGGTTGTCTGTCTCTCCCACTTTAGTCAGATCGGATTCGATGAAAAGGGTCCTTATGAAGGGTAAATAGAAATTGGCATATCACGTTGTGGTTTTGGCGTAGGTAAGAAACGTTCTTGCTAGAAACCTATAGCAGCCACGTAAAACTTGCAACAACAATTAGAGGACGTCTAACTTCTTCTTGTAGCATGTGCCGTGTGATGTGATATGGCCAAAAGGATGTAATGAATGATATATATGTGATGTATGAGATTGATCATGTTCTTGTAATAGGAATCACGACTTGCATGTCGATGAGTATGACAACCGGCAGGAGCCATAGGAGTTGTCTTATTTTATTGTATGACCTGCGTGTCACTGAAAACGCCATGTAATTACTTTACTTTGTTGCTAACCGTTAGCCGTAGTAGTAGAAGTAATGTTTGGCGAGACGACTTCATGGAGACACGATGATGGAGATCATGATGATGGAGATCATGATGATGGAGATCATGATGATGGAGATCATGGTGTCATGCCGGTGACGATGATGATCATGGAGCCCCGAAGATGAAGATCGAAAGGAGCAAAATGATATTGGCCATATCATGTCACTATTTGATTGCATGTGATGTTTATCATGTTTTACATCTTATTTGCTTAGAACGACGATAGTAAATAAGATGATCTCTCACTAAAATTTCAAGAATTGTGTTCCCCCTAACTGTGCACCGTTGCTAAGGTTCGTTGTTCCGAAGCACCACGTGATAATCGGGTGTGATAGGCTCTAACGTTCGCATACAACGGGTGTAAGCCAGATTTACACACGCGATACACTTAGGGTTGACTTGACGAGCCTAGCATGTACAGACATGGCCTCGGAACACGGAAGACCGAAAGGTCAAACATGAGTCGTATAGAAGATACGATCAACATGAAGATGTTCACTGTTGATGACTAGTCCGTCTCACGTGATGATCGGACACGGCTTAGTCGATTCGGATCATGTATCACTTAGATGACTAGAGAGATGTCTATCTGAGTGGGAGTTCATTAGATGAACTTAATTGTCATGAACAATAGTCTAAGTTGTCTTCGCAAATTATGTTGTAGACCAATAGCTTGCGTTCTAGCTCCCTGTTTTATACGATCCTAGAGAAAGACTAAGTTGAAAGATATTGTAAGCAATGATGCGGACTGGGTCCGTAGTCCGAGGAGTGTCCTCACTGCTACACAGAAGGCTTACGTCTTTGATGCACCACTCGATGTGCAAACCCCTACAACGTCGTTTGTGGATGTTGTGAACACCTGACAGACACGTCCTGATGACTACTTGATAGTTTAGTGCACCATACTTTACGACTTAGAATCGAGATTCCAATCACGTTTTGAACGCCATAGGACATATGAGATGTTCCAATTATATGCTTTGATGGCCTCCACATCCTCCACTAACTTGTAAAAAGCAATAGGAACTTCTTTCGTGGAGTGCGGTGCAAGAACAGTGCCTAAAAGAATCAGAACAATTCTACGGAGGAAATCATCATCGTATGTGCCACTGGCAATGATGTCCTCAATCAGCTGGTCTATCATCATTTGACCCGTATTGGAATCTACAAAACGACTCGGCACTTTCACCTTCAACTTTATCCCCCCCTTTGCCTAGCGCTTTCATGGCATCTTTGCCCTTGTTCTGAAGCCCGAAAATGTCAAACACATCTTCAGTGCGCAATGATATCGCACCGTTTTTTGATGGCATAATGAATTTCTTTCTTTCCAAATCATATGATTTAATTATGAATTTCAGCAAACACTTTCGCATGAGCACACTGGGAATCAGCAACATTTTTTCGAATGTAGTGCTTGCAAAACGCTTTTTCTGACTAGAGTTAAGTCTGCTGACCAACAAACACCACTTCTCAACAGAACAAAATATGTCTGCATACTCATCCATCACTACAAATATGAGCAGCAAAAATATTAGCTCGTACTACATCCATTCGAAACATGATGAATGCACATTACTTGTGGAAAAAGTTTTACCTCGTGCCTTCGGATCGGAGCCGGCCGTGGGGGGGGGGGCGAAGGCGAGGTGGGTAACGGTGTCAGGTCGCGTCCGTGGCAGATGGTGTCGGGGGCA
>LR738710.1:930797218-930815169 GCA_902687465.1 Secale cereale
ATTTTTGGTATTTTCCGACGTCCGATGCATTTCTACGGTTTTCCAGGCCGAAAAACCCTAAAACAGTGCCCGCACGTGACGCAACGTGCGTTCGGTGTCCGATTTCGTTCATATCTTGCGCGGGGGCATGCATTACCCATGCACACACCCTCGCAAATTTTGATTACATTGCATGCATGCGATCACGTAGCCCCAGTGCAACCAGCACCGTTCAGTTCTGCCGGTAGGGCTACTCTCAACTAGGGTTTTTTTGCACCTAGACCAAATGACCCCTAACTTTTTCCACGTACTCGAGGCATCATGCCAATCATGCATGACAATTTTCAGTATTTTTTGTTGTCCGATGCGTTTTCTACCGTTTCCAGGCCGAAAACCCTAGCGCAACCGGCACCGTTGGGGATGTGCCGGTATTTCATGTGTTTTCAAGCCAATCGAATAATTCCAAACTTTTCACATCTATTTCCACACATTCGGATATGCCCGTATCGCATAACGTTTACTTTTCGTCGATGAAATGCCTTTTGTTCTTTTCATTTCGTCAATGCATATCGACAAGTAATCGGGCATTTAACGACTACACCATGTTTTCTGTCAACGCATATTTAACTCTCTCGAATGAAATAGACGAAACTTTTTTAGTTTTAGATAAAACATTTCAAATTCCATTCATATTTGAAGATATTTTACATAGAGTGGAATGGAATTGAAATTAAAACCTAATTACGGCAAGGTCGACGACCACCAGCATGTCACCATTGCCGCCATCGTCGTCGTTGCCGCCGTCGTCACCGTCGTCATCATCGTCGCCCCAGACATCGTCGTCGTCATCGTCCACGTCCTCGGCCTCCGCCGCCTGCACGGCCGCCAACGCCGCCGCCTCATCCGCGGCCTCCTGCGCCGCCGCCGCGGCAGCCTCCCCCGCTGATCGGGCCAGCGCCGCCAGCAGCCCGGGCGTGTCCGCCGGGTCTTCGTCCTGCAGAAGGGCAGCCTGCTCCGGCGGGATTGGGACCTCTGCCGGGACGGGTGGCGTGGGGTTCGGGGCGGGGGCGGGGATGCGATCACGGACGGCCGCACGGCGCCGAGATGGTCCGGCTCCCCCCGTGATGTCTCCGACGGGGAGGCCTGCGGCGGCGCGATTGAAGGCTCCGACGACGTCGTCGAAGTTTTTGCCGCGCCAGAAGCGGCGACAGCACTTCCAGTTGAAACAACCGCCGATGTCGGCGCGAAGCTCATCGTTGGTCGCCGCCGGGCCGAGGGTCGGATGCCCCTCCGCAGAAATCCTCCACGGCCGCGGAAGCTTCAACGACGGCGGCACTAGCAACCCGAACCGGGCCAGATCTTCGGTCTGGCCGACGGTCAGGCTGGACGGCTAGCGGCCCCCCGGTGCGGCGCCGTCTCTGTCGGAGTCGCTGCTGGACATGGCGCTGCGGTGGAGAAGAAGCCGCCGACGTCTAGAGGGGGGAGAGGGAAAAGAGATGCCGGCCGGGGTTGAGATGGGAGTCGCCGGGGTGGAGGGGCGGGGTTATATAGCGGCGGGGTGGGAGCGGGGGGCAGGTGACCCGCCGGGTTCATTGACCGTCGCGCGCGGCAGCCGAGAGGTCGGGCAGGGCAGGCGAGGCGGTTGGGCGGTGGGGAGGCGGGGCTGGCAGTGTTGTCGGGCGGTGGGGCGGCCGGCCGACGCGACGGGCGGGGCCGCGCTGTAGCCGAGGCTGGCGGGGCGTCGGGCGACAGCTATGGGATGGCGGCGGCGCGCGGTAGGTGATGGGACACAACGAGGCCGCGCGAGACACGAGCCGGTGGCGCGATCGGGCGGCAGGGGCATTGACTGCATGCGTCCCATGGGCAACTGCCTGCATGCATGCCTGGATGCGCCCCACGATCGCGGGCCTCTGGATTCTGACGGTTCGACCGGGTGGGCGGGCGAGCGGATTGGGCAAAAAAAACAGATATACGTATACGTATACGCTCCGGGCGGACGGGCCCTTTTTTCTTAAACAAACATTATTATGCCCATCATGCCCTTTGTTATGAAGGGGTATCGGGCAATCTGGACCATCCTTGTGTTGGGGGGGGGGGGGTCTACCGAAGCAGAAGGGTTATATTTATATGGGTATACCATCTTGGGTATATCATATTCGGGGTATATAATATTTATTTTGAGTATATCTTATTTAATTTGGGTATATAAATTCCAAAAATTATACCTAGGACAAATTCGGAGTATATATATTCCAAATATGATACTTCGGGTATATCATTTGTTTGGTGCATCATATTTATTATCATCTTGATGGATATCATATTTAATTTGAGCATATAAATTACGAGTATGATGCCTAGGACAATTTCTTACGACATACATGTCAAATTTATTTTGATGTATCCACATACTCATAATATTTTTGGGTATATACATTGCGTCTCGTTACTAGGTATTTTATAACTCGGGCATGTATCATTGATTTGGAGTACGTACACCATTTATGTCGCGGTATACACATACTCATACTCATAATACTTCTAGGTATATACATAGCATATCTACGTACATTCTCACGACATGTCGAGGTATCTACATACTCATGATATTTCTGGGTATATTCATTACGTCATGTTAATAGGTTTTAGATCTACGTACATTCTCATGATATGCTTGCGTTGTTCATATTTTCATTAGACATTATATTTGGAAATGAATTATTGCTAGGAAATCAGTCTAATTAATTTTTTGGCAAACAATCATTGACCGTGAAGGGTAGTAGTGCATGCAAATGAAAAATGGAAAGCTACTATTTCATGAATTGCATGCCATGCGCTACTAAAAATCAATTGCCATAATGGGCCTAGGTGCCCAGGCACCTAGGTGCCCCAAACTATATATATGCATCAGGTCGTGGAGATTGTAGAAAAATAAATAAAGAAAAAAGAGGGCACGACAAGGGCCCTTGGCTATTGTTCATCGTATTTTGATGTAATCGATCTTGTTGGCGTGAATTTTCAACAACAGGCCCATCACCCATGGACGGCCCTGAGGAGCATGAGTTCAGGAAGCGTCAGAGCAATTTCATGGCTTTACCTATCTTGAGTTCGCTACCCACTAGACAAATCTTGACCAAATGCATCAAACTACCAAACCAAGCACACGAACAACAATAGCAACAACGACAACCATAGCTCACGAGGAGCACAACAACAACAATAGAAACAACGACAACCATAGCTCACGAGGAGCACAACAACAACAATAGCAACAACGACAACCATAGCTCACGAGGAACACAACAACAACACAAAGAAGACAACACAACACGTTGTGCAAGAGGCAACAGAACACCAACTTGGCTACAGTGATCTCGAATACCCAACCAGCCACCGGAGTTAATCAATCTCCAGCTTCATCAAACCAAGCAAGGCGGGTGACTCAACAATGGCCGTCCGGTTGCCACCCAACAACACCTCTCAAAGAGCGGAAGATGCGTCGCACAGGAACAAGATGATCCAACAAGAATCAACGACTTTAGATGGAGATGTCACAACAAATCGCCACTTGATTGAGAACCCAGACCATACCTTCTGAGCACCGACAAATAAACCACCGTTTGCCCTCGCCGTCCCTCTGACTCCTCAATTGACAGCCGCGCCCATTAGAACCGGCTACGCGGGCTGCCGTTGTCCTTCACAATTGTTTCGTGGAGCTTCAGACCAAGGTGGTTGGCTGTGACTGGCACAAAAATGCTCAACTCATCGGACTCCAGCGCGACGGCGAGCTTTGGCCACATGCTTGCACTGACGATCCAGGCCCCATCGCTGATAACCCTCAACCGTAAGGGATCGAGATAGTCTTCGCGGGTAAGAATAACCCAATTTATTGATTCGACACACGGGGAGCCAAAGAGTATTTATAAGCTTTAACAGTTGAGTTGTCAATTCAACCGCACCTGAAATATACTAACTTGCAACAAAAGATAAGTGGTAACAGTGATATGATAGTGATGATAGTAATAGTAAAAGTAAACAGCAAAAGTAAATAGCAGTAGTAAACGGCAGAAATAGCAACTAGTGACAGGCAAGGTTTAAAATACTATAGGCTAGGGAGATGGATGGTTGGGCGTTGCATGGATGAGATAGTTTCTAACTCGGGGCACGGCACACGGAAAAGTAATGATCATCTAGGCAAATATCAAACATTAGGCATGTATCCCGTAGGTAGTTGTACGTGCTTGCAATAAGAACTTGCACAACATCTTTTGTCCTACCATCCCGCTATGAACGGGGCCAAAAGGAACTAATGGATATTAAGGTGCTCCTGTCAAAGAGCACCGGAACAAAGCAATGAACTCAATGGATACATGTAATCCTCAAATTACGGGCCATCCCCTTTGGTGTCCCAAGCTGTCACTTTTGGGATCGCCGGTTCCGAACCGTAACAGGTGCATACAACTCATAGATAGGATCAAGAACACAAATATATTCATGCAAACACATATGGTTCAGATCTGAAATCATGGCACTCGGGCCCTAAGTGTCAAGCATTAAGAATAACAAGTTGTAGCAAAGATGATAAACACCATACTAGATGATAGGCAACATGCCCCCAACAATCTGACGAACTATTACATGATCTAACTCATCCAATCCCTACCATCCCCTTCGCCTACAGCAAGGGAATTACTCACACATGAAGGGGGAAGTCATGGAGGGATGATGGAGTGGTGATGATGATGACGATGGCGACGATCTCCCCTCTCCGGAGGCCAAATCAGCCTCCAGATTAGCCCTCCCGAAGAAGAACAGAGGGTGGCGGCGGCTCCGCGACGAAAAACAGCAAAAGGACTTCCGATCTGGGATTTCTGCGTCGGGAGGGAAAATACGGGCTAAAGTAGGGCACCAGGGGCTGTGGGGCCCACCCAGGCGCCCTCCCGGCGCGGCCCAGGGGGGGGGCGCCCACAGGGCGCCTGGGCACCCCCTGGCCCCCCTCTGGCCCCACTTCTAGCATTTTGTTTCTTCGGGTGCGTGGATTTTTCGTGATTTTTCGTGGATTTTTCTGAGATGCTTAAAAATCCGTTTTCCTGCACACAAATAAACCATACAGGCAGCTCTGCTGAAAACAGCGTCAGTCCGGGTTAGTTTAGTCCAAATCATGCAAGAATGAGGTCAAAATAATATCAAAAGTGTTTGGAAAAGTAGATACGTTTGAGACGTATCAACTCCCCCAAGCTTAGCATATTGCTTGTCCTCAAGCAATTCAGTTCAATGAACTGGACGCGACAAAGAAAACTTTGACAAACTCTTTTGCTTCATTAGATGTATATAAGCATGTACTACGAAAAGAGTTCAGCAAGTATTAAAACAGTACTTATGAGAACAATGCAAGGAGCAATCCTTCACTACAGGAATCAGGCATTTTGCCGTCAGTACGCTACAGACGGCAAAGAAAGGATTACAGACGGCAAAAATTTTGCCGTCAGCCCATGACGGCAAACTATGTCGGCAACCTCAAAATCGGCAAAGTCTCATTTTGCCGTCAGTCAAACGTCGAGATGACGGCAAACTATTTGCCGTCGGTGAAGACATTTTGCCGTCAGCCGGAATTCCTACACGGCAAAAAAAAGTAAATAGACGGAACACCCATCCACCGGACGGCGTGAGTTATTTTTGCCGTCAGACCAATGGTAGCCCAGACGGCAAACTACGATTTTTTTTTGCCGTCAAGTGCGGGACTACAAGACGGCAAATCCACCATCTTTTTTGCTGTCAGTGCATACTGTACCTGACGGCAAACTTGTTATATCTTTGCCGTCATCTACTTTTGCATAGACGGCAAACCCTTCTGCCAGGCTGTACACTAGGGCGCCACGCGTCCTTTTTGCCGTCATGAACATGACGGCAAAAAGGCTGCACTCTTTTTATTTAAAATCAAAAATCAGTAATGATTCCTGACACATATAGATAAATAGACAAATGACAGTAGATATAGACAATGAGCACGAGAATACATATAGACAATATAACACAGCAATGATTCCTCGCACATATAGCACAGTCCAAAACACATTCATATAGCACAGTCCAAAACACATTCATATAGCACAGTTCATAACACATCCATATATATATATCCATATAACACATCCATATAGCACAGTTCATATATAAATGTTTCATAGCATATGAATATGTATAGCAGGCATCACTACATAATATTTCGCATATATATACAGCAGGCATCACTACATAATTTCGCACTAAGATAAATGTCTTCATGCCCATATCATAGTCCAAAAGAGGATCCATATGGCAACCTACAAGAAGAAATCATGCACATATGTCAAATTTTGGCACAACAATAAAATAAAGGGCTACGTGTCCACAATAACAAAATAAGGTGCTTTAAATCACGAAGATGTCAAATATACAAAAGAAAGTACTTGAAGACCCAACAAAATAAATAGTGATCCATATCACACCATATTCATATTCCATTGCAAGTTCCCACAAAAATAGCTTCTAGACCATATGGAGTTTCTTTAACACTAGTCAAATTTTGAAGATTTCAAATTTAACACTCTAAATCACAAAGAACTTCATGAATGGTCTCTAGTTATAAGTTTGATCTTCAAATGGTTCAAATGGTGATAAATCAACACTTGCAAGTTTCTAAATCATGAAGATCTCCAAGTCATGATAATAAGTAGAAATGGTATGATTCAAATGGTCTCTAAATCATCGTGTGATACAAATGGTTTGATACAAGTTCAATTCAATTTAACATACTAAACAATGAAGATCTCCAGGTGGTCTCTAAATCATAAATAGATAGCTTCAAATGGTCTCGAAATTAACAAATTCACTAATGTAAGTGTGTGCTACATTTTTGAGTTCACAAAGCCATTTGAATTTATAAACGAATGTAAATTTGACCAACTGAACTTAAGATATTAGTCAATCATTTATTAAAAAATGCAACAGAAAACCATATGAACTCGAACATGTTGTCGCATTATATTACAAAAGCGATCTGCTTACAAATTTACAGAATCTAAAAATTGTGCGGACTTTTCAGTGGTTTGAACATGGATCAATGGTTCAAATATGATAGTATCACATTAACATATATAGTTTTGCACACATGGTCTATGTAGAACATAAGAGAACTTTTTCTTTTTTTGCATTAGACACATACACAGACAGGTTTAAGTGAAAAATCTACATGCAAATTTCACATCAGTAAGTACATCTACAATAAAATGTTCTCGTACCGTCGATTCTAGTAGCATGTGAGCTATAGCACCTATTCATGCATGTTCTGTCGCTGCTCTTGTGAAAATCATACCACCAAGTCCATACCAGATTGAAAAAGTAGCTCATGATCTGAAAAATATAACCAAAAGACGATGAGGAAATATTAGCCTAATTTAGAATGGACACACATTCTGGTCCCTTTTTAAGTTTAACTACTTAGGTAGGATCGCATGAACTACATCTTGGTTGCACACTGTTTTTCTGAAAGAGACACAACACCACAACAGTTTTTCTGAAAGAGACACAACACCACAACAGTTTAAAAAATCGCTCTCTCGTCTGCTCCTCGAGTGGCGGCTAGGGTTCCGCCTCCTTCTCCAATTCCCTTCTCTCTCTTGTCGCCTCCTCCCACCAGCCGCCGCCTCTTCTGCCACACTCGTCTCCTCCTCGCCATGTGGGCTGCCTCCACCTACCATCCCTCGCCTTCTCCCAAGGTGAATTAAATTACTTGTAGAATGATAGCTGTAATGTTATAGTGCTGGTCCCAGTATCCGGTTATCCTTTGATAAAAACAATTTGTTGCAAAATTGCAAAAATAAGTATGTGCCCTTGTTTTCTCGGATGAATGCAAGACGGCTTGCATATTTCTCAGACTGGCATATGTGGAATGTGATATCTGCCCAGCATCTCTATCTACTCCATCATGATCTATCTCACATGTCAAAGAATCACATAATACATTTTGCGTGAAGGAGGTGCAAGAACCAACTTATCTTGCAACAGAAAGTAGTGGAACACATGTTTATCCAGAGAATATTGTCTTGGATGCTTGCTTCGAATTGGCTAATCTAACTGTTCTGATAGATAATTTACAGACCAATCAGCAGTGTTATGTATTTGGACCAATGCCAGCTAATTTCCAGCTATAAACAGGCAGGTGTAATTTAATATTCATTTTCATAGACTTGAATCTGAATATATTTTGGTTTAGTACATTATCTAAACGGTTACTTTTGGGGTCTGCTATGAGGCATTGGGTTTAAATAGCTTTCTTAAGAGTTGTGTGAAATAGCGTTTATTCCAAGAAATTGCAATGTATACAGTCCTAATTTCTTTTATATTTTTATTTTAAAAATTGTTCCTCAACACTTCAAACTCGGAATTTTTACAGTTTGACCTTTTTCAGAAAGCTTTTCAATTGCAGGTCTGTCTCTTATGGATGGATGGTCACATGGGAGTAGTCAATTGACTAGACATGAAGATTGTTGGGATTGACAAAAATGCAAAAATGATCCAGTTGGTGGAACTATTGTAAAACTCGTGAAGGAGGTAACACTTTACAAAAGGGTGCAAGTGTTACTGTCTCCTGCTACATTTGACAGTAAAAAACTAGTCAACAAGTAGTCAAGTATTCTTGATTGAAAGTCTGCAAGTAGTCAAGTAGTCTTACGGAAGGCTATTCTAGAAGATCTTTGCATGTTCTAGCTATACAGTTTACCTCAATTTTTTGCCAGTAGCTAGCACCGTATTTTAATCTTTGTGGCCTTGGTGAGGATTTTTCTGTCTGCTCTTTTTCTTGTACCAAATTAACTCCTTTGACTCATGCGATTAAGCTTTGTGTTATAATAATATGTTGAGAGCAGGCTAACATTGCTTTTATGCAGTTGGGCATAAATTACAAACAACAAATAGAAAGGGACGCCTTTCACCTGGCACCGCCCCAGCTAAAGTGTAGACGGACAACCGAATGTGCAGAAACAAGATAAGTTCGCACAGGCACGCCTCAGGAGGCGCCACCAGGTGGCGCCCCAGCCTCTAGTACCTCCTATAAGAATGCATATAATACAGGATGTGTCAGGATGGAACTTACCATTTCCTTGGTTGAACACAGTTATTCAAGATTTGAGCGCTTACCATAACCTCTTGATCTTTAATGTTCATGTCGTCAAATAATGTCCATGTGGCTTCATCGTGATTACTTTCAAGATTTCCTGTATCATGGTATTTGAAATCAGACTCAAAAGCGGTATATTTATATCTACATGAGAATTCTCCAGATCTGCAAGGTTGATGTACATACACGAATTGATCTCTATTTAAGACCAAAAATGTGCATCTAGCAAAAGAAGCAAACCTTGCGGTGCACAATCTTTTTGATTTGCATCCTCAGCCACTCCCAGGAACTTCACTAAACTCAGTCCTTTTGGAAACAAAAACTAAGCTCAATCAATTACCATGTTCTGAAACATACATAATCCATCTACAACTGATCAGTAAAGTGATTATTCAAACACACAAAATCTATTAGGTTATTCCCCCATGCAGTAACAGCAAATATAAGAAAACTAATATCACACAAGACCATGGATTGTAAATGTATCTGCTCGATACATTATAGCTGAAAGTGACGCAAGAAGGTTCAAAAACTCAGCAATTTTCTCTATTACTGAACCTGCACAACAAATATAATCAGAAGTGGCCATGAAGCAGGCCAAATGTACCTGGACAGGAAGGAATGGCCCTCATAAACCTTGGATACATCCTGAATAAAAATAATTTTGATTGGGAGGGATGGAGGGAATTCTGTACCATATGATAGCCAACCTGGGCTCCTTGATTCTATATACGAAGTGGACCTTCAAAATAGACTGCATGAATGAAAATAATTATGTGTTGGCTAGCATGATTGATTAAATAGGCTACCAGACAAGTATATGGCTTGAGCGACCTTGACCAAATAGTAACCAAAACAAAACATATGTGAAAGATGATAAAGACTCAGAATATGTATGAAAGAAAGGATCATGTCTCTAGAAAGTAAGTTTGATAAAGTGCAGGCCGGATAAAGAAGCAAGCTTATTATTTAAAATCATTCTTAGTTTGTACCAACAACAGTAATTATCGGACTGAATAGAACTTGTGAATGGTACGTTTTCAACATATCTTTACCCATCTCCGGGGCCATCTACCACGGAAACATGACCTGCAAAAATGTGATACACGGTGAAAATGAGATTTCTGTGAAAAGGAAAGGTTGCAGATGCTAAAACTAAGGTAATCTGCTATTACGCCTATATACAAAGACTAATTGGACATCCAGCGTGTCACGTCGACGGTATACTCGGCGGCCTCTGGAAGACCATCCATGGACAGCAGCGAGCGGCGGACCGAAGCGGAGGCCATGCTAGTATGCTACAGTCGCCCAGGAACGAGATGGCATGCTCCCTCGCCACATGGAGGTAGCCGTTGTCTTGGTGGTGCAGGGAAAGAGGTTGTGGAGTTCACGGACCAAATGCAAATGGACGGTTAGGAACTATCCAAGCGAAGATCTAACGGCTGATATGCCTAATGGCGTGAGAGGGCTTCGTTTAGGTCCAGTTATACTGTCCTAAATGTAGGTTAAACCCTATAATAACATGAGAGGCATTTCTTTCCTAGCTATTATGAGGGTTTATTACTATCACAGTTGCAATCACATAATGAAATTCCATTGCATCATTTCCAAAAATAGTAGACAAAATTAAAATGAAGAATCAACATACATACAGCCACATGTACCTTGAATCTTCCCTGAACATTTCAGGCTTATCCACTCGGAGCAATATAACTGAAGCATGGAGTAATATAATTAAACATGGTCTTGCTGCTGGTGATGGATGGGTGGACCTGCTTGCCTGCGTGCGTGAGGGACAAGGGAATCAGGGGAGGGAGAAGGGAATCCAAGATCTTGACGAGCACTGACTTAGGGAAGAGAAGGGAAGGGTACGACCTGTCCTTGACGAGCAACTCCATGGCATGCGTCTCCTCACGAGGACGAGCAGGTCCTGTCCCGGTGCGGATCTGGCAGCCGCCATGGATTTCCAGCGCGAAGGGAGAGGGGTTTCCAGCGCGAAGAGAGAGGGGGCGCGGGTGGATCTGAGAGCATAAGGGAGGGAGCTAGGGTTTCGGGCTGGCGGCGGCGGCGGGGCACCATACGATCCGGGCGGGCATGTCGTGGGGAGGTGAGCCGGCGGCGCTGGCGGAGGGGGATGGGAGACGGCGACCAGGGGAATCAGGGCAGAGAGAAGAAAGGTCGAGAGAGAGGGTGAGGGCCGGCTCGGCAGAGGCTGTCTCCTCAGCCAGCTAGGCTAGTGGGCCGGTGCGCCGAGGCCCAGTAGGCCGTATGGCCTTTGCCGTCAGCTCCAGTATGTATATGACGGCAAAGAGGGGCTCCCGTTTTCCCACCGTGACCTGACACACATTTTGCCGTCTTGGAAACTTTGCCGTCAGCTATCATTGGTCTTTGCCGTCAGTTGAATAAAATACACACGGCGAAGTATGCCTTTGCCGTCAGCTGAATAAAATACAGATGGCAAAGTATGCCTTTGCCATCAGCAAAATAAAAACAGACGGCAAAGTATGTATTTGCCGTCAGTTGTTCTTTGCCGTCAGCCACAGACGGCAAAGTACGTCTTTGCCGTCTGCCCCGACGAAAAGCTGACGGCAAAGAACAGCACTGACGGCAAATTAGCTGATTCCTGTAGTGCTTCTTTCAAGTGACCAGTCACAAATAATTAAGAGTAAACAATATATTACCGAAAATCAAGACAAGATCACATTGCACATAGCTTGAGCATATTAAGGTGGTATCTCGCTAGCCTCCATGAGTGAAGCAAAACATAAATGCAGAGACTCCTTCAGAGTTTTAAAGGAGACTAGAACTAAGAATTTCAGAATAAATCATATCACAAGTATGCAGAAGACAATGTAATACTTTGGGACAATGCACATTACACTCAGACTGACAATTATGCTCTCCTAGTCAGTGCTTTGAAGAAAGAAGGTGAGACTCTCGAACCGTGGCTTTTATTGGCAAAGTTGAAAACCCGTGATCGGAAACAAAAACTAAACATGTACCAGAGCTCTTGGTTTAAAAAAAACATAAGTAAATATGTTTTGAGAGGTGCATATTTCTTCAACGAATGCTAGCAGATAACTCAATCACTTTTTAAGCTAGACAAGTCTCGAGGAACGGCTCCCGCATGAGGACGATCACATCCTCTTAATCTCCTTTGTTTATCACTGCCAAAGTTTTCTGATTTCTCATGAACGAAGCGTGAAGGAGGGTTTGTTTGTTATATTATCTTTTCGAGCCGGGCGCACTCAATGCCAGTTCCTTTTCATATTAGGGGTTTGCACATTATGCATGCAATCCAGGGGTGAAACTTGTCCAACTTAAAGAGATCATGAATTAACTACTACTTCCTCATGAGCTAAAACATAGGCACACAAAGGGAAATGCTTTTGATTAATTTCGAGATGGTACATGAAAGTCTTCGTTAGGGATGGCAGGTAAATACCATGTATAGGAAGGTATAGTGGACTCATATGGCATAACAGGTTTAAAGGTTTTGGATGCACAAGCAGTCATTCCGCTTAGTACGGGTGGAGGTTTAGCAAAAGACTGGGAAGCGACCAACTAGAGAGCAATAACGGTCATAATCATGCAGAGCGACAAAGCAACAATGAATCGGGCATGAAAGTGATATAACTATTCTAAAACTCAAAGATCATCAAGGCAAAGTAGACTTTTTAGTCTTAAACATGTGTAAGCATGTGCCAAGTCAATCCAAAAATTCTCTAAAGGGAAATACCACCTAGTATGCCAGACTATGAACAGTGCGATGCATGTAGATCATTTCAATAACACATTATATACTCTAGTTATTGGAGACTAGCCACAAGGAAAGCATGAACCACTGGAATAGCATTGTAAACATAGCACTATGTCGCTACAAGCTGGTCTCTAGATCATAAGTACAGGCATATGTATAAAAGTAGAAACAATAAGAGTTCATACTGGTCTTCCTTGTTGCTTCCTTTCAGTCGATCTTCGTCATTAATGCTTGTCACTTGCACGATCGAACGTAGGAAATATAATCAAATGCCATCACGGACTCGAGCTGATCTCTGAAAACAAAGCAAAACTAAAGAGAGAAAGGAAATCTTTTTGGGTTTTTCAAAAGTTGAAAACAAAGCAAAAGAAAGAGAAAATCTTTTTGTTGTTTTTGCGAATAGAGGAATAAAGAAGAACGGGTAAAAACTTCGAAAAGATCAAAGTGAATAAAACGGATAATACAATGGAAAAGTGAGAAGGGCACGTACTCCCGCAAGCTTAGGCTTTTGGCCTAAGTTGGTAGCAGCTACTTCCCCAAGGAGCCTCCTGCTCCAGGGGTATGGTGGTGAGACCAAGGGTCGTAGAAGGATGATGGCGCGTACACTGAACTCCTCGGAGTCTCCCACGAGGAAGGTTCTGAGCGCCAAACAGAGGAAGACCCTTCACCAAACTCGGTGGCGGTCTCATCCTGAAAATGTGGTATCTCACCGTGCCTCTCCTCGTCGGGCACAACCCCCTCCATGGGGTTATGGAACTGATGCTGGACCCTGAACTCGTCGAACTGGACAACATCAAAGGACCATCCATTCCTGCGAGAAAAATCAAACAAAAGAGGTGCAGGTAGACGGATCTCACGTTCCGCGGTAGTTCCGAAACGCAAGATATAAACAAGGTTATCAAGCTCAGAACCCATGGTAACAAACTTATGCCTTTTCATAGCAGCAAGATCAAAGCTTAAATAAGTAAAAGGAGTATCATCAGGATGTGGGGTGCCTCCAAGATGCTCTAAGATAATTGTGGCATAAATGCCACCATATAAGTCCCCCTTGTTACCGTTCATAGCAAGGCGTCGAGCAATTAAGGTACCAATATTATAATCAGACCTCCCTGAGAGGGCTGCTGCCAGGATAGCAATATCCGGAGCAGAAATGTTGCTCGTGTTGTCACGAGCTAACACTCCTCTAGCAATATAATATGCAAAATACCTGAGGTGAGGAAACAAGATACTGGAGATCTTCGACCGATGAATATCCCTCGTACCCATGCTGCAGAGAGAGTTGATGACGGTTTTCAGCTCGGAGGGCTGAGTAGCCATCCTTCCCGTCCTCCCAACGTTCGGCACACCTATTACTTCACAAAAATTTCCCAAAGTCATGGTGATAAGATCATTATAAATTTTAAACTCAATAGCACCTGATTCAGGATTATATCTAAAACTGTTAATGAAAATGGAGGTGAGTTTTTGATACTGAGTAACACGGCTGGTGACGAGCCGTGTCAAACCTGCATTAGCACAAAGATTATAAAACTCATCCTTGATTCCCGCAGCTTCCATGAATTCGTCACATGGATATGTCATCGCACGTGCTGGACTTGTATCTTCCAACAACTCCAGGGGCACATGATCTTCATTATAGCTTACCCTGGCAGTCGTTGGTGAAGCTGCGGCCCTAGTGACTCGATCGGAGTGTGCGGGCCTCCTCTTCTCAAGCCATCCTTTTGCCCTTCCTAATAAACTCATTTCTGAAAAAAAAAATACAATTCACAAAAACGAGGATTAAAACAAAGTGAGCTAAGGCAAACTACTCAAGTCACTTGCCCAAGGCATAAACTTGCATCAAAACTTGGAAAATAACTTTCTACACATGCATGCAAGCTCATCTCTACAGCACCAAGAACTACTAAATACTCACAAATGAGGCCACCAATCAAAAATCTAATTGGAGGAGTGGAGGAGTCACATACCAGGGAGTATTTGCTCAAAATTTCAGCTCAAATGATGGGTTGTAGAGAGAGATCGAAGAATCGCCCCCAAGAACAGCAAGAACAGGAAGAACAAGACCAGAACTCGGGTTTAAGGAAAAAGAGAGAGAGAGGGGAAGAAGAAGTACCTGGAGGGGGGTCCCGTGGGCCCCAGGCGCCCTGTGGGCGCGGCCAGGGGCTGGGCCGCGCCAGCTGGCCGCCTGGGCCACTGGTGGCGCCCCCTGGCTGGCCCCAGGACTTTCCGGGTCTCTCACGTTGTGGAAATTTTTAATATAATTTTTCTGGATTTTTTCTGAAAACTTCACTGTTGAAATTTTTTCGAAGTTCAAAAAGCTGCGAAACTCTCTGAAAACTTGAAGTAGTTAGTAGTATTGTGAAGCTTCAAAAACATAGATACTTGGTACAGCAAGTAGGACAATACTAAAAACAAATGAAAACATAGAAAGCTCAACTTTTTATCCATATAAAACACGTTTACTAGTAAGGTTGATCAAGTCTTACCAACAAACAAGCGATATATAGAGCAAAAAGTCTCACCTCCTACGGAGTAATCACTGAACTTTTACCTTGATGTACATTGTCCCTACCATGATAGTTTTGTATTTGTGAGGCACATGTAGTGGACAGTCCCATTCTCCAATTTTCACGGTCTCGATATTCTCTATAGAGTTGAGGGCATGCCTCCTGTCGGTCTTCTTCGGAAAATATACCGTGTGTTCTTTATCATTCACATGAAAGGTAACCTTCCCTTTGTTGCAATCAATAATAGCACCTGCGGTGTTAAGGAAAGGTCTACCAAGAATAATGGACATGCTCCCATCCTCGGGCATGTCAAGCACAACAAAATCAGTAAGAATTAAACAATTAGCAACTTCAACTGGAACATCCTCACAAATACCTATCGGAACAGCAGTTGACTTGTCAGCCATCTGAAGGGAGATATCTGTAGGAATTAGTTTCTCTAAACAGAGCCTCTCGTAAAGAGAGAGAGAGGCATAACACTCACTCCCGCTCCAAGATCACACAAAGCAGTTTTGACATAATTATTCCTTATGGAGCAAGGGATGGAGGGTATACCTGGATCACCGAGCTTCTCAGGAATCTTTCAACTGAAAGAATAGTTAGCAAGCATAGTAGATATTGCATCATTAGGAACTTTTCTTTTGTTAGTGACAATATCTTTCATATATTTTGAATAAGGAAGTAACTTAATAGCATCAGTCAAAGGGATTTGAAGAAAAAGAGGTTTAATCCATTCACAAAACTTATTATAATGCTCTTCTTCTTTAGATTTGATGGACTTACCTGGAAAGGGCATGGGTTTCTGTACCCATGGTTCTTTCTCCTTCCCATGCTTTCTTGCGATGAAGTCTTCTTTAGTGTACCTCTTACGTTTGTCAGGTGCTTCTTCCTCTCGAACTTCAGGCGGGTCATTCTTCTCATTATCATTACCTTCAGGTTCAGCACCGTCTTCAGTCTCAGCATCGGAAATAGATACACTGTTGGGATCAATAGCTGGCTCTTCATCTGCAATAGGATCATTAGAATTGTCAGTCTCTTTAGGTTTCTTCTTCTTATTTGGAGAGACAACAATTTCTTCTTCCTGCATTTGAGAATCTTGCTCAATTCTCTTCGGATGTTGATGGGCCTCGAATCCCTCGTTGGATTACCCCAAGTGGAAGGTGTAAGATGCAGTAAGTAGAAGTGTTTTCCCCTAGCAAAGATGCCAAGGATCGAATCCCCAGAGACTCCTAGGTTCAACAGGTAGGTGTCAACCGCTAACGGCGCAATTAGCAATCAACGTGGACCTGCACACAAATACAAATAACTTTGCTCCCAACGAGTACAGAGAGGTTGTCAATCTCTCCGGCCTTGCAGTTCACAAAGGGTTAAAAGCAATATGATAGTAGTGATAGATAGTGTTTTGCAATAGTAAATAAAATAGCGATAAGTAAATAGTGTATGTGATCAATGATGGTAATATGGACCGGAGTCGCTTGATGTTCACTAGTGATGTCTCTCTCCCAAAAGACGATAAAACAGCTATGTGAGGTAAACAAATTACAGCTGGGCAATTGACAGGACCACGAACGCAAACCAATGCTGACTACATTGCAAGAAAGGTTGAGGTTCAAAGCATGGGCAGTACGCCAAAGTAAGTAGACCGAAATCCATCTGCATCTACTACTAATCATCCACCTTGAGATATCTATCCAGAACATCTCGCAGGTATTAAGTTGCGAGTCCCACCCATAGTGTAAACTCAATGCAACAGACAACTACATTAAAAGAACTTTGCGTAAAGTAAACAATCCTTGCACCCGCGGGCACAAGAACCGTTGTTTTCCCCCTTGTGGCAACAGCACATCCCCTAGACTCATGTTTCTGTCACTCAAGCTAGTCATCGAGGGGCATGAACCCACAATCGAGCATAACGTTCCCTCTTGGAGTCACTACTTACTACTCGGCCAAAGCAATAAATAACAACGGAGAACATGCAAGAATTACTTATGAACTAAAATATAAAAGAGGTGAATCAAATATATTACTCAAGATCAATCTGAACATAATCTCATAATCCATCGGATCCCAGCAAACTCAACATAGCAACAGCACAAGGATTACATAGGTGCCTCGATCATGTAGGGCAGCTCACGAGGACTAATTAGTGAAGCACAAGAACGGGAGGAGAACATCACATAGCTACTGGTCATGGACTCATGGTCCAAGGGAGACTACTCACGAGTCATCCGGCATAACCTAACGGTGCTGGTTGAACTGGGTCTACGTGATCGCATGCATGCAATGCAACCAAAATTTGCGAGGGCGTGTGGATGGGCAATGCAGGCCCCCACGCAAGAAATGAAGTAAATCGGACACCGAACGCACGTTGCGTCACGTTCGGGCAGTCTTTTAGGGTTTTTCGGCTCGGAAAACCGTAGAAAACGCATGTGACGTCGAAAAATGCCGTAAACTGTCATGCATGCTTGTCATGATGTCTGTAGTACGTGGAAAAAGTTAGGGGCCGTTTGGTGTAGGCGGAAAAAAAAACCTAGTTGAGGGTAGCCCT
>LR738710.1:930835530-930847338 GCA_902687465.1 Secale cereale
GGGGGGGGTCTACCGAAGCAAGCCTCTTATCATTTTTGGACGATTTATCGCTCTGACAAGCAATTAATCGGGAATCTAGTGATTAACCGGTCAGCTCCCTATGGTCAGAAACCCCAAAACAGGCCTCCCCTCTAGTAGCCTCCCTCAAATCACACCTCATATCACATTCGATTGGACATGTGTTGTAGTGTTGTCCTATTTTATTTGTCATTGACTCAAAGTTTGATATGTACTTCCTCCGTCCGAAAATACTTGTCATCAAAATGGACAAAAGAGGATGTATTTAGAATTAAAATACATCTAGATACATTTCCTTTTATTTATTTTGATGACAAGTATTTCCGGACGGAGGGAGTAATAACCAACGCTGCTCGGGTGGGATGGAGACACGCGAGCGCCGCCTAACGCTGGCAATCCGGCCTACCGTGCCCTCACCGGCGTCGTCCTCCAAGCCAGGGGGTTCCAGTGGATCTCGGTTCTCATGCCTCGGCTCGGATTATGGATCTTCCGATGAGGAGGGCGGGCCGGCCGTTGGGATCAGGATGGCGATGGATGTGCTAGCCGATGATGAGACATCTACAGAGTAGACCCCGGTGGTTCGCCGGAGAAGGAAGACGGAGGCCGAGATCGTGCAGGAATTTTGGGAGGATGCCGGGTTTCCAACCCCGGCGTCGCGGTTCTGGGACAGACGATCGTCCTCGCCGTCAGAGACTACCTCAGGCCACGCAGGTATGGAGTTGATGTCTTGCAGGGTTCAGATCGATGCCATGGAAGATGGGACGATGGATCAGTCAAGGGATACACCACCGATTGGATCAACGACGACTACACCGCCACGCCAGAGTACTCCATCCTCGGCGTCTGGCTTGAGGGTGTCACCCGCTCCTCGGATGGGCGCATGGAGAGCCCCCCTGCCGCCGTGCCGGATCACGCCGCCGCCCGTGTTGGGCCAGTTCTTGGCTGCGGCCAAGCACGTGCTCGCAGTGGTACTTGCCGCTTGATAAAGATATGCAGCAACATCGGCGACGGCCGCCACTCCCACTCCTCAACCTTAGGGTCCAGTGTTTCCCGCCTGCAAGCCTCCGGGACAACGAGCACCTCGTAGTGGGGCGACACGTCAGGGTCAAACACAATGTACTCATGGTACCAGAAGTGCTTCTCGCTGTAGCGGCATGGCGGGCGTGGGGAGGGCAGCGTCGCCCACTGCCGTGTGGCGGGGTTCACCACGTAGCCGCCTTGCAGCAGGGGAGGCCGTTGCAGTGGTCCATGACGATCGCATCATAGGCATCCCGGGCGCCGTCGGGCAGGTAGCGGTGGAACTAGGCACTGGCCGTGGGTGACGGCGTGCGGCGGGCGAAGAGCTCGGTGAGGTTGTGACCGTTGAAGTTGATGAGGATGCCGGCCAGCCGGAGCGGGAGGAGGTGCATGAGGCGGCGGGTGTCGATGATGGCGCGCCAGGAGCTGTGGACGCACCGTGCCGCGGCTAGTCCGTGCGGAGAAAGACGGTGGAGGACATCGGCGAGCAGATCGTCAGGTAGCTCCATCACCATGTCCATGATGATGGGCCGATCGATCTGTCCCTCGCGCATTGGTCGGACGGCTAATTTATTGAGCTTGCTAGCTAGATCATGAAATACTCCGTACTAACTGAGATCGGATCGGACCTGGCTTACAAGGCATGCAAAGGCCCCGCGCGCGTGCGGGTGCAGGTTAGTCGAGACAATAAGCATGCTAGCATACTATGTTTTCACCTCAAGCTAACGCTTGTAAGTTGTAAATAACCCGACGGATCGCACAAGGTGGGAAAAAGTTCATTTCAAACCCTGAACTTGTAGAGGTCGGGCAAAACAAACCCCCAAGTCAAAATCCCGGTCGATTGCACCCTGAACTCTGTAATCCCGGTCTAAATCGAACCTTCGGGTCATTTTCCAAACAGGGATTCTCAACGTGGCAATGAATGACCGGGATTGGGCAGAAAAAGCCCGCAGCGCCCGCGGGTGGGCCGGCCCAGTTTGCGGCAGCGCGTGCTGCGCGTTGTTGCTTCTGTTTTTTCGTCCGTTATTTGTTTTTTTGTTTTTCTTTTATGGTTCTATTTTCTTTTTGTTTTTATTTTTCTGGTTCGTTATTTTTATTTTATACGTATATTTATAATATTTTATTTTTTTCCTTTTTACGATTTTTACTGTGTCTTTTTTCCTATATAATACGAAGTTCATTGCGTGTTATGTTCATTTATATTTAAGAATGTTCATGGTATATTATTAAAAAGTTCATCATGCATTATAAAATGTTCATCTTATATTAGAAAATACTCAATGAATATAAATTGTTCCCTGTGTTTCCGAAATTTGTTCTGCAGTATATTACACAATTTTTTTAATGTGTATTCGAAAATTGTTCAGCGTATATTACAAATGTGCCAGTTTTTATATACTTTAAAATAATTTGAGCACTCAATTGTTTTTCACAAATTTCGAGAAATGGTCATTCTTCAATTTAGTTTTATTTTTTAAAATCGTTGTCTTTTATTGTTTTCCATTTTTGGAGGAGTTTAAAAAAACGTAATTTTTCAGAAACAAATTCATGTTTCAGATTTTGTTAGTGTTTTTAATAAAATTTTCGAAAATGTTATTGCTTCAAAAAATATTAACTTTTTCGAAAAGAAACCATGTTTGAAATTTAAAAAATGCTCCATTGGTTGCAGCTTACAGTTCTTATGCACCGGGTTCCATTTTGTACTGTCTGTTTTATTCTTTCTCGTTGCACATTTATCACAAGTGATTGTTGGCTGCTATGGCTAGCCGAGCGCGCGCAGCAACCCGAAGTTACCAGTTCGAATCTCAGCAGCAGCATTTTATCGCTGTCGTTCTTTTCTCGAATTTTACATCCCGTGAAAGCCAAATGGGCCGGCCCAGTTGTCGTACGCTATGCGAACCCTCACTCTTTGACGCAAGCAGTGTCACATAGGAGCTCCCGGTGTGCGCCCTTTAGAGTTTTTATTTTTGAACGAAAGAAAAATCTCTAACGGGCCGGCCCACCAGACGAATCCCGGTTCAAACGATGCTAGGGTTCGATTTAGACCGGGATTATATAGTTCAGGGTGCAATCGAATGGGATTTCGACTTGAGGGTTCATTTCGTCCGACCTCTACAAGTTCAAGGTTTAAAATGGACTTTTTCCCACAAGGTGACCTGGCCGGAGGTCGGGCGCTCGTCGCTCCTTCCTCATCGGTGTTTGTTTTTCTTGCAACAGCCTCCCTGTTGCATGAAAGATTTCTGCAACATTATTGATGTTGCAAAAATCTATTGTATAATCGTCTATATAAAAGTGAAGGCAAAAGAAAATCTGCAACATTAACTCTGTTGCAAAAAAAAAATCTGCAACAATATCTTTGTAGCAAAAATTCTGCAATATAAACTCTCTGTTGCAAACGTCCGAACACAACATTATCTTTGTTGCAAAGGTGGTTGTTGAACGTCATCTCACTTTGTATCTAATGGCTCATGTTTTTTTTTAAGAAAAGGGGGTATTCCCCGGCCTCTGCATCAAAATGATGCATGCGGCCATCTTATTAATCAGCGAAATCAAGGTCTCCAAGTATGCGGAACATAATTACAAAAAGCTCCCACTGAGCTAGAAAAAAGCAAGGACACCATACTCGGATGCGCTAATGTAAACATGACCTAAACTCCTATCCTATTACATGACCGCCATCCAAACCGGTTGAAGATAACCCGAGCTACCATCTCCCAACGGATAGACCCAGTAACCAAACGCTCCCTGGCATCCATCGGAGTGAGTAGCGACCACATACGGATCAAAGCAGTGGCCCTGTGAATAACCTCCAAAAAATGAACATTCGTTGATCTGTTAAAAACCAAGTCATTCCTGCAATTCCAAATAGCCCATAGTAACGCACAAACACCCACACGGATGTGGCTCACTAATTCTTTCGAGACTCCATTCAACCACGTGCCGAATAACGTGGTGATACTAGTAGGAGGAGATATATTAAAAGCAATATGGACCGAACGCCATAATACTTTAGCCATAGGACAATCGAGAAAGAGGTGATTAATTGATTTTTCCTTGTCGCAATAACTACAGCGCAAAGACCCATTCCAGTTAGGTTTGGCCAGATTATCCTTAGTGAGAATTACTTGTTTATGAACAAACCACATAAACACTTTAATTCGTAAGGGAACTTTGACCTTCCAAATGTGAGCAGACCTAGGGATAGGCACTGAGTTGATTAAATCTAAATATAGTGATTTCACCGAAAACGTCCCGTTCTTAGTCAGTTTCCAGTGAATACGGTCTGTCTGCTGAGACAGCTGAACATCCATCAGTCTTCTCACCAGATGAAGCCAGGCTACCCAGCGGTGTCCAACCAGCGCCCTTCGGAATTGAATATTAAGAGGAGTGGACTGCAATACTGTTGCAACGTAGTCTGCTTTACGTTGAACAATATTAAGAGGAAATCTTGAAATAAATTCAGGAATAAATGCGAGCACCAGGATTTGAACCCTGGTGGGCTGGGATATCTCAGTCCCTCTAACCATCCAACCACAGATTGGTTCGCATGTATAAATAAACATTGACATGCATCAGCGCATGCAATGCACATTCAGTTCGATCATACGTATGACGGGCACGGGAACGGAAGCCGACGGCGGGGGCCGCCGGGGAAGAGAGCCAGGTCCCCATCGTCGATCGTCGTCCTCAATCGTCCATCAACCTTCCAACTGTAAGCCCAATCTTTATAGAATCAAGTTGATGCTAGGTATCCTCCTACTCCGATGTAAACTTTTTCGCAGCTGAATCGCGCTAGCGTGTCGGGTGGGCTGGCCCAGTACGAGTCTCCCCCTCAAAAAAAGAAAAACCGTTCGCAGACAGAAGAGCATATATATATGTACACGATCGACGATTGTTATAATAGCTCGGAAGGAGAGGATCGATCGATCCATTGGGATGGGATCCTGGTTCTCTTCCGTCGCCGGCGCCGAATACGTGGATTACACGCGCACAATCGCCGTTCCAAAGGATGTTGTAGCTCGGCTTCAACGACTCATGGACGAAGCACACGCAGTCCCCAACCCGCGCACACAAGAGTACGTACTACCTACTACTCCATGCACTGAATATACTCACTCCGTCCGGAAATACTTGTCATCAAAATAAATAAAAGAGGATGTATCAAGATGTATTTTAGTTCTAGATACATCCATTTTTATCCATTTTGATGACAATGATTTTCGGATGGAGGGAGACTAGAACATATGGATGCATGTAGACATGTGTTAAAGTGTAGATTCACTCATTTTGCTCTGTATGTAGTCACTTGTTGAAATCTCTAGAAAGACTTATAATCCCTCCGTTCCAAAATAGATGGCCCAACTTTGTACTAACTTTGTACTAAAGTCAGTACAAAGTTGAGTCATCTATTTTGAAACGGAGGGAGTATTTGGGAACGAAGGGAATTGTATATATTTTCGTGTTTGATTGATGACAAAGAAAAAATGTGCATGTTTGGAAGAGCTTCATTTATTCTTAATGTCTGAAAGTTTGCTTTGCTTACTTGTGTTGCATGACAGAGAGCTCGACGCCTGCTTCGTTTGTAAGCTTGCTGACCAAGCCCTCCAACATTACAATTCCAACCACCAGGTACGTAGTGCGCACCAACTGCTAATTCAAAAGCAACTAGTAGTATTCTCTTAACCTGAAATTCTTAATTTCCTCTTGTTTGAGTGCATGGGCATCAGTGAACCACGTACTACTAGTTTCGTTATACTTTTTGAGATCGATCCGATATTGTGAATGCAGGGTGCCGAGTTCCAGTGTCCTCATCTGCCCATCACGAAGATGAAAGCCGCCTGCGTTGGTTTTAGGAAAGATCTATGGTACCACCTCAACTTCTCGGCTCGCCGGAGGGACGACCACGACGAGGAGCAGAGCTTCTTTGCCGAACTGCGCTATGACCAATGTTCCGACGACCTGATCGTCCATATATGCACCATCTTAGGTATGTGTATATGCATATCCCGACAGCCTAATGTTGAAACGCTTTGGCTCCTACCTAATTCTCTCTTTCTCTCCCTACAGAAGAAAAGCCGATATGTCGCTTCAGAAGCAGCTGTGCATTCTGTCCGGACAAATCCAAGATTTTGCATCCAAGCAATGCAGAAATTGGCTGCGGAAAGGAGGGCATGCAATGGAATTTTTTCGTGAGAGGCGAGGAATCAACGACCATACGAATGAATTCTTCAGCAAGAGCGATATGCTGAGCATACCCTTCTTGCAAGGAGGACGCCTGCCTCGATATAGACACTGTCTACAATGATTTATGCTTTTGGCACAATTATCATTTGTTGGAATTTATGGACTTAAACACATATAACACAACAACTTCTAAAAAGTCTCAAAGGCCCATGTACCACATGAGTAAAGGAGAGTTTTTTTTTTTTTTTTTTGCATTCCAATCTGAGAGCTTTTATTCAACAAAGGCACTCCTAGCATCATCCGCCAAAAGGCTGGTGAGTAGGAAGGAAGTGCTCGCACTCACCTTTGTATGTACTCGTATGTCTACCTTGTCATATGTGATGAATAAAAAAAATATTGCTAGCACTATTCATATGATATCGATCGAGTTAATTGCTAGTTGTTTCACATGGCATTTTTTGTTTAATTTCCTGGATCACTGTATAGAAATAAAGTACTCTGTGTTTTGACAAAAAGAGCACCATTCGTGATTTTTTGTGTCTTTTGGCGAGAAAATTGACCTCCAAAACTAGATCCATGAGTAAATAACTTGGGGAAACTATGGCAGAGAGAAGTCTGGTATTACTGAACTGGAACTTGCGGAACCTATAGACGACTGGTTCGGAAGCCATTTCTTTCATTTCTACATACTTCTTTGAAATATTCGTGAAATAGTATGTATTTTGAGCGAACCCATTGCGACATGTGCGGATATTAGTTATTGCCCCAAACTCCCATTCTAGGGTTCTTTGTGAACAGGGTGACAGTGTCCTGGATTAGGGCGTACTCACCACGTTGGTCTACCAATCATGGGCCGGACCAAGGACCCACCGACAACCGAAGAATTTCTCACGTTATTGCCCCAAACTCCCATTCTAGGGTTCTGGAATTTTTTGTTTTAGTTTTTAATTCATTTTTTATTTTGTTTTAGTTTTCATTTCTTTTCTTTTGTAAGGGTAATAACAATGTCACTACTCCATTACTAAATACTTTTTTTTGCGGAAATCTCACTATAATATGCTCAGTTTTGCTTTATTTTTTATTTCTGTATTTTGTTTCCATGTGTTTTCCTTTTTTCTTTTTTCTTTAATGGTTATTTTTGTTTATGTGTGTTTTTGGCTGGGTGTAGTTATAGAAAAACAAATACTATATAGTATGTGCCAAAATTTCGTGATTATATGATTATTTTTTGCATATAACGATAAAGTGCAATTTCAGTGCAAAGTTGTGCGCAAGTTGTTTTTAATTTTCTTTCTTCTTAAAGGAAATACATTATTTTATTTACACTATGTATAAATTATAGTAGAATGTGAAAAATGCACTATCATATGCTTTATTCTTTGCATATTTCAAATAGTGCAATTTCAATACTAATTGTATGCAAGTTTTGAAAAAAAATACTTTTTCATTACACATATAGTCACTAATGATTACACAAAACACATTGCGGTGCCGTTCGGATAATGGCTGTGACAGCGTGTTTTCCATGTGATTAATTAGATACTAATGGCCGGTGCTTAGTGAACTAAATATTGCTTATGTGATTGTGCGGTTGTGTGCATGCATGCATCACATCGAAATGAACAAATGATTGATTCAGTTCCGCGCCAGCCAGAACTAGACCTGGTCAAACCTCGGGCCGGGCCGGGCCTAGCCCGGTCATCGGGCCTGTTTTTTGGGCCCAAGCCCAGCCCGAACATGGAAAAGCCCGGCGGGCCTCGAGCCACGGGCTGGGCCCCTTCAGAAAACAGCAAAAACAATGGGCTCAACATCTAGGCCCGAGCCCGGCCCGGGAGCAGCGTCGGACCGGGTCGGGTCGGGCTTTTTCAGGCCGGGTCGGCCGGGCCGGGCTGCCCATGGCCAGGTCTAGCCAGAACAAAGCAACACTACAAATCATGCACGGATGGACTCTCAAGACCGACTCATGCAACGCTCTGTCCCTCCATTCCCACTAGGAGCAAATTGACTAAAACAAAACTGGGTCAATCGACTGACCCTTTTCGTTTTCAGTTGAATGATCTCTAGCCGGTCCCAACTGTTTTGCCTGACGGGCACGGGAAAGGAAGCCGCGGCGCGTCAGCCTCGGCGCCGGCCGCCGGGGAAGAGAGCCAGGACCCTATCGCCGTTCGTCGTCCTCAATCGTCCATCAACCTTCCAACTGTCAGCCCAATCTTTATAGAATCAAGTTGATGATTGTAAGGATTTATGTGATTGAGTAATACTTCCTTCGTTCTAAAATAAGTGATTCAACTTTATACTACGGAAGGAGTATAAGTTTTCATTCGCAACAAAAAAAAATTTGATGATCTATATAGGCCGGATCGAATCGCTAGGTATCCTTATCCTCCTACTCCGATGTAAACTTTTTCGCAGCTGAATCGCGCTAGCGTGTCGGGTGGGCTGGCCCAGTGTACGAGTCTTCCCCTCAAAAAAAAAAAAACGTCCGCACGTGTCTCCAATTTGGCGTTATGTAGGATTCATAGTCCGTGTAGACAAAAGTAGGCAGACAGAAGAGCATATATATATGTACACGATCGACGATCGTTATAGCTAGGACTAGGAAGGAGAGGATCGATCGATCCATTGGGATGGGATCCTGGTTCTCTTCCGTCGCCGGCGCCGAAACCGTGGATTACACGCGCACAATCGCCGTTCCAAAGGATGTTGTAGCTCGGCTTCAACGACTCATGGACGAAGCACACGCAGTCCCCAACCCGCGCACACAAGAGTACGTAGTACCCACTACTCCTTCCTTGCTCATCAGCCATCATCACTCCATGCACTGAATTTACTCCCTCCGTACCTAAATATAAGTCTTTTAAGACATTTCAAATAGACTAGAACATATGGATGTATGTAGATACTCTCTTCGTCCCAAAATAAGTGTCTCAACTTTGTACTAGCTCTAGTACAAATTTGTACTAAGCTCAAGACACTTATTTTGGGACGGAGGGAGTATATGTTAAAGTATAGATTCACTCATTTTGCTTCGTATGTAGTCACTCGTTGGAATCTCTAGAAAGACTTATATTTGGGAACAAAGGGAATAGTATATATTTTCATGTTTGGACAAAGAAAAAATATGCATGTTTGGAAGAGCTTCATTTATTCTTAATGTCCAAAAGTTTGCTTTGCTTACTTGTGTTGGATGACAGAGAGCTCGACGCCTGCTTCGTTTGTAAGCTTGCCGACCAAGCCCTCCAACATTACAATTCCAACCACCAGGTACGTACGTGCGGACCAACTGCTAGTTCAAAAGCAGCCAGTAGTATTCTCTTAACCTGAAATTCTTAATTTCCTCTTGCTTGAGTGTATGGGCATCAATGAAGCACCTACTAGTTTCGTTATCCTTGTTGAGATCGATCGATATTGTGCATGCAGGGTGCCGAGTTCCAGTGTCCTCATCTGCCCATCGCGAAGATGAAAGCCGACTGTGTTGGTTTTAGGAAAGATCTATGGTACCACCTCAACTTCTCGGCTCGCCGGAGGGACGACCACGACGAGGAGCAGAGCTTCTTTGCCGAACTGCGCTATGACCAGTGTTCCGACGACCTGATCGTCCATATATGCACCATCTTAGGTATGTGTACATGCATATCCCGACAGCCTAATGTTGAAACGCTTTGGCTCCTACCTTATTCTCTCTTTCTCTCCCTACAGAAGAAAAGCCGTTATGTCGCATCAGAAGCTGCTGTGCATTCTGTCCGGATGAATCCAAGATTTTGCATCCAAGCAATGCAGAAATTGGCTGCGGAAAGGAGGGGCATGTAATGGAATTTTTTCGTGAGAGGCGTGGAAGCAACGGACATACGAATGAATTCTTCACCAAGAGCGATATGTTGAGCATACCCTTCTTGCAAGGAGGAAGCTTACCTCGATATAGGACAGTCTAAAATGATTTGTGTTTTTCACACAATTATCGTTTGTTGGAATTTATGGCCCTAGACCAATATAACACAATAACTTCTAAAGTATCTAAAATACCATATTCGTATTCCCACAGACAGGGCATGGAAAATACATAAAACCATTCTGCTTGTTTGCCTCAGCCACTGCGAGAAATTTATGTAGGCCCTCAATGTACTCGGAGGTGCATCGGTCACCGCACATCCATTGCCGGTTCATCGCGTGCATTATATAATTAAGTGTATCAAAAACCGAACATCATGAATAGAGAAGTGACGAAATTAATACAAGTTCATCATCACATTAAAACCAAAGTATAGTAGTGATCACATCAAAACCAAAGTTCATACAAGTTCTCATTAGGGGCGGAGCCAGGATTTGGATATGAGGGGGGCGAAAAGCCAATGTTCACAACAGTCACGGAACATCTCTATGTATTAAGTCCCACGATAGCATTGTTAACAAATCTTCAAAATATATATCTGGAACTAGAAAAGAATGTTATTTTTCTTTTAACATAAATTGAGCTCTACAACCACACGTGTTAAACGAGTTGACTATTTTTCCTTACAAATATAGACAAACATATAATGTCAAAGTTCATTGCAAAAAAGAATGTCTTGACTAGTTCATTGCAAAAAAGTTTTTTCAATTGTTGTGGTTGGCTCTGGAAGAGTTGTGACCCAACTGCATTAATCTATGGTAGTTTTACTTGTTTAAAATGATCCAGCTGTCAAATTGGAAGTGAAGAAGAGGTTTTTAGATCTAGATGGTTGCAAACATCCAGCGAGATATGTGCAAGTATAGAATCAAATTGTGCCCGTTCTTGACTACTCCCTCCGTTCCTAAATATTTGTCTTTCTAGAGATTTCAACAAGTGACCATATACGGAGTAAAATGAGTGAATCTACACTCTAAAATATGTCTATATACATCCGTATGTGATAGTCCATTTGAAATCTCTAAAATGACAAATATTTAGAAACAGAGGGAGTAGAAAAGACCACAATATACAAAAAAAACATTGTGCATATATTAGATACATGAAATAACTCATCTCGTGGATCCAAAAAAATGCACAAATTGTCAAAAGCTCTAACGAGACTAAGATCATAATTCATGAAAAGAAAAATAGTGTGTACTGGTACCTGCTGCCAATATCTTCTATCCTGGACATTTGGTTAGCGTCCTCTAGCTGTATTATGAATTTCTTGTCATCTAATCCGCATGCCTATAGTAATATCCGAACAGCGGACTGTAGATGAGTGGACAGCACCATCGTCGTGGCGAGCTGCCACCACGGCAATGGCAAACGCCCCAGCAGGGTACGCACGACGGCGGATGGCATGAGCGGCAGCTGGGGCAGCGCAAACGCCCTAAAAGAAGTTCGGTAGAACACACATGTAGATCAATGAATCGATCGGATCTCTCACATTGTCCTGAAACCAATAGTCAGCCACAACTATGCGCTTACATGTATGGGCTATTGGGCTTTGGCCTTCTATATTCGGTGTAGTTGGTTCGATGAATAAATGCAATTAGTAGAGGCCAGTAGCGTTGTACAGTATACATCCAGCTGAAATCGGTTGAGGGGGGAGAGTGATTGGCAGGGGTCTAGCCCCTGCTCGCCCCCCCCCCCCCCCC
>LR738710.1:930852512-930864485 GCA_902687465.1 Secale cereale
GCTAGATGTTAGCATTGTAGCTTTGATGGAATTTCCGTCTTCAAGATTTCTCTTGATGCACTTTTTAACAATATCCTTGCTCGAAGATTTGACCCCATCATCATTGACGTGTACATGTCCACTTTTAGATAAATCGACTGGAGATAGCCGAGTCAACATTTGATTGCCGTCAAAATGATCCGACTGTCTAAATGATCGTGCCTCAACAAACTCCAATCGTCCTATCTTGTCCGATTTCTTGACTTGATGGATCATCTTGCAATCTTTGACATTTTGCTTGAACGAACATTGCGTTGGTTCTTGTCTTGACGGCTCAACATCATGATCAATTATAATAATAGGATTAGTCAGCGATGTACCGATGATGCGATCAACTATGCCTGCACTGGACGTACACTCCTGGTCCATTAACCGATATTGTGATACCGGCTTTGATACAAAACAACCGAGCGGTGTCAGTTTAACATCATCCGACTCGGCTATGCATCGATTTTCGTCATCCTTTCCCGATGCTCTTGAATCGGCTATCCTAAAGAACTTCGAACCTGGCTTTATATTCCTGCAACCAAAATAATTACGGAATATACGTCTCATCTGAGACCAAATGTTAGCCAGACATGAAATAAACAAATTTGTCCATATGAATATAAAGTTCAGTCGGCATGAAGGGAACAACTTTGGTTACGATAAGTTGTCACTATTAGCCTCTATGAATGGTGCCATGTGTTGATCAGCATGATTAGTAACAAGATAATTCGAAACAAACAGATTACTCATCTCGATCGGTCTTTCCAAATTAAATAGAATCTTACTAACGGGCGTATCAACAATATGATTTTGACCGAATCGAAAACTGAGTAAACTCTCGGCTAGGTGTACCTTTGTGAAGTCATTGGAACGAGAAGATGGTTGCACCACTGGAACAAGCTCCACTTCTGAATAATTCTCGGATGCATCTTCCTCTTTTTCTGGATTTTGTGCCTCATCACTCGGATTGCCTGAGTAGATTTCACTCGGATGCTCTTCGTCAGTTGGACTTTGCTCGGCTGTATTTTTTTGTTCTTGATGTTCATCGTTAACCGAACTTTGTTCGGCCATATTACTTTGTTCTTGATGCTCATCAATATCTTTAGCACAAAACTCATAGGGTAGCATGTAAGCTTCCTCACATCCAGAAAAATCAAGCAAGGCAAATTTGTGGCGTTTACCGTTCCTTTGCTTGGTGAAGTTTGCATCTTCTATTTTGGTACATGCAGCAATAATTGGCTTGATGCACTCGGCTTTTGTCGGTGATGCACTCGTATGGAACGACGCACTCGGCTGGCATGATGTACTCGGCTGGCTCGATGCAACGCACTCGGCCTTAAATGTCTCGGTGGTCAATTCAGTTTCAATTGAATCCACCATTGTCTTGTCACTAAAGGAACCGTTCAACTTGGCTGTAGATGACTTAGTCATATTTGACTCGGTTTCAACTGAATCAACCGTATTAGCCGAGTGAACCCTTTCTTTATGATTTTCCTGCAAAGCTTCTTTTTTATCTTGCCTCAAAAGTGCAAAGGAGCCAACATGGTTGCTACATGGAGGAAGGCACTTGACGTATTCTTGCAAATATTTGATGGGCCTCGAACCCCTCGTTGGTTACCCCAAGTGGAAGGTGTAAGATGCAGTAAGTAGAAGTGTTTTCCCCTAGCAAAGATGCCAAGGATCGAATCCCCAGAGACTCCTAGGTTCAACAAGTAGGTGTCAATTGCTACGGCGCCAGATTAGTAGCAACCAATGTGGACCTGCACACAGATACAAATACTTTGCTCCCAACGAGTACAGAGAGGTTGTCAATCTCTCCGGCCTTGTAGTTCACAAAGGGTTAAAAGCAATGATAGTAGTGATAGATAGTTTTTGCAATAGTAAGTAAATAGCGAAAAGTAAATAGTGGATGTGATCAATGATGGTAATATGGACCGGAGTCTCATGATGTTCACTAGTGATGTCTCTCTCCCAAAAGACGATAAAACAGCTATGTGAGGTAAACAAATTACAGCTGGGCAATTGACAGGACCACGAACGCAAACCAATGCTGACTACATTGCAAGAAAGGTTGAGGTTCAAAGCATGGGCGGTACGCCAAAGTAAGTAGACCGAAATCCATCAATATCTACTACTAATCATCCACCTTGAGATATCTATCCAGAACATCTCGCTGGTATTAAGTTGCGAGTCCCACCCATAGTGTAAACTCAATGCAACAGACAACTGCATTAAAAGAACTTTGCGTAAAGTAAACAATCCTTGCACCCGCGGGCACAAGCACCGTTGTTTTCCCCCTTGTGGCAACAACACATCCCCTAGACTCATGTTTCTGTCACTCAAGCTAGTCATCGAGGGGCATGAACCCACAATCGAGCATAACGTTCCCTCTTGGAGTCACTACTTACTACTCGGCCAAAGAAATAAATAACAACGGAGAACATGCAAGAATTACTTATGAACTAAAATACAAAAGAGGTGAATCAAATATATTACTCAAGATCAATCTGAACATAATCTCATAATCCATCGGATCCTAGCAAACTCAACATAGCAACAGCATAAGGATTACATAGGTGCCTCGATCATGTAGGGCAGCTCACGAGGACTAATTAGTGAAGCACAAGAACGGGAGGAGAACATCACATAGCTACTGGTCATGGACTCATGGTCCAAGGGAGACTACTCACGAGTCATCCGGGAGGCGTCCATGGTGGTGGAGAAGCTCCCGGTGGTGATCCTCCCCTCCGGCAGGGTGCCGGGAAGAGTTCTCCTGGTGCTCCCGATCTTGGAAGCGGCGGCGGCGGTGGAACAGAGATGGGATCGCGAAAAGAAGTCCTGTTCTGAGGGTTTCGGAGGTCCCTCTAAATATATGCCAAAGGGGGGCACCGGACGGGCTTCAAGGGGCCCAGGCGCCCCCCCGGCGCGGCCCAGGGGGGGCGCGCCCACAGGGCGCTTGGAGCCCCTGTGCCCCCCCCCCAGGCTGCCCTTCGGAGGCAGTGTCGTTCCCGGATCGCTGATTTTTTATATAATTTTTCTGGATTTTTCTGGGCAGTTCTCGAAACGTGAAAACCTGAAATACAAAAACAGCCGAAAACAGAAACTAGCACTGGGGTGCACTGGATTAGTAAGTTAGTCCAAATATGATCAAAAGTGTATGGAAGTGTATGAATATCATAGCAATATCACCCAAAAGTGGCATGGAGCAAGCAGAAATTATAGATACGTTTTGGACGTATCAACATCCCCAAGCTTAATTCCTGCTCGTCCTCGAGTAGGTAAATGATAACAAGAATAATTTTAGTGGTGACATGCTATTAACCATATAAGACTTTCTCATAGTCATATGACAAAAGCTTACTGAGACAATGATTCTAAAGTAATTAAGTTGTCTCAAGAGAAAATCACAAATGACTGAAAGTTTTACAACATGAAACTGAAACATCAAAAAGATTTGCAATGAACATGATGTGCAAATATGATAAAGTGATATCTAGCTTGCCCCTTTTAGTGACGCAAAACATAAATGCAAGGGCACCTTCAAGGTTTAAGTGATGACTAGATACAATCATTTCAGAATAAACGATATCACAATCATGCAAAAGACAATGCTACTTTGGAACAATGCACATTACACTCAGAATGACAATCATGCTCTCAGTAGTTGGTGTTTCAACATAAAGGTAAAAGAAAGGTTATGTGCTAGAGCTTTTTGTTTGAAAACATGGAAGCAATTGTGTCAACGGTAGTAGTACTTCATATGTGTCATGCATAAAACATCTTATAAGTTGCAAGCCTCATGCATCGAATACCAATAGTGCTCGCTCCTTGTCCTAATTAGCTCGGATCCCCATGGGTTATCATTGCATTGCATATGTTTTAACCAAGTGTCACAAAGGGGTACCTCTATGCCACCTGTACAAAGGTCCAAGGAGATAGATCGCATTTGATTTCTCGTTTTTGATAGATCTCAACTTGAGGACATCCATACCGGGACAACATAGAAAATAGATGATGGACTCCTCTTTAATGCATAAGCATTTTCTCATAAGAGATTGAGGATTAAGGTCCAAGCTAAAACTTCCACCATGATGCATGGCTTTGGTTGGCGGCCCAATGTTCTTCTCTAACAATATGCATAGTTATTCAACCCACGGTAAATCATCCTTACTTCAGACAAGACGAACATGCATAGCAACTCACATGATATTCAACAAAAGTGTGACAGTTGATGGCGTCCCCAGAAACATGGTTACCGCTCAGCAAGCAACTCATAAGAAATAAGATACATAGGCAACATATTATTTACCACAATAGTTTTTAGGCTACTTTCCCATGAGCTATGTATTGCATGGTTAATTTGCTTAGTAGAGGTGGAGGTTAGCAAAAGACTGGGAGCGACCAACTAAGAGAGCAATGACGGTCATAATCATGCAGAGCGACAAAGCAATATTGAATCGGGCATGGTAGTTATATCGCTACTTAGAAACAAAAGATCATCAAGGCTTGACAGACTTTCTTTACAGTCTTGAATATGCGTGAGCATACGCCAAGTCAATCAAAATAAATTCTTGAAGGAAGATATTACTAAACCATACCACATCATAGGCAAACAAACCAAGTTGGTACTCCAATAACACATTGGGAACCCCCCATCTATTTGAGATTAACCAAAAGAAAACCTGAACTACTAAGCACCATCATGAAAGTAGCATCTTTATCATAGACACATTAACCCATGCAATGGAAGCAAACTCTCTTAATAAGGTGAGCATGGTAATTAAAGAGAGTTCAAGCAACCAACTAAATAAAAGCTCTTGAAAAGATAAGCATGAATACTAAGAGCAGAGCACGATAGTAGCTATTAAAAGACAAAGAACACACACGGCATAGATAGACATGAAAATTCTATGTAATGTTCTAGGTAGAGGTGGAGCGTGTTTCTCTCCCACATAAAGGAATGCTGGGTTCCGACTCGTTATGAAAAACTAAAAAGAAAACTAAAAGCATGACGCTCCAAGCATAGCCTATAACACATGAAGTGATAAAAATATAGCGGAACGAAAGACGAACTGATAATGTTGATGGAGAAGGGGATGCACGGGGGCATCCCCAAGCTTAGACGCTTGAGTCTCCTTGAATATTTCTTGGGGGTGCACGGGGGCATCCCCAAGCTTGAGCGCTTGACACTCCTGAATCTTTTTATCATCTTCCCTCGCACACTTGAAAACTCCCTTCATACACAACTCATCATAATCTGATTAGCGAGGTTAGTACCCTTAATAAAATAATTATACCTTGCTAGAAATAAGGATATTCTTGAAGTTCTACTGTTTCTCAAGATTGCCAAAAGGTTTTTGCAAAGAAAAAGCAAGTTCTTAATTTGCAAAGTGAAGGAAAGGCAAAACAGGACAGAATCTGTGAAAAACAGAACAGCAGGCAGTAATTGACCTGTTCGGGATACTTCTGCAACTCAAATCAAAAAACTCAGAACTGACGCACGAAAGACAATTATATAGAGAACGCTGTCGAACAAATTCAGACCAAAAGGATGATCTGGTGATTTTATACGAATTTTTCTATCCAAGGACAGAATCTGTTTCCTGGACAGCACCTCACAACTTTTGAACTTTCTAGCAATCAGAGGCTATACTTGGCACAAATATGAAATGCAAAGATACAATGATGATGCTACAGCAGTAAACAACATCAAGACTCAACAAAAGCAAAATTTTTATTCATGTGGGCTGCCTCCCAAAAGCGCTTTCTTTTATGCCTTTAAGCTAGGCATAATGCATAGATCAAGTTGTATCAATGGAACCATCATCAAGATCATCAAAAAGCTCTTCAATAATACAACTAGTCTTAAGAGGACTCTCAAATAAAGGCCTCATAGAGATACTTCTAGGTAGAAGACCAAATGGATAAAAGTCAAGGGAAGATTCATTTATAAATTCATCGATAGGTGTTTCTTCCAAAGTCTTTACAGTTTCAACCCCTTTGGCAATAGGTGGATTGCTTTTAGAACGGGGAGCCTTTGGAACGTGAACGAACTTAGGCTCCCTCTTTGCTGGAGTTTCTACCTTTTTGGTTTTGATCGAGAAGAAAGTAGTTCCTAAGGTATCAAATATTTCCTCAATCTTGTCCATCCTAGAAGAGTCGGAATCATGGAATTTGACGGTCTCCAAAATTTTGAAAATTTTATGCATGGAGCTATCAAGTCTATTCAAATTCCCTTGGATCTTTCGATCCAACTCATTCATCTTATTAGTGCTTGGCATCTCTAGCTCTATTTTTTCAAGTTTTTTCATAATGTGAGCTAGGGTGATGTCCTCTCGAATGCTAACAACAGGGGGACTCCCAACAAGATTTTCAATAATACTAAGAGACTCCCAAACTGGGGCCTCTAGGAAATTCCCATTGATAGTAGTATCTAGAATAAACCTATTCCAAGAAGTGATTCCAACATAAAAATTTCTAAGTAAGATAGTAGTAGGTTGTTTCTTGGTGGCTCTTTTTTGTGAATCATTAATTCTATACCAAGCATCTTTCAAACTTTCCCCACCTCTTTGTTTAAAGGTGAGAACTTCTGCCTCGTCAAAGACAAAAGGACCCGACATAATGATAACTAAAGAACGAGATAACTATTTTTGTGATTTTTGATAAAAGGAACTAAAGCAAAAATTGAAAGGTAAACTAACAAGACTAAAAAGCAAAGGTAAAAGATAGCATGCAACTCCCCTATCCTGAAGAGTGGAGTCCCCGGCAACGGCGCCAGAAAATACTCCTTGATGGGCCTCGAACCCCACGTTGGTTACCCCAAGTGGAAGGTGTAAGATGCAGTAAGTAGAAGTGTTTTCCCCTAGCAAAGATGCCAAGGATCGAATCCCCAGAGACTCCTAGGTTCAACAAGTAGGTGTCAATTGCTACGGCGCCAGATTAGTAGCAACCAACGTGGACCTGCACACAGATACAAATAACTTTGCTCCCAATGAGTACAGAGAGGTTGTCAATCTCTCCGGCCTTGTAGTTCACAAAGGGTTAAAAGCAATGATAGTAGTGATAGATAGTTTTTGCAATAGTAAGTAAATAGCGAAAAGTAAATAGTGGATGTGATCAATGATGGTAATATGGACCGGAGTCTCATGATGTTCACTAGTGCTGTCTCTCTCCCAAAAGACGATAAAACATCTATGTGAGGTAAACAAATTACAGCTGGGCAATTAACAGGACCACGAACGAAAACCAATGCTGACTACATTGCAAGAAAGGTTAAGGTTCAAAGCATGGGCGGTACGCCAAAGTAAGTAGACCGAAATCCATCAATATCTACTACTAATCATCCACCTTGAGATATCTATCCAGAACATCTCGCTGGTATTAAGTTGCGAGTCCCACCCATAGTGTAAACTCAATGCAACAGACAACTGCATTAAAAGAACTTTGCGTAAAGTAAACAATCCTTGCACCCGCGGGCACAAGCACCGTTGTTTTCCCCCTTGTGGCAATAGCACATCCCCTAGACTCATGTTTCTGTCACTCAAGCTAGTCATCGAGGGGCATGAACCCACAATCGAGCATAACGTTCCCTCTTGGAGTCACTACTTACTACTCGGCCAAAGCAATAAATAACAACGGAGAACTTGCAAGAATTACTTATGAACTAAAATATAAAAGAGGTGAATCAAATATATTACTCAAGATCAATCTGAACATAATCTCATAATCCATCGGATCCCAGCAAACTCAACATAGCAACAGCATAAGGATTACATAGGTGCCTCGATCATGTAGGGCAGCTCACGAGGACTAATTAGTGAAGCACAAGAACGGCAGGAGAACATCACATAGCTACTGGTCATGGACTCATGGTCCAAGGGAGACTACTCACGAGTCATCCGGGAGGCGTCCATGGTGGTGGAGAAGCTCCCGGTGATGATCCTCCCCTCCGGCAGGGTGCCGGGAAGAGTTCTCCTGGTGCTCCCGATCTTGGAAGCGGCGGCGGCGGCGGAACAGAGATGGGATCGCGAAAAGAAGTCATGTTCTGAGGGTTTCGGAGGTCCCTCTAAATATATGCCAAACGGGGGCACCGAACGGGCTTCGGGGGGCCCAGGCGCCCCCCGGCGCGGCCCAGGGGGAGGCGCGCCCACAGGGCGCCTGGAGCCCCTGTGCCCCCCCCCCCCCCAGGCTGCCCTTCGGAGGCAGTGTCGTTCCCGGATCGCTGATTTTTTATATAATTTTTCTGGATTTTTCTGGGCAGTTCTCGAAACGTGAAAACCTGAAATACAAAAACAGCCGAAAACAGAAACTGGCACTGGGGTGCATTGGATTAGTAAGTTAGTCCAAATATGATCAAAAGTGTATGGAAGTGTATGAATATCATAGCAATATCACCCAAAAGTGGCATGGAGCAATCAGAAATTATAGATACATTTTGGACGTATCAATATTCCACTCCACGCTTCTTCTTGAGTGCTTCATAAGCATGTCGATATTCTGCTGGTAATTCCTCAAGAGTTGGCGTAGTAAATTTGTTGGCGTTATTCCCCGTGAGCTTTGGCTTGATCTTGTCCACTTGGGCCACATATTTTTCTTTAAACTCAGCCCTGCTTGGATCGGCTTGCCCCCCGATACTTTTATGATCTTTCGGAAATGAATTGATGTTGCCGAAATTTCGCGATTGTATAGGGGGTGTATAACATGCTGCAATGATAGGTGAAGACATGTGCACTGTTGTTGAGTATTTTCTCATGCCAATTTGATCAATCGGCAACACTTCGTCTTGTTTCAATACCCTAGCTTTTATTGCCTCATAATCAGGAACCAATCCCTTTTCGTGCTGCTCCAGGCAAATAGCACTAATCTTCTTATTTTGGGCTAAACTTTTTAATGCAGCCAGAGCCACCTCATCTCATGCAATATTAGGCACATTTGCTCCTATAGAATCTCCATTCACTCGGCCATAACCGCGAAGGCGAGCCGAGTCATGAATATTTTTAGTTTCATATGCCCCTGAACAATTAATCTCATGAGGTGTAGCATATGATGTTTGAGGATAACCAGCCGAATAGCTAATGGAAGCATGGCCGATTTCCCCATCCATCGGCATGTTTGGGGATGAACCCGCATACTGCGAGTCGGTTGCCGATGGATAAAACTGTGAGACACCCTCCTGTACATGAGGTGTCATATATTGATTACTCCAATAAATCGTGTTGTTCACCGGCATATTGAAAGGTGTTGCCGATGCACGAAAGTTCATATTCATAAGTTGCACGTCGTGATTCTGTAAATTCCAAGTTTCTCCAACAGAATAACTAGTCGGCCTTTGCTCATTAGGGCTAGCCGACATGACATGTCCATTGAAAGATCTAGCAACATCAACATAATGGCTATTTGCATCTACGTAAGGAGATTGATGATACATGTTACCGTTGTAGATTGTAGCCGCTTGATGACGCTCTCCTCGTAGCAAGAACAGGCTGGAGACTGTTTAAAGCTTCGTCCCCAACGGAGTCGCCAAAAAGTGTGTTCGCACACGAACACGTCACCGTGTACCCTCGACGCCGGGGGTGATGCACCGCAGCTCACGTCGAAGAAGACCCGCCGGAAGCGCGGTACGCAAGACAATCCGGCGGGCGCTTTTGTAGACCCGAAACCCCACACGCCCGGGAGGTACCCGGTCAGGGCGCGCGGCGGCTATGGGCTGCCCTAGGTCGGCCTGACCGCCCCTAGGGCCTCGAGGTTCGCCGCCCTGCAACAAGAAGAACAGACGAAGAACGAGGAACAAGAAGAACTAGGGTTAAGGAGAAAAGGTAAAAGATAAAAAGTGGTAGATGAATTAATCGATTGTGTGTTGTTCAATCGGCCGTCACCCCTTAGGTATATATGAGGCGGCTGGAATTCCCGTGCAAGCAAAAGGCTTGGATTCACGTCCAAAACCCTAGCCAAATTCGGATTGGTTTTGTCCGAACTTTCCAAAACTGTTCGGTTTAAACTGGCTGCCCCTTGCGGGTAATTTTTGATGAGGTAAACGACCTCGGATGGAAAAGAGCCCAAAAGCAATCTTGACCGTTTCGACGATACGAACAACATTCATGTTGAACGTTTTTCGATTTGAAGGCATCTTCTAGGTCAAAATGGTCATGCAAAACTGGCTGTTATTCGCGCTACCCATCACACACGTGGCTGGTGGGGCGCGCCACTTCGTGACAGGGCTGCATTCGGATGGCCGTAACTTTTGCATACGAACTCGGATTGAGACGATTTTTATATCAAAATCGTTTCAACGAGACGAAGACAATATATGTAGAAAGTTTTCTCATTTGAGGCTTCACTTGAGGTGTAATATGCCAAATAATGCTCTAGATATAAAATCTCAGTGCTTTGAGCATAGTTTTGGCCCTCGAGACGAGATCGGATTGCGATGGACCAAACTTCAAAGATGTTCACCTCGACAATATGAAACTGTTTCACTTTGAGCACTTTTCCATTTGAGGCCATCTTATTTGCTTTTTATGCCGTGCCAAAATCTGGTGTCAACACATGCCCCCCTGTTTTCTGGCAAGTTTGGGTGCCAGAAAATACTTCATCCAAGCACGATGTCAACACTACATCGGCTGTGCATGCTAAGGACGATAATTGTGATCGGCCATATGCTTAATCTTGTTGCTTCTTGGGTAGAGCCTCTTGGATAATAGTCGTCTGAGAACAACAATTTGATGTCACAAAGGCCTCCACGTAAGTTTCTTAAGTTAATGCGGACCTTGCTTTGTCCAGGCACTCCCTGGGAATATTAGAACCCTTTGGCGGTAAGCCGGTGATGACCCTCAACCGTAAGGGATCTGTTGCAGCGTTTTCGATAAGTAAGAGTGTCGAACCCAACGAGGAGCAGAAGGTATTGATAAGCGATTCTGAGCAAGAAATTACTGCAAGCACTGAAAGATAACTTTTAGGGGTTTTCTCGATATAAGCAACAGGAATGTAAAGGCAAGTAATGTAAAAGGTACTGAGAGTAACAAGTGGCCCAATCCTTTCTTAGCAAAGGAGAGGCCTAGCAACTGAACTTATAAAGACTAAAGCGTTCTTGAGGACACACGGGAGAGGTAGTCATGTGCTTTCGCCATATTCCGTATCGATACTATGTTATGTGTTGATAAGTGTTGGTGGGTGGATCTATGCTAGTGCACTCTCTAGACTAAGATGAATGCACTCTTATGATTAAACACCTTGCAAGCATCCGCAAATACAAGATAGAATTTAAGGCAAAAGCCTAACCATAGCAATACGATCGAGGATCCATTATTCCCTCATGCAAAAGCGTGCGAACTGGGGTTCAGGTTTCTGTCACTCCGGCAACCCACCATAAGCATTCTTTATACACAATGTATACCCCTAGGTCCTTAATAAGGCGAAGTGTTGGGTGTTCGACTCACACAACACCACTAGTAGAATGACAACACAACTTAAGTATCAAACAACACATATTACTTCAACAGCATATGACTAGATAAACAATCTGGACATAATAATATTTCTCCAACAAAACTCAATAGCATTCACCACAAAGTAGTAATCAACACCGATGGAGTAGAGAGGATAGGTAGTACAAGTTACAACACGAGTTGCGATGGAAAGATGAGATTTGGATGAAGATGGAGATGGTGCTGGTGTTGGGGATGATGTTGATGATGATCTCGATGATGCCCGTGATGATGGTGATGACGATGGCGACGATCTCCCCTTCCGGGAGGTGATCTCCCCGGCGGAATCTGCCCGCCGGAGATGCCCTTTTTTCTCTATAGGTTTCCACCTCGAAGCGGCGGTGGAACTCCGTAAAAAGTCCCGTGCCTAGGGTTTTCGGAGGACGGGGAACATATATGCAAAAGGGGGTGACCAGAGGTGGGCCAGGGGCTCCAGGCGCCCCCCCCCCCCCCCCCCCCCCCC
>LR738710.1:930864877-930876218 GCA_902687465.1 Secale cereale
CCCGGCGCGGCCAGGGGGGCGCGCCCCCAGGCCGCCTGGGCACCCTGTGGCCCCCCTCTGACTCCCCTTTTGCGTGTCTTTGTTATTCTTCTGAAAAATACCTCCCGTCAATTTTCAAGTAAATTGGAGGTGTTCTTCTTCAGCAACTCAGTATCCACTTTTTCCTGCTGAATCCTGCGTCTGCTGTTCCGGCACCAGAAAGTTGCAAACTGTGTAAAATAGACCAAAACAACATAAGAACATCATCATAACGTGAAATATATCAATGAATAAGGATAAATTATAATACAAAATAGTGATGCATTTTGGACGTATCAACACCCCCAAGCTTAGACCTCGCTTGTCCCCAAGCGAATATGAACTCGGTAAACCTGTCCACAAGTTTAGAGAGTGAAGTGTCGATAAATAGAATACGGACAAGAAGCATCATAGCCTCTTCACCAACTCAAATATCCTTAGCAGCAATCTTCAACTCATAAGGCTCTCATGAAAGAGTGTTAACACTTATATTCGAAAGTAGGACCAATGGAAACTCATTATATCATGGCAAACATGTCCTTTGGTCAAAGAACAACAAATAATTTTAGCTTTTGCTCTTATATTTGATGGGATTAATTGAAGCTTTTTGGAATAACATGTTAATAAGCAAGAAGTGAAAGTGTTAACACAAAGGAAGATATTTGTCTTAGCTGGGCATGACAAACAACTTACTTATCAAATGATAATGTCAACAAGGATATGATATGACAAATCTTAATGCAGCTTTATATGAATGAATCTTATCAACATCAAACGGCTGCTCTCTTTAAGAAATAGAGGGAAGTAGAAATAACTGACTCAACTTAAAAGTAAAAGATAGGCCCTGCTCTAGGGTAGTAGGGAAAACTCATGTGCTATCCTCAAATCAAACAGAATGAAAACAAGTTTTTGAGAGGTGCATGATTCGTCAACGAATGCTAATAGATAACTCAATTACTTCTTGAACTGGACAAGTTTCGAGGAACGGCTCCCGTATGAGGACGATAACATCCTCTTATTCTCCTTTGTTTATCACTGCCAAAGTTTTCTGATTTCTCATGAACAAAGCGTGAAGGAGGGTTTGTTTGTTATATTATTTTTAAGCCGGGCGCACTCAATGCCAGTTCCTTTTCGTATTATGGGTTTGCACATTATACATGCAATCCCGGGGTGAAGCTTGTCCAACTCAAAAAGGTCATGAATTAGCTACTACTTCCTCATGAGCTAAAGCAGAGGCACAAAATAAAAGATTTTGAACATTTAAGGATAACACATAAATTATATACTTTTTGGAGGTGGTAGTGGAGTACCACGAGTAGGTAGGTATGGTGGACTCATATGGAAGGTATTGGCTTAAGGGTATGGACGCACAAGCAGAATTCCGCTTAGTACAGAGTTAGGCTAGCAAAGGTTTTGAGAGAGCAGACAATTGATGATGACTAAGATGCAAAGCAATATAAAGCATGAACATTGAAATAAGCATAACACATCAAGTTGTCTTCCTTGTCAACATAACACTTCAAGCATAATAACATAAAGGTTTTGGCTATATTGATACTCTAAGAAAATCATGCTTGTTGTTATGACCAAAGCTATATTTGCCAAGATTAAATAAAGTTTCATAGCCATACCTGACATAAGGTCAATACTCCCCATAAGAGTCATCATATAAGGTCGATTGCGTGAAGAGAATACCGAGTGCAGCAAAAAGGAACCGATAAACTTCTCATTAATATTCCATCATAAACGACTCCACACACACGGATACAATTCTTCACCAAGGGGGTGATAGACCTCAATGCACACACCTATCTCATATAATAACTTCCTAGACATGATACGACTCTACTTTACTCCTGAAAGACAAAAGGTAAAAGATAAAGATACCGGGCACTCCCCCAAGCTTGGAACAAGCCAAGGGAATGCCATTACCACGGAGATTTCACTCATCATCCTTGTTCGCGTTGATCAAGTAGTTCTTGGCGAAACTCTTCCATGGAAGGGGTTCTCCACTCTCATATGAGAAGCTCGTCTCCTGGATCCTGCATTCAGCACCCAAACCCATGCGTAGAAACCTTAGTTCATACTCACAGTTCTGGTTATGTAGATCATTAATTTGCCCTTGGAGTTCTATAATTCTGTCTTCAGATGCGGCGATTCTTTCCCACATCTCCTTCATCTCCTTCAGAAAGTAGTTCTTCAGCTCGTTGGTGATGTCAAAGTTAGCTTCGACACCACGCTCGGTCATCTTCTTGTACTTGAAGACTTCTTGCTCCACTTCTTCCAGCCTGGCCTGGACGCTCCCCTCCTTGATAGGTCCCTTCAGATCTTCTTGATGAAGGACGCCTTCCTTCATCTGAACAACTTGAGGGTGCTTCTTCACCTCGGCGAGGTAAGGGTTGATGACGTTGACGATGAACGTGTCCTTGGGGGAACTTGGAGAAGCCATGGCACCTAAATTTAGCTGAAAGATTTCCTGGCAGAAACAGATCGAAGAGAAAACACGCGAAATCGCAAGATACGTTGCCGGAACAACCCGGGCAAATATATAGGAAAAATTTATGCACAGAAAGGAAGGTAACGGACCAAAGCGGGGTCGGAGACGGGCTCCAGGGTGTCCAGGCGGCCTGCCGGCGCGGCCCAGGGGGGCGCCTGGACTCCCTGGTGGTCGTCTCCGGCTCCACTTCGACTCGGAATTTTACTAATTTTACAAAAACTCGTAATACGGAACTTTTATGATGTTTTGCGGTGTTTTCTTACCGTACTACATACCTTTTCTTTATTCTGCTTCTGCTGGCGTCTGAAACAGGGCTGCAACATGTTCTTCATGGGTTGTTGTGTATATTATATTCACATCAACATCGACAGGGTCTCCTGCTATGTAATGTTTAAGTCTTTGCCCATTCACAACTTGAGGTTTGGTGCCTTCAAAATTATTAATCTTAATTGCACCAGACCGATAAACTTCTTCAATATGAAATGGTCCTTCCCACCTGGAAAGTAGTTTACCTGGAGAAAACCTGAAACGGGATCTAAACAACAAAACTTTATCACCAACATTAAATTCACGTTTCAGAATCTTCCTATCATGCCACCTTTTTACCTTTTCTTTGAACATTTTAGCGCTCTCGTAAGCTTCACTCCTCCATTCATCTAGAGAAGTCAAGTTCATGAGACGCTTCTCACCAGCTAGTTTTGGGTCAGCGTTAAGCTCTCTAACAGCCCAAAAAGCTTTGTGCTCTAGCTCTAATGGCAAATGGCAAGCCTTGCCATACACCATCTTATAGGGAGACATGCCCATGGGGTTTTTGTAAGCAGTTCTATATGCCCACAAAGCATCTCCCAATTTATTTGACCAATCCTTCCTATTTCTATTTACTGTTTTCTGCAAGATCAACTTAATCTCTCTATTGGTGAGCTCAACTTGCCCACTAGTTTGAGGATGATAAGGTGAAGCAATTCTATGATTAACATCGTATTTAGCCAAAGCTTTTCTATAAGCTCCGTGCGTGAAGTGTGATCCTCCATCGGTCATGAGGTACCTTGGTACACCAAACCTAGGAAATATTACATCCTTAAGCATTTTCAAGGATGTTTTGTGATCAGCACTTTCAGTGGGGATTGCTTCAACCCACTTGGTCACATAATCAACAGCTACTAAAATGTGAGTGTACTTGTGCGAAGAAGGAAAATGACCCATAAAATCAAAACCCCAACAATCGAAAGGTTCAATCACTAGTGAGTAATTCATAGGCATCTCATTCCTTCTACTAATGTTACCAACTCTCTGACATTTATCACATGCTAAAACATAATTTCTAGCATCTTTAAAGAGAGTAGGCCAATAAAAACCTGATTGAAGAACCTTATGTGCTGTCCTTTCGCCGGCATGATGTCCTCCATAGGGACTGTCATGGCATCGTCTGAGAACGTCCTTCTGCTCATGTTCTGGAATGCATCTTCTCACGATCCCGTCGGGACCTTCTTTGAAAAGATGTGGGTCATCCCAAAAGTAGTGCCTCAAATCATGAATGAACTTCTTCCTCTGCTGAAATGTTAGACCTGGAGGCAAATACTTCGCAACAATAAAATTAGCATAATATGCATACCAAGGGTCGGAAAGAGGTTGTATTTTTACAACGGCAAGTTGCTCGTCTGGAAAACTATCGTTAACTGGGATGGGGTCATGCGGTATATCTTCCATTCTTGAAAGATCGTCCGCTACCGGATTGTCTTCCCCTTTCCTATCAACAATCTGCAAATCAAATTATAGGAGAAGGAGTACCCATCTGATAAGCCTTGGCTTGGCATCCTTCTTTGTCATAAGATATTTAATGGCAGCATGATCAGTATGAATAATAACTTTGGAATCAACAATGTACTGCCTAAACTTATCACAAGCAAAAACTACAGCTAAGAATTCCTTCTCAGTAGTAGCATAATTTCTTTGAGCACTATCAAGGGTCTTACTAGCATAATGTATAACATCCAATTTCTTATCAACCCTTTGTCCTAAAACAGCTCCAACAGCAAAATCACTTGCATCACACATAATTTCAAAGGGTAAGTTCCAGTCAGGTGGTTGTACTATAGGAGCAGTTATTAAAGCTTTCTTAAGGATTTCAAAAGCTTCCTTACAATTTTCATCAAACGCAAAAGGAACATCCTTCTGGAGAAGATTAGTGAGGGGTCTCGAGGTTTTAGAAAAGTCTTTAATAAATCATCTATAAAAACCTGCATGACCGAGAAAACTGCGAATACCTTTGATGTCCCTTGGATAGGGCATCCTCTCAATAGCTTCGATCTTGGCTTTGTCCACTTCAATTCCCCTTTCGAAAATCTTGTGACCAAGAACAATTCTTTCATTAACCATAAAGTGGCACTTCTCCCAGTTGAGTACCAAATTTGTCTCCTCGCATCTCTGCAAAACTTTATTAAGGTTGTGAAGACAATGGTCAAATGAAGTCCCATAGACGGAGAAATCGTCCATGAACACTTCCATAATATCCCCGCAGAAACCATGAAAGATAGCAGACATACACCTTTGAAAAGTAGCAGGGGCATTACATAAACCAAAAGGCATACGTCTCTAAGCATAAGTACCAAAAGGACAAGTAAAAGTGGTCTTCTCTTGATCGGCAGTGTTAACATGAATTTGAGAGAAGCCAGAATAACCATCGAGACAACAAAAGTGGGTATTTTTGGATAACCTTTCATGCATTTGGTCGATGAACGGCAACGGGTAATGATCCTTCCTGGTTGCCTTATTCAACTTCCTGTAATCAATACACATTCTATATCCAATAATAATTCTCTGAGGTATTAGTTCATTTTTATCATTAGGAACCACAGTTGTACCTCCTTTCTTAGGAACACAATGTACCAGACTTACCCACTTACTGTCAGCTATAGGGTAGATAATACCTGCGGCTAGAAGCTTGAGAATCTCAGTTCTCACGACATCCATCATCTTCGGGTTCAACCGTCGTTGATGATCAACAATTGGTTTAGCATCAGGCTCAAGGTTGATAGTATGTTGACAGATAGATGGACTAATCCCCTTAAGGTCATCAAGGGTATAGCCAATTGGGCCTCGGTGTTTACGAAGTACTTCCAATAATCGCTCTTCTTCATATCCTGAAAGGTTAGAATTGATAATAACGGGATATACTTTCTTTTCATCTAAATAAGCATACTTGAGCGTATCGGGAAGAGGTTTAAGATCGAACACCGGGTCTTCTTTCGGTTTTGACAAAATTCCCAAAGGTTCAACCGAAAGGTTGTGCTTCAGGATAGCAGGCTGCCTCAAGAATATTTCATCTAGTTCATTTCTTTCCTGCATATGCAAATTATTCTCGTGGTCCTCCATGTATTGCTGCAAAGGATCATCAGGGGGAATAGCAATAGAGGCAATACTTTCAATAATTTTATCATTACTAGGTGAATCAGTACCACGAGGCTGCTTAGCGAACTTAGAAAAATTAAATTCATATGGCTCACCATCGAATTCAACAGAAACATTACCTTTCTTGCAATCTATTATAGCTCCACAAGTTCTAAGAAAAGGTCTACCAAAAATGATGGGACAAAAATCGTCCCTGGCTGAACCAAGTACCAGAAAGTCGGTAGGGTATTTTACCTTTCCACATAGGACTTCAACGTCCCTAACAATTCCGATAGGAGAGATAGTTGATCTATTTGCAAGATGAATAGTAACATCAACTTCTTCAAGTTCGCAAGGGGAAATCTCACCGATGATTTCTTCATAGAGTGAATAAGGAATAGCACTTGCACTCGATCCCAAATCGCATAGCCCATAATAATTGTGATCTCCTATTTTAACAGATACCACCGGAGTACCTGAAATTGGGCCTTTGTTCTTGGCTGTGACAAGATTAGTGGAAACAGCACAAAAAGTTATATTGCAATCCAAATCATCATCAGTAGCAAGGTCTTTAATCAATGCAACTCGAGGATTGACCCTGATCTGGTCCTCAGGTTCATCAACTCTTCTCTCACTTTTATTTATTATGCCTGTTACGAGAGAGTGTTCCTTTATCCTCGTGGGAAAAGGAGGCTTTTCATATATGACTGCAGGCAAAGTAGGCTCAGCAACATAAATATCAATAGGTGGTTCTTTAAAAGGTGCATGGTGCTGGTCTCTATTCTTTTTAAAAGAATCAACGTGAGAGGCAAAGTTCTTACATAAATCAATAACTAGATGGGAATCAAGACCAATCTTAGAGCAAAAAGTATTGAAGTAATCAGTTTCCACATAGCTCTCAATATAATCATGTTCATAATTTATAGCGGGTTCAATACCTTTATCAATTTCCCAATCTTTGATATTCCTCTGGATTCTTTCAAGGAGATCCCACCTTTCTTCAACACTCTTCTTCTGAAATACCCCACTAGAGGAGGCATCCAGCATCTCCTTATCCTGACGAGAAAGCCTGGCATAAAAATTTGTAAGTATAATTTCCTTGGGAAGCTTATGAATTGGGCATTTGAGCATTAGAGACTTCAGTCTCCCCCAAGCTTGAGCAATGCTTTCTCCGTCACGAGACCTAAAGTTATAGATATAATTCATGTCTCGATGAATTTCATGAAGAGGATAAAATTTAGTATAAAAGAGAGACATAAGCTCCTGCCAGTCCAGCAAGTGTGGATTATCGAGAAGCCCATACCAATCTGAAGCTTTATCTATAAGGGATACGACAAACAATTTCCTCATGACAAACTCCCTCGATACACCTGCAAGCTTAAATAATGAACATAGTCGTGACAAATACAGCAAGTGTTCACCGGGATGTCTGTCTCCTGCATAACGATTAGTCAAAACATAATCGATAATGCCAGCTGGTATTTTATAAGGCACAATTTCAGTAGGGGGAGGATCAACCACCACAGGTGTCGGGTGTCTTCCCGCAAGCAACGCTCCAATAATAGGGTTATCCATAAGGACAAAGAGCAACAATAGCAAAAATAAAAACAGAATTATAAAAAGACTTTCTTACCAGTTTCACTTTACCAATAGCGCTACGCTCCCCGGCAACGGCGCCAGAAAACGTTACTTGATGACCCTCAACCGTAAGGGATCTGCTGCAGCGTTTTCGATAAGTAAGAGTGTCGAACCCAACGAGGAGCAGAAGGTATTGATAAGCGATTCTGAGCAAGAAATTACTGCAAGCACTGAAAGATAACTTTTAGGGGTTTTCTCGATATAAGCAACAGGAATGTAAAGGCAAGTAATGTAAAAGGTACTGAGAGTAACAAGTGTCCCAATCCTTTCTTAGCAAAGGAGAGGCCTAGCAACTGAACTTATAAAGACTAAAGCGTTCTTGAGGACACACGGGAGAGGTAGTCATGTGCTTTCGCCATATTCCGTATCGATACTATGTTATGTGTTGATAAGTGTTGGTGGGTGGATCTATGCTAGTGCACTCTCTAGACTAAGATGAATGCACTCTTATGATTAAACACCTTGCAAGCATCCGCAAATACAAGATAGAATTTAAGGCAAAAGCCTAACCATAGCAATACGATCGAGGATCCATTATTCCCTCATGCAAAAGCGTGCGAACTGGGGTTCAGGTTTCTGTCACTCCGGCAACCCACCATAAGCATTCTTTATACACAATGTATTCCCCTAGGTCCTTAATAAGGCGAAGTGTTGGGTGTTCGACTCACACAACACCACTAGTAGAATGACAACACAACTTAAGTATCAAACAACACATATTACTTCAACAGCATATGACTACTAACAACAAGACTTTCCCCATGTCCTCAAGAACTAAGGTAACTACTCACAAGACATAAAAGAGATCAGGATCAGTGGGGATAAATATGTGATAAACAATCTGGACATAATAATATTTCTCCAACAAAGCTCAATAGCATTCACCACAAAGTAGTAATCAACACCGATGGAGTAGAGAGGATAGGTAGTACAAGTTACAACACGAGTTGCGATGGAAAGATGAGATTTGGATGAAGATGGAGATGGTGCTGGTGTTGGGGATGATGTTGATGATGATCTCGATGATGCCCGTGATGATGGTGATGACGATGGCGACGATCTCCCCTTCCGGGAGGTGATCTCCCCGGCGGAATCTGCCCGCCGGAGATGCCCTTTTCTTCTCTGTAGGTTTCCGCCTCGAAGCGGCGGCGGAACTCCGTAAAAAGTCCCGTGCCTAGGGTTTTCGAAGGACGGGGAACATATATGCAAAAGGGGGTGACCAGAGGTGGGCCAGTGGCTCCAGGCGCCCCCCCCCCCCCCGGCGCGGCCAGGGGGGCGCGCCCCCAGGCCGCCTGGGCACCCTGTGGCCCCCCTCTGACTCCCCTTTTGCGTGTCTTCGTTATTCTTCTGAAAAATACCTCCCGTCAATTTTCAGGTAAATTGGAGGTGTTCTTCTTCAGCAACTCAGTATCCACTTTTTCCTGCTGAATCCTGCGTCTGCTGTTCCGGCACCAGAAAGTTGCAAACTGTGTAAAATAGACCAAAACAACATAAGAACATCATCATAACGTGAAATATATCAATGAATAAGGATAAATTATAATACAAAATAGTGATGCATTTTGGACGTATCAGCCGGTTGCTGAACGATTATGACCATGCACCACGAAGGAATACTGTCAACTGTTCGGCGACTCAACTCATTATTGATCAAAGTAAACCATCAGGCCTCCGCAGAACAACGTCTGTCTCCTGACTTGGATCCTGCAAATAACTAACACCAGGAGTCAGAGCCTTTTATGTACTAGACACTTGACCAGTGGCCGACTCAATAATTAAATCGGCCTTGCCAGTATTGGCAAACACTGAGCATCGGCTATAGGAGTAGAAGATCAACCATGGTGAACACCGTTAGCCAGATGCCGGCTTTGCCAACACAATGAATTCTGAGGGCGATATGCAAATATCGGCCATGTGTTCTCATCTCAAAGGTGCTCGGGAGTCCATCCACCAAAGTGTGAATAGCCAAAATAAGTCAGATGTTTCGGCTGAGGATAAATTCCATAGCGTTGATTTTGATGATACGATTGAAGAATGTGCATGACACGCCTCTTGGAGTTTCCTATAGTGAGATGAAATTGTCGTCCTTGCCTACGAGATTTACACTTGTACTCCCTTATTTCTGCTGGCTTCGCAACAGAAGATGTGATGCCGCACTTGTCTCGAGGATTTCCCTTAGGAACCCAGGCCATGTTCCTCTTCTCCAGCTCTTTGGCCCTAAGCCATTTCAGCTACTTTTGTTGTGAATATAGTAAGCCGAGAGGGCGTCCCGGCTGGGATTTTGGTTTATGCACTGGCAAGTTCTTCCTGGCTTTGGGCATCTCTGGCTTGGCCTGTCCAAACTCGGTGATCGGATCCCTGAGATTTACTTGCTTCACTTTCTTGTCCTTAGCAACCAACATAGACAAGGCTGGCTTTTTGTCATTTGGAGTCCGATCTGAAATAGCACTCTTGCGGCCATCCTTTTCTTTCTTCACATGTTTAACACTTGTTGCAATAGAAGGTCGGACATCATTTCTATTTTGACTGCTCCTCTTGGGAACCCATGCCATGTTCTTCTTTCTCAACTCATGTGCACTAAGTTTTTGTAATTCCTTCTCCTGCCAATGCGCTAAGCCGAGTGGGCGCCTCGGCGCTCCATCATATTAGACAACTGAACTTGAAAAGCACATGTACATATTTTCAACAAAAGGTGAATTTTATTAACTCAAATGAAGCATGAGGAGGATACAAACATAATGAGTAAACACCCGGTCTCTGCATAGCTAGCATGCACATAGCCATCACCATTGCACGCACACAAAAACACCAACAAATAGCAAAGTCATATACGAACAAAGCTATGCGTTGGCGAGGAAAAAAACCAGAGCGACCAGATCCGCCTGCGACAAATTACAGGAATGACCGTATCTGCACCAACCATTTCAAGACACCACACGGACGACTAGGTTTCTTTAACAGCAACGCCTTCACTTCACGAAGGGAGTGACGCTCAAACGTCGCCGTCATCGGATCCAACCACACAAGGCGAGAATCAAGGTTTTCACCCTGAAGAAGCAGTCTGAGCATATTCGAGCAATGCCTTCAACAAGGGAACGATATAAAAATATCGCCATTGCCAGATATAACCATCTCAGGTTAGACCTAAGCTTTCACCCCGGAGCTCGAGTAGCACCACCATCGACATCACTTATGTTTATTGCCGCCACTACTTTTCCGCGATCCAACAGTTGCATGCGATGTGACCACCGCCGCTGCACAACTATCCTTCTGCATCAAGTCATCTTCCATAATTTACATCTCTCCATCGAAGTCAACCATCGGATCTGAAGAAAAGAATCCTTATGACGACCTTTCTGTGGCAACGACACTGCAACGAGGTAGACGGCATAAATCTTCACAAAGAAATCGTCACGAAGAGAAAGCAAAACGATAAGCTAGCACGTAAACTGACCACTGGCAGATGCTGCGGGGAGGCGACTCCGGATGAGGTCTTCTATTGTGCGGAGGCGCATCTTCGTCTCATATCTCGTCGGCTGGGAGGAGGTGGCCCTGCTGGAGCCCGGAGATAGGCCACACCGAAGAAAAGCTTCAATGCTTTCCACGACCGTCACGACTCCAGCAACGGGCGGAGGCACTAGCATATTCGGGCCGGCGCCTCCGCCGCCGCAGCAGCGATGCACCATAAGAGCCAGAGGCAGAGCTGTTCCCATCATGTTCCTGGGCGCCATCATGTATTTAATTTTTAATATTAGAGAAGAAATTAAGGGTATACATAATGGATTTCTAGAATTGGGGGGG
>LR738710.1:930876342-930902063 GCA_902687465.1 Secale cereale
GGGGGCAATGGCCCCCTTTAGCCGTAGGGAAGCTCCATCATTGCTTGTAGACAATTTGTCTACTTATGGTCGCTAGGGGGGAAAGTAGCCAAGAGGAAGTAGCAAGCTGGACATGAGCAAGGCTCAAACAAGAAGGGAATGAGCGAGATGCTCGTGGGCTGTGGTGTTAATTGCCTGAAACAAATGTAGCAATTAAGCTTATTCTAGCGGCTTAGGGATGTAGCACGAACAAAACATCTTTTCCACTATATATAAATATAAAATGGCAACGGCGGGTAGCTTAGTTACTTAAAATATTATCCAAAGGCTATATAATATTAGTCTATTGAAATAAATGGTTGGATGTTTCTAATATTAGTCTATTGAAATAAGCAGTCGGATGTTTCTAACTTTTGTGGTCATTTCCAGTCTATTTATCTTTTTTTCTGACGATCCCGTCATGTACCCTTTATATATAATAGATACCCGACTTCTCCCTGCGAAAACTTCCACCAAGTTACTTTCTCATGGATCTAGTTTTGGAGGTCATTTTTTTTCTCCTGGAGACAGAAAATTTGTGTCACCGTGCATTGAAGGAAAGATACGTTGGCAAGCCTAAAAGTAGACGTTTCAATTATGGTATGGTACTCTTCTTGTCGAAATACATACTTTATTTGTGTATGATGATGCTGAAAAATAGAAAACCGGCCACGTTCAAATAATTAACAATAAATTCAATTAGTATCACACGACTTGTCGTGGAATTAGCACGGCAGATGTCCGGTTTAACGGACTTAGTTGTGGAACCATCGAACGGGTTAGCTTGAAGAGGTTAAAATCACATAAAGGACACAGAGTGTTTATACTAGTTCGGCCCCTTCGGCGAAGGTAAAAGCCTACGTCTAGTTTGGTTTGGTATTACTTGGGCATCGATGAACAGGGAGCAGATTGCTTGCCTGTCTCTCGACGGATCGTTCCACGTCCCTGAACCATCGCCGGGTCGTCCCTTTATATAAGAGGCGACGCCCGGTCCGGTTTACAGAGTCCCGAGGCCGGCTCATAATTGTGTCCGCCTCGGTCTCTGCTCTTTCTTCCTTGTGTCTCAAGTTACATGATAGGAAGGTTTACAAACCGTAAACTTTACACATGGGCCCTAAGCCTTCATGGGCCGTAACTTGTACTGAGTTTTTAACTACACAGCTAAATTACCATAATCCGGATCTCCCTAGCCGGTTTATACCTGCTAGTAATATCCCTGACATTAGGCTCCAGAATGATTTGAACTTGTTCATGTCAGTCTTCTAAATCTTGCATAAACTTCTTTCACGTATCTTCTCTGTTTTTGTAAACCGGCTATGACGTCATCCCTGGAAATCATTTGATTTGATCGTGACATCACTTCCGCATTTATTGCGCACAACCGTTTGTTACCTTTGTTTAAAGGCCATCCCGAAAATCGGGGCGACAGGAGAATCTTCATCCAATCTCTGACCTCCTCAAATCCCGCACTTGCCGTTTCGTCTCTCCAGCCCTTATAAATACTGCCGCGCCTTTGCTTTTCTTCCTTCCGCTCGTATTCTTCCTCCGTCGCCCGAAGCTTCTCTGTTGTTCTCGAGCTCGTCGCCGTCGTCGACTAGGCCGCTGCATCAACCTGACACGCATCCAGAGCCACTCCGCCGCCGTCTCCTTCTGCCTCAGGTATTCCCCCTCTCCTGCTGCAGATCCGCAATCTAAGGTTCCTCCACTGCTTCCGCCATTAGACCTCGAAACTTTTGCTGTTCATCCTATACGCCATGCCCGTAGTAGATTCAACCTTAGATTAGCTTCAAAACTCGCTCCTGCTCCGTAGCTTTATACTTAGATTCATATTTCTAAGTTCAACCTTAGATTCGTTTGCTCTGTAGAAAGACCTCCGCAGTGCCTCTGTGATAGATCTGCGTAAATTTCAACTTTTTCTTACCGCTCAGATCTATTTTACCTTAGCCTCTTGTAGAAACCTGTTTCTTTGTCTCTAATAAGTCTGCAAGTTATTTGCCGATTTAATCGATCATATATTGCTCCTGCGACACATCAACCACGAATCGATGGTTTAGCTTCTTCCTTTTTTGTTATCATAAACCGGTAGTAGCTCGTTTCCCATCTGCTCCCGGGTTGTCAATGCCATTAGTTCCTTGTCTAAACCGTCGTTGTAATTTTGATAATATGATCCGGTTTATGCTTCGGTACTTGAATAATCCGGATTTTACACTTTACTTTTTCAGCACTTTCCTTCTGCTAATATGTTTGCCAAGCAGTTCGTTTCTTGCAACTGGGTCCCTTCCGTCATTACGGAAGAGGACTTAGCTAATGCTGCTGCAATTGGCACTCTGGGCCCTCAAGCAGTTCTGAAATGGCGGGCCCCAGGAAATGAATGCCCCCTACCCCCAAAGAAGGAGAAGTTATTGTTTTCTTTGATCATATGGCCCGGGGCTTTAGTCCTCCCGGTTCAAAGTTCATCCGGGACGTGCTTGCCGCTTTTCAGCTTCATCCTCAGGACATAGGTCCAAACTCCGTATCAAACATCTGCAATTTCCAAGTTTTCTCCGAGGTGTACCTTCAAGAGGAGCCATCAGTCGACTTGTTCCGGGATTTCTTCCACTTAAACCGGCGGACAGAGTTTACTGCCGGACCTCATCAAGAACTGGGTGGGGTTAGTATTCAAAAGAGAGGAGATGCGGTTTTTCCTCACGCTGCTCTCCATACACACCCCAAGGATTGGAACCAATCCTGGTTCTACTGCCAAGATACTTTGCCTGAAGGAGAGAATCTACTGCCGGGTTATCGCGAACATCGTCTCCCTGAAGATCATCCACTGCCGCAGCGTCTTAGCTCCTCGGAACGGCCCCGGTTCGCCCCTCAACTCGCCAAACTCAAAGCCTTTATGGCCAACGGATTGACTGGAGTCGATTTCGTGCGTTGTTGGCTTGCCTGGAGTATCCTCCCTCTGAGCCGGCGCTCCGGTTTGATGTATCAGTATACCGGAAAACCGGATGATCCTCAGCGCCATACCAACGTAATGCTTCCTGAGAAGGAAGTTATTGAATCTGCTAAGAAAATGCTCAACATCTCCTTGGAGGAATGTAGCCAAACCGGATTGGCTCCATATTATAAGAAGAGCAAACTGCCAGCAGTAAGCCTTAATCTCTTCTGTTTGCTTCTAATCCGTCCATTTAAATTATCTTCCATTTATCTCTCATCTTCTACACAGGCCGACGATCCTTTTTGGAAAAGGAAACCTCAGGATAAGTCAGGCAAACAGCCACGCCGAAAAATCTTCGCTGTTAAGAAGAAAAAGGCGGCTGCTGGCTCCGGTTCACATGTTGAGGAAGATGATCCGGATTCTGAGGTATGAGTTGATCCTGATATGCTTTGATCTCTTTTATCCAGATTTATGTTAACCAGTGTCTTTCCGCAGGATTTGGCCGAGGCTGATAAAGCAGCAGAAACTGAGGTGATCACTCTTTCTTCAGATTCTGAACCGTCGGTGCCCAAGATTCGTAAAGCATCTCCGAAGTATCCTTTTTCTCATCCTTACGCTCAACTGGACCCCAATTTTCTTTTGAAGAAGCAGCAACACGAAGCCCGCCGGACTACACGCCATAGTGGCCATGTAGTCGAGTCTTCCGGAATATCTCTCACTCCGGCTCGGAGGCGCTGCTCTGAGGTTTTACTTTCTCCAACTCTTCTGCATCCCAAGGCCGGACTTATACGCAAACCACTTAAACCGTCTGATCCTAACTATCAGGAGACACCTTTATCATCTTCTGGCGAATCGACTGCCACACAGGTCCCGATTCTGAAAACTGTCCCTGGGTAAGTCATTTATCTCATCCGGTTTACTTTTGTATTTGCCTTTGTGACTCTGATTTCTTTTTCAATTCTTTCAGCAAACCCAAGCCTAGCAAAAAGGCCAAGGCCAGCAAAACAGCTGCTGAGACTGCTACTGCTGATCCGGCAGCTGATCCGGACGAGATCATCCCTCCGGAAAACGAGCCTACAATTCAGCTTGACGATCCTGCTCCCATGGATCATGATTATGTTGCTGCTCCTGAAAATACCAATGCTGAAGATGTCCATGAACCGGCAAGTCCTGTCCGGACCAGCCCTCCTCGGACTAGCCCGGCTCCCGTTAGTCCGGCTCATACTGCTGCTCCTTCACAGCCAAATACTGCTTCTTCTCCGGATATTCAAATAACCGGAACGGGTTTTACCGCTCCTGCTGAGCCTATTGTTTTAGCCAAGCATACTGCTAAAGCGGAGAAGCTTCAGCAAGAGAAGGCCAAATGGAGCACAGATTTATCCAATTATGCTGATCTGAGTGCCCAGGAGCTTTATTCCGGGTACTTGAACCGGCTTCATACCAGCCGCGACTATGAACAGGGCTTGGTAAATATGATGAAGGATAAATATGAGGTACTTTCCTTCACTTATCTTTACTCTTGCTTTCTTTATATTTCTGTCTGTCATGGTAGCCCCCAAGTTCCGGTTTAGCTTTGTTGGAGGTGAAACGGTACTTTCAAATGTGTGCCAATCATCTTACATTAGCCCCCAAGTGCCAGGGGCATAACTCGTTTTATGTTCCTGGGACTTGTCTGAATCTCTCTTTCAATACTTCAACTGCCCATTAGCCCCCAGGTGTCAAGTAGATAACTTGCTTATGTGCTTGAGACTTTATCTTTAGTTGTCTTCTTTTGATACTTCAATTGCTCATTAGCCCCCAAGTGTCAAGTGGATAACTTGGTTATGTGCTTGAGACTTGCTTGAGCTGTTATTTATTCCACTTGATTTTCTTTGCAGGCTGACTTGACCCGGAGGGCTGAAGAAATAACTGAGCTCCGGAATAGACTTGCTGAAACTGAATCTGCTGCTGCCAAGGCCAAAAAAGATATGGCGCTGAGCTTAACCACTGCTGAACAATTGAAGAAATATTTTGAAGCGGAATGGACAACCTGGGAAGTGCAGAAGAATGCTCTTGAAAAAAGAGCAAAGGATGCTGAGGAAGCCCTTAACCCGGTGACACAAGAGCTGGCCGGTTTAAAGCGGCAAATAGAGCTTATGACATCTGCCGTCTTTGGTAAATACTTAACTTGCACGTGTTTTCATCTCTGCAATCTTTAGTCCGTTCCAGCTTTAACTATGATAACCATATGCAGGGCGACGCGTCACCCATCTTGGGGATGACCTCGGGAAGAAACTCAAGGCCTCTTATACTCTGGTTGAGCAGCTGTATTCCGGCGCTCAAAGGATTATAAGTGCGATGTCTTTTAATAAACCGGCCCCCACCACTATCCAAGGCACTCTGGAGAAGCTTTCTATCTTCCATGTACGCTTGGAAGAGGTGAAGAAGTCTGCTGCCCGAGCCGGTTCTCTTGTAGCACTGACCAGAGCCAAAGCGTGGGTTCCGTACTTTGATCCGGAAGAAGCCATGAACGGGTACCCCAGCACCAAGGAAGATGGATCGGCCTTCTCTGGCAAAGATCTTCATGCTTTGACGAAGGAAATGCGTCCTCTTGCCAGCAATCTTGCTGATGAATCGGACTTGACCAGGTATCATCCGGTGTATGATTTAAAGAATGAGCGGGTGGATCGGCCGGTTTATGATACCGAAAATCTAATCCCACCAGTGCGCCCCCACACTTTCGCCCCAGATGTTGATCCGTCCGATCTCATTACTGAAGAGATGTACTTCCGTGCTTTATCCAAAATCGATTGGTGCGTTCCTGAGTTTCAGCCGCTTCAAGAAGACGAAGAAGCTCCGGAACAGGTCGATCCTCAGCCTTCGCAGCAGGAAGAAGCATAAGCCGCTCAATCTAACTTTATAGCTGCTGTACTCTTTTGTCGAGAAAAACTTTAATCCGTTCAGGCTTGCCGTGCCTTGTAATAGGATAGTTCGAAACATTGCCGTTTTAATCCGGATGTCCCAACTTTGCTTTGGCGTCTTCCAATTTGAATCCTTTGTCTGCTATGGTTTATCTGTATCTGCATAGAAAATATTGAAAAAATGCCCTGGCGGTTTATCGCCAGACCGATTAAAGTGCTCTCATATGTTTATATATATCATACGAGTGTCTGTTTTATACAAAAATAACTTCATACCTTTGATTAAGTATGCTTGATATCCTTAATCCGGCAAACCTTGTAGTTTCTGAGGAAGCTCTTGGCTCTTTTGGGATAGACCCAATAATTATTCCGGGTTTACAGGAACTACCGGTTTAAATAATGTTGGAGCTCTGTGTCCAGACTTTTGAAAATATGTGGTCAACTTTGAAGTTGTCCAGCTCCGGATCAAAATACCCATAAAAAACACATGAAAATCACAAACACAAAAACACAGGTTTGCAAATAAGACCATGTAGTCGAGGCTTTTTGCGAGCTGCCAGGCTCCCTATGTGCCAATCAAAGGGTGCGACCCAAAGGGCTATGACTAATAGTACTCCTAGGGATAAGAACTTTTCCATCAAAGGATGTACTCTTTTGCCATCAAAGGATGTACTCCAAGGGACAGGAAATATTGCATCTGCCATCAAAGGATGTACTCCTAGGGACAAGAACTTTTCTTTTGCCATCAAAGGGTATGTATCTTCCAAGGGACAGGAATATTACATCTGCCATCAAAGGAAGTACCCTAGGGACAAGAACGGATTTTCTTTTGCCATCAAAGGGAATGATCAACCAAGGGACAGTATTATTACATCTACCATCAAAGGAAGGTTCCCTAGGGACAAGAACAGGTTTTTTTCTTTTGCCATCAAAGGGAATGATCAACCAAGGGACATGAATATTACATGTGCCATCAAAGGAAGGTTCCCTAGGGACAAGAACATATTTTTTTTCTTTTGCCATCAAAGGGAATGATCAACCAAGGGACAGGAATATTACATCTGCCATCAAAGGAAGGTTCCCTAGGGACAAGAACATGTTTTCTTTTGCCATCAAAGGGAATGATCAACCAAGGGACAGGAATATTACATCTGCCATCAAATGATGGTTCCCTAGGGACAAGAACATTATGTAGACCGGACCAGAGAAGACTTTATCGGAGATTCATATGTGATCCGTAGCCCCCTAGTTTGGTCCCTTCTGCATAAAATAGTTTGTTCAAAATATCTGTAATAATTTCACAGGACATATACTTAGAATCAAAAAGGCTGATCCCCCAGTTTACCAAGGGTGCCGGTTTATTCATTAATCATAATATATACATAGGATACAGCAGAGCTCATGGCTCAAGTGTAGTAGGGCCGCAGGAGAGCGATGTTCCACGGCCTCTTTGTCTCTTCTTCTGATGTCCGTGAGTCTTTGTGCTCTCGAACGTCCACCAGGTAATATGAACCGTTGTGCAGATTCTTACTGACCACAAAGGGCCCTTCCCAAGGCGAGGATAGCTTGTGCATATCTGTTTGGTCTTGGATGAGCCAGAGTACCAAATCCCCCTCCTGGAACGTCCTGGTTTTGACCTGGCGGCTGTGATATCTGCACAAGTCCTGCTGATAAATCGCGGATCGTGTTGCTGCTATGTCACGCTCTTCATCTAGCCGGTCCAAACTGTCCTGTCTTGCCTGTTCATTGGCTGCTTCAACATAAGCCGTCACTCGTGGTGAATCATGGCGGATATCGCTTGGAAGGACTGCTTCAGCACCGTACACCATGAAGAAAGGTGTATAACCTGTGGACCGGTTCGGCGTAGTATTGATGCTCCAAAGGACAGAAGGTAACTCCTCAACCCAGCACCCTGGTGTTCTTTGCAAGGGAGTCATAAGCCGGGGCTTGATACCCCGCAAAATCTCTTGATTGGCCCTTTTAGCTTGACCATTTGATTGAGGGTGAGCTACAGAAGATACATCTAGGCGAATATGCTCCCGTTGGCAAAACTCTTCCATCTCTCCTTTAGATAAATTGGTGCCATTGTCTGTGATGATGCTATGTGGAAAGACAAACCGGAAAATTACCTTTTTGATGAATTTAACCGTTGTTGCCACATCACACTTGCCCACAGGCTCTGCCTCAATCCACTTTGTAAACTTATCCACAGCCACCAGCAGATGAGTTTTTTGATCTTGGGGTCGTTTAAAAGGCCCAACCATATCGAGCCCCCAAGTCGCAAACGGCCAAGTAATTGGTATCATCCGCAGCTCCTGTGCCGGAACAAGAGCACGCCGTGAAAATTTCTGGCACGCATCACACTTCCGGACTAAATCCTCCGCGTCAGCATGGGCTGTCAGCCAATAGAACCCATGTCGAAAAGCTTTAGCCACCAAGGATTTTGAACCGGCGTGATGGCCACAATCCCCTTCATGAATCTCTCGGAGGATGTCACAGCCTTCCTCGGATGATACATGAAATGCTCCAGAAACACTGCGATGGTGAAGTTCCCCGTTTACAATTATCATGGACTTGGATCGCCGGATTATCTGCCTTGCTTCGATCTCATCGTCCGGCAACTCTCCACGGCTTAGATATGCCAAGTACGGGAGCGTCCAATCCGGAATAACATGAAGTGCCGCAACCAACTGTGCCTCCGGGTCAGGAACAGCCAAATCCTCCTCCGACGGTATCTGAACTGATGGACTGTGTAGCTCATCCAAAAAAGTATTCGGCGGCACCGGTTTACGCTGAGAACCCAGCCGGCTTAGAGCATCGGCCGCTTCATTTCTTCGCCGGTCTATGTGATCCACCTGATACCCTTTGAAATATCCTGCGACTGCTTCAACTTCTCGTCTGTAAGCTGCCATGAGAGGGTCTTTAGAATCCCACTTGCCGGATACTTGCTGTGCCACTAAATCTGAATCGCCAAAACACTTGACCCGGCTCAAGTTCATCTCCTTAGCCATCCGCAGGCCATGAAGCAATGCCCCATATTCTGCCGCATTGTTAGTACAAGGAAATATTAAACGGAGGACATAACAAAACTTGTCACCTCACGGGGAAGTTAACACAACTCCAGCCCCCGAGCCTTCTAATTGCCTTGAACCGTCAAAGTGAATAGTCCAGTATGTATGATCCGGCTTCTCCTCTGGTGCTTGCAATTCTGTCCAATCATTGATGAAATCCACCAATGCTTGGGATTTAATAGCGGTGCGTGGCACATATTTCAATCCGTGTGGGCTAAGCTCAATGGCCCACTTCGCCACTCTGCCAGTGGCTTCCTTGTTCTGGATTATATCCCCCAATGGAGGTGAACTGACAACAGTTATTGGGTGGCCTTGGAAATAATGCTTCAACTTTCGGTTTGCCATGAACACGCCATATACCAGCTTCTGCCAATGCGGGTACCTTTGTTTGGATTCAATGAGAACCTCACTGACATAATAAATTGGACGTTGAACCGGATATTCCTTTCCTGCTTCTTTGTGCTCGACCACGATTGCCGCGCTGACTGCCCGTGCATTGGCGGCCACGTATAACAGCAGCGGCTCTTTATCAACGGGGGCAGCAAGAACCGGTGGCTCTGCCAGCTGCCGCTTCAAATCCTCAAACGCAGCGTTCCTCATCACTCCATATAAACCGGTCTGTCCTTTTTAGCATCTGATAAAGTGGAATTGCCTTCTCCCCCAGACGACTGATGAATCGGCTCAACGCTGTAATCCGGCTGGCGATACGCTGAACATCATTGATGCAAGCCGGTTTAGTTAGGGACGTGATTGCCTTGATCTTCTCCGGATTGGCTTCTATTCCACTATTTGACACCAAGAATCCAAGGAGCTTGCCCGCCGGAACACCGAAAGCACACTTCTCCGGATTAGGCATCATTTTATAGACCCGAAGGTTGTCAAAAGTCTCCTTGAGGTCCTCTATCAGTGTCTCCTCCTTCCTTGATTTTACCACGATATCATCCACATAGGCATGAACATTTCTCCCTATCTGCCCCTTAAGACAGTTCTGTACACAACGTTGGTAAGTTTCTTGAGCACTCTTGAGCCCAAAAGGCATAGACACATAGCAAAAGGCACCAAAAGGAGTTATAAAGGTTGTCTTATCTTGGTCCTTAACTGGCATCTTGATCTGGTGATACCCTGAATATGCATCCAAAAAACTTAGCCGCTCACACCCTACCGTAGCATCAATGATCTGATCAATACGGGGGAGAGCAAAAGGATCGGTTGGACAGGCTTTGTTTAGGTCTGTGTAATCCACACACATTCTCCACTTTCCATTTTTCTTTAACACTAGCACCGGATTAGCCAACCACTCCGGGTGGAACACTTCCACTATGAACCCTGCGGCCAAAAGCCTGGCCACTTCTTCACCTATAGCCTTGCGCCTTTCTTCATTGAAGCGGCGCAGATACTGCTTGACCGGTTTGAACTTCGGATCAATATTAAGACTGTGCTCAGCGAGTTCCCTCGGTATACCTGGCATGTCAGAAGGTTTCCATGCAAAGATATCCCGATTCTCATGGATGAACTCGATGAGCGTGCTTTCCTATTTAGGATCAAGGTTAGCGCTGATAGTGAACTGCTTGGATGAGTCACCTAACACAAAGTCGACTTGCTTGGTTTCCTCCGCCGATTTAAACTTCAACGCCGGATCATGCTCTGTAGTTGGTTTCTTCAATGGGGACATATCTGCCGGATCAACATTGTCTTTGTAAAATTTCAATTCCTCCATAGCACATACTGCTTCTGCATAAGCAGCGTCTCCTTCCTCGCACTCCAATGCGATCTTGCGACTCCCATGAACCGTGATGGTTCCTTTGTGACCCGGCATCTTGAGCTGCAGATAAACATAGCATGGCCTAGCCATAAACTTGGCGTAAACCGGCCGTCCAAACAGGGCATGATACGGGCTCCGGATCTTTACAACTTCAAAGGTTATCGTCTCTGACCTGGAATCCTGTTCATCTCCAAAGGTAACTTCTAGGTCGATTTTCCCAACTGGGTAAGCTGATTTACCTGGCACTACTCCATGAAACACCGTGTTCGACTGTCTTAACTTCTTATCCGTCAGCCCCATGCGACGGAAAGTCTCGTAATATAAGATATTGATGCTGCTGCCGCCGTCCATGAGTACCTTGGTGAACTTGTAGCCACCCACCTGTGGTGCCACTACTAAGGCCAGCTGACCCGGATTATCAACCCGCGGCGGGTGATCCTCTCTGCTCCACACAATAGGTTGTTCCGACCAGCGCAGGAATCGTGGGGTGGCCGGTTCAACTGTGTGTACCGCCCTCTTTAGGATTTTCTAATCTCGTTTACACAAACTCGTCGTGAACACATGATATTGTCCACTACTCAGCTCCTTCGGAATACTCTGATATCCGGATTGCTGCTGCTGCTGACGTTGCTGATTGCCTTGGTTATTGTGATTACCCTGGCCCTGCTGTTGGCCGCCTTGGTTATTGTAACCGCCCTGACCATACTGATGGTTACCTTGGTTATTGTAACCACCCTGACCATACTAATGATTACCTTGGTTATTGTAACTGTTGTTGCGCCATGATATCCTGATCTGGAGCCATTACCCTGATGACCCGGACCGTGAAATCCGGGGCCTGAACCTCCGCCCGGCGGTCCATTGTTGAATCTGGCCCGGTTCATGGCCTCCATCATAACCCGGCATTCCCCCCATGTATGTTTAGCTGGGCGTTCCTCTGTGTTGTGCTTCGGGCAAATGTCGCTCCAGATTAATGAACCCTCCGCCGCTCGGTGGAGGCGGCTTACCCTTGCTGCGTTGAAAGCTTCCTTGAACTCTGGTATTGGCCACAAAATCAGAGCCACCCTCTGCCTTTCGTTTACCGTTGAAGCTTGTTCCGACCGGATTAGCTTGCGCCGGTTTAGCAGGTTTATTTGCCTTGCCGGATTTATCTCCATCTGCTTCTGGATACTTAGTGTTGTCAGAGTCCCCATACTTTACCAAAGCGCTCATGAGAGTTCCCATGTCATTACAATCCCGTTTGATCCTTCCCAGCTTCAACTTCAGAGACTCAAACCGGCAATTGTTTTCCAGCGTCACTATTGCCGTACTAGGACTGATATCGTTTGAAGAGTGCAAGATTTCTGACACTCGCCGTACCCATGCACTCGTAGGCTCCTGATCTCCTTGTACACATGCCGCTAGGTCCACCACTGACATTGGCTGTTTGCATGTGTCCTTGAAATTTTTAATGAACTGACGGCGCAACTCACCCCATGATCTGATGGAGTTAGGTGGTAAGCCCTTTAACCAGGTCCGGGCTGTACCCTCAAGCATCATGGTAAAATACTTTGCGCATGCCGATTCGTCTACATCCAGCATCTCCATAGCCATCTCATAGCTCTCGATCCAAGCCTCTGTAGCCAAATCTGCTGTGTAGTTAGGCACTTTACGTGGACCCTTGAAATCCTTGGGTAACTTTACGCTTCGTAAAGCGGGAATAAGACACTGCACTCCAAAGGAACTCGCCGTGACTCCCGTCTCTGTTGTGGTTGTGTGAACCGGCGTCGTTTGACGGATCTCCTCGCGGGCCATAGGTCTAGCCCGGTTTACCGCCTCCTGGGCTTGCGCCTCTGCGCCTGCCTGATTGCCCTGTCTGTGACGGTGTCGCCTCCGTTCACTACTGGACACCTCCGGTTCATCCCAATGCCTAGTATAACTCCGGCTGTGGCGGGGTGTTGAATGAAGTCTCTCCCTGCTGTAGGAGTATGCCTGCTGATGTGTCAATGCTCTGTTGAGCAGCTCCTTGACCTACGTGCTTCCATCGCCACGGGGGATGTCCCCTCAATGGGTAAAGCGGCCAGGCGTGAAGCGGCGGCGACAATGTTATCCAGGGGGTTTGAGTAGTGGCCCGGAGGAGTAGGGATGTGAGGTGTGGGCATAATCCGTCGATCTTGCTCCGCAGTGGGCTGTTGAACTGGTTCACCTGTCACTGGGGCTCCTCTTCGGTTTACCTCCGGATCATTGCTGGCTCCCGCTCCTGGCGTCCCGAAGAGATTCATCGCCTCATAGACCGGCGGTAGACGAGACTGATACCTTCTATTCCTTACTCCCTGCGCAGAGGCCTGATCCATACTGAGCTGGAAGGCCTGAGAATCCAGCTCTGCCTGTCTTGTTGCTATCATAGCTTTCTCTGCATTTAGATCCTCTCTAGCTTGTTCGATCCGGCCCTTCAGCTGAAGGATTTCTGCATCGTGCTGCGCCTTGTCAGCAGGAGCCACCACTGCTACTGCCCGTGTCGTCAACTCCTCTACTAAGGCTGACAGAGCGTCAGCGGGCGAGGGAGCTTGGCCACTCCCCCCTGCCCCAGCTGTGAACGCCCCGGTCACCGTGGGCTGTGGCGTAGATTGTGATCCGACCATAAAGACAGCTACCCGGTTTGGCAGATCAAAGGGGTCCGGAATACTGTCTCCATCGGACACACCCTCAGACCGGCCGTTCCGCAACAGATACAAGGATTCAGTCTCTCCGGATGAGGATTCATCATCGGAATAGACAACCGTCTCGCCACCAGAATCCGATCCGTCCTCGGCTTGGACTCCATGTATTGCTCCTACGAAAACGTGCTTCATGGCAGGCTGAATCCGGGCCGATCTCGCACGCTGAGCCGGCTCGATGATGTCGGGGAAGATGTCTGGCTCAGGTCCCGGTTCGCCAATCTTGCCGATGAAGACGTGGATGCCGCCGAAGGGAACCCGGTACCCGTATTCGATTGAATCGGCCTCCGGGCCCCAGCCTGCGTCGTCGATGTAGATCCGGCCGCGGCGACTCTTGGTCGTCTGGCCGACCGCGTAGCCCTTGAGTCCTTCAAAGCTGCTCTTCAAGAACTCGAAACCATCGTGCGAAAGCCCCACGGTGGGCGCCAACTGTCGTGGAATTAGCACGGCAGATGTCCGGTTTAACGGACTTAGTTGTGGAACCATCGCACGGGTTAGCTTGAAGAGGTTAAAAGCACACAAAGGACACAGAGGGTTTATACTAGTTCGGCCCCTTCGGTGAAGGTAAAAGCCTACGTCTAGTTTGGTTTGGTATTACTGGGCGTCGATGAACAGGGAGCAGATTGCTTGCCTGTCTCTCGACGGATCGTTCCTCGTCCCTGAACCATCGCCGGGTCGTCCCTTTATATAAGAGGCGACGCCCGGTCCGGTTTACAGAGTCTCGAGGCCGGCTCATAATTGTGTCCGCCTCGGTCTCTGCTCTTTCTTCCTTGTGTCTCAAGTTACATGATAGGACGGTTTACAAACCGTAAACTTTACACATGGGCCCTAAGCCTTCATGGCCGTAACTTGTACTGAGTTTTTAACTACACAGCTAAATTACCATAATCCGGATCTCCCTAGCCGGTTTATACCTGCTAGTAATATCCCTGACACGACTAGTGCTAGCAATATTGATCACATATGACAAACTAGACATACGAGTACATACAAAGGTGAGTCTGAGCACGCCCAGTTTATATTGGTCTCAACCAAGGTTTTGGATCCCAAGTGAAGATTTTTTCTCGAGGGGCACCGAGATTCTCGGTAACCACGAATTACCGAGAAAAATTCGGACGAAATTTAAAACCAAATTTTGAATTCCAAATTTTTGAGTTTGATATAGATACGTGTTTAACTATTAATATTCAGTAAAGTTGCTCTACCGTAGTGGCTCGCAACCCATAGTTTAAACTTTTGCATCTCACAATGTTAAAAAAAAGTAGTGCGCAGCCAAGACTCGAACCCGCAACTAGGGTCTTGAGATAAAACACCTTTGCCACTGGGCCATGATTAGTTCTATGTTCAGAAAACACATGCAGCGTATTTAACTATATGTTGAGCGTTTGAATTCAAAAAATTCGAGATTTTTTGCTCGGTATGAGTAGTGGGGGAGCGGTAAACGCGTTAACCGCGCGGGAAACGAATACCTCGAGCGGTTACCAAAACCATGGTCTCAACACTCCTTCACTCTTCATGTGAGACTAAAATAGTGTATACATGTGGTACATGGGCCTTTGATATTTTGTAGAAGCTATTATTGTGTTATATGGGTTTAAGTCCATAATCCAACAAATGATAATTGTGAAAAATAATATATATTTTAACAAAGTACAGATGCAAGTGCTCATCTATACGCGCATACACTCATCTCTATGAACGCACACACAAACACCCTACCCCTATGAGCACCTTCAAGAGACTGAGCCGGCATATCATCTTGAGATTTGCGAAGTCATCATAGGAGCCTCGTAGTCGACGAAAATGTCTCCTCCCACTGATCACGCATAGCTGACAATCCTAAAATAAATTGAGGAATATACGAGCACGAGAACTTGAACCCTGGTGGGTTGGGCATACCACTGTCCTCCAACCATTAGTTCGTTCGCAAAAAAAAATCATTGTAGATTGTGTCTATATCGAGGTAGGCGCCCTCCTTGCAAGAAAGGTACGCTCAACATATCACTCTTGCTAGAGAATTCATTTTTGTGCCCGTTCATTCGACGCCTCTCACGGTAAAATTCCTTTTCATGCCCTTCTTTCCACAGCCAATTTCAGCATCGGTTGGATGCAAAATCTTGGATTCATCCCGATAGAATGGACAGATGCTTCTAATGAAGTGACATAACGGCTTTTCTGTATGTAGAGAGAGAAAATTAGGTAGGAGTCAAAGTGTTTCAACATTAGGCTGCCGGAATATACATAGAACCACCCAGTGGCGAATCCAGGAAGAAAATGGAGGGTGGGCTCAAAGTTAACGGCGAAAAAAATGAAATTTCCGTTTGAAGAAAAATAACATCATCTCCTAGTCCATTTGTCCAAATGTGATCAAACTTTCCCAGAATACTACTGGAGGCATGTGTTATTTACTGGATTTTTTCAGGAATGTTTGAAAAATATTAAATTTTGAACTAAATTCTGAATCTTCTTAGCTAAATAGCCATTATTTCCTAGGCCATTTGTGCAAATGTGCTCAAACTTTCCAGGAATACTACAGGAAACATGTACTATTTACTGGAAATTTTTGGAAATTTTTTAACAATTGAATTTAGAACTAATATTGGTATTGCAAAGAGAATATCTGCCAAACCAGTGCTCAAACGACATGAAAATTTTCAAGAGCAATAGTAGTAACATGTTTAACCATACTAGAAATGTTAATAAAATTCACACACAAGATATCAAAGTACAAGAGAAGTAACAACAAAAGGACAATGAAATTTTGCTATTACTAACTAGTACTGTAGTTGTAGAATAACTTCACACCAAATGACCAAAATATAGAAATGTATGCGTAAGGCACCACCTGCAAGCCATCTATTCACATTAGTACACTTGTTAGTGATATAACAACAAGGCATGAACAAATACGTATTGAAACTAGTAACAGTGGCATCAATACCTCTAAGAAATCACATGAAACTCATGAGGCAAATGTCCTTTCCGATCCCTCATTTTCTGGAATTGTATCGTGATTTGGTCATCATGAATGCTTCTAAATATCTCTTTCTCGCAGTAGCACACCATCAAATCATTTAGCCAATCATCTGATAGTTTGTTGCGCAAATCTGTCTTGATGATCTTCATTGCTGAAAATATTCTCTCAACGGATGAAGTGGCCACAGGAAGAATAAGTGTCAACTCAATGAGGCGATATACCAACTGGAAAGATGTGTGTTTCATTGTTTCAACCATCAACCGAGCAAGTGTGAACACATCCCGACATCCATTAAATTCCTCACTTCTCCTAATGTTCATAAGAAATCTTGGGGGGGGTCTGCTCCTAGCATCAACCGATCAGCTTCTGTAAAGTCCTCATCATAAATTTCAGCAAGCCGAATAAGTTTGTCAACGTTAAACTTTGAGAAGTTGTTTGCTGGATTAAGACAAGACATACAATCCAATAACTCGGTGGAAACTTCATTGAATCGGTGATTCATCTCAGTGATAGTTGCATCAATGGCAACATTGAATATGCTAACCTTGTAATAGTGAAGTCGAGTCACCTTATTCTTAGTGCGAACAGATTGACCCATGGCTCCAACAAGATCATCCATGTTTGGCACATCAATACCATGTGTTTCACAAAAGTTCTTGGCTTGGCAGAATAAAGACTCCCACCCATTGTCCCTCATGCTCTGTAAGCTTTATTTCACATCCAAGATCAAACGCATGGCTTCAACAATATTTTGATTCTTTCTTTGCAAAGCTTGGGATAGATGATTTGTGTTGGTCAACAAGTTTATTAAGAACAACATGATGAACACTAATTCAAAGCATTCCATGTTTTTAAGCAAACCTCTAGCTCCACCTTGACATGTGTGTTCTCGAGCATCAACCACAACAATTCCTAGCACCTCCACCACAGCATTCCACATTGTGAATATACGAAGCAAGGTTTTGAGATGTGAGCCCCAACGAGTATCTCCTGGTCTTGTTATGTTATATTCTTGATGCAACCCGGTTCCGGCTGTGATCTTTCCATTTTCCATCAAATCTAACAACTCATCTTGATGTTTGGAAAGTAATGTGTCCTTCCTTTTGCAAGATGAACACACTTGAGTAACTATCAGTGGAATATAGTTGAAGAAATCAGCAATAGCAGGACTACATTGAGCCACATTGACAACTACCAACTGTAACTGGTGAGCAAAGCAATGAACATAAAATGCATATGGAGCTTCATCTCTAACCAGTTTTTGCAAACCGTTGAATTCCCCTCTCATATTGGAAGCACCATCATAACCCTGATCACGTAGCCTACAGTTTGACAAACCATGATATTCCAACACATCAACCAAAGCTTCTTTAATTCCAGCAGATGTACAATATGTGATGTGCTTAATTGCAAGGAATCTCTCGTGAAGCACTCCATGATCATCTAGAAATCTACATGCATCAGGAAATCAGATTAGTAAACATTAGTAGAACAATTTAAAATAACACTAGAATATGGCATGTGTTACCTGACAATCACCGCCATTTGCTCCTTTATTGAGCAATCTCTAGCCTCATCAATAAGTATTGAGAAATTCTTATCTCCAATGTCATTCTCAATAACGTTGGTTACCTCCATTGCACAAGATGTAGCAAGGTCCTTCTGGATGTCAGAACAGATCATTTGTGCGTTTCCTGGCCCCTTATCAAATGCCTCCTTCACATCTTATTTCTTGTCCTTATACCAGTCCAATAACTCTCTGAAATTGCCCTTGTTGATGGAAGTGGAGGATTCGTCATGCCCACGAAAAGCTTCACCTTTTGCTATGAGATACCTTGCACAATCCAATGATGCAGTTAGGCGGATTTTATAAGATATCTCAGACTCCTTGCTGTACACACGGAATTGGGTAGCCACACTTGCTCTCTGATTGTTGAAATCATCACAATCTCCCTTAGCAATGTTGTGGTAACTAGATGGGCCACCAACATGCTTCCTGAAATTACTTAGGGCTGTTTTCCAACGAGTGTAACCATCTTTTGTGAAAACATCATTTCCAAATCTAATGGCCTGTGATGGTTTCTTGAAAAGAAAGCAATGGAAGCAAAAAGCGGCCTCCTTTTCCACACTATATTCCAACCAATCATACGTATCAAACCACGAAGGTTGAAAGGATCTCCAAATTTTACCATCCTTCGTCTTTTCAAAATTATGCCCAATAGCTTTGTTTCTCCCTTTCAACAAATAAGCTCGTCTCACATCACTTCTAATTTCAGGAGCATAATCTTCTATTGGTATTCTAAGTCCCGGATCCGGAATAATTTGACTTGGATGAAATTCTGGTATAGGTTGCCTTGGTTGGTTTGTACTTTCATCAATTGTGGTATGATTCATCTCAACGTTTGGGGATTCATTTGGGCCTTCAGGAGGAGGGATTGTGCCCACAACAATTAAGGGGATGTGATTTGCAGTCACATTAGTTGGTTCAAGTTCAGGTTCGACATCGGTAGGGGGAGGAGCAGGCCTTTGGGGAGGAGTAATTGAACTGCTTGAATAAAAACCATGCATACTCATAGTTTTTTTCTTCATTTTTAAATCTGCAGACAAATTGTAATTGACCTAAATCAACTAATAGCGCATGAACTAGCAAAGAAACTGTAATTTATATGGGCCAAATTAAAGAAAGGAATGGAATTATGGAACTTGGAAGCAAACTAGAAATTATACCTTAGCCGGTTGGCCCTCTACAGCTCTAACAGCCGATGCACTCCTGTACTGGATGCGCTCAGCTTGGAGCGGGGCGTGTGTGCGGCTGTGCGAGCTGAATGCTCGCTCTGGCCGGCCGGCGCCTCCACTTCTCTAGCCAACGACGAGTTTGCGGCTGCACTCAGGGTCAGCCGGTCAGGGGCCTTCGATGTCGCGCGAGTCCTGCAACCTGCCGTCGACGCGCGCACTTTGTGGACCGCGTGGACGAGGTGGCCGTGCCGCCGTCGACCGCCTGTACGAGATCCGAGATCGAGTCGCGGTGGGGGGAGGGGCGGAGCGCGGAGGGGCCTGCTGCCTAGGGTTAGGATTGGGGGCGGCGCTCCTCTGCTCTTTGCTGGCGAGAACGAGAACGAGCAAAACACATCTTTTTTTTTTTGAGACAACGAGCAAAACACATCTGGCTGGAAGCTGGGCGTTGATGGGCTGGACGCTGGGACTACTTGGGCCGGGTCAAAACGAAGCATACTAGTAGTAAAAAAAATCGCTTTCTATCGAGGGCAGGCTTCAGCCTGTTCAAGCCTGCCCATTGGACTCGCCACTGGAACCACCCATGCACATACCTAAGATGGTGCATATTTGGACCATCAGGTCGTCGGAACATTGATCATAACGCAGTTCGGCAAAGAAGCTCTGCTCCTTGTCGTGGTCGTCCATCTGGCGAGCAGAGAAGTTGAGGTGGTACCGGAGATCTTTTCTGAAGCCAACGCAGGCGACTTTCATCTCCGTGATGGGCGAATGAGGATATTGAGACTCTTCTTTTTGTGTGAATAAGAGGATATTGGAACTCAGCACCCTGCATGCACCACTATATCGAAGATCGATCTCAACGAGGATAACGAAACTAGTACGAGGTTCATCGATGCCCATGCACTCATGGATGAGGAAATTAAAATTTTCATGTTAAGAAAATACTACTATAGGGTTTTTTTAGAACAAGAGAATACTACTAGTTTTTTTTATTTGTGAAACAAGAGAATACTACTAGTTGGTTTTGAATATTCGCAATTAGCAGTTTCGTGCATACGTACCTGGTGGTTGGAATTGTATTGTTGGAGGGCCCGGTCGGCAAAGCTTATACAAATGAAGCAGGCGTCGAGCTTAAGGATGGCAATGGGTCGGGTTTGGATGGGTTGAACAATATCAAATCCATATCCATATCCATGAAGACAATCTTTGCCCGCCCATGAAAAAATCCATGGGTGAAAACTTGTGTCCATGTCCAAACCCAATGGATATCCAAATCCACTGGATATACATTGGGTCCTATCTAGACATATAAATAAGACATAACACAATGTTAACATAAGCTCTTCCATTCTTCACTTCGTGGCAGGCTAGGCTTCACTTATGGTAAATCAACATCCACTAACAACATAAGATCATTTAGTATTTTTCTAACAGATGAGAATGATGAGTCATTTAACAAGGAGATAAAACTAAGGGGAGGGCATTGGGGTATGTTACAGAGGGGATTGAATGTCAACTAATAAAAGTTATGATGGGGATAGTGTAATTTCTTTTGCATGTTTTGGATAACAAAGTGTAAAATTGCAATGGGACATGTGACTGCGGGGTAGGGATAGCAGATTTTTGCCATTAAGTCATACTATCGGGTCGGGTTTGGATATACCCACGGGTACAAGATTATATCCATGCCCTACCCACAAGTAATCGGGTCGGGTTTGGGCGTTGCCCATGGTCACAAAAGCGTATCCAAACCCTATCCATTCGGGTCGGATATCCATGGATATCCATGTCCATGGATAAAATTGCCATCCTTAGTCGAGCTCTCACAATTAAGCAATACTCCATATCCTAAAAAAAGAATAAATGATTTCCATGCATGCAAAGGAAGGAAGGCAGATACGTACTATACTCTCGTGTGCTTCGTCCATGGGTCAGTTTTTTTTTTCTTTTTTGGCTTCTAGAATAAGCTGGAACAGAGTTTATTCTACAAACCCAACCAAATTTATTTTGTTAGAAGTCTACTAATTAAGACATGGCTACTAGGCATGTAAAAGAATATTTTTGATTGGGCTTGTAGAATAAATTGGGTAGGGGCAGCTTATTCTAGAAGTCCAATAAAGCCAACAAAAGAAATGGCCCCATGAGTTGTTCAAAACCGAGCTACAACATCCTTTGGAACGGTTATTGTACACATGTAAGAGCATCTCTAGCAGTCCCCTTATATCACGGATCTTTAAAGTAAGCATAAGGGCCGCGGAAAACGTGTTTTAAGGGCTCTGTTATACCATTCGGCCTTGCGGGGTCTGTTCCACGCCAGCCCTCAAACCAAAAAAATATTTAGACAATTTGACCGTAATTTCAATAAATGGCTACAAATTTGAACATAGTTTACGCGGAAATTAAACATAGTTTTCATCCGTGACCCAAAAGAACCATGCAGAAGTCACCCCCATCTCCATGACCACCATCATCATCATCATCATCACTCTCCACCGAAGCCACCACCTGTCGCCGCTTGCTTCCCTCTCTCCAAGATCTCCCTCCTTGCAATATGATGCCTTTCTTTGGTGATGTCGCCCATGTCATTGCGGTTCGTCGTCATGATCTTGTTCTCCTCCTCAAGAAGCTCGCCCAAGGCCTTGTTCTCCTCGGCAAGGGCTCTTCTCTCCTCAATGGCGGGCTTGCGCAGCCCATCTTCCTTGAGCAATTGCTATTTTTCTTGCTTCTTTTGCTCCTTCTTCTCGGCCAACTCCTTCTTTGCCTCCAATGTCTTGGCCACCATCAACTCATTCAATTGCGCTATGGCATCTATCTTGTCCCGCAAGCTTGATGTCTCTGCTTCCCTCTTGATCTTGTCCTTGACCTTCTTGTTTCCATCAGGCTTTTTCTTGTTTCTTAGGCCATCATCATCTTCATCATCATCATCCAACTTGGTGAGTGAACCTCTCTTCGGTGGGGATTCCTTGTCAATCAACTTCCACCTCTTGCTATTTTGAAGCAATTCCCAACAATGCTCTAGTGTAAATGACTTTCCATTGGAAGCTTCCATGTGCTTGTACCTTTCTTGCGCAATTTTGGCCTACAAAATAAAAACAATGTCAAAGTATGTCACGTGCAACCACTCACATAATTGTTTGAACTAATTGGTATGTGAAAACAAACTCACCCAATCAGCTTCAACGTACTTGGAGGTGCATTGCGGACTTGCTCCAAGCAAGCACTCCAACGCCTACAAATCGGCTTGATCACATCCCAACGACCTTGGAGTGACCTATAGGTGTGTGTCGTCCTCAAGAGATACTTCGCCATCATTCGAAAGAACTGGTCCTCTATCCTTTGCTAATACCGCTTCGCGGTTTAGTCAGTGTTGGTTGTGCCATCAAGAGACACAAATTCCCAAGCCTTGATCAAGACTCGATATTTCAATTGTGTGTAGTTCTTCGATCTGGCTCGCATTTTTTGCTTGCGCATGGTTGTACAACCCCCTCCCCAATCTCCCCCACCTCATCTTCTTCCTCACCGTGACCGTGCACACCACCATCCATCTCCTTGTAGCCGTAATCACCAATCGGGGCTTGATCAATGTCGACGTCGTTGTCGTCCAACATGTGCACAAACATATTTTAGCTATGATCGTCGATCGTACGTATATACTCTTCTTTCTGCCAAGTTTGTCGATCGGTCATCGTGTCGTGCAGCTGCAACCCAATCGACCGAATTTATACACAAAAACTATGGGAACCTAAAATTTGTTTGTTTCATGGATACGGTTCTCGTTGGGTGTGTATATATATTACATGACGGGGAGGGCGCTGGCCTACACGGACAATGAATCCTACACAGCGCCCAATTGGAGACATGTACGTACATATGTTTTCCTTCTACTTCCTCAGTCCCAACATAAGTGTCTCAAGTTTAGTAAAGTTCTATACTAAAGTTATTACAATGTTGAGATACTTATTTTAAAACGGAGGGAGAACTTTTCAGGGGTAACTCGTACGTACGTTGGGTCGTTTGTTTGGGCCTCGCCCTTGCTATTTTCCTCCACCTAAGCGAACATCTTTTTTTCGTTGCTAAAAAAAGTGAACATTGTTTTGGATCTGTGAACAATTTTTCAAAGCGGGAACATTTATTGAATTTGTGATTTTCTTTTGAAAACAGGAACATTTTTTGGATAACGCAAACATTTTTGCAATTACCGAACATTTCCGAAAAAATAAACCTTTTCAAATTTGTGAGCATGATTTTGAAAAGATAAACTTTTTTTAAAATTTTGAACAACTTATGAAAAATGCAAGATTTTTTTAAAATTTTACAAAAAAAAACTAAAAAATTGAAGAATTGAAGATAAAAATAAAGAAAAATTCAAAATTTGGGAATCAGGCAGACTCTTGACTACGTATGTATATATTTTTTTTGTTTCTATCTCTGTCTTCTTTTACATGTTTCTTATTTTCCTTTTCTTTCCAAATTTGTGTTTTACTTTTACCGCCAAAAAAAGGAGATATAAAATAAAAAAGAAAATGGGCGTCCCAGTCAGGGGCACCGCTGTGCGACGCGCCGGCAATTCTCCCCAATGAACTGCAAATACGGTTTTCCACCCGAATATTGTACGTTTTTTTAGGCAGGAAAATACGTACGTACTGGAGAGTCTGTCTGATTCCCAAATTCTGAAAGTGGGCCTTATATGAGTTTCTATTTGTAGGCGAATAGGAGGAGGCGATCCGACTTGATCTGCCTCGCGGCCAACCGGGGCTGTGCGGCATATCACACAATCAATTCCCCACCCCTCGAAAAATAAAAAGATACTGTAATACAACGATGGGATCCTTCTTCTCTTCCCCCGGTGCCGACCCCAACGCCGACGCCGTCGACTTCCCTTCGTTTGATCGCCACAGAAAACAGTAAGAACTTCGTCTTTCTTAATTGATTTATTATACTTCCATACTCTCTCTCTCTCTCTCTCTCCCTCCCTCTCTCTCTCTCTCACTTAGTTATTATTGAATTGAATCTACATATTGTACTACTCATGCTAATGTATATATTTGGTGATAGTGAGCGTCATGCCCTCTGTGCCAACATGTACACCATCTTTGCCCTCGGCCATTACAACTCCAGGAACCCGGTACGTATTTCATGTCATGTAATACCCCATTTGGATATACTCCATATATGGCCTAACGCGCAATTTAAGGTTTACTTCGACCATCAGTAAGATCACCAATACTATATGTTCGTGTGTGGCGCGCAGGATGCTATGTTCTATCCTGCCGCGGAGCCCATGGAAGAACCCAGGGCCGCCTGCGTCGGCTTCAGGCAGGACTTCTGGTACCACGTCGGCTTCTGTGCCCGGCGGAGGGATGCCACCGACGACGATGAACAAAAGTACTTCTTCGCCGAGCTGCGGTTCGAGCGCCGCTCCAGACGGCTGGTGGTCGAGACATGCACCCTCTTGGGTAACTTACCTAATCTATCTAGTTCCTCCAGATTAACTAGTTGCATTCATGCATGCATGTTAATTCCCTTCATGTATGTCTGACATTTGACAGAAAAGCCGATGTACCGTTTCAAGAGTAGGTGCGCGTTCTGCCCGGATAGATTCCAGATCCTGCACCCGAGTGGTGCTGAAGAGTTTACTTATGGGAAGAAGAGGCACAAAAGGAAGTTCTTCAGGGAGAGAGATATGCTTGGCATGCCTTTCATGCTTAGATAGTAGACACGCTATACTTAGCTAAGCACTGGTTTGTCACCTTGTACTGTATATTGCTTGTTCAGTTTATTTTTTATGAGAGTTGAAAAAAATGTAAGATAGTGCTGATGTTACTACCGGATTACTTCTTTTTTTGTTGTATGCTTGACCAATGCTCCAAGATTAGTGTTGATGGGTTGGGCCAACATGTAGTATATCTGCTTTACTATATTTTGTGCCCATTCTAGATGCACCGGTCTCTCTTCAACACCGTTGCAAAAGTTGTGGAGAAACATAATCCTTGGTTTCAACCGAGAAGTAATGCGTTGGGAGCATTAAATGCAAGTCCATTGTTGATGATTACATTAGGCGTGAGTGCCCTTGCTTGTGGATGTATGGCCGATGAAATCAATGACTATGTTCGCATCGGGGAAGATCTCATTCTCGATTGTGTGAGACGGTTTTGTGCGGTTGTGATCGAGATCTATGGAGTGGAGTTCTTGAGGACTCCCACTGATGAAGATACTTAGAGGCTTATCGTAGAAAGCGAGGAGGAGTTTTGACCAAGGAATGCTTGGATCCATTGACTGTGTGAATTGGACATGGAAGAATTGTCATATCGGATGGCAAGGTCGGTACAGACGGTGTTGCCATGTTTCAGACATCATTCTTGAGGTTGTGATACGTGGATTTGACACTCATACTTCCATTTATGTATGTATGAAGATGCTGAGAGGCTTCTCGTTGCTATGGCCGAGTTGCTTGCTCCTCACCACCTCGGGAAGATGTGGTAAGGGGTAGTGAAGGCCCTGCCACTCCCACCCAAGTTTGATTCTTGTGATTGTGATGGTGGGAAGATGCCAATAGGTGAAGAAGATGGTTACCTTGATCTCTCAAGGCATGTCGTTTCCGTTGAATTACAGAGTAAGTGACGATTCTCAAGAATTGGGGGGGG
>LR738710.1:930902100-930913073 GCA_902687465.1 Secale cereale
CCTTGAAAGTTGTCATGGAATCCTAAGCAGAGTCTGGTGAGGTTTCTGCGCAAGCTCATGTCATGGTTAGGCCTCAATTTTTGTGGCACAAGCAAACATAAATGTAACCTCAACGGCACTAAGGTGAAGAAGATCACCATTGCTTGGTCAAAAATTGTTAGAGGTGCTAGCACCAAAAAGGTTATTCTGTGAGAGAGATATGATTGATGGTGCTGAGCCGTTAATGTCATGAAGTATATCTATCTATTTCTGTTTTGCCAAGGTGACTTTTGGTTTCCTCAAGTTTTTGTGTTGCCTGGACCATAGGCAGGCACAAGGACTCCATTTTTCCCTGTCCTATCTAGGTACTACTACATAAGCAAAATAGAACCAGGCATACCTGTTCTTTTGAACTCCGAGCGTCTTGCTTCGAAAGTTCATTCGTGTCCGTCCCCGAAGTTCTCAAAGCTTTATAGGGACAAAGAACTTGAAGAGCAGGCCATGAAAGGAATGAACAGATGAATAAAGCAGCATGATAAACCAACCAAAGAGTTGTCATCCGCATCCGGTTACCCAACAAAAAATACCTTACTGTCACCAAGCCTCTGCAAATATAAGCTGCTTCATTCGTATCTTCGATGCAACACGTACTCAAACAAGGAAATTAAGGTTAATTCTCCAAACTTAGCAGATCATATCTAGACTGACTATTACTACATCAACATCACACACACTTATCCATGCGATTCCGATTCTTACTCTGCAACTAATTCAACGACAATGCGCGCTTACAGGTCTGGCTCACATTCGGTTCGCAACACCGAGTTGGTAGAGCTTTGGCTCATCCCTTTAATCCCAAGGAATATACATACAGGCTTGATAACAGCATCATGGTCATAACTCGTTACTCCTGCCATGTGCCAACCGCAGCATGGATCATGCTACTTCTATACAACACCAGTACAGAGTACAGACAGAGATGAGGAGGGGAGTCAGCAAGAGAGCACCAGATATGACGCGAGCCGTGTCAACAACGAATAACCTCAAGGAGCCGTGAACGTATGACCGATCGCTCAGACACGACACAAGAACTCAGCATGCTTGCTGGACTGGATTATGTTCTCGCCGCCGGTCTCAACATCTAGCAGAACATGGGTGCGCACACTATGATGTCAATGCTGAAGAGATCCGGTCGGTTCTCCGCACGTTGTACTTGTCGTACACCTTCTCATGGTTGTCGCTCCACCACGACTCCGCTTGATGCTCCGCGAACCTTCTCCGGCTGCCAGAAGAAAACAGTCACAGGTTAAGTTACTCAAAGGCAGCTTCCAAGCCATGAAATACCAGAATATGTGGTTGTTCATTGAAAGGATGCAAAATGACTGTTTCTTATTATTACGAAAAACGCCTACCTGAACCGCACCCTTTTCAGCTCCTTGGTTCCATCATGGAGAGAGACCAGTGTCAGGTACACCCCAGGTTCAAACTGTTCTATCCACTCGGACTCGACCTGATTACTGGGTGAACCGGAGCCCCTCGTGTTCCAGCCTTGCAGGTTTATCTGGAACCTTTCCCCTTCCCGCCGGTCAAAATCCTCTGATCTCGGACGATACCCCGCCATCCCACCGTTCGTCCTCTGGTTGTTTGTCGCTGGAAAATCTCTGCTTTTGTTGAAGTTTTCAAAGATGTTCTCGTGTGGAGCCACCGTGTTATCACCGGGTTTACCTGTTTGATGGGCTTGGGGAGGGAGCCCATTAGACCAAGCAGACGTGACAGAAGTCGGTGTCTGAGAATAATGAATGGATACTGGCTCGTATCTCTTCTGGCCTTCTCTCCCCATTTCAGGAGAAGGTACACCACCAGGTAGATACGCGAGCCGTGGTGGCTTCACGTCGGAGTCTCCTGGAGGTAGCCTCTCGGCCATTTCTTTTACCTGTTGATTATTAAATTGCACGGTTTTCACAGGTCGCTAATGTGAAATGGTGCAAGGAAAATAATAGACAAAACTGGCACTAGAACATGCATCCAGTACCAACTTTAACATTAATAAGATTGTGCAAAACTAAGTTTGAAATATCACCTGCGCCGTTAGTGATTTTATAACCTCTTTTGCGGCCTTCGATTTGGAAGCCTCTTCAGCAGCAAGGGCCGCGGCCTCACTGGCTTTTGCCTCCGACTTCTTCACCTCGGCGTCTTGCAGTTCACGTTGCTGTCTCAAGCTATTAACCTGTTCCATAGGCAAGCATAATAAATCTTTTTTCCCCTGTTCTCTGTAGTTGTTACCAAAAATAAATAAATAAAACAGAACCAGGCATACCTCTTCTTTTAGTTTTTGAACCTCTTGCTTCAAAAGTTCGTTCGCATCTCTGAAACTCTCAAGGCTTTCTGAAGAAAACGAGCTCGGAGAACTCAGGTACGGCATTCTTAAAAATTGTGACGTATATCTGGGGTCATTCGGGTATCCGTTTGTGAATGTAAAACCTGCATTGTGCAGGTCACCTGATCCGATAAACGGGACGTCGTTCATCTGCAAAATTGCAGGGAACTGCGGCGAATGGTCAGACCTTTTTGTCTGCTTTGCTGCCTTCACATCTAAGCTCTTGATCATATCCGAACTAGCGGTTGATGCAACTCTGTTAGCCTTTGTGTCCATTCTCTCAGCCTTGGTATCACCTGGTATGCGAGGTATTGTGCTCCTGCTATAACTGCTGACACCAGAATCCATGACCTTACTTAGCTTCATATGACATGAATCGCAGACACGGTACGGCTTTCCAGGATTAGGAGACAATGCTGCTCTTAGAGCCTTCTTTGAGCTGCATGAATGACAGTGTACTAGGCCACAGTGGTAACAGTTGTGCCTCTTTCTAGTGAACCCAAATGGCTGTCGGCATGCTGAGCACTGAGACTGCTCCATCCCGGACACCCATTTATGCTGACAAATTGCAGCTGTGAAGCTTGATCCGCAAGCAATGCGCTTCACAGACCTATCCCTTAAAGCCTCAACAAGTGTAGGTACCTTACGATCTGCAATATCGCCGTGACCCAATCTTCCATTTGCACCCTTACCCCATGTGTAAACTTCCCCAGCATTTGTCAAAACTGCAACATGATAAGACCCACAAGCAACCTCCACAACACCACCGCCGCCGACCTTATCTTCAACTAGGCGTGCATACCTTCCATCATTGTTGGGATTGCCAAGCTGTCCATACACAGAGCTCCCTACGGTAAACATGTGCCCTGAAGTTGTCAACCCAATTGTAAGAGTATGGCCACATGCCGACTTATGGAAGTTGTAGTCTATCAGTGAAGACACACAAGTTGGTTTGAGTTTTGAAGCTCTGTCACCATGCCCAAGCCGATATTTGTCTCCATCTCCCCATGTAAATAGCTTTCCAGATGAAGCATTTGTCTGTGTCATGATAACCTCAACAACAGCAGCACTATGCCACACCCCACATGAAACAGAAATCGTCCGCAAACCCTTCAAAGACTCCACTTCCTTCGGATACGAGATAGTTTCTCGATTCCCATGACCTAGGGCTCCAAATGTGCCATCGCCGAATGTGTACAACAGTCCAGAAGTGGTTATCAAAGCTGTATGCCATGTTCCGCAAGAGACAGTCGACACCTGAAGGCCTTCCAGAGGACCTGAAACCCTTTTGGGTATCCAGTGACTCACAGTGCTACCATGGCCAAGGAGTCCGGCATTGTGTGTACCATCTCCCCAGGTGTAAAGATCCCCTGTTGCAGTAACAGCGCAAGTATGGAACTCACCACAAGCCATTATTTCAACGTTGCAGGTTGACAATGACTCGAGTAGACGTGGTTGAAAAATGCTTGTACCAGTCCCATGACCAAGCCGCCCACTGCACTCTTCTCCCCATGTAAACACCTCTGCCTGTCTTGTAATTAGTGCAGCATGCTTCACACCACAAGCCACATAACTGACATCAAGCATTACATTTGACTCTAGGGGCTTTGGTACAAGGATATCAGTGGTTGCACCAGGGGAGAGTGCGTTTCCATCAGACCCAGATATTGAAGTGGTGTCACACATGACTTCTCCCCAGACATAAACATCCCCGAACGATTCAGAATCCTCGCCGCCAGAACCATGGCTGGATGTGCTGAGAGCACTGGAGACACTGACTCGAATGTCTGACGAAGAAACACTTTTCACTTGCATATCTGACACATCTGTCCTTTCTGAATATGCATATTCTCCAGAAGAACGGTCCTTGGAATTTGCTGAGCTCAACTTGTTCTCAAGGGAATCAGTGGTAAATGTTGAGCTACTGCTTAGGCTACTCTCTCTGCCACACTGAAACATAACATAGTAGAAAGTTCAGAAGGCTAGCATATCATATTGTAAAGTTCAGAAGGAGAGCAATTTAGACATAAGTACAATTATGCTACTGGCAGCCAAACAAGAATAGAACAAACAAGCAACATTGGCAGAATCATCAGAATTGTGCTGTTGCTGTTATGAGGTACTTTTAGACGTTATGCTAATTCTCCCATGTCAAACTGCATATTAGTATATGAACTGCGTGTGGGAAATTGTGGACAACGGTCAATATAAATCTACTAGCGATAAAAGGTTGATACTAGACCAATAATCAATCATGGAAAAGGAACTAGTTATAATATAACTGAATCTGATGCAAAACAAATATCTGATGATTTTGCTTGAAAAGATAGCGGCACCTCAAATGATATGAAATCATCAATCAAGCAATGGAAATTGATATACACAGTGCTTATAGTAATGAAATAAAAGAACATGCATAAAAGTGAGCTATGTTGAAGCAGAGAGCTTACATCAAAAGAAAGGGCAGCACTGCGCATTTCGTCCGTGTGTTGGGGTTGGGATCTGTGCTTGCCTGGAGATACCAATGCACTGAGGCATGTAAACCACACCTGTGTTTCAACCTTATCCTTGCAGATCTAGGAAACAAGATCAAAATTAATCAGATGGAAGAGAAATGGTAAATCAAAATGGTTTCCATTGTAATACCAGATCAAGGGATCGCTTGCCATCTTTATATATGAGAGAGAAGGATAAATGGTCCTTCTCAGGGAGCAGAAAACGTTGGAAAACCAGCTGAAAAGAACAACAGATGTTGAGACAACAAAAAAGACTTTGAAAGTAAAATATGACCATATTGTTCAGAATGCCTTACAGTTCTTTGTCCTGAGAGAACTCTGGACACAGAAGCAAGTTTTAAACTTTTCTCTTGGTTGCTTGAGACCCAAATAAGAGTCGATTCATCCTGTGGAGCATAGAGAACAGATCATTCAAGTGCATATAATAACTGCAAACTGAATTTATGTTGTTTTCAGTTCTTGTGATACAAATTTTCCAGTGGTTGGCGTTTTTAAGTCATTTGTGCTCCAGTTCCATGAACCAAACGTGAATTCTAGTTCAAGCCATCCGAAACCACGACAAATCTAGTTCAAGCCATAAAATTCAAACAGAGAAAGAGAAAGAGAGGGGTGGAGGGATAACTTCTGCAGCATATGCAGAAATGAACTTACAGTTGAGAGTCTGAAGGGAGTAAACTTTGGCTTCCCTTTGCGGCCATACTTAAGCAGCTGGGTGCCTTTCTTCAAAGCGATAAGCGCCTGCCAGATCGACCGACAAGGATGAACAACAGAATTGTTAGGTACAGCAAATGGTGCGTAGCAATAGCATAGCATAGCATAGGTGAAACATTAAAGAAGAAAAAGATCCATGGGGCTTGAGAAAATTTCCTAGAGATGAATACTACTCCTACTTGGCAGTCCAAAGTTTGACAGGACCAATGCAGTGGGAAAGTTCCATGTGTCCTTTTGTCCATTTCCCTGGGAACGAAACTAGTAACTAATGGAAAATGCTTGTCTGTAGCTCTGTTTTATTCACTGTATTTTTATGTCTATGTTGTCACATGGTGCTACAGATGAAGACAATGTATAGCATGCTTTGCCACCACCCTCATGAACCCAGTTACTGAGAACATATGTATGTCTAAAAGGGTAGATAAGATAACAAGAATCTTGTCGTGACCAACAGAGGTGTAGAACACAACAGAGGTGGTAACAATGGTGATACCAGACCAGAGGTAGTAGTGGTCCTGCTCCTAACTAGTAGTACTGTACTCCGTATTAACAGAGAGCAACATTGGCATACCACTACTTGTAAGTTGTTGAGCAAAGAGCATCTCACAAAGATGAACAGATGATGGAATGGTACTCCGTATTAACAAAGCCTGGATGCTCAACTACTTGATCTGCTTTCAGATTTTCAACCCTGACTGAAGGAAATGAAGCGAAATTAGCAGACCCGGATGGGATGGAATCACACTCCCCTGCTCCCAACAGGGCTCAGACCCGGCCTGAAATCGAAGGGATTGCTGTAACTCCCCAGGCCGGGAAGGGATCCCCACCCAAACTGCAAGCAAAGCCATGGCAATAGCTGGAGGCAGAGGCAGCGCTGCCCATCCATACTCACTGCGGCCCGAGGCGGAGTATCGAACTATTTTCCGCTGGGGCTGGCTGCTGGCATTTCCAGCGGCAAAAAAATCCCAGCAACCGAGCAGAGCTCCTCCCCGCCCTCCGACCGACATTGGCATTAGCTTTGCAGGTAGCAAGCGGGAGCGAAGCAGATATATATAGGCATAAAAGAGAAAGGGGGAGGAGGAGGGGAGGGCGGCGGACGGACGGACGGACCTTGTCGATGTCGACGACGGGATCTGCCATTCGGCGGGGACGGGCGGGCGGCGTCCGGTCGTCATGGGGCTCCGCGTCGGGCTCTCATGGGGTCCTCCTCTCCTCGGTCGGTTCCCGCCGGCGGAGGGGTCCAATGGGAGTTGGTAGGCGGCGGCGGCGACGACAGGGGGTAGGGGGAGATGCCGGTGGAGTGGTGGTGGTGGTGGTGGAGGAGTGGTGGGGGTCCGTCGTCGTGCGGGGAGGGAAGTGCTTAAAGAAATGGCTTTGACGCGAGGCAAGCCAAGCCACCTCGGCCTCGCCAATGGCAACCGAGGAGAGGAGGGTGGTGGTGGTGGTGGAGTTACCGGAGCGGAGACGACTGGACTGGACGGGGGGGCGAGTGAAAGGGGGAGAGGGGTGGTGGTGAGGATGATTTCAGACTTTTCACCAAAGCGAAAGAGGCGGAGAAAAACCCAAGCAAACCGGCAGCGGCAGCGGTTGGAATGATGTGGTGAGATTGCCTTGATTGATTGCACAATCATCAAGACGCGCCTACGTACTCCCTCCGGTCCGGTTTCTCGGTCTCTATTTCGATCAAATTTATAGGAAAATATCGACATTCACAATACCAAATCACTATTTTAATCAAACTTATAGGAAAACATCGACACTCACAACACCAAATCAATACTGATAGATTCATTATGAAATGTAGCTTCATACTATGTACATTTGGTATTTTAGATGGCTGGTATTTTTTTTAAATAAATTTGATCAAACTTTATAGAGTTTGACTTGACACGAATCTTACGCACCGAGTAAAAAAGAACCGAAGAGAGTATCAAGTCGTACTGGCAACGTGCACGGCCATTTTATTTTATTACCGCCCCAAGTATGTCTAATTCTAGTAAATGTGTGCTTTGAATTGGAATGTGGTACATACGCTTCGGGTTTTTCTCTCAACACGGTAAGACTACACGCTCATACATACGCATGTACACTCACCCTATAAACGCGCACACACACGCATAATCTATTCCTATGAGCATCTCCGTGGGCCCGCACTTCATCTTGAGAATGTCAAAGTCGCCACAAATGCATTAATTCATAGTCGACGGGAATTTCTCCTCACACTAAACACACATTGTAGAAAAGTATGGAATAAATTCAGAAAAATATAAGCAACAATGGTAAGTCTTGGACTTGAACTCTCGTGTGTTGGCAAATGCGTCATTCTGAAAGAATGGAGATTGCATGATTTTGTATGCCTTCTTTTCTTAGACTCCTCAAGACCGAGCTGCAAATGGAGCAGCTAGATCATTTTTTTTTTTTTTGAGCATCCCTCGAGCCTCAGACTTGCGAGCCTGGGCTAGCGATATAATTTGCCATGTAAAATGCATACAAAAAAATGTGTTACCTACATAAGTCCAACAAAATTGCCGCTAATTAAATAAAATTGTCATGGTGTAGCCGCTTCCGCGAGCTCGAAGGTGCCAGGACCAGCACTCAGCGCCTGTCGGAAGGAGGGGGGCTGAGGTGAAGGCACACCACCAAAGAGAGGGTGTGAAGCTCGATCTTCCGGAGTGAGGCGTCACAGAGGCCGGGCTCCATGGAACCCGTTTTGCCAAAAAAAAAACAGAATATACTTAAAAGTTTCAAAAAATAACATTTTTTTATACAAATACATATGACTGTTCGTCAAGTATGTAAAAAGTTTCATCAGGTAATTCGATTATTTGCATGCTACATAAAAAAGTTAAATATCTAGCCCCAAAACAACATGCATAAAGCTATTTATCTTTTTAATCCGTGTATTTATCTTTTTTGTATACATTACATGTTAACATATATATTCATGAAATTTCATACATGTATACTATACATATACATCTATGTGTATACTTTTTTTCAGATTTTTTCAATGTGTGGAAATAGTATTTTCGCTGAAGAAAAATAACAAGCTATGTGGACCTCGGCCTCTGCTATGCTTTTTCGGATCTTCCGCCCTTATCCAACCGCACCCATCAGAGGGATAGCCAGGTTCTCGTGTTTGTCTCCGTCGAGAGGGTGATGGCTGAGCCAGGTTGAGTTGGTTAGGTGGACAGTGGTATCCCCAACCCACCAGGGTTCAAATCCCGGTGCTCGTATATATCCTGAATTTATTTCAGGATTTCCGGCGACATGCTTTCAGTGGGAAGAGACGTTCCCGTCGACTATGAGGCGCCTACGGTGACTTCGTAAAATCTCAAAATGATATGCCGGCTCAATCTCTTGGAGGTGCTCATAGGGGTAGTGTGTGCGTGTGTGCGTTTATAGGGTTGAGTGTATGCGCATATGTATGAGCGCTTGCGTCTGTACTGTGTTAACTAAAAGGAAATCTTCACTAAAAAGAAAAGGATTGTGTTATGTGAAGCTAGGAGATGAAAAAGGCCCCACCATTGCACTGTTTTATTAGAGCATCTCCAACAGGCGCGGCAAAAGGCGCGCGCTCCAGCGGTGGCGGGAAGCGTCTGCGCACGCGGGGGAGAAAGCGGCACGCGGCGCGATAGATTTGGCGCGCCGCTTCGCGCGCGCCTATAAAATCCCGCGCTCGCCACGCGCACAACACACATCCACACGCCCTCTCCTCGCTTCGCTGCTTCGCCACCTCGCTGCTTCGCCGCTTTCCGCGCCACCATGCCGCCGCGCCACCGGGGTTCTTCGGGCTACCGTGGCGTCCGCGAGCGCCCCAACGGCTGGTACTCCGCCGAGATCCGGTCCGGCGACGTCCGGCTCGCCCTCGGGTCGTTCCGGAGCGCGCACGAGGCGGCCCGCGGGTACGACGCGGCGGCGTGGCGCTTGGAGAGGCCCCGGTCGCAGCTGAACTTCCGAGACGTCTCCACGCGCGAGCAGGCGCAACGCCTCGCCCCTCCGCCGCGTCTCATCACCGACATGGATCGTGCCGAGCACACTCGGCGGCAGCGCCGCCTCGTCATCGCCGAGGAGGACGAGTGAGCCATGGCAGAGTGGCGCCGTCGCTACCCGGAGGACGTCACCGACGAGCGTGCCTACTGGGCGAAGAGGACGGCAAGGCGTCGGCGGAAGGCATTGGCGAATGCGCAGTGCGATATCGTTGCAGCGGGTGGGAGGTCGATCTTCACGCCAGACGATGAACGTTGGGACGACATGTGGCTCGATACCTTGGACAACACCGACGAGGAAGATGATGACGATGATGATAGCGACTTGGAGTAGTTTCTATCTATGTATGCCGTAGTAGTTTCTATCTAGTTGCACCGTAGTTCTATCTATATGTGCTTTCGAACTATCTATCTAGTTGCACCGATGTAAAATACCTTTGTATCGTTTTTTATTTATATCTATGCAATTTTAAAAAAAAAGTTGTGAAATTGCAGCGCGCTGCATTTTGGGGCGCTGCTGGAGCTGCGCGCGCTGTGCATTTTAGCGTGACAGTTGGAGCCAGCGCTCCGCGTCGCGTCAAACCGGGCGATGCACGCGTGGTATATCTGTTTTTTGCGCGCGGCGCGACCGGCGCCTGTTGGAGATGCTCTTAGCGCGTGGGTGCTCCCTCGCAGAGGCAGACAGAGCACGCGCGTAGCGTAGAGGAAAAGCCAGCCAGGCAGCCAGGCAGAGGGAGGGCGACGTGGAGGGAGCGTTTGATCTTTGATCCCGTTTGTGTTTTGTCCGTCCGGTGGTGGGGTGGGGAAAGGAATTTCTCTGTACACTGCGCAGGCTTTGCCTTGTCCTCTTTGGTTTGGCCCCTCCTCGCATCGCATGCACCATGCACGCGGCCTACTGCTACTGTTGCCGGGACGGGAGGGGAGGGGAGGCCGCCGTCACGTCGTCGTCGCTCCGGCCTCCACCGTCACAATCCTACATGCAAATACTGGCACCAGCTTTGGTCAGTCAGGGGGGAACTGGTTCGTCGCGTGGTTCCTTTATGGAAAAAATAAAATCCAAAGGTGGCCCATCGTGGGACAAAATTACTGTTCCGACTCTTCGTGCTAACAAAATCAGAATTTGACCTCGTTTTGAAAATAATTTCGTTTTTAACCCTTTCAGGTGACGCCAACATCCCTGGCGTCTGGGTTGCGAAGCAGACGCCATCCACCCTGGCGTCTGGCCCCTGGCCCGTTGACCCTGCTAACGTGGCCGGCACGCAGACGCCAGGGACCATGGCGTCTGGCCCTGGTAAGTGGATAACGGCGCGGGCCAGCCCACTAATCTTCTCCAGCGGTTTTCTCACGAACAGAGGATGTTCGTTCGTCGCCCCTCCTCTCCCAAACTCGTAGATCTGACCC
>LR738710.1:930913241-930959037 GCA_902687465.1 Secale cereale
CTTTGAGGTATTCTCCCCCATTCCCTCCAATTTGTTTTGGTTTCCCCCTCTCTTTTTGGATGCATTATTTCACAATAGGTGATGTTACATGAGTAGATGAATTATATGTTTTAGGAATATGTTTGTAGCTGGTAGATGATTATGTAGGTAGTGTAGTTGGTAGATGTTTGTAGTTGTCCACCAATAGACTTAGTTTGTGATTTTTTTTTTTTGAATTATAGATGATGTATGCATGTGGTACTAAATTAGCTATATGTTGAATATATAGATGGCATAATATTTGTTTGAATCTGAGAAGAATATGTTTGCCAAGCAAATATATGTAGAAAAAATATTATATGTGTTAAGTGGTATGACAATATAGTTGAATATATAGATGGCATAATATTTTTTGCAAAAGAGATGATGAAATATGATGATTGTGTGTGACATGATTTAAGAGAAGCAAATTTGGAGAAATTTTGCATATATAGATTGCATATATAGATTTGATCAAAACATGACTTTATTTGCAGCCTGTAGTTGCTATGCGCATGAGGGGTCATTCCGCTTATGATTTTCCTTACGACGCGCGGTACAAGCCGTACATTCGGAGATTGGGTCTTCTCCCATTCGTGTTGCAGTTTAAGCGACACGCTCCGCCGGTGAACCACGCGACGCTTACCGCACTTGTGGATCGTTGGAGGCCCGAGACTCACTCGTTCCACCTTCCATGCGGGGAGATGACGATGACCCTAGAGGACATGGCTATGATAAGCGGCCTTCCTATCAATGGACAAGCTGTTACCGGTCGTGTCAGCGCCGTTAATTGGCGAGAACGGACTGGCATTTTAATTGGTGTTCAGCCCGACCCCCCTCTGCTAGGCAAGGCCGATGCCTCGAAAGTGAGGCATTCTTGGCTAAAACTAGTCAGGGGAGAAACCAATCCGTGCCCTGAGGGTGCCAATGACGTGGTTGTGCAGCAGTACGCGCGGGCCTATCTTTGGTATGTATTAACCAAGGTAGTCTTCTCAGACGCAACCGGGAACTCAGCCCTCTGGATGTTCCTGGAGCTACTCAATAACTGGGATACCCAGTATAGTTGGGGTTCGGCCGCACTAGCATATTTGTATCGTCAGTTAAGAGATATTTGCAACCATCTATCTTGCATTTGTCATGCGCCTCCATATCTAACATGTTTGTTTGATTGCAGCTTGACTTGGCGTGTCGCAGGAAGGGAGATACATCATCATTGTCTGGGTTTGTTTGGAGCCTATCCGTGTGGATGTGGGAGCGGATCCCGGTTGGACGGCCCGATTTCAAGAACCCCGACATGCCAAACCCACGGGGTAATCATGACGGGGTGCATGATGCTGATCCATATCGGCGCCCTACACTTGCGTACTATTGGGAACAAGTGACAGTGTACACAGGAAGCTCGCATGTGCGATACACGTGCTATATGAACGAGCTGGACACCTTGACTACTGAGCAGGTATTGAGAAGTTCAATGAGACAAAATTTAGTCAAGAGTGAAATTTGTATCTAACAATGTATCTCTTTGTTTTGCAGGTCCATTGGTTGCCTTATGTGGATGATCGTGGCTTCTCTCTTAACGAGATGTGCACGCGTGATAGCCATCTTTGGCGGGCAAGGTGCCCAATGATATGCTTCTTCGCAGTCGAGTGGCACTTCGTAAATCGTGTGGCAAGACAATTTGGAAGAAGACAAGGTATTCCAATTGAGGAGAGCAACGAGGGAATGCTATCTCTGCATCGGTGAGCAAGCATGTCCTTGAGTATGTAGTAGAGCATTGAATAAGTCGATGTTTATTAATGCTTTGTACCGTGCATCATTTGTAGGTTCGATCGAAGGAACAATCAGGATATATCGGATTGGGCAAACAAACACCGTGAGTGGATACAAATTTGGAATCAAAGAGACACGTTAGTGGAATCAGAGAATAGACCTCACAATCAGTCAGCATATCAGAAGTATCAAGTGTGGTATGCGGATCGTTACCGGTTAAAGCTAAAGCCTGGTTGGACTCACGAGGACTGGTCGGAGTTGGTGTCCGAAGACCCGGAGACTGCAGAAGGTTATAATACCTTCAACTTGGCGGTGAGAGACACCAGAGGGGCTCACGTTGACTATGCACCGATGCATGACGAAATGGTAGCCTAATGAACCTAATCTAACATACTTCCACTATATTTTCTTCTTTCAAATACATAAGTTTGGTGTGTTCATGAATTGCAGGGCAGAGAGTTGCTTCTGTGCGTCAACGATGCCAACGTAGCACTAAGTCATCCACATGGTGGTGCATTATCTGAGAGGACTCTTAGGAGCACGATGGAGGTGTGAGCAATATATTATAAAAGCTTCTCTTCGCGGATTAGTTATTTGCATCTCATATTATAACATATTTTGTGTTGTCGCAGAAGTTCAAGAAGCGGTTCCATAAGATGACAGCTATGCTTTCTTGCCATGGTTCTCAGTCCAGTGATGTGTTTGCACCTGGTAGCCGTGCCGCCAGAGCTAATAGACGCCGTTATCTACAGAACAAAGAGGACATAGAGGTGGAGGTCCATGAAGAGGAGCCAACACATCAAGAGGAGCCAGCACATCAAGAGGATATAGAGGAGGAGGTCCATGAAGAGCATGAGTATGATGTTGATGCTCCACAACCATCACAGGTTACACAACCGACACAAGGCAATCCTCGCTCTAGGAAAGGCAAAGCCATAGCTAAGACACCAGCCAAGAAAGGTAGAAAGAAGACATGGAACACACAATTCCATAGTCCAGAGTATCCTCATCAGCTTATACCAAAAGGAATGCAAAGATATAAGTCCACCATTGATGCGGAGGAGGAGGCTGATGCGGAGGAGGAGGAGGAGGCTGATGCGGAGGAGTAGGAAGTGAGCTTGTAGTTTGTTTCAGTGAACTTGGTGTACGTTGTCAAACCTTGACTTGGTGTACTTTGTTTGCATGAACTTGTTGTCGTTTCTTTCCATGAACTTGTTGTGAGTTAAAAGTATAACTCAGTCATGTGCTATCTGTGAAATGTTGATTCCTGTGATGTCTTTGTTGGCTGTATGTTTGTGAAATCTGTCAAAAGGCAACAAATTAGTGATTTATATGCACAGGGGACCAGACGTCAGGGTCCTTGGCGTCTGGTTGCATATCAGGGATCAGGCGCCACTGTCTCTGGCGTCTGGGTGTGGACATGAATCAGCAGCGCACACCAGAAACAGGGGACCAGACGCCATGGACCCTGGCGTCTGGCCCTGGTGCAGTCTTTTTTCACTTATTTGCTTTAAATAATATGTTTTAATTAATTTGCATGCCACCAATCTTATTAAATTGCATGCCACCATTTTTGCCCCGTATGATCCCCACTTATGTCTATAAAACACCCTCGGGACTCTGGATTGGTAAGCATTGTACCGTAGTCATTTGTCTCATAACAGAGTACTAAAATAGAGTAGGCATATGTCTCATACATAGAATAGACATAAATCTCATACAAAAATAGATGGTAATGTCTCTACTGATAGATAGAAGCGTCAGTGACGACGTCTGGCCCGGCGGAGAGGCGGATCTCGAATGACAAGTTCATCAAATATAACTCGGTTTCCTGTAGCAATGCAACTCAACAACCCTTTTCCATCCCCATTCGCTCAGCATTTCTTGAATCTTGCCATTATCAGTCATGTCAATCAATTTTCTTTCCCCAGGGCCATCAGACTCCTTGCTGCTGACGTAGTACACAAAATCGTCTTCCTTCAGCCCTTGCTTCAACATGAATTTAGTCTTCAACCAATCAAAAGTGAGCTCCTCTTCACTAACTTGAACAACACTTGGAGAAAAGCCTTGCACATGAACAATAGGGCTAAGCACCCACTGAGTACCCTTAGCCATCTGCAACACACATATAGCACTAAGTACCTAACCTACCCCTTGAGCATAACCACTAAGAAAACTAGGGTTTGCACAAAACTATGATACATTAAACCAACCAAAAAATGGGGGTAGGGTTGATTTACCTTCTCGGTTGGAAATCCTGAAGATCCAACGGTGAAACGGGACCGATTCGTGAGAGATTTGAGGGGGGTTATGGTGGTGGAGAGGGAGTGAGGGGGGCAGAAGCTCGTGAATGTGAGTGGAGATGAATGTAATGAGAGGGCTAGAGGTGGGCCCAAAGCATTTTATCCACCGGTAACAGGCCAAACGCCAAGGTTCATGGCGTCTGGTTGACGTGGCTTCTATGGCCAGACGCCAGGGTATGTGGCGTCTGGGTGTGTGCAATTGCAAAAAAAACGGCGCGAGGCATCAGCCAGGTGTCTGGCGTGCTGTGTGACCAAACGATCCAGACGCCAGGGACCTTGGCGTCTGGGTGGAGGAGGGCCAAACGCCGTGACCTATGGCGTCTGGGTCGCGCGTAGAGGCAGACATATGTCTCTGCATGTGTGATGGCCTGCGTAGACCCAGACGCCAGGGACCGTGGCGTCTGGTTCGCGCGTAGCGTCAGACAACTGTCCCTGGCCGTCTGGTGGCCTGCGTAGAGCCAGACGCCATGAACCCTGGCGTTTGCGTGTGCAGCAGAGGCCAAAACCATAGTCCTTGGCGTCTGGGTCTGACCCTGACTTGCACAAATTGAAACATAGTTTTCACACACAAAACATAGTTTTCAGAAATTTTGCACACATTGAAACATGACAGAAATCCCACACCCAAGATTACGATACATAGTTTTCACATAGAATACATAGTTTTCAGATAATCTCTAATGACAAGTTCATCACACAAAAGGAGTTCCGAATGGCTAAAAAGTCTGTCGACGATAATGGTGCCTTTTCCACTTGTCTACTGAGTAGTACGGGGCCACTTTCCCTTCTTGTCACGTGCCCCGTCCTCCTCTCGTGCATCGCGAGCCCTTGCAAGCTTTCGTGCCCTCTCTTCTTCACGAGCCTTCTTCTCTTTACGTGCCTTCTCTTGCTCACGCTTCTTGCGCTCGTTCCTCTTCGTTTCACGACGCAGCCGCTCCTCCTCCCGTGCTAAGGACTCCTCAAACAGGCGCTGCCTCCGTAAGCAATCTCAATATTGGTCCTCCTAGACATCTTTTGGTACTTCGTCATCTATCCAAGTGAAGTATTTGCAAAGTGGAGGAGGTGACTACATGAAAACCATGTTTTGTGTTAGTAATATGAGTTCAATCAAATCGACATTATTTGGATGTATGTGTAACATACCGGTGGTATGTCATATGCGTTAGTTGGCCGCGCACGATCGTGTGCATAGTTGGGACACACAAAAAATCTTCTACCTTCGGTCCATGCCTTTTTGCTATCAGTGGACACTTTCACCTTGCAAACATCACCGCACCAACACGCTGGTGTGACCACATTCTCCTCCCCCTTCTTGTCCACACTAGCCTCCAGCTAAGTCTTCGGCATGTCCTCCTGGTCTGCGCACGGCGGCCTCGTCCTCGAACCGGATGAAGCCATGCCTACAAGAAGAGCAATTGTTAGCAAAAGACACAAACACCGAAAATGCTAGGAAAAAGTTGATGAACAAATAATATACCATGATTATTATATCAACCATCTGGATTATGCAAATAACTAAAGGCCGATCCATTATCAACCATTCGTCTACCACTTGTGCTTCCTCTACGACCACCACCACCACCTCTGGCACTAGTGCTTCCTCTACGACCACCACCACCACCTCTGGCACTTGTGACACCTCTACGACCAGCACAACCTGAAGGAAATATGCCCTAGAGGCAATAATAAAGATGTTATTTGTATTTCCTTATATCATGATAAATGTCTTTTATTCATGCTAGAATTGTATTAACCGGAAACTTAGTACATGTGTGGATACATAGACAAAACAGCATGTCCCTAGTATGCCTCTACTAGACTAGCTCATTGATCAAAGATGGTTATGTTTCCTAGCCATAGACACGAGTTGTCATTTGATCAACGGGATCACATCATTAGGAGAATGATGTGATGGACTAGACCCATCCGTTAGCATAGCACTATGATCATTTAGTTTTACTGCTATTGCTTTCTTCATGACTTATACATGTTCCTATGACTATGAGATTATGCAACTCCCGAATACCGTAGGAACACCTTGTGTGCTATCAAACGTCACAACGTAACTGGGTGATCATAAAGATGCTCTACAGGTGTCTCCGAAAGTATTCGTGGTGTTGGCATAGATCAAGATTAGGATTTGTCACTCCGAGTGTCGGAGAGGTATCTCTGGGCCCTCTCGGTAACACACATCATAATAAGCCTTGCAAGCAAAAGACTAATGAGTTAGTCACGAGATGATGTGTTACGGAACGAGTAAAGAGACTTGCCGGTAATGAGATTGAACTAGGTATAGTGATACCGACGATCGAATCTCGGGCAAGTAACATACCGATGACAAAAGGAACAACGTATGTTGTTATGCGGTTTGACCGATAAAGATCTTCGTAGAATATGTAGGAGCCAATATGAACATCCAGGTTCCGCTATTGGTTATTGACCGGAGATGAGTCTCGATCATGTCTACATAGTTCTCGAACCCGTAGGGTCCGCACGCTTAACGTTTGATGACGATCGGTATTATGAGTTTATGAGTTTTGATGTAACGAAGGTAGTTCGGAGTCCCGGATGAGATCACGTACATGACGAGGAGTCTCGGAATGTCCTAGACATAAAGATTGATATATTGGACGACTATATTCGGACACCGGAAGTGTTCCGGAAAAGTTTCGGATTTAACTGGATTACCGGAGGGGGTTACCGGAACCCCCTACAAGGGGGGATGGTCCATAGTGGGCCTTGAGGAAAGGAGAGAGGCAGCCCATAGAGGCTGGCCGGCGCCCCACCAGGGGATCCTAGTTGGACTAGGATTGGGGGGCGCCACCTCTCCCTCTCTTTCTTTTTCCCTCTCTTCCTTCTTGGTGGACTCCTACTAGGAATAGGATTGCAATCCTATTCCTAGTAGGATTGCCCTAGCCGCACCATAGGAGGCCGGCCGACCCTCCCCTCTTGCTCCTTTATATACGGGGGCAGGGGGGCACCCAAAGACACACAAGTTGAATTGTTCCAGCCGTGTGCGGTGCCCCCCTCCACAGAAACACACCTCGGTCATACCATCGCAGTACTTAGGAGAAGCCCTGCGCCGGTAGATACATCATATCCGTCACCACGCCGTCGTGCTGACGAAACTCTCCCGTGAAGCTCAACTGGATCAAGAGCTCGTGGGACGTCATCAAGCTGAACGTGTGCTGAACACGGAGGTGCCGTACGTTCGGTGCTTGATCGGTTGAATCGCGAAGAAGTTCGACTACATCAACCGCGTCACTTGACGCTTCCGCTTTCGGTCTACGAGGGTACGTAGACACACTCTTCCCTCTCGTTGCTATGCATCTGGTAGATAGATCTTGCGTGATCGTAGGAAAATTTTAAAATACTACGTTCCCCAACACGACCACCTCTGGCACTTGTGCTTCCTCTACGACCACCACCACCTCTAGGACTTGTGGTTCCTCTACGGGCACCACCACCTCTAGCACTTGTGCTTCCTCTACGGCTAGTGCTAGGAATGCCCCCCTTCGAGGTCTTTCTTTTCTTGCATGACCGCGCATTGTGTCCACGTTCATCACACCCCCCACAATTGATATTGTCACGAGCCTCCATGAAATGACCGCTACCAAATTGGTTCATGCCAGTGAATCCAGCCAGGTCTTCCATATCACCCCTGAACCTCTTAGTTCTCCTTCTACCCTTGGTCTCCACCTTCATGAGTGTTGGAAATATGCCCTAGAGGCAATAATAAAAGTATTATTATTATATTTCCTTGTTCATGATAATTGTCTGTTATTCATGCTTGAATTGTATTGTACGGAAACAGCGATACATGTGTGAATATATAGACCACAATGAGTCCATGGTAAGCCTCTAGTTACTAGCTCGTTGATCAACAGATGGTCACGGTTTCATGACCATGGACATAGGATGTCAGTGATAACGGGATCACATCATTAGGAGAATGATGTGATGGACAAGACCCAATTCTGAGCATAGCACGAGATCGTATAGTTCGTAATGCATAAGGTTTTCTGTGTCAAGTATTTATTCCTTAGACCATGAGGTTGTGCAACTCCCGGATACCGTAGAAATACTTTGGGTGTGCCAAACGTCACAACGTAACTGGGTGACTATAAAGGTACGCATCGGGTATCTCCGAAAGTGTCTGTTGAGTTGGTACGAACCGAGACTGGGATATTGTCACTCCGTGTGATGGAGAGGTTCCTCTGGGCCCACTCGGTAAGACATCATCATAATGAGCTCAAAGTGACTAAGGAGTTAGTCACGGGATGATGGATTACGGAACGAGTAAAGAGACTTGCCATGACGAGATTGAACAAGGTATCGGGCATACCGACGATCGAATCTCAGGCAAGTACCGTACCGATAGACAAAGGGAATAACATACGGGATTGAGTGAATCCTTGACACAGTGGTTCATCCGATGAAGATCATCGAGGAACACGTGGGAACCAACATGGGTATCCAGATACCGCTATTGGTTATTGACTGGAGAGTCGTCTCGGTCATGTCTACATGTCTCCCGAACCCGTAGGGTCTACACACTTAAGGTTCGGTAACGCTAGGGTTGTAGAGATACATGCACGTGGAAACCCGAATGTTGTTCGGAGTCCCGGATGAGATCCCAGACGTCACGAGGAGTTCCGGAATGGTCTGGAGGTAAAGAATGATATATAGGAAGTCCAGTTTCGGCCATCGGGTGAACTCCGGTGGTCACCGGGAGTGTCCCGGGACCACCGGAGGGGTCCCGGGGGTCCACCGGGTGGGGCCACCCATCCCGGTGGGGCCCCTAGGCCGCAAAGGGGAAGTGGCCAGCCCCTGGTGGGCAGGCGCACCACATGGGCCTCCCCCTCCATGCGCCTAGGGTTGAAACCCTAGGGGGAGGGGGCGCCCCCATGCCTTATGGGGCAAGATTCCCCCCCTGGCCGCCGCCCCACCCAGGAGATTGGATCTCCAGGGCTGGCGCACCGCCCTGGCCCCTATATATAGTGGGGGGGAGAGGGCAGCCGCACCCAAGTCTCTGGCGCCTCTCCCCCCTCCCGTCACACCTCCAACTCCTCCGCAGGGCGCCGGCGAAGCCCTGCAGGATTTCCCGCTGCATCCACCACGACGCCGTCGTGCTGCTGGATCTCCGATGACCTCTCCTCCCCCCCCCTTGCTGGATCAATAAGGAGGTGACGTTGCTGTACCAGACGTGTGTTGAACGCGGAGGTGCCGTCCGTTCGGCGCTAGGATCATCGGTGACGAAGAACGCGAAGAGTACGACTACTTCATCCACGTTGCTTCGAACGCTTCCGCACGCGATCTACAAAAGGGTATGTAGATGCACTCTAATATGCTCGTTGCTAGATGACTCCTTAGATTGATCTTGGTGAAAGCGTAGAAATTTTTTGAATTCTACTACGTTCCCCAAAAGTGGCATCTGAGCTAGGTCTTTTGCGTAGCATCTTGCACGAGTAGAACACAAAGCAGTTGTGGGCATTTGAGTTTGCTCAATTTTCTTGCCGTTACTAGTCTAATCTTGATTCAGCGGTATTGTGGGATGAAGCGGCCCAGACCGAACTTACACGTACGCTTACGTGAGACTGGTTCCACCGACAGACATGCACTAGTTGCATAAGGTGGCTGGCGGGTGTCTATCTCTCCCACTTTAGTCGGATCGGATTCGATGAACAGGGTCCTTATGAAGGGTAAATAGAAATTGACAAATCATGTTGTGGTTTTGGCATAGGTAAGAAACGTTCTTGCTAGAAAACCTGTAGAAGCCACGTAGAAACTTGCAACAACAATTAGAGGTCGTCTAACTTGTTCTTGCAGCATGTGCTATGTGATATGGTATGGCCAAGAAGATGTGATGAATGATATATGTGATGTATGAGATTGATCATGTTCTTGTAATAGGGAATCACGACTTGCATGTCGATGAATTTGACAACCGGCAGGAGCCATAGGAGTTGTCTTAATTATTGTATGACTTGCGTGTCACTGAATAACGCCATGTAATTACTTTACTTTATTGCTAAACGTTAGCCATAGTAGTAGAAGTAATAGTTGGCGTGACGACTTCATGAAGACACGATGATGGAGATCATGGTGTCAAGCCGGTGACAAAGATGATCATGGTGCCCCGAAGATGGAGATCGAAGGAGCAAGATGATATTGGCCATATCATGTCACTTTAATTGATTGCATGTCATGTTTATCATGTTTTTGCATCTTGTTTACTTAGAACGACGGTAGTAAATAAGATGATCTCTCACTAAAATTTCAAGAATTGTGTTCCCCTAATTGTGCACCGTTGCTAAGTATCGTTGTTCCAAAGCACCACGTGATAATCGGGTGTGATAGGTTCTAACGTTCGCATACAACGGGTGTAAGCCAGATTTACACAAGCAATACACTTAGGGTTCACTTGACGAGCCTAGCATGTACAGACATGGCATCGGAACACGGAAGACCGAAAGGTCGAACATGAGTCGTATAGAAGATACAATCAACATGAAAGTGTTCACCGTTGATGACTAGTCCGTCTCACGTGATGATCGGACACGGGCTAGTCGATTCGGATCATGTATCACTTAGATGACTAGAGAGATGTCATTCTGAGTGGGAGTTCATTAAAATTTGATTAGATGAACTTAATTATCATGAACTTAGTATAAAAATCTTTACAATATGTCTTGTAGATCAAATGGCCCACGCTCAAGTTTCCCTCAACTTCAACGCGTTCCTAGAGAAAACCAAGCTGAAAGACGATGGTAGCAACTATACGGATTGGGTCCGTAACCTGAGGATCATCCTCATAGCTGCCAAGAGATCATATGTCCTTGAAGCACCGCTAGGTGATGCACCCGTTCTCCCAGCGACCCAAGACGTTATGAACGCCTGGCAGTCGCGTTGTGATGATTACTCCCTGGTTCAGTGTGGCATGCTTTACAGCTTAGAGTCGGGGCTCCTAAAGCGTTTTGAGCACCACGGAGCATATGAGATGTTCCAAGAGCTGAAAATGGTTTTCCAAGCTCATGTCCGAGTCGAGAGATATGACGTCTCCGACGCATTCTACAGCTGTAAGATGGAGGAAAACAGTTCTGTCAGTGAGCACACCCTCAAGATTTCTGGGTTGCACAACCGCTTGTCTCAGTTGGGAATGAATCTCCCAGACGAAGCGGTCGTTGACAGAATCCTCCAGTCGCTCCCACCTAGCTTCAAGAGCTTCGTGTTAAACTTCAATATGCAGGGGATGGAGAGGTCCATTCCCGAGGTGTATTCAATGCTGAAATCAGCGGAGGTGGATATCAAGAAAGAACATCAAGTGTTGATGGTCAATAAAACCACTAAGTTCAAGAAAGGCAAGGGTAAGAAGAACTTCAAGAAGGACGGCAAAGGAGTTGTCGCGCCCGGTAAGCCATTTGCCGGGAAGAAGCCAAAGAATGGACCCAAGCCTGAAACTGCGCGTTTTCATTGCAAGGGAACGGGGCACTGGAAGCGGAACTGCCCCAAATACTTAGCAGACAAGAAGGCCGGCAACGTCAAAGGTATATATGATATACATGTTATTGATGTGTACCTTACCAGCGCTCGTAGTAACTCCTGGGTACTTGATACCGGTGCAGTTGCTCACATTTGTAACTCAAAGCAGGAGCTGCGGAATAAGCGAAGACTGGCGAAGGATGAGGTGACGATGCGCGTCGGGAATGGTTCCAAGGTCGATGTGATCTCCGTCGGCACGCTGCCTCTACATCTACCCTCGGGATTAGTTTTAAACCTTAATAATTGTTATTTAGTGCCAGCTTTAAGCATGAACATTGTATCTGGATCTCGTCTTATGCGAGATGGCTACTCATTTAAATCGGAGAATAATGGTTATTCTATTTATTTGAGAGATATGTTTTATGGTCATGCTCCGCTAGTCAATGGTTTATTTTTGATGAATCTCGAACGTGATGATACACATATTCATAGTGTAGATGCCAAAAGATGTAAAGTTGATAATGATAGTCCCACATACTTGTGGCATTGCCGCCTTGGTCATATTGGTGTCAAGCGTATGAAGAAGCTCCATTCAGATGGACTCCAAGAGTCTCTTGATTATGAATCATTTGACACGTGCGAACCATGCCTCTTGGGCAAGATGACCAAGACTCCGTTCTCCGGAACAATGGAGCGAGCAACCAACTTATTGGAAATCATACATACCGATGTGTGCGGTCCAATGAGTGTTGAGGCTCGAGGAGGCTATCATTATGTTCTCACCCTCACAGATGACTTGAGTAGATATGGGTATATCTACTTGATGAAACACAAGTCTGAGACCTTTGAAAAGTTCAAGGAATTTCAGAATGAGGTTGAGAATCAACGAGACAAGAAAATAAAGTTCTTACGATCGGATCGTGGGGGTGAATATTTGAGTCATGAATTTGGCACTCACCTTAGGAAATGTGGAATTGTTTCACAATTGACACCGCCCGGAACACCTCAGCGTAACGGTGTGTCCGAACGTCGAAATCGTACTCTGTTGGACATGGTGCGATCTATGATGTCCCTTACCGATTTACCGCTATCTTTTTGGGGCTATGCTTTAGAGACTGCCGCATTCACTTTAAATAGGGCTCCGTCGAAATCCGTTGAGACGACACCGTATGAACTTTGGTTTGGCAAGAAACCGAAGCTGTCATTTCTGAAAGTTTGGGGTTGCGATGCTTATGTCAAGAAACTTCAACATGAAAAGCTCGAACCCAAATCGGAAAAATGTGTCTTCATAGGATACCCAAAGGAAACGATTGGGTACACCTTCTACCACAGATCCGAAGGCAAAGTCTTTGTTGCCAAGAATGGATCCTTTCTGGAGAAAGAGTTTCTCTCGAAAGAAGTGAGTGGGAGGAAAGTAGAACTTGATGAGGTGACAATCACCCCTCCTGAACCGGAAAGTAGCGCAGCGCAGGAAATTGTTCCTGAGGTAGCTGCACCGACAAGGGAGGAAGTTAATGATGATGATCATGAAGAAACAGATCAAGTTACTACTGAACTTCGAAGGTCCACAAGGGCACGTTCCGCACCAGAGTGGTACGGCAACTCTGTCATGGAAATTTTGTTGTTAGACAACGGTGAACCTTCGAACTATGAAGAAGCGATGGCAGGCCAGGATTCCAATAAATGGCTTGGAGCCATGAAATCCGAGATAGAATCCATGTATGAAAACAAAGTATGGACTTTGGTGGACTTGCCTAATGATAGGCACGCCATAGAAAATAAATGGATTTTTAAGAAGAAGACAGACGCGGATGGTAATGTGACCATCTATAAGGTCGGCTTGTCGCTAAGGGTTATCGACAAGTTCAAGGGATTGACTACGACGAGACTTTCTCTCCCGTAGCGATGCTGAAGTCAGTCAGAATCATGTTAGCTATTGCCGCATTCTATGATTATGAGATATGGCAAATGGACGTCAAAACGGCTTTCCTTAATGGCTTCCTCAAGGAAGACTTGTATATGATGCAGCCGGAAGGTTTTGTCGATCCAGAGAATGCTAACAAGGTGTGCAAGCTCCAGCGCTCGATTTACGGGCTGGTGCAAGCGTCTCGGAGTTGGAATATTCGCTTTAATGATGTGATCAAAGCGTTTGGCTTTATACAGACTTATGGAGAAGCCTGTATCTACAAGAAAGTGAGTGGGAGCTCTGTAGCATTTCTCATATTATATGTGGATCACATATTACTGATGGGAAATGATATAGAATTCTTGGAAAGTGTAAAGGCCTACTTGAATAAGAGTTTTTCAATGAAGGACCTTGGAGAAGCAGCTTACATATTAGGCATCAAAATCTATAGAGATAGATCAAGACGCCTCATCGGTCTTTCACAAAGTACATACCTTGACAAGATATTGAAGAAGTTCAATATGGATCAGTCCAAGAAGGGGTTCTTGTCTGTTTTGCAAGGTATGAGATTGAGCAAGGCTCAGTCGCCGACCACGGCAGAAGATAGAGAAAAGATGAGTGTCATTCCCTATGCCTCAGCCATAGGTTCTATCATGTATGCCATGCTGTGTACCAGACCTGATGTGAACCTTGCCATAAGTTTGGTAGGGAGGTACCAAAGTGATCCCGGTATGGAACACTGGACAGCGGTCAAGAACATCCTGAAGTACCTGAAAAGGACTAACGATATGTTTCTCGTTTATGGAGATGACGAAGAGCTCGTCGTAAAAGGTTACGTCGATGCTAGCTTCGACACAGATCTGGATGACTCTAAGTCACAAACCGGATACGTGTATATTTTGAATGGAGGAGCAGTCAGCTGGTGCAGTTGCAAGCAAAGCGTCGTGGCGCATTCTACATGTGAAGAGTACATAGCTACTTGCAAAGCAGCATTAGAAGGAGTTTGGATGAAGGAGTTCATCACCGACCTAGGAGTCATTCCAAGCGCGTCAAGCCCGATGACTCTCTTCTGTGACAACACTGGTGCTATTGCCATTACCAAGGAGCCCAGGTTTCACAAGAAGACCAAGCACATCAAGCGCCGTTTCAACTCCATCCGGAATTATGTTCAAGATGGAGACATAGATATTTGTAAAGTGCATACGGATCTGAATGTTGCACATCCGTTGACTAAACCTCTTCCACGGGCAAAACATGATCAACACCAGAACTCTATGGGTGTTCGATTCATCACAATGTAACTAGATTATTGACTCTAATGCAAGTGGGAGACTGTTGGAAATATGCTCTAGAGGCAATAATAAAAGTATTATTATTATATTTCTTTGTTCATGATAATTGTCTGTTATTCATGCTTGAATTGTATTGTACGGAAACAGCGATACATGTGTGAATATATAGACCACAATGAGTCCCTGGTAAGCCTCTAGTTACTAGCTCGTTGATCAACAGATGGTCACGGTTTCATGACCATGGACATAGGATGTCAGTGATAACGGGATCACATCATTAGGAGAATGATGTGATGGACAAGACCCAATTCTGAGCATAGCACGAGATCGTATAGTTCATAATGCATAAGCTTTTCGGTGTCAAGTATTTATTCCTTAGACCATGAGGTTGTGCAACTCCCGGATACCGTAGGAATACTTTGGGTGTGCCAAACGTCACAACGTAACTGGGTGACTATAAAGGTACGCATCGGGTATCTCCGAAAGTGTCTGTTGAGTTGGTACGAACCGAGACTGGGATATTGTCACTCCGTGTGACGGAGAGGTTCCTCTGGGCCCACTCGATAAGACATCATCATAATGAGCTCAAAGTGACTAAGGAGTTAGTCACGGGATGATGGATTACGGAACGAGTAAAGAGACTTGCCATGACGAGATTGAACAAGGTATCGGGCATACCGACGATCGAATCTCAGGCAAGTACCGTACCGATAGACAAAGGGAATAACATACGGGATTGAGTGAATCCTTGACACAGTGGTTCATCCGATGAAGATCGTCGAGGAACACGTGGGAACCAACATGGGTACCCAGATCCCGCTGTTGGTTATTGACCGGAGAGTCGTCTCGGTCATGTCTACGTGTCTCCCGAACCCGTAGGGTCTACACACTTAAGGTTCAGTAACGCTACGGTTATAGAGATACATGCACGTGGAAACCTAAATGTTGTTCGGAGTCCCGGATGAGATCCCGGACGTCACGAGGAGTTCCGGAATGGTCCGGAGGTAAAGAATGATATATAAGAAGTCCAGTTTCGGCCATCGGGTGAACTCCGAGGGTCACCGGGAATGTCCCGGGACCACCGGAGGGGTCCCGGGGGTCCATCGGGTGGGGCCACCCATCCCGGTGGGGCCCCTAGGCCGCAAAGGGGAAGTGGCCAGCCCCTGGTGGGCTGGCTCACCACATGGGCCTCTCCCTCCATGCGCCTAGGGTTGAAACCCTAGGGGGAGGGGGCGCCCCCATGCCTTGGGGGGCAAGATTCCCCCCTGGCCGCCGCCCCACCCTGGAGATTGGATCTCCAGGGCCGGCGCACCCCCCTGGCCCCTATATATAGTGGGGGGGGAGAGGGCAGCCGCACCCAAGTCTCTGGCGCCTCTCCCCCCTCCCGTCACACCTCCAACTCCTCCACAGGGCGCCGACGAAGCCCTGCAGGATTTCCCGCTGCATCCACCACCACGTCGTCGTGCTGCTGGATCTCCGACGACCTCTCCTCCCCCCCTTGCTGGATCAAGAAGGAGGTGACGTTGCTGTACCGGACGTGTGTTGAACGCGGAGGTGTCGTCCGTTCGGCGCTAGGATCATCGGTGACGAAGAACGCGAAGAGTACGACTACTTGATCCACGTTGCTTCGAACGCTTCCGCACGCGATCTACAAAAGGGTATGTAGATGCACTCTAATATGCTCGTTGCTAGATGACTCCTTAGATTAATCTTGGTGAAAGCGTAGAAATTTTTTGAATTCTGCTACGTTCCCCAACAATGTGAGGGTCTGGCTTAATATGAGGGCCATGATACTCAGGCCACTGTGATTGGTCTAAGAAAGGCTGAAATCGAGGAGCCCATGTCAACCTTGTAGCTTCAACATGGAACTCTTGCATCCTCACGGTTTTCCCATCTGAAACATGTATGTTTCTCGCCTTTGCCGCCATTATCAAATGCAAGCATGGCCAATGGTACATACTAGGCCTCTCGCACTGGCACCACCGAGTCTTGAGACGCACCTCAAATGCGGCACCACCATATGACAAACCGTCACGTGTAGTGCCACCTGGCTCATCAATTTGATAGATCATTTCAATTTTGTCGAATATGATAACTTGTTGTCGAGAAGACTTGCTTGCTTGTAATAGCAGCCATTCATAAACCTTATCCAGATAATCCTTGCTTTCACCTATCCATTTTGCAGTCTATTCAGAATGCCTCTGAAAGTACTCATTAAGCTTGAAGAAGGTATACTCCACTATTGCAGTCACCGGCAACGAACGAGCACCCTTGAGCACATTGTTGAAACATTCAACAAGGTTGCTCGTCATGTCTCTATATCGCCTACCTCCATCATCATGAGCGCGTGCCCACTTGTGTTTCTCGCTAAAATTCCTACTCAAGAAATCTTTCCCCCCTTCGTTCATCGCCGCAAAGAGTTTGTTGTATCGCTCATCGAAGGCATTGGTGGTGAAGGCCACACATACATGGGTAAAGTCTTTGCTTAACTCCTTGCTTTTACACGCCCGGTAAAAGTTAGCCACAAAATGCCTCATGCACCATCTGTGGTGAAGCTTTGGAAACCCTGGAATAACAATGTCCATTGCCTTGAGTATGCCATGGTACCGGTCCGATATGATGCATACCTCCCTAGCCCCGATCACATTGTGTCTGACATGACCCATGAACCACTCCCAGTTGTCTTGGTGCTCGGAAGGGACCAAAGAAAATGCCACTGGCAACACATTGTCGTTCGACGAGTGTGCCATTGCTAGCATCAGTGTGCCCTTGTATCTACCGGTCAAGAATGTGCCATCTATAGACAAGACCGGACGACAATGCTCAAACGCCGCCACACATTGCCCATAACACCAGAAGGCACGGTGGAACACTCCCTCGTGATCATCGACCACATGAAACATACCTGGATTCCTATGTGCAATTGCGCCCAACAACCTCGGCGGCTGATTGTATGCTTCTTCATAACCACCATACAACATCCTGATAGCACTTGCCTTTGCCTTCCATGCCTTCCCATACTTCACTTCATAACCAAACTGTTTTTTTTACCGTCCGCATGAGAAACCTCACTTTCACAGTGGGATCAACAGCTATGTCTTTCATAAATTTGTATCCAAGATACTCAGACGTGAGTTGACGGTGTGTCTTTCTAAGTCGTTTCGATGGCGCTTTGCACCTATGAGTGGCAACACAACTTCTTAACACCCATTCTCCAGTTTCTTCAAGCTTTCTTGCACGAACCTTCCATGGGCATCCTTCTTGCTCATACATCACGGTGTAACGCAACTTAATGTGAGAGTGCTCAACATAATAAGGCCTATGGTTCCGAATGGCATAGTCAGACAACCAAATCTTCATCATAGCCAAGGTCAGAAACTTCACTCCTTTCTTCAGATAAGCATTCTCGTCCTCGTTCTCCTCCCTTGGTTCGCCTGGATCCGGGCATGGTGTTGGCTCAATCGCCGTCATTCTCATGCCACCGTCAACTACGGCTTTATGGGCAAGGCTGAGATCTCGAAACAAGTGAGTTCTTTTTTCTAAGCCCGTCAGCTCAAAGTGCATTTGATTTTCATCCTTTGTGAATCCATCCTCATCCAAATCTTGCCCCGGACCTTCGTCATCTGAGTCATACGCATATTGATGCCTAAAAGGCAACTCACAATCCATATCCTTTTGCGCTATGTACGCATCCAAGTCGCCAACATCATTCCCATGAAAGCCTTCCTCTTGCTCTTCATCATCATCATGAGCATCTCCATCCTCTTCAATTACTTTGTCACTATCAACAACTCCAACTTCATTTGCTTGGCTAGTTGGTGGTTGGCTAGAAGCATTGGGGGCATACCACTCAACCTCATTTGCTTCAGTAAATGGTAGACGGGGATGTAGTTGGCGATAAGCATTGGGGACATCAACCAGAACCCTTTGCTCAACAAGTGGCACAATTGTTCTCTCAGTCATGTCATTCATTGGGGAAGAGACATGAAGGTTCAAATCAAATGTAAACCGCGGAGATTCAACCTTGGTGGCAAACAATTCAAGTGACTTATCTTCCGATTGAGAAACTTTTTCCTTGTATACATCCCAATGCAAATCCGAGGTGATGGGCATACTTTTCAACCGAGATTTGGTTCCAACTCCAACATCATACCTTCCTATTAACTTAACATCAACATTGTTGTCCATCCACTTTAAGATATGTCTCACTTTTGCAACAACATCCTCATAGCTAGGGTGTGTATCAAAAACCATTGTTTCTTCACCCGTGTCGGCATTGTTACTCAAGAATGCCTCCTTGTCCATATAATGAACATTAACAAGTCTTCCCATCTAAAAACAACATGAATGCATTTAAGGCATCAATGAGAAATGATGTTTGTCCACAAGAATTTCATTATATCCAAATCATATCAAACACTAAATTATTGGATGCCCACAAAGGTGTCATTAATTAACACACACAAAGCAAAATTTACCCATAACACTAACTAACCCTAACCCCCAATCTTTCTACTCAACAAGCAAATATTCCTACTACACACCATGCATATCACTATGTTTCCAAAGTTAAACAAGAAATCCACACTATAATAAGGGGGGAAACATAAACTAGGGTTCCACCCACATGTCAAAAATGCAACCAAAATAACAAGATTTGACAAAAAAAATTGGGGGATTTGGGGGAGATTACCACAAGCAACTGTTGGGGAACGTAGCAGAATTCAAAAAAATTCTTCGCTTTCACCAAGATCCAACTAAGGAGACATCTAGCAACGAGCATATTAGAGTGCATCTACATACCCTTTTGTAGATCGCGAGCGGAAGCTTTCGAAAAAGCGTGGATGAAGTAGTCGTACTCTTCTCGTTCTTCGTCACCGATGATCTAGCGCCGAACGGACGGCACCTCCGCGTTCAACACACGTCCGGTACAGCAGTGTCACCTCCTTCTTGATCTAGCAAGGGGGGAGGAGAGGTCGTCGGAGATCCAGCAGCACGACGGCGTGGTGGTGGATGCAGCGGGAAATCCTGCAGGGCTTCGCCGGCGCCCTGCGTAGGAGGAGGAAGGTGTGACGGGAGGGGGAGAGGCGCCAGAGACTTGGGTGCGGCTGCCCTCTCCCTCCCCACATATATATAGGGGGCCAGGGGGGTGCGCCAGCCCCTGCAGATCCAATCTGCAAGGGGGGCGGCGGCCTAGGGGGGAGACTTGCCCCCCAAGGCATAGGGGGCGCCTCCCTCCCCTAGGGTTTCAAACCTAGGCGCATGAGGGAGGGCCCAGTAGGGTGCGCCAGCCCACCAGGGGATGGCCCCCTTCCCCTTGTGGCCTAGGGGCCCCACCGGGATGGGTGGCCCCACCCGGTGGACCCTCGGGACCCCTCCGGTGGTCCCGGGACACTCCCGGTGACCCCCGGAGATCACCCGATGGCCGAAACTGGACTTCATATATATCATTCTTTACCTCCGGACCATTCCGGAACTCCTTGTCACGTCCGGGATCTCATCCGGGACTCCGAACAACTTTTGGGTTTCCACGTGCATGTATCTCTACGACCCTAGCGTTACCGAACCTTAAGTGTGTAGACCCTACGGGTTCGGGAGACACGTAGACATGACCGAGACCACTCTCCGGTCAATAACCAACAGCGGGATCTGGATATCCATGTTGGTTCCCACGTGTTCCTTGATGATCTTCATCGGATGAACCAATGTGTCAAGGATTCACTCAATCCCGTAGTTATTCCCTTTGTCCATCGGTACGGTACTTGCCCGAGATTCGATCGTCGGTATTCCCTATACCTTGTTCAATCTCGTCATGGCAAGTCTCTTTACTCGATCCGTAATCCATCATCCCGTGACCAACTCCTTAGTCACTTTGAGCTCATTATGATGATGTCTTACCGAGTGGGCCCAAAGGTACCTCTCCGTCATACGGAGTGACAACATCCCAGTCTCGGTTCGTACCAACTCAACAGACACTTTCGGAGATACCCGATGCGTACCTTTATAGCCACCCAGTTACGTTGTGACGTTTGGCACACCCAAAGTATTCCTACGGCATCCGGGAGTTGTACAACCTCATGGTCTAAGGAATAAATACTTGACACCGAAAAGCTTATGCATTATGAACTATACGATCTCGTGCTATGCTCAGGATTGGGTCTTGTCCATCACATCATTCTCCTAATGATGTGATCCCGTTATCACTGACATCCTATGTCCATGGTCAGGAAACCGTGACCATCTGTTGATCAACGAGCTGGTAACTAGAGGCCAACCAGGGACTCATTGTGGTCTATATATTCACACATGTATCGCTGTTTCCATACAATACAATTCAAGCATGAATAACAGACGATTATCATGAACAAGGAAATATAATAATAATACTTTTATTATTGCCTCTAGGGCATATTTCCAACAGTCTCCCACTTGCACTAGAGTCAATAATCTAGTTACATTGTGATGAATCGAACACCCATAGAGTCCTGGTGTTGATCATGTTTTGCCCGTGGAAGAGGTTTAGTCAATGGGTCTGCAACATTCAGATCCGTATGCACTTTACAAATATCTATGTCTCCATCTTGAACATAATTCCGGATGGAGTTGAAACGGCGCTTGATGTGTTCGGTCTTCTTGTGAAACCTGGGCTCCTTGGTAATGGCAATAGCACCAATGTTGTCACAGAAGAGAGTCATCGGGCTTGACGCGCTTGGAATGACTCCTAGGTCGGTGATGAACTCCTTCATCCAGACTCCTTCCTGCGCTGCTTCGCAAGCAGCTATGTACTCCGCTTCACATGTAGAATGCGCCACCACGCTGATACGTCCAAAACGTATCTATAATTTCTGCTTGCTCCATGCCTCTTTTGGGTGATATTGCTATGATATTTATACACTTCCATACACTTTTGATCATATTTGGACTAACCTATTAACTCAGTGCACCCCAGTGCCAGTTTCTGTTTTCGGCTGTTTTTGTATTTCAGGTTTTCCCATTACGAGAACTGCCAGAAAAATCCCGGAAAAACTATATAAAAAATCAGCGTTCCAGAAGCTACCAGGCACCCGAAGGACAGCCGGAGGGGTACCACCAGGGCCGCGCCGGGGGGCGCCTGGGCCCCCCGAGGGTCCGCTGATGCCCCCCTTTGGCATATATTTAGACCGTCTCCCAAAACCCTCAAGACGGGAACTCTTTTTCGCGATCTCATCTCTGTTCCGCCGCCGCCGCCGCTTCCAAGATCGGGAGCACCAGGAGAACCCTTCCCGGCACCCTGCCGGAGGGGAGGATCACCACCGGGAGCTTCTCCACCACCATGGACGCCTCCCGGATGAGTTGTGAGTAGTCTCCCTTGGACCATGAGTCCATGACCAGTAGCTATGTGATGTTCTCCTCCCGTTCTTGTGCTTCACTAATTAGTCCTCGTGAGCTGCCCTACATGATCGAGGCACATATGTAATCCTTATGCTGTTGCTATGATGAATTTGCTGGGATCCGATGGATTATGAGATTATGTTCAGATTGTGTTTGAGTAATATATTTGATCTACCTCTTTTATATTTATGTTCGTAAGTAATTCTTGCATGTTCTCCGTTGTTATTTATTGCTTTGGCCAAGTAGTAGGTAGTGACTCCAAGAGGGAACGTTATGCTTGATTGTGGGTTCATGCCCCTCGATGACTAGCTTGAGTGACAGAAACATGAGTCTAGGGGATGTGCTGTTGCCACAAGGGGGGCAACAACGGTGCTTGTGCCCGCGGGTGCAAGGATTGTTTACTTTACGCAAAGTTCTTTTAATGCAGTTGTCTGTTGCTTTGAGTTTACACTATGGGTGGGACTCGCAACTTAATACCAGCGAGATGTTCTGGATAGATATCTCAAGGTGGATGATTAGTAGTAGATGCAGATGGATTTCGGTCTACTTACTTTGGCGTACCGCCCATGCTTTGAACCTCTACCTTTCTTGCAACATAGTTAGCATTGGTTTGCGCACATAATTCTGTCAATTGCCCAGCTGTAATTCGTTTACCTCACATAGCTGTTTTATCGTCTTTTGGGAGAGAGACATCACTAGTGAACATCATGGGACTCCGGTCCATATTACCATCATTGATCACATCCGCTATTTACTTTCCGCTTTTATTTACTATTGCAGCAATATCTATCACTACTATCACTTGTGTTTGATCCTTTGTAAACTACAAGGCCGGAGGGATTGACAACCTCTCTGTACTCGTTGGGAGCAAAGTTATTTGTATCTGTGTGCAGGTCCACGTTGATTGCTAATATCTGGCGCCGTTAGCAGTTGACACCTTCTTGTTGAAACTGGGAGTCTCAGGGGAAATCGATCCTTGGTATCTTTGCCAAGGGAAAACTTCCGCTACACTGCATCTCACACCTTCCACTTGGGGTAACCAACGAGGGGCGAGAAGCCATCAAGCAAAGTTTTCTGGCGCCGTTGCCGGGGACTCCACTCTTCAAGATAGGGGAGTTGCACGCTATCTTTTACCTTTGCTTTTTAGTCTTGTTAGTTTACCTTTCAGTTTTGCTTTAGTATCTTTTATCGAAAATCACAAAAATAGTTATCTTGCTTGCTTGCTACTATGGGTTCCACCGAGAACACCAAGTTGTGTGACTTCACTAGTCACAACAACGATGACTTTATCTGCACACCTATCACTACACCTCCCACTTCAGCACCTTCATATGAAATTAAACCTGCTTTACTGAACCTAGTCATGAAAGATCAATTCTCTGGTGCTGGAGATGATGCTGCTTTACACTTGAACAATTTTGTTGAACTTTCTGATATGCAAAAGTACCAAGAAATAGATGGTAATATTGTTAAGCTTAAGCTTTTTCCTTTCTCCTTGAGAGGAGGAGCTAAAATTTGGTTTCAGTCTTTGCCTAGAAATAGCATAGATTCTTGAGACAAGTGCAAAGATGCTTTTATTGGAAAATACTATCCACCTGCTAAAATTATCCAACTAAGAAGTAACATAATGAATTTTAAACAATTGGATAATGAACACGTTGCCCAAGCTTGGGAACGTATGAAATCTCTTATCAAGAACTGCCCTACTCATGGTTTGACTACTTGGATGGTTATCCAAACTTTTTATGCAGGCTTGAACTTTACCTCGCGGAACTTGTTAGATTCGGCCGCGGGAGGAACCTTTATGTCAACTACACTTGGTGCTGCCACAAAACTTCTCGATGAGATGATGACCAACTATTCCCAATGGCACACCGAACGCGCTCCAACAGGTAGGAAGGTAAACTCTGTCGAGGAGATTTCCTCCCTAAATGAAAAAGTTGACTTGATCATGTCTCTACTTTCGAAGCAATCTTCTATTGATCCTCGTGATGTTCCTTTAAATTCTTTGATTGCTCAAGAACAAGTAGATGTGAACTTTATCTCTAGAGACAATTTCAACAACAATGCTTATAGGAGTAACTTTGGTAGCAATCCTAGACCGTTCCCCTCTAATTCTTATGGGAACAACAATGCTTATCCTAGCACCAAGAACTCCACTACTGAACTAGAGATTATGCTTAAAGATTTCATCACTACCCAAAAAGCTTTTAATAATAGTGTAGAAGAAAAACTAAACAAACTAGGTGATCTCTCTTTGAAGGTAGACAATTTAGCCAATGAGGTTGAATTGCTTAAAATTAAAACTTCTCCTCTTGAGGAGAGGAAGGTCACTCCTATGAATGCTATTCAAGTGCAAATTAATGAAAATATTAGGATGATGGCTAAACTTAAAGAGAGATGGGCTAGAGAAAGGGAGGAAGAAGATAGAATTAAGAGCCTTCCTACCCACCACACTGTTGCTACTATCCAAGTTGTTGAGGATATCCAAACTCTTAGCACCCAATGCACTCCTAGTCCCGATGGACCTATTAATGGTGATGCTATGACTATAGAAACTACCAAACAAGTGAACCTAAATGACACCACTACCACCTTACTTGATAGTAGTGACCTTGATTTTGATAATTGCACTCTTACCGAAGTTATTGATTTCCTTCATAAGATGTCTAGAGATCCCCGCACTAGCACGATTAACCTTGCCTTCACAGAGCATATCACTAATGCTCTTATCAAAGCTAGGGAGGAGAAATTTAGAGTAGAAGCCTCCATACCTAGAAAGCTAGAAGATGGTTGGGATCCTATGATAAAAATTAAGTTGAATAACTTCTCTTGCTATGCTTTATGTGATGTTGGTGCTAGTACCTCTATTATGCCCAAGAGAATATATGATATGCTTAAATTGAAACCTTTTGATTCTTGTTCTTTTGGTGTTCGTCTCTTTGATTCTTCCATAAAGAAACCTTTGGGGAGGATTGACGATGTTCTTATCATTGTCAATGACAATTATGTTCCCGTTGATTTTACTATTATGGATATTGAATGTGAACCTTCGTGTCCAATTATTTTGGGACGTCCTTTTCTACGCACTGTTGGTGCTATCATTGACATGAAAGAGGGTAATATAAAATTCCAATTTCCTCTCAAGAAAGGGATGGAACACTTCCCTCGAAAGAAGATTAAGTTACCTTTTGAGTCCGTTGTACGGGCTAGCTATTCTTTTACTCTTGATAAAACTTGATCTCTATGCATTATGCCTAGCTTAAAGGCATAAAAGAAAGCGCTTTTGGGAGGCAGCCCACATGAATAAATTTATTTTGCTTTTGTTGTGTCTTGATGTTGTTACTACAGTAGCATCATCATTGTATCTTTGCTTTTCAATTTTGTGCCAAGTGTAGCCTCTGATTGCAAGAAAGTTCAAAAGTTGTGACGTGCTGTCCAGGAAACAGATTCTGTCCTTGGATAGAAAAATTCGTATAAAATCACCAGATCATCTTTTTGGTCTGAATTTTTTTGAAAGCGTGATCTATATAATTGTCTTTCGTGCTTCTGTCTTGAGTTTTTTTATTAGAGTTGAAGAAGTACCCCGAAAAAAATCATTTACTACCTGCTGTTCTGTTTTTCACAGATTCTGTCCTGTTTTGCCTTTCCTTCATTTTGCAAACCTAGAGCTTGCTTTTTCTTTGCAAAAACCTTTTGGCAATCTTGAGAAACAGTAGATCTTCAAGAATATCCTTATTTCCAGCAAGGAACAATCATTTTATTATGGGTACTAACCTCGCTAATCAGATTATGATGAGTTATGTATGAAGGGAGTTTTCAAGTGTGCGAGGGAAGATGATAAAAAGATTCAGGAGTGTCAAACGCTCAAGCTTGGGGATGCCCCCATGCACCCCCAAGAAATATTCAAGGAGACTCAAGCGTCTAAGCTTGGGGATGCCCCCGTGCATCCCCTTCTCCATCAACATTATCAGTTCGTCTTTCATTCCACTATATTTTAATCACTTCATGTGTTATGTGCTATGCTTGGAGCGTCTCGCTTTTAGTTTTCCTTTTTTTAGTTTTCCTTAGCTTTTCATAATGAGTCGGAACTCAGCTTTCTTTATGTGGGAGAGAAACACGCTCCACTTCTACCTAGAACATAACATAGAATTTTCATGTCTATCTTTGCTCTGTGTGTTCTTTGTCTTTTAATAGCTACTATCATGCTTAGCTCTTAACTTTCATGCTTATCTTTTTAAAGAGCTTTTGTTTAGTTGGTTGCTTGAACTCTCTTTATCTATCATGAAAATCTTATTAAGAGAGTTTGCTTCCGTTGCATTGGTTGATATGTCTGTGATAAAGATGCTACGTGCATAATGGCGCTTAGTAGTTCATGTTTTCTTATGGTTAGTCTCAAATAGCTGGGGGGTTCCCAATGTGTTATTGGAGTACCAACATGATTTGTTTGCCTATGATGTGGTATGGTTTAGTAATATCTTCCTTCGAGAATTTATTTTGATTGACTTGGCGTATGCTCACGCATATTTAAGACTGTAAAGAAAGTCTGTCAAGCCTTGATGATCTTTTGTTTCTGAGTAGCGATATAACTTCCATGCCTGATTCAATGTTGCTTTGTCGCTCTGCATGATTATGACCGTCATTGCTCTCTTAGTTGGTCGCTCCCAGTCTTTTGCTAACCTTCGCCTGTACTAAGCGGACTGACTGCTTGTGCATCCAAATTCCTTTATACCAGTTATGCCATATGAGTCCACCATACCTTCCTACATGGTATTTACCTGCCATTCCTAACGGAGACTTGCATGTACCATCTCGAAATTATTCAAAGAAATGCATTCTTATTTTGTGCCTCTGTTGTAAGTTCATGAGGAAGTAGTAGTTAATTCATGATCTTTTTAAGTTGGACAAGCTTCACCCCGGGATTGCATGTATAATGTGCAAACCCATAATACGAGAAGGAACTGGCATTGAGTGCGCCCGGCTCAAAAAGATAATATAACAAACAAACCCTCCTTCACGCTTTATTCATGAGAAATCAGAAAACTTTGGCAGTGATAAACAAAGGAGATTAAGAGGATGTGATCGTCCTCATTCGGGAGCCGTTCCTCGAAACTTGTCCATCTCAAGAAGTGATTGAGTTGTCTGCTAGCATTCGTTGACGAAACATGCATGATCTAAAAAAAATTATTACCTCTGTTTTAAAACCAAGAGCTCTGGTACATGTTTTGTCTTTGTTTCCGACTACAGGTTTTCAACCTTGCCAACAAAAGCCACGGTTCGAGAGTCTCCACCTTCTTTTAAAAGCACCAACTACTGAGAGCATGATTGTCATTCTGAGTGTAATGTGCATTGTCCCAAAGTAGCATTGTCTTTTGCATGATTGTGATATTGTTTATTCTGAAATCATTGTATCTAGTCATCACTTAAACCTTGGAGGTACCCCTGCATTTATGTTTTGCTTCACTAAAGGGGGCAAGCAAGATATCACTTTATCATATTTGCACACCATGTTCATTACAAATCTATTTGATGTTTCAGTATCATATTGTAAAACTTTCAGTTCTTTGTGATTTTCTCATGAGGCAACTTAATTACTATAGATTCATTATCTCAGTAAGCTTTTGTCATGTGACTATGAAAAAGTCCTATATGGTTAATAGCATGTCACCACAGAAATTATTCTTGTTATCATTTACCTACTCGAGGACGAGCAGGAATTAAGCTTGGGGATGTTGATACGTCCAAAACGTATCTATAATTTCTGCTTGCTCCATGCCTCTTTTGGGTGATATTGCTATGATATTTATACACTTCCATACACTTTTGATCATATTTGGACTAACCTATTAACTCAGTGCACCCCAGTGCCAGTTTCTGTTTTCGGCTGTTTTTGTATTTCAGGTTTTCCCATTACGAGAACTGCCAGAAAAATCCCGGAAAAATTATATAAAAAATCAGCGTTCCAGAAGCTACTAGGCACCCGAAGGACAGCCGGAGGGGGACCACCAGGGCTCCAGGCGCCCTGGTGGCGCCCCCCCTGGGCCGCGCTGGGGGGGCGCCTGGGCCCCCCGAGGCTCCGCTGATGCCCCCCTTTGGCATATATTTAGACCGTCTCCCAAAACCCTCGAGATGGGAACTCTTTTTCGCGATCTCATATCTGTTCCGCCGCCGCCGCCGCTTCCAAGATCGGGAGCACCAGGAGAAATCTTCCCGGCACCCTGCCGGAGGGGAGGATCACCACCGGGAGCTTCTCCACCACCATGGACGCCTCCCGGATGAGTTGTGAGTAGTCTCCCTTGGACCATGAGTCCATGACCAGTAGCTATGTGATGTTCTCCTCCTGTTCTTGTGCTTCACTAATTAGTCCTCGTGAGCTGCCCTACATGATCGATGCACATATGTAATCCTTATACTGTTGCTATGATGATTTTGCTGGGATCCGATGGATTATGAGATTATGTTCAGATTGTGTTTGAGTAATATATTTGATCTACCTCTTTTATATTTATGTTCGTAAGTAATTCTTGCATGTTCTCCGTTGTTATTTATTGCTTTGGCCAAGTAGTAGGTAGTGACTCCAAGAGGGAACGTTATGCTTGATTGTGGGTTCATGCCCCTCGATGACTAGCTTGAGTGACAGAAACATGAGTCTAGGGGATGTGCTGTTGCCACAAGGGGGAAAACAACGGTGCTTGTGCCCGCGGGTGCAAGGATTGTTTACTTTACGCAAAGTTCTTTTAATGCAGTTGTCTGTTGCTTTGAGTTTACACTATGGGTGGGACTCGCAACTTAATACCAGCGAGATGTTCTGGATAGATATCTCAAGGTGGATGATTAGTAGTAGATGCAGATGGATTTCGGTCTACTTACCTTGGCGTACCGCCCATGCTTTGAACCTCTACCTTTCTTGCAACATAGTTAGCATTGGTTTGCGCACATAATTCTGTCAATTGCCCAGCTGTAATTCGTTTACCTCACATAGCTGTTTTATCGTCTTTTGGGAGGGAGACATCACTAGTGAACATCATGGGACTCCGGTCCATATTACCATCATTGATCACATCTGCTATTTACTTTCCGCTTTTATTTACTATTGCAGCAATATCTATCACTACTATCACTTGTGTTTGATCCTTTGTAAACTACAAGGCCGGAGGGATTGACAACCTCTCTGTACTCGTTGGGAGCAAAGTTATTTGTATCAGTGTGCAGGTCCACGTTGATTGCTAATATCTGGCGCCGTTAGCAGTTGACACCTTCTTGTTGAAACTGGGAGTCTCAGGGGAAATCGATCATTGGTATCTTGGCCAAGGGAAAACTTCCGCTACACTGCATCTCACACCTTCCACTTGGGGTAACCAACGAGGGGCGAGAAGCCATCACACGCTCTGCTTGCAACTGCACCAGCTGACTGCTCCACCATTCAAAATATACACGTATCCGGTTTGTGACTTAGAGTCATCCAGATCTGTGTCGAAGCTAGCATCGACGTAACCCTTTACGACGAGCTCTTCGTCACCTCCATAAACGAGAAACATATCCTTAGTCCTCTTCAGGTACTTTAGGATGTTCTTGACCGCTGTCCAGTGTTTCATACCGGGATCACTTTGGTACCTCCCTACCAAACTTATGGCAAGGTTCACATCAGGTCTGGCACACAGCATGGCATACATGATAGAACCTATGGCCAAGGCATAGGGTATGACACTCATCTTTTCTCTATCTTCTGCCGTGGTCGGCGACTGAGCCATGCTCAATCTCATACCTTGCAAAACAGGCAAGAACCCCTTCTTGGACTGATCCATATTGAACTTCTTCAATATCTTGTCAAGGTATGTACTTTGTGAAAGACCAATGAGGCATCTTGATCTATCTCTATAGATTTTGATGCCTAATATGTAAGCTGCTTCTCCAAGGTCCTTCATTGAAAAACTCTTATTCAAGTAGGCCTTTACAGTTTCCAAGAATTCTATATCATTTCCCATCAGCAATATGTCATCCACATATAATATGAGAAATGCTACAGAGCTCCCACCCACTTTCTTATAGATACATGCTTCTCCATAAGTCTGTATAAAACCAAACGCTTTGATCACATCATTAAAGCGAATATTCCAACTCCGAGATGCTTGCACCAGCCCGTAGATCGAGCGCTGGAGCTTGCATACCTTGTTAGCATTTTCTGGATCGACAAAACCTTCCGGCTGCATCATATACAACTCTTCCTTGAGGAAGCCATTAAGGAATGCCGTTTTGACGTCCATTTGCCATATCTCATAATCATAGAATGCGGCAATAGCTAACATGATTCTGACTGACTTCAGCATCGCTACGGCAGAGAAAGTCTCGTCGTAGTCAATCCCTTGAACTTGTCGATAACCCTTAGCGACAAGCCGAGCCTTATAGATGGTCACATTACCATCCGCGTCTGTCTTCTTCTTAAATATCCATTTATTCTCTATGGCGTGCCTATCATCAGGCAAGTCCACCAAAGTCCATACTTTGTTTTCATACATGGATTCTATCTCCTATTTCATGGCTCCAAGCCATTTATTGGAATCCGGTCCCGCCATCGCTTCGTCATAGTTTGAAGGTTCACCGTTGTCTAACAACATGATTCCCATGACAGGGTTGCCGTACCACTCTGGTGCGGAACGTGCCCTTGTGGACCATCGAAGTTCAGTAGTAACTTGATCTGTTTCTTCATGATCATCATCATTAACTTCCTCCCTTGTCGGTGCAGGCACCTCAGGAACAATTTCCTGCGCTGCGCTACTTTCTGGTTCGGGAGGGGTGACTCTCACGTCATCAAGTTCTACTTTCCTCCCACTAACTTCTTTCGAGAGAAACTCTTTCTCCAGAAAGGATCCATTCTTGGCAACAAAGACTTTGCCTTCGGATCTGTGTTAGAAGGTGTACCCAATCGTTTCCTTTGGGTATCCTATGAAGACGCATTTTTTCGATTTGGGTTCGAGCTTTTCAGGTTGAAGTTTCTTGACATAAGCATCGCAACCCCAAACTTTCAGAAACGACAGCTTTGGTTTCTTGCCAAACCAAAGTTCATACGGAGTCGTCTCAACGGATTTCGACGGAGCCCTATTGAAAGTGAATGCGGCAGTCTCTAATGCATAACCCCAAAAAGATAGCGGTAAATCGATAAGGGACATCATAGATCGCACCATGTCCAACAGAGTACGATTTCGACGTTCGGACACACCGTTACGCTGAGGTGTTCCGGACAGTGTCAATTGTGAAACAATTCCACATTTCCTAAGGTGTGTGCCAAATTCATGACTCAAATATTCACCCCCACGATCCGATCATAAGAACTTTATTTTCTTGTCTCGTTGATTCTCAACCTCATTCTGAAATTCCTTGAACTTTTCAAAGGTCTCAGACTTGTGCTTCATCAAGTAAATATACCCATATCTACTCAAGTCATCCGTGAGGGTGAGAACATAACGATAGCCTCCGCGAGCCTCAACACTCATTGGACCGCACACATCGGTATGTATGATTTCCAATAAGTTGGTTGCTCGCTCCATTGTTCCGGAGAATGGAGTCTTGGTCATCTTGCCCATGAGGCATGGTTCGCACGTGTCAAATGATTCATAATCAAGAGACTCCAGAAGTCCATCAGCATGAAGCTTCTTCATACGTTTGACACCAATATGACCAAGGCGGCAATGCCACAAGTATGTGGGACTATCATTGTCAACTTTACATCTTTTGGCATTCACACTATGAATATGTGTATCATCACGATCGAGATTCATCAAAAATAAACCATTGACCAGTAGGGCATGACCATAAAACATATCTCTCAAATAAATAGAACAACCATTATTCTCAGATTTAAATGAGTAGACATCTCGCATAAGACGAGATCCAGATACAATGTTCATGCTCAAAGCTGGTACTAAATAACAATTATTAAGGTTTAAAACTAATCCCGAGGGTAGATGTAGAGGCAGCGTGCCGACGGCGATCACATCGACCTTGGAACCATTCCCGACGCGCATCGTCACCTCGTCCTTCGCCAGTCTCCGCTTATTCCGCAACTCCTGCTTAGAGTTACAAATATGAGCAACTGCACCGGTATCAAATACCCAGGAGCTACTACGAGCGCTGGTAAGGTACACATCAATAACATGTATATCACATATACCTTTGACGTTGCCGACCTTCTTGTCCGCTAAGTATTTGGGGCAGTTCCGCTTCCAGTGACCCGTTCCCTTGCAATAAAAGCACTCTGTCTCAGGCTTGGGTCCATACTTTGGCTTCTTCCCGGCAACAGGCTTACCGGGCGCGGCAACTCCCTTGCCGTCCTTCTTGAAGTTCTTCTTACCCTTGCCCTTCTTGAACTTAGTGGTTTTATTGACCATCAACACTTGATGTTCTTTCTTGATATCCACCTCTGCTGATTTCAGCATTGAATACACCTCGGGAATGGACTTCTCCATCCCCTGCATATTGAAGTTCAACACGAAGCTCTTGTAGCTTGGTGGGAGCGACTGGAGGATTCTGTCTACGACCGCTTCGTCTGGGAGATTCATTCCCAACTGAGAAAAGCGGTTGTGCAATCCAGAAATCTTGAGGATGTGCTCACTGACAGAACTGTTTTCCTCCATCTTACAGCTGTAGAATGCGTCGGAGACGTCATATCTCTCGACTCGGGCATGAGCTTGGAAAACCATTTTCAGCTCTTGGAACATCTCAAATGCCCCGTGGTGCTCAAAACGCTTTTGGAGCCCCGATTCTAAGCTGTAAAGCATGCCACACTGAACCAGGGAGTAATCATCACAACGCGACTGCCAAGCGTTCATAACATCTTGGTTTGCCGGGGCGGGAGCATCACCTAGCGGTGCATCTAGGACATAAGTTTTCTTGGCAGCTATGAGGATGATCCTTAGGTTACGGACCCAGTCCGTGTAGTTGCTGATGGCTTCTCGCCCCTCGTTGGTTACCCCAAGTGGAAGGTTTGAGATGTAGCGTAGCGGCAAGTTTCCCTTGGCAAAGATACCAAGGATCGAATCCCGTGAGACTCTGAGGGCCGACAAGAAGGTGTCAATAGCGCCAGAAACTTTCGCTTGACAGGACCTGCACACAGATACAAATAACTTTGCTCCCAACGAGTACAGAGAGGTTGTCAATCCCTCCGGCCTTGTCGTTTACAAAGGATCAAAAGCAAGAGGTAATAGTGATAGGTATGACTGCAACTAGGAAATAAGAACAGGAAGTAAATAGCGGGTGTGATCAGTGATGGTAATATGGACCGGGGTCCCATGATGTTCACTAGTGATGTCTCTCTCCCAAAAGACGATAAAACAGCTAAGCGAGGTAAACAAATTACAGCTGGGCAATTGACAGGATTATGTGCGCAAACCAATGCTAACTATGCTGTAAAGAAAGGTAGAGGCTCAAAAGCATGGGCGGTACGCCAAGGCAAGTAGACCGAAATCCATCTTCATCTACTACTAATCATCCACCTTGAGATATCTATCCAGAACATCTCGCTGGTCTTAAGTTGCGAGTCCCACCCAAAGTGTAAACTCAAAGCAACAGACAACTGTATTAAAAGAACTTTGCGTAAAGTAAACAATCCTTGCACCCGCAAGTACAAGCACCGTTGTTTTCCCCCTTGTGGCAACAGCACATCCCCTAGACTCATGTTTCTGTCACTCAAGCTAGTCATCGAGGGGCATGAACCCACAATCAAGCATAACGTTCCCTCTTGGAGTTACTACCTACTACTCGGCCAAAGCAATAAATAGCAACGGAGAACATGCAAGAATTACTCAAGAACATAAATATAAAAGAGGTGAATCAAATATATTACTCACACACAATCTGAACATAATCTCATAATCCATCGGATCCCAGCAAACTCAGCAGAGCAACAGCATAAAGGTTACATATGTGCCTCGATCATGTAGGGCAGCTCACGAGGTCTAATCGATGAAGAACAAAGAGGGGAGGAGAACATCACATAGCTACTGGTCATGGACCCATGGTCCAAGGGAGACTACTCACAACTCATCCGGGAGGCGTCCATGGTGGTGGAGAAGCTCCCGGTGGTGGTTCTCCCCTCAGGCAGGGTGCCGGGAAGAGTTCTCCTGGTGCTCCCGATCTTGGAAGCGCGGCGGCGGCGGAACAGAGATGAGATCGCGAAAAAGGGTTCCGTCCTCGAGGGTTTCGGGACGCGTGCAATATATATGCCAAAGGGGGTCACCAGAGGCGGAGGTGGGGCCCCAGGCGCCCCCCCTGGCGCGGCCAGGGGTGGGGCCGCGCCGGGTGGCCGCCTGGGCCACCCCAGGCTCCCCTCTGGCCCTGCCTTGGTTTTTCCGGAAGCTCCCGATACGCTGATTTTTCCTGTATTTTTCCCGGAATTTTTAGGGCACTTTTAATATGGGGGAAACCTGAAATAGAAAAACAGCAGAAAACAGGAACTGGCACTGTGGTGCACTCAGTTAATAGGTTAGTCCAAATATGATCAAAAGTGTATGGAAGTGCATAAATATCATAGCAATATCACACAAAAGAGACATGGAGCAAGCAGAAATTATAGATACGTTTTGGACGTATCAGTTGCTACGATCGTCTTTCAGCTTGGATTTCTCTAGGAACGCGTTGAAGTTGAGGGTGACATGAGCGTGGGCCATTTGATCTACAAGAGATATTGTAAAGAATTTAGACTAAGTTCATGATAATTAAGTTCATCTTAATCAAATTTTAATGAACTCCCACTCAGATTGACATCTCTCTAGTCATCTAAGTGATACACGATCCGAATCGACTAGCCCGTGTCCGATCATCACGTGAGACGGACTAGTCATCAACGGTGAACATCTTCATGTTGATCGTATCTTCTATACGACTCATGTTCGACCTTTCGGTCTTCCGTGTTCCGAGGCCATGTCTGTACATGCTAGGCTCGTCAAGTGAACCCTAAGTGTATTGCTTGTGTAAATCTGGCTTACACCCGTTGTATGCGAACGTTAGAACCTATCACACCCGATCATCACGTGGTGCTTCTGAACAACGATCCTTAGCAACGGTGCACAGTTAGGAGCAACACAATTCTTGAAATTTTAGTGAGAGATCATCTTATTTACTACCGTTGTTCTCAGTAAACAAGATTCATAAAACATGATAAACATCACATGCAATCATATAAAGTGACATGATATGGCCAATATCATCATGCTCCTTCGATCTCCATCTTCGGGGCACCATGATCATCTTTGTCACCGGCTCGACACCATGATCTCCATCATCATGATCTCCATCATCGTGTCTTGAAGAAGTCGTCATGCCAACTATTACTTCTACTACTATGGCTAACGTTTAGCAATAAAGCAAAGTAATTACATGGCGTTATTCAGTGACACGCAGGTCATACAATAATAAAGACAACTCCTATGGCTCCTGCCGGTTGTCAAGTTCATCGACATGCAAGTCGTGATTCCCTATTACAAGAACATGATCAATCTCATACATCACATATATCATTCATCACATCTTCTTGGCCATACCATATCACATAGCACATGCTGCAAAAACAAGTTAGACGACCTCTAATTGTTGTTGCAAGTTTTACGTGGCTTCTATAGTTTTTCTAGCAAGAACGTTTCTTACCTACGCCAAAACCACAACGTGATTTGTCAATTTCTATTTACCCTTCATAAGGACCCTGTTCATCGAATCCGATCTGACTAAAGTAGGAGAGACAGACACCCCTCGGCAACCTTATGCATCTAGTGCATGTCTGTCGGTGGAACCAGTCTCACGTAAGCGTACGTGTAAAGTCGGTCCGGGCCGCTTCATCCCACAATACCGCCGAATCAAGATTAGACTAGTAACGGTAAGAAAATTGAGCAAACTCAAACGCCCACAACTGCTTTGTGTTCTACTCGTGCAAGATGCTACGCAAAAGACCTAGCTCAGATGCCACTGTTGGGGAACGTAGCAGAATTCAAAAAAATTCTACGCTTTCACCAAGATCCAACTAAGGAGACATCTAGCAACGAGCATATTAGAGTGCATCTACATACCCTTTTGTAGATCGCAAGCGGAAGCTTTCGAAGAAGCGTGGATGAAGTAGTCGTACTCTTCTCGTTCTTCGTCACCGATGATCTAGCGCCGAACGGACGGCACCTCCGCGTTCAACACACGTCCGGTACAGCAACGTCACCTCCTTCTTGATCCAGCAAGGGGGGAGGAGAGGTCGTCGGAGATCAAGCAGCACGACGGCGTGGTGGTGGATGCAGCGGGAAATCCTGCAGGGCTTCGCCGGCGCCCTGCGTAGGAGGAGGAAGGTGTGACGGGAGGGGGAGAGGCGCCAGAGACTTGGGTGCGGCTGCCCTCTCCCTCCCCACATATATATAGGGGGCCACGGGGGTGCGCCAGCCCCTGCAGATCCAATCTGCAAGGGGGGGCGGCGGCCTAGGGGGGAGACTTGCCCCCAAGGCATAGGGGGCGCCTCCCTCCCCTAGGGTTTCAACCCTAGGCGCATGAGGGAGGGCCCAGTAGGGTGCGCCAGCCCACCAGGGGCTGGCCCCCTTCCCCTTGCGGCCTAGGGGCCCCACCGGGATGGGTGGCCCTACCCGGTGGACCCCCGGGACCCCTCCGGTGGTCCCGGGACACTCCTGGTGACCACCGGAGATCACCCGATGGCCGAAACTGGACTTCCTATATATCATTCTTTACCTCCGGGCCATTTCGGAACTCCTCATCACGTCCGGGATCTCATCCGGGACTCCGAACAACTTTCGGGTTTCCACGTGCATGTATCTCTACGACCCTAGCGTTACCGAACCTTAAGTGTGTAGACCCTACGGGTTCGGGAGACACGTAGACATGACCGAGACCACTCTCCGGTCAATAACCAACAGCGGGATCTGGATACCCATGTTGGTTCCCACGTGTTACTCGATGATCTTCATCGGATGAACCACTGTGTCAAGGATTCACTCAATCCCGTAGTAATTCCCTTTGTCCATCGGTACGGTACTTGCCCGAGATTCGATCGTCGGTATTCCCGATACCTTGTTCAATCTCGTCATGGCAAGTCTCTTTACTCGATCCGTAATCCATCATCCCGTGACCAACTCCTTAGTCACTTTGAGCTCATTATGATGATGTCTTACCGAGTGGGCCCAGAGGTACCTCTGCGTCATACGGAATGACAACATCCCAGTCTCGGTTCGTACCAACTCAACAGACACTTTCGGAGATACCCGATGCGTACCTTTATAGCCACCCAGTTACGTTGTGACGTTTGGCACACCCAAAGTATTCCTACGGCATCCGGGAGTTGTACAACCTCATGGTCTAAGGAATAAATACTTGACACCGAAAAGCTTATGCATTACGAACTATACGATCTCGTGCTATGCTCAGGATTGGGTCTTGTCCATCACATCATTCTCCTAATGATGTGATCCAGTTATCACTGACATCCTATGTCCATGGTCAGGAAACCGTGACCATTTGTTGATCAACGAGCTGGTAACTAGAGGCTTACCAGGGACTCATTGTGGTCTATATATTCACACATGTATCGCTGTTTCCGTACAATACAATTCAAGCATGAATAACAGACGATTATCATGAACAAGGAAATATAATAATAATACTTTTATTATTGCCTCTAGGGCATATTTCCAACAGTCTCCCACTTGAACTAGAGTCAATAATCTAGTTACATTGTGATGAATCGAACACCCATAGAGTCCTGGTGTTGATCCAATCTGTGTCCGGTTTGTGACTTTGAGTCCACCATTCAAAATATACACGTATCCGGTTTGTGACTTTGAGTCATCCAGATCTGTGTCGAAGCTAGCATCGACGTAACCCTTTACGACGAGCTCTTCGTCACCTCCATAAACGAGAAACATATCCTTAGTCCTCTTCAGGTACTTTAGGATGTTCTTGACCGCTGTCCAGTGTTCCATACCGGGATCACTTTGGTACCTCCCTACCAAACTTATGGCAAGGTTCACATCAGGTCTGGTACACAGCATGGCATACATGATAGAACCTATGGCCGAGGCATAGGGTATGACACTCATCTTTTCTCTATCTTCTGCCGTGGTCGGCGACTGAGCCTTGCTCAATCTCATACCTTGCAAAACAGGCAAGAACCCCTTCTTGGACTGATCCATATTGAACTTCTTCAATATCTTGGCAAGGTATGTACTTTGTGAAAGACCAATGAGGCGTCTTGATCTATCTCTATAGATTTTGATGCCTAATATGTAAGCTGCTTCTCCAAGGTCCTTCATTGAAAAACTCTTATTCAAGTAGGCCTTTACAGTTTCCAAGAATTCTATATCATTTCCCATCAGCAATATGTCATCCACATATAATATGAGAAATGCTACAGAGCTCCCACTCACTTTCTTGTAGATACAGGCTTCTCCATAAGTCTGTATAAAACCAAACGCTTTGATCACATCATTAAAGCGAATATTCCAACTCCGAGATGCTTGCACCAGCCCGTAGATCGAGCGCTGGAGCTTGCATACCTTGTTAGCATTTTCTGGATCGACAAAACCTTCCGGCTGCATCATATACAACTCTTCCTTGAGGAAGCCATTAAGGAATGCCGTTTTGACGTCCATTTGCCATATCTCATAATCATAGAATGCGGCAATAGCTAACATGATTCTGACTGACTTCAGCATCGCTACGGGAGAGAAAGTCTCGTCGTAGTCAATCCCTTGAACTTGTCGATAACCCTTAGCGACAAGCCGAGCCTTATAGATGGTCACATTACCATCCGCGTCTGTCTTCTTCTTAAATATCCATTTATTCTCTATGGCGTGCCTATCATCAGGCAAGTCCACCAAAGTCCATACTTTGTTTTCATACATGGATTCTGTCTCGGATTTCATGGCTCCAAGCCATTTATTGGAATCCGGTCCCGCCATCGCTTCTTCATAGTTTGAAGGTTCACCGTTGTCTAACAACATGATTCCCATGACAGGGTTGTCGTACCACTCTGGTGCGGAACGTGACCTTGTGGACCTTCGAAGTTCAGTAGTAACTTGATCTGTTTCTTCATGATCATCATCATTAACTTCCTCCCTTGTCAGTGCAGGCACCTCAGGAACAATTTCCTGCGCTGCGCTACTTTCCGGTTCGGGAGAGGTTACTCTCACCTCATCAAGTTCTACTTTCCTCCCACTCACTTCTGTCGAGAGAAACTCTTTCTCCAGAAAGGATCCATTCTTGGCAACAAAGACTTTGCCTTCGGATCTGTGGTAGAAGGTGTACACAATCGTTTCCTTTGGGTATCCTATGAAGACGCATTTTTCCGATTTGGGTTCGAGCTTTTCAGGTTGAAGTTTCTTGACATAAGCATCGCAACCCCAAACTTTCAGAAACGACAGCTTTGGTTTCTTGCCAAACCAAAGTTCATACGGAGTCGTCTCAACGGATTTCGACGGAGCCCTATTTAAAGTGAATGCGGCAGTCTCTAAAGCATAACCCCAAAAAGATAGCGGTAAATCGGTAAGGGACATCATAGATCGCACCATGTCCAACAGAGTACGATTTCGACGTTCGGACACACCGTTACGCTAAGGTGTTCCGGGCGGTGTCAATTGTGAAACAATTCCACATTTCCTAAGGTGTGTGCCAAATTCATGACTCAAATATTCACCCCCACGATCCGATCGTAAGAACTTTATTTTCTTGTCTCGTTGATTCTCAACCTCATTCTGAAATTCCTTGAACTTTTCAAAGGTCTCAGAGTTGTGCTTCATCAAGTAAATATACCCATATCTACTCAAGTCATCCGTGAGGGTGAGAACATAACGATAGCCTCCGCGAGCCTCAACACTCATTGGACCGCACACATCGGTATGTATGATTTCCAATAAGTTGGTTGCTCGCTCCATTGTTCCGGAGAACGGAGTCTTGGTCATCTTGCCCATGAGGCATGGTTCGCACGTGTCAAATGATTCATAATCAAGAGACTCCAGAAGTCCATCAGCATGAAGCTTCTTCATACGTTTGACACCAATATGACCAAGACGGCAATGCCACAAGTATGTGGGACTATCATTGTCAACTTTACATCTTTTGGCATTCACACTAGGAAACGCCAAGGTCCCTGGTGTCTGGGTACCGGCCACGTCAGCAGGGTCAACGGGCAGGTGGGTCGTGCGGGCCAGGGGCCAGACGCCAGGGTAGGTGGCGTCTGCTTCGCAATCCAGACGCCAGGAATGTTGGCGTCACCTCAAAAGGTTAAAAACGAATATGTTTTCAAAACGAGGTCAAATTCGGATTTTGTTAGCACAAAAGATCAGAACAGTAATTTTGTCCCGCGGCCTACTGCTACTGTTGCCGGGACGGGAGGGTAGGCCGCCGTCACGTCGTCGTCGCTCGGGCCTCCACCGTCACAATCCATCCTACATGCAAATACTGGCTGCAGCTTTGGTCAGTCAGGGGGGAACTGGTTGGTCGCGTGGTTCCTTTATGGAAAAAATAAAATCCAAAGGAAGGTGGCCCAACGTGCATACATACGCTACGCGCATGCTACGTTATCGCTGTCATTTTCCCATCCGTGCCCGTGATCGAGCATGGGAGGGATAGATGCGTCCACATCGGCCGCCCGCCCGCCCGGCCTCCTCGGGATCCGGCAGGCCGCGCCACGACTGACATCCCTGTCCGCTGTCCACGGATCGTCCACCGCTTCCTCGCACGCTCGGTTTCCCACGCAAATTGATACTCAAAGGAACGTGCGTATCCCATCCCTGCCTCCCGCCCCACCCCAACCCCCACCCCGGGTACGCGTTACATAACCTGTCGTGTTCCCATCAGCTCCGCTCGCAGCGCGGTCCAAGCAGAGCGATTTTTGTGTACCTACTGTACGTATGTTTTTTTTTAAAAGAACTAGTACTACTGTACGTATGTTCACCAACCCTTTTGGACGGCTTCGTGGTTTGGTGTCACGTCACCTCGTACGCATGCAAAAAAAGAAAAAGAGTGGTCGCGCTTTCTAATGTGTCGTATCGCCCGGTACGTACGTGCACACTTGGGTACTGTGCGTGCGCCGGTGACATGAATGGTCGTGATGCGGGGCGTTCCCATCATACACGTGACGCGTGACCTACTATTTTGGTTTCGATAATCTGCTCAGGCTTGCGCTCAACCTGCAAAGGGCCGGCCTGGCTAATGTGTCAGTCCACGTCTACACTTTTGACCTAATGCATGTTTAGTTTATTTTAGTCCAGTTTAAGAGGGCATACTACCGAAGTACGGCTTCAGCTTACGTGCATGTTAATGTGTCGTTTCCTTTTGCTTCCTTGCTTTTCTTACATACTCGCACTCACAGTAGAAAACGAAACGAAGAATCGACTCGCACGGTCTAGTGAGTGAGTGAGTGAGGGTGACACGTACGGCGGTGACTCGCATGCATGGGGCGGGGCGCGACAGCAGTCGTCCCTTGGGGCACGTTACACACGTACACCCTCTGTAAACAAATATAAGAGCATTTAGAATTTTAGATCACTAAAATAATGATCTAAACGCTCTTATGTACTTCCTCCGTTCCTAAATACTTCCTCCGTCCCAAAATACTTGTCATCAAAATTGACAAAAAGGGATGTATCTACAACTAAAATACATCTAGATACATCCCCTTTTATTCATTTTGATGACAAGTATTTCCGGACGGAGGGAGTATAAGTCTTTGAAGAGATTCCACTACAAACTACATACGGATGTATATAGACATTTTGCTTCGTACGTAGTTCATAGCGAAATTTCTCCAAAGACTTATATTTAGGAACGGAGGAAGTATTTTCTTGTGTTGTCTTGGTTGGTATAGTGTCTTTTCCCGGTGCGACCCTCCCAATGCAGACGACGACGACGACGCGCAGTGCCGACCCTCCCAATGCAGACGACGCCGAGAACGCCGCGCGCCGGTACGTGCGTGCCGCCTGCGCTGTACGACGTCCAGGTGCAGAAGCATCCACGTTTCATGTCTGACGGCGGCATCTGTGCGTGGGAGCGCATCGCTTCTGCACGCGACGTCGGCCGGCCAGCCATACACACATGTATCCAGGTCAAATGTCGGACGTACACCCTGCCGACCTGCGTACATGTATCCGGCAGGCAAAAAAAAAAAAAAAACAGCCCAATCATATGTATGCACGAGTCCAAATTATTAAATTTAGATACATCCTTCAAGGTCATTTCCAACAGTTTGTATGTTAGCTTATTGGTAAAACATGCCACCTCATCAACAAACACCTTAACATACAACAACTTCAATGGATTGTATATAGTTTGCCCAATAGGATGTGAGATAATAAATAAGATGCTCTCTCATTCTACATCGGAGCTTGTGCAAGGGGTGTTGGTTCATGTACATACAACCTTCCTCTCTTCTCTCATTTATTGTATGTCACATCATAAAAAATCCTATGTGGCAAGTCTACCAAGAACTACTCAAGAGACGACCATTGAAGATGCCCTTAAGACTAGCCACAGTGTGAGTAACTTCAGCAGTAGCACCGGGTCCAACTCAGCAAATTTGCTTATGTGGCAGTGAGTTAATGAGAAGAGACGTAGTTTTTTTTTTTGAAACGGAGGCAAAAGATTTGCCTCATCCATTAATTAAACAGAAGAGAATTGCTCGGTTAATTAACGGAGAACCGGGAAAAAACCGTCACAAACCGCTGAGCGGCACAAAAAACGGACCGTGCCAAAACTCAGCCACACGCGTCGAGGGCAGCGCAGCTCCGACTCTAAAGGTGAGATCCAAAGAAGAACTAAGCCAGGCTGGCGCCGTGGAAGACCACCGAACGGACCACCTGCTGCCTGTCATCGTTGCCACAAGGCCCCGCCATCGCAGCTCCGACTTCACCGCAACAAACAAACCGAGGTAAACTCACGGACATGTCGGAGAAGAGCCGACTACCGCAACCACCACAATGCCTCCGACTTCACTCGCCCCATCATCGTTGCCACAGAAACCTCGATGCCACATCAACGCCTTCCACCATCCAACCTCCCAAAACTCCCACTGGTCCCTCTGACCGGATTAACCTCCAAAATCGATGCCCTCAAGAGGGGAACGACGTCAACACGTCGCCAACGACCGACCCTCGGGTCTGGAGTTTCCCCCGGAGTTGTCCCTCGCAGAGAAAGAGAGAGCATCCCGGCGACGCCTTCAAGAAGGTCACGGCGTCCACGGACGCCGCCGTCACATGCTCCAGCCATGGCTAGGAACGGGTTTTCACCCGGCTCTCGAAATCTTCCGGTCGACAGCCAATCCGTCAGCCCACCTTCGGACCTACCCTCGCTGCAACTCCACGCGTCAGCCACCCCGGCAGCCAAATCTTGCATCCCCATTGCCGCAGCAGGATGGGATGCCTCGTCGGTCGCCTCTTCTTCACCCAGGCCAGAGCCTGAGCACCCACGCCACCACCACCGTGCCGGCCGGCAACCACCACACGCCGGCCAGAACTCACACCACCGTGCCGCCTCGTTGCATGATTTTCCGGGGCCGCCGCCCCGGCTTACACCGAGAGGATCCGCCGCCCGGAGCCACAGCCCACCATGGAGCCAGCCGACCCCGAGCTAGGCAGAGCCCCAGCCAGACGACGCCACCACCGAATGGAGCGCCCGCTCCAGCCCTCCACGCCACCACAACACGACGGCCCGCCACCACCCTCCAGGGTCGCCGGACGAACCCCCGACGCCACCAACCCCCAGTTTGAGTAACTTAGCTAGTTACTATAACATCACATGTACCAATGCAATATGAGTCTATAACCTAATAAATGAAGCTTTGCATGACACCACACTTTGTATGTTACTCTCCATTGTGGCTAGTCTAAAGGAGACTCGGAAAGCTTCGACACATGTCCTTTGAGGGAGTCCGGGCACTTTTTGTTATCCAATGCTATCTCAAGTGTCTGAAAAGGGGTCCGCATATCCAAACTCTCCGAAATAAGATGTAGCCACTACGTAGAAAAACCAACTTTGACACGTGCTTCACGGAAGTGGAGGGCACCCTTCCCCTCCGGCCGATGCATATCTCGGCGGTGGCACTCCGATGATCAGCGCTACTAAACTTGGAGAAGCTAGCCACCCTTTGCGCCGAAGCATATACCTCTGTGGCTCACGACAATCCAATGAGCGGACTGCCGGACAAGGGGACGACAATGGAGATCGCCGCAGCCGAACGCATGCAGACTAGGCAAGGGTATCCGTGTCGTGGGAATGGATATCTGCCAGCGCCGGCTATGGACTAGTTTTACCTTTGTCCGATGTAGTTTTTAGTTAAAAATTGTCCAAAAATGTAATGGATTTTGTTTGGTTTATATGCAATATGACGTGTTTGCATGAATTTTGGCCGTTTAATTCAAACTGTGGTTGAAATGTATGCGGGCATCGTTGGATGGCCAAAACTTAAATCCGTGTCAGCGGTGGCCTCCTCTATACGCGGACGGATACCGGAGCAAATTTGCGGGTCAGCGTTGAAGATGCCATAAGTTACCTAGCAAATATTCGGATGGGCGCTCCAACCTAAGAGGAGCCATGGTTAAACAAATTAAGACATGTAATTTGGACCAAGTTGGTGGATGAGTCGATCAGCCGAAATGCCGAATGCAACGTGTGTAGGTCCAATTACCGAAAATGGCAATCTTGGTCAAGAGGATCCTGACCAAGGACAACTTGGGTAAAAAAGGCCGGAAAGGCACCAACAAATGTGAATTTTGTGATGCCAATGAATGTATTGATCATCTGTTGTTCACTTGCTCTTTTGCTTGGTTTCTTTGGAATGTAATAGGGAGTGCTTTAGGAAATCCCCAACCACCCCTGTCATTCTTTGACTTTTGCCAGAATTGGCTTCCTAAGTATACTGGGAAACATAGAATGGTTAGCAAGAAATAAATCTTGCTTTCGAAGTTCTTTACCTAAAGATCCTGATATTATCTTCTCCTTATGTTCTATGTTGGATTCGTGGGGTGTGCTATAGAAAAGAGGGGTGCAAGAAATTCATAAGGAAGTGACCAAGAGGGTTGGCCCAGATAGCGAGGGACATCTTCAAGCGTGCTTACAGCTAGGGCCCTGCTGTACGGAGGCTCTGTTGATCAAGTGTTGTTAGATGTAGCTTTTGCGATGACCTCTCTTGTTCTTTTTCTATAGCACCCTGTAGGTGCAGAGTTTGGTATCTCAGGTTGTAGGAGTTTATTTCCATGATGCAAAAATGTTAGGCAACATATGAAGCGACGGTGCTTTGGAGCGTTCTTTTGTTGTAGTATCCTGTAGGTGCAGTTGAAGTGCCTCAAGATGTAGGAGTAGTTTTTCCTGATGCATATGTTAAGCATCGAAAAAATTAAGTTCGTATGAAACTTGATTTGTATGCTGTGACTCCATTTTCGTAATGAAAATGGGGCCGTGTGGCCCCTCTGATCGAGAATTTTTTTTGCCCATGTGGACGTACGCGAGCGTAGGATCTTGGGGGCGAGTTATGTGGGCAGATTCCATTGGGGGCGGGTTATGTGGGCGAATTCCGTTGAAAACAGGTATTCACCAACAGATGCACCATCACAAGATAAAAATAAGTGAAAAAATGGCACATATATTTAACCTCGTTGACACATATGTGCACTTGGGTTTTTTTAGGG
>LR738710.1:930959161-930972443 GCA_902687465.1 Secale cereale
GGGGGGGGGGGAGAGAAATAATGTGACGTTGAGAGAGTTTGGTGTGCTTCGATGGAGAACCGGAATACAAATGGGGTACGTTAAATGGGCAAAAAGGGTTGTCAAATGGGGAGCCGCATAGGCTAGCCAAGACCGTGACTTCACTTTCAGTGGTACCCCGCTTGTGGCTGATTTTCCTCGCTGAAAATCTTTGTATCCATGATGACATTTTAATATAGTAAATCTTTGTATTGTGTGGGCAGCTACAAGGTAGACCCTCAACTCACCCGCAATCATTCGGACTGCACGGTCCTGATGCATTCTGTCATCCCAGCGGTGCCAATCTGATGAGTGGCGCTGCCGGACATGGAGAAGCGAGCCATTCTTTGCACTGAAGAATATACCTCCCGAGGCTCACACAGTCCAATAAGTGGTCTACGTAGATGAGGAAGACAATGGAGATCGGGCCCGGGTTAATGTGGCGTCCATTCTACATTTTGTCATGTTTAGTTTAGAGGACATATAGGAGTACGACTTCGTCATCAGCTTATAGGGGGAGAGAATCTAATCTACTGCTGGCTTTTTCATTTCTTTTTTCTTCTGTTATTTTTTACGGAAAGAGAATCTACGGGGCACCAAACTTGCCCAGCCACCATTGTTTGAATTGATCGAACAATCTCTTTGCATTAGACGAAGTGCTATATATAGCACTGGAACAAGCAGCGTTTACAGGGGGTGTCGGTTCATACGGAACCGACGCAACGGTTGCAGAAGGCAACCGTCAACGGTTAATACAAGCAGGAATTTAATCCTTTAATTATTCTTAACACTCCCCCTAATTCATGCTTGTCCAGGTAGCATCATCATCTTGAGAGAGACTCCTCCAAAAACCCTGTGGGAAAAATATGAGGAGTATAGAGTTTGATATGTTGCCAAAACTCCTTCAAACCCAGTGGGAAAATAAGGATAAAATGATGCAACATATAATGGTCATTGTCTCTTTCAACTCAATACGAGAAAACCCATAGAGTTTAGAGGACAATAAATATGTCGTATATACTTTCCCAAAAACCCCGGTGGGGAAAACAGAAAGTATGACATATGATCTCATGTTGATATTACCTCATTAAAAACCTTTATGAGAACCTCTAAAGTAAACTCATGAAGGGAAAAAGAGTATAATATGATGCATTGAACAGGAACGGTTCAGGGAGATACTCCCCCTGATTCTTGCAAATTTCGAAGCCGTCACATACCAATTCCAAGAACATATATCTGGAATGTAGAAGTTGGTAGAGACTTCCTGAACAAATCAGTCGCATGATTTGACTTGCAAGATATGCAATATAGTGATATTGCTTATTATGTAACCTGTTTGCATCCGAGCAACACGAGAAACATTATCGTTGAGATAATGGTTGGTGAATGTAGCCACGAGGTCTGTTTCGAAGACTCTTCATGAGAGGACTACCACACCTAGTAGGAATACTAAACTTGTCCACGATCTGACATAGTGGGGATCTGATCGATGTATCCAATGATATTGATGTTCAGATTTCTCCGAAACTGAAAAACCAGGACAAGATGTTTCATGCCTTGGAGATATTGAAAGATATTCTTGAGTACCAACCAATTGTGTTTGGTCGATCCAATGGCATATGGAACGTTGAGTCCCAATATCTCATTTTCATCATCTCTTGGTCTATGTAGATCTTTCTCTACGTCTAGAGAATGAACTACCATGAGAATTATGGATGGATAAGATTTGTCCACAATGAATTTCTCCAATATATCATGGATATAGACAACATAGTATACCATAATGCATGAATGAAGGTGCTCAAGTTGTAGTAACGAGCGGTGTTTTGGTTTAGCCAAATCCTTCATTAAAACTCCGTCATTAGATGATTACATGTGTCGTCATTGCAGACACACAAACATGGATAATCATCATTGTAGGAGTAATCCTTGTGTATAAGGAACTCACTACGTCGGTTGTACCATATGTACCGACAACAATAAGATGGTGACTTATTGATTTTACACAATGTATGTTGCGTTTTGCATTTCGATTCAGATGTGAGATTCCATCGGGAATCAATCATATATGTCTGAATCTAGTGATCCATATGGATATGTGATCACTACATCTATCAACTGCAAAGATAGATGATTTTGTATTGCCAATGATATAAGTTATCGGAAAAAGATTCCATCTCTGGAGAATAGTTGGGTATCTGCGTGAACCCTTGTGCTACAATACTTGCTCTTTGTTTCACCACATCGTTGTTCTCAATTCTGTTTCCAGAAGAAAACTGGTGTAGGTATTGCTTATGAATACCTTCCCATTATTGAGCAAGATCATTTCTACCTAGATTATACCCTTTGCTTGAGTTCAGTCCAAGTGTTGATCACACTTTGCCATGGCCATTGTCTTTGGATCTGAATCATTTGAAAGGTGTTTGCAATCTAGTTGAGAAATGTATGTCGACAATTGTAGACTTCCGGTTATATGATTCTCCAGAATCTATATATCAATATACAATTGATGGAAATATCATTACCCATGGTGACTGCTCGCGATTTCCCAATGCGATTGAGTCGGGTATTCCGATGTCCCGGTCATTGTGTGCACTATGACCTGGGTTGGTGGAGGTTTCCCTTCCACTGGGTGTATACTACCCATTAGGTGTCTGTCAACGTAAAGTTGACATGCATTTACTGATTCAGAGGCCTTGATATCCTTGCTTGCAAGAAGCTGAATCCTGATGTACTATTGCCGTACTTCTCCCCCTGTTACTTTGAACGAGGAGTTGAGTGGTTTTAGTTGGTACCTCCACTCTTTCAGGCGTACTTATGCAGAATTGTAGGATTGTATGACACCTTTATAGTCAGTAAATGAATCTGGCAAGTTATTTGCAATGTGTTGCAAATCTTCTGAACGCATGGTTCAGATCTTTGAGTATGTGGATTTGAGGCAGAAATGTGTTGAACATTTCACTAATTTCCTGGCATTCTTCATGGTACTTGAATTCTCCCCCTAATGCCTGGAAATATTCCTCATTGAATCAGCATACTGGCCTTGAATAACTCCTCGTGCGAGAGGCTTGAGGTATTGACAGAAATATAGTTATTCCTCACATAGATCCCAACTATATGTTGAGGGGCCAATGATGTATGCCGGGTGGTGATATCGGTGTGTAACCGAATTACCGCAGATAGGAAATACTTGGTAGATATCCACATATCAAAGATAGAGGGGAATAATATATGCAGTTTGGTCATGAGTGTGTAAGACTACATGACTCCAACGTAAAGTTGGTAAGTTGCAATTCAAAGTAAAGATCATGCAATGAGCTCAATTCTTTGGATGGGATTCTACCAAACCATTTTGAGACTAGACATTAAGACAAATTACTAAACTTCAATCCGAGAGCCATAGAGCAGGCACTCAAGGAGAATTCTGCAATGATGTCTATCTGATTTACTTGAAATCAATGTCAGGATAAAGCCAATGGTTTCGTGTGAATAAAGCACACACTTAAGACCATCATGTAGATATGTCTTTTAGAACCATGGAATACCTGAATAGTCTAGTCAATGGATGGGAAGAGCCACTTACCTCAATCTTGATGCATTCAAGGAGTCTGAGTGGTTCAGCATAGACTTTAAGGTGTGCGGGCCTTAAAATTAGCTTCCCTGTGTCACTTGTAGTGCACATAAAATCCAAATGTTGTTAGAATTTAGCATCATAATAATCATAAACCATTGGAATTGCTGATAGTTTCGGTTTCAACCCAATGTCAATGATGACAAAAAACTAGAATGCCAAATTTGTCATGCAAAAGACACTCTGGAAAACTATCCCGTACGCAACATGTGCTACGGGTTTTGTAGTATGTGTAGTACTACCATGATGATACAAAGAGAATGTGCTTGCCATATCCGTTGCATATGGTAAAGAGAAGATATTCCTCTTTGTTGTCATCATAAATTTCACTATGGAAACTATTTTAACGGATACCTCTATAGTTTAGTAGGGTACGAGTTAAACCCGGAAGCAATAAAGCATCCTGACGTTACTCGAGTACCCACAGGGACAGTAAATATGACTCGAGTTGAGCCAACAAATACCTCATCGCGTCTAGCGATTTTAAAATATCTCCTTTCTCTCAACGAGAGTGGAAACATTTCACTTTCCTGAGTATAGAGTTCGTGGTGCATATGTCCACATGGCACAAATCATCTTTCATCAGATTGACCCCGTAGAAATCTATATATAGACATGAAGATTTTCAATATGGAAAACAACGTCAGATATATAGAATACATAGAAATATATTTGTATCAAAGTGCTGATACGGTATATTGTGATATACAATATATGATGACAACAATAATCATGTTCTTATTAGAACATCATAAATGGACATCAATAAATAGATCACTGAGGAGACTAAGGGACTAAATGTATAGTCTCCAAACACGTCGGTTGATGCATATTCAACCATCATGCTCTCCATGCTCATAGGGTTTCGTGACAACTTGATGGTGTCAGGTTGAGGGTTTGAAGTGAGTTTCAAACCATTACCCTTGAGGTCCTTTGCGTCCCGGTGGCGTGGCTTGGATTGCACGCGCTATCCCATGGGATGCAAGACTGATCTTGATGTCCATGACCCGCTTAAGTAAGTTGTGGCCATCGAGGGCAAGAGCCTCAAATTGTTAGCCATCTATTACTTATAGGGGCAAGCCAGAGATAATTAATTTACAAGAAGTAAATTAAAAATCATCATGGTTTTGTAATAAGAATGCAAAAATTTGACTCAAGTGTATAACTTGAAAGTGCTCAATCTCAATTGTGGGAACATAACACATTGAAGATCATACGGATCTCACAGTAATAGAGATTGTCTGCACATGGGCAGTAGATCCAAATCATTACCTTGTGTTTTCCAAATATAATGAGGGAGATGTTATTGTCAAAAATTTACAACTTTGTTGTGCGGGAGAAATCAATCTAGACCGCTGTGACATGTTCATGAAGAATGGCAATGTGGTAAACACATAGAACATATCATCTCCGGTGAAAAACCGGTAATTTATTTATATTACGGATTGCGTAATATAAATACATCTTAATGTTGCAAAATTAATAGATTTCAAGAAGATGGCTCGAAATCATTAGTGTGAATCTCAAATTGCTAAGGATGACATCTTGACGATAATCTCCAAAATGGAGTAGATCTCGCAGCACTAAGGAGTATAATTTGATGAAAGATACTCACTCGTAATGCATTATGTCATGACATAGTAAAATATGTAGGAGAGCACTTTGTAAAGCAATCGTAATGTCAAAATGACAAAATGTAAGCTTTAACTGTAGTGGTGATAATCTGCAAAGCAGTAGATCTACACACTACCTTGTGATCTCAATAAAGCAATTTTGAAAAATCACTAAGAATTTTGCATCTGTATTTGCAAGAAATTGAAAATCTCAATTGCAAATATACGTACTAATCTCGACACGTGTTTAACATGGAGATAGATACATCATAGAAATATTCCGGAATACCTTGTACTGAACGGAGAAACAATACGGTAGAAGTACCGAATTTATGTTTGCAAGAGATAAAAAAAAAATCTCAATTGCAACTTGTGGATGTATAATTTCAACATGTAGGACATGGAAATATATCACATCACACATATGTTCTGGAATACAAGGTACTCTACAGAAACACAGTATTTAAGACAAATACTGGATATAACAGGGGTTTAAAAATATGAATACTAATAAATAGTATTACTGTTAATAAAACAGAGAAGAGAAGAATAAAAAAAAATGAATGGCCCATGGCCATCCGGCCCACAGCCGAGCGGGGGGGGGGGGGGCAGCCGGAGGTTGCCCCAGGCGCCTGGGCCTGGGCCTCCACGGCCTTTGGCCGGCCCAGCCGCTGCCTTCCGCGCCGCATAAGGAAGGAGGCGAGGGGTGGGGCGGTTACGGATAAGGATCCGCCCCGACCCGCACCACCGCTCGATGCCCCCCATGACCAGCGCTAGATCCCAATCGCCGGCGGTTGGAGCGAGTACGGCGCCTCCCCTCGCATCTCCGGTGGCCAGCGGCGTGACAACGACGAATCCTCTTCGTCCGAGGAAGAAGATACGACGACGGGGGCGTGACGACCAGCGCCGAGGCAAAGGCTTGCCGGAGCCGGCGTGGCGGCCGGGATGGCGGTCGATGGCGGCGAGCGCCGTTCCGCGCGGCTGCTCGAGCCCGCTGCCATCTCCGGTTGTGGCGGGGCGATGGTGTCGACGCGCTCCATCCGGCTCCAAAGCGGACGACGCCGGAGGCGCGGAGACGAAGGCGAGTGCCTTGTCCTCATCCACCACAGAGCGCACCGGCACAGGTGCGTAGCCAGGGGGCGGCTCGTGCCAGCAACCCCGGCTGCAGGCGTCGGCGTCAGCGGCACGACCCACTCCGCCGGTGGAGGAGGGGGTGGTGAAGGCGCGGCGGCATCCACTTGGGCGCTCGGGCCAGCCACCAGCCAGGGGCCAAGCCCCATGTTCACTGGTGCGCGCTCACAACGTGCGGCGACGTCGAGGCCGCGTCCAGGGGCGTGGTGAGCACTACGGAAGACGCGTCCTGCGGCGACCAGGGGCGTGACGGCTGAAGCGGTGACCAGCGGCCATCGCCGCGGATCAGACAGAGGAAGAAGGAGAAGAGGCCGGACGTCTCCTCGGCGAGTACTCGCTCCTCCCGCTCTGTTGTCTCTGTTTTCGCTCTTCGGTAGAACTAACGTGGCTGATAACGTGTTTGAATTGATCGAACAATCTCTTTGCATTAGACGAAGTGCTATATATAGCACTGGAACAGGCAGCGTTTACAGGGGGTGTCGGTTCATACGGAACCGACGCAACGGTTGCAGAAGGCAACCGTCAACGGTTAATACAAGCAGGAATTTAATCCTTTAATTATTCTTAACAACCATCTCGATACTGCTTCCGCCATGGTTCAGATCAAGGAATTGTATCCTTTTACCAAAGATCTAAATTACGAATAGGGATGATGCGCTCGCCCACGCTACTGCGACGCGTCGCTCCGGCGCCCGCAGCCACGGACACCGCAGCCGCCGTTGCCGCTGAGCTGCTCCACCACCGGCCAAGCCCTCCATCAGCCTCCCCCCGGTTCCCCCTGGTTTCCCCACCCCAAGGTTTGGGCGCGACAGCCTCGCATCCGAGCTGTTCCCGCAGCTTCTCGTGGCCGATCCAGATCTGGTCCCCTCGCGGTGGACGGCGGCCGCCTCGGCCTCCCTACCGGTCGCTCCTGCAGCAATTCCTTCGGCCGCTCCGCCAGGTCCAGTCTGCAAGGTCCGATTTGCTGCCCCTGAAGATCTGCTCTGCCAACCCCCCAAGCTTCGCATTCATGGCACTCCAAAGACATGCCTCAAGACTTCTTCGTCCCTGGCCATCAATGCCGTGCTGCGCGTGCAGCAACCTGCTGCTTCCTCGAGCCCTGAGCTGCTGCAGACTCCCGCTTTCAAGACATTGGAGATGGATCCCAGATCAGACGCGGAGTGGCAGCTCGTTAAAGCTCCGTACTGGTGGCGTGCTCTCGTCCCCAACCACCACCACCATTCAAGCCACCGGCCAGCGTCTTCAATCTCCCCGCCTACCGGCCGTGCCTTTGTCAAAGGTCGACACAGAGTCTGTCACAAATGCTTGGAGAAGGGCCACAGCAAGATCGATTGTAGGGACCCGTATAAGTGCCTGATCTGCAGGCGAAGCGTGCACCGTGCAAGGCAGTGCTCCAACTCTCCCCCGCCAGCCCCACAAGATCTACACAGGGCTCCTCCATCCCTGTTGCCTGCCCTGCCCAGATCCTTCGGCTCTGCTGCTCTTCTGCGGCCAGTCGGTGTGCCCTTGCTACCTGGGGAGGAGATGCCTCGGGTGGGTGACCCCTCGCTCCGCCCAGCTGAGGGCCATATTGTCGTCGTCTCCACACCGGCGATGGATGCCCAAGCAGCCAGCCTCGCCAACCTCGCGGCCGTCGTTTGGCTGGGCGGCAACCGCCCGAAGGCCAGCGCCTCTGTCATCCGCGACGCTGTCGCGGTGGCCGCGGGTGCCGACCGTTCTCTTTTGAAGGTGGTGCCGTTCTACCCTGAAGATTTTCTCGTCAGGTTTGACCATCAACATCACCGTGACTTGGCCGCCGCTGCTCCGGGCCGGTTCTCCCAGTACAGCTCTGATTTCGGCAACCTGGACATCCACATCGCCAAGTGGCGCCTCAACGCGCACGCAGATGTCGTCCAAGCTGATTTCCATGTACACCTCTGCATCGAGAATGTACCGCTCAATGCCTGGAACGATGCTGTTGCGGCTCAAGTGCTTGGGCTGGACACGTTCGTGCACTACTTCGACATCGCCTCCATGCAGTGCGAGGACGCGGCGACCCTCAACCTATGGGCGTGGTCGGCGGACCCAAACAAGATTCCAAAGGTGCAGCAAGTGACTTTCACCAACAACCAGCCGTCGGCAAGTTTCGCCCCTGCTCCTGTCATTGGCCGCCAAGGCCTGCGGCGACGTGTTCTGGTCCACCTTGACCTGATTGAAGACTACACCCCCGACTCCACCGGCAGGGTGCCTCGACGTCCGCGCACGCACCCTCCCTTCAACTGGCGCTACGGTGTGGTGGATGGTGAGGCCCGTGCTCGGGATCGCCGTGATGGAGGTGAGCGACAAGACCATGGCGACAGAGATCGGCGCAACGACGATCGTGACAGAGATGATGACCAAGATGGCCGCGGCAGGCACGGCGACCGTAGCTCTTCCTCTTGGCGCGCTCTGTTCCGGAACCGCTCCAGGGCTCCCCGGCGTGACGATGGCCGAGATGGTGGCTCGCGTGATGGCCGTCGGCGCGAGGACGGAGACTCCCGCGGGCGCTACGACGACGGCAGACGTAGAGTTATGAAGGACTACAGGAAGATTGACAACTCCTTGGTGCAGCGTCTGCCTGACGGGGCGGTCATCCCAGCCTCAGGAAGGAGGGCTCGACATTGTGCTGCCTGCCCAGAGAGGCGCTCGCGCTCCTGCGAGGTGGTTGGCACCCGGCGCACTGAAGATTCCCGTGGCAGATCACCTCCTCCATCCAGGGGCGGAGCTGGAGCAAATGTTACCCGATGCACCATTTTAACAAAGCGAAAAAATTCAAGCAACAATGTATTGAATAATTAAAGCTGTGTTTCACAACTTCCAGCACACATTATCAGACATAATAAAAGGCGATGTGTGAAAACAAATGTAGCCATTCCAATTCTTTTTGTAGTGACAAAAGAATGTACGGAATTACTTGAAAATGATGTCTTGCATTTCCAAATCCAAAATATATCCCTTCGAGCCATGTACTTAAATGGCTGGAATGAACATAATAAATTGCCCAAATAGAACATAATAAAATAGAATTATACTTTAAGTACAACATAATAAAATGCCCAAATGCATGTAGTTAAATGGCTAGAAATTTGAAAATTACCTTTAGCACATTATATTCCTTCGAGCCATGAAATACACAAACACATGCATTGGTGACCTTTTTCATTTCTTCCTTCTCCATATAATAAATGACATCATCACTCAGGTTTTCATTATTGGGGCGATTGCGCAGGCAAGTTCTGATCAATTTCAAATGATTGCAAATATACCAGAAGACCACTTGCTGACTTGCATAATCATATTGAATCTCCTCTTCCCAGTTAATGTTTTCAAGAATATCTTGTGATGGCGCTTTTCTTTTGAGAAGAAACTTGTCCTTACTATCTGTATATTACAAATATAATACAAATGAGAGATGAAAAATCAGGTAGAAAGTATACCTTAAATAGAAGTTATAACCCTAGAAAATGCTCCAAGTTTTGCCGAAACATAGGATTTAATCTATCGGCTACAAGTTTTACATGTAATTGTTGCAACTTGCAATTTGCAAAAAAGATTTAGAAAAGGTATGGCAAGGGCGCTACCAGATTTGGGGTCGTTTCCAATCTCAACCTGTAGATGGAACAGACCAAAACAAGATCGGATTGATCGCCGAATTGACGAGAAGCGGACCGGCCGCAGACGAAATTGCTGCATACGACGTGGTCGCCTGGGAGTCCCTACGTCATAACTCAGGTGCTGCGTCGAGCGGCGGCCGGCGTCTGCGTCGCGAGGCCGGTATGGATTGCAAGCTGGTTCGCTGCTGCGTGGGTATGCGCCGGTACGTCTCTACGCGGAAGGCCGGCCGATCGATCGATTAGTTTTTTCCTTTTCTTTTTTGAGGCCGATCCATCGATTAGTATGGAAAACGTGAGCACGTGACGCGACCTGGGCTGGGAAGCGAGCGCACAGCGGTGTCACGTCGCCTAGGTTGGCCCATTGCGGGGAGGCGTGCGTCTGGAAAGACAAAGACCCTGATGCACAGATCTTGGGCCAACCTGATGCACATGCCCATTTAGTTCGTATGTAGCACTAAGATAAATTGTTGGACCCGTATTCCTGTGCATCAGGATCGGCCCAATGGGCTCCGCCCCTGCCTCCATCGTCCCGCACTACGTCATGCGACGTGATTGAACTGCAGCCCTCCCCCACGCTCCCTAGCTGGCTGCGCTGTGCCACAACTTGCTTGGGCTCGCCTGTGTCCCCAGAGGCGCCCCCAGGCTGCTCCTCCCCAGCTCGGTTGCAGCAACGCTCTGGCTCGGTGCCTCCAAGTCCAAGGACACCCCTGCATGTTCCTGCTGATGTTATTTCCTCTGAAGAAGACCAAGCCGTGGCAAGCCCCGGGCCTACTCAACTGGCTGGCACTCCCTTGTTTGTGCCCGCACCACAAGCACTTCTTCCGACGCCCAATTCCACCCCACCGAGACCGCCGGCTACCAGGAGGAAGACCTTGGCAGGTGTAACCGGTCTGAACCTGATTAGAAGTAGTCCAAGGTTGAAAGCCAAGAACAGAGACATGCCAATTGCGATGCTTGCTGAGAGGCTTCTATGCCAGCGATTGGGGGTCGTTGAAGAGGGAGGCTTGGTCACTGAAGCGGCCATTGCCAAGTATGTTGTGCTCTTCCACGGCCAGCTTCCCGACCTTGCTGTTGCTGCGCTAAGAGCTCTCTTCCGACTGGATTGTGATCTTGCTACTGTTGTTGAAGATGCTCTGTTGGACCACGGTGGAGGTGCCGGGCTGGAGCTACAAGGCCAAAACCGAGAGGACGCGGCGGCTGCCTGATGCCCCTGCTCTTCTTTGCTTCCGATGTATCCCAGTTTCTATGATTAGCCCTTTTCATGCTGTTGTTGTTGTGCTGCTGGTCGTCCATGCTAGGTCTATGTGTCCTCAACTACCCTGTTATGTGGCAGGGCTTCTGCTAGTGGTTACTGGCGTCCCTGGTGTATCCCTTGTTTGCAATGAATGAAAGTTTATCTATCCTAAACTGGAATGTCCGTGGCCTCAATTGTCCCAATCGTCGCGCTACCGTTCATGAAACAATTGCTGGTACCTCCTGCAACCTTGTTTGCCTTCAGGAAACGAAATTAGCTGCTGTTGACCCCCTCATGGCTTCTTTTTTGGGGGGGCAAAGACTGAAGAATTTTGCGGAGAAGCCTGCTGATGGCACCAAGGGGGGGCATCCTTCTTCTCTGGAATGAAGATTACATTAAAGTGGACAACCTTTGCATTGGCATCTTTTGTATCTCTGCGAACATTTCTATAGTGAACACACCCATTTCTTTCGAGCTCACCTCAGTATATGGACCTACTAGAAGTAACCTGAAAGATTCATTCTTCAATGAGCTCGTGAGCTCTAAGCCTCAACAAGGCACTAGATGGCTTGTGACAGGCGACTTTAACCAAATTTATCGGGCTCGAGACAAAAACCGTGCAAATGTTGATCGATCTCGCCTGGTGCACTTTCGAAATGCCCTTAGCTTGTGTGAGCTAAAAGAGATCCACCTACAGAACAGAAGATACACTTGGAGCAATGAACAGCCTAACCCGACTTTGAGCAAATTAGACTCTTTTTCTGCAATGAGGATTGGGACCTTGAATTTGGTACACACATACTCCATGCTCTATCGTCATCGCTCTCGGATCATTGCCCACTCCTCCTGGCTAGCGACAAGGGACCCAAACGGCCCAAATCTTTTCGATTTGAAAACTTCTGGATTAAAATGCCAAACTTCAAGAAGGTGGTCCAAGATGCCTGGAATGAGGAAACGGCACACTTCGAGCCATACCAGGTGCTTTTCCACAAGCTGAAGAGAACAAGTATGTGTCTTCGCAAATGGAGAAAGTCCATTTTCTCAAACCACAAAGTCCAGCTTCACATGGCCCTCGAGATCATCCTTCTCCTCGACATAGCACAGGAAAATAGGGCCCTCTCGACAGGTGAGCTTAACCTGAGAAAGGATCTCAAGAGGAAGGTGGTGGCCTTGGCGGTTCTCGAGCGGGCGAGAAAAAGGCAAAGCTCGAGAATCAAGATGCTCAAAGATGGGGATGCAAATACTCGGTTCTTTCACATTCGCATCAACCATAGACGGCAAAATAATTTCATCCACCGTCTAAAACACAATAACGGTTGGGTCACAAATCATGATCAGAAGAAAGACATTATTCAGGCACACTTTAGAAAAGCGATTGGAAAGGGCCCCCCACGATCCAAGGGCATTCGTGTCGTGGGAATGGATATCTGCTGGCTCCGGCTGTAGACTAATTTTACCTTAGTCCGGTGTAGTTTTTAGTTAAAAATTGTCTAAAAATGTAATGGATTTTGTTGGGTTTATATGCAATCTGACATGTTTGCATGAATTTCGTCCGTTTAGTTCAAACATTGGTCGAAATGTATATCGTGACCAAAACTTGCATCCGTTTCAGCAAACTGGCCCCCCCGTCCGCGGACGGATATTTGAGCAAATTAGCGGGTCGGCGTTGAAGATGGCCTAAGTTACCTAGCAAATATTCGGATGGGCGCTCCAACCTAAGAGGAGCCATGGTTAAACAAATTAAGCCATATACTTTGGACCAAGTTGGTGCACAAGTCGACCAGCCGAAATGCCGAATGCAGCGCGTGTAGGTCCAACCGGCAAAAATGACAATCTTGGTCAAGAGGAATTGCACGGGTGGAACCAGGTACGTACACGAGCGTAGGTTCTTGGGGACGGATTCCGTTGGGGGCGGGTTCTATGGGAGAATTCTGTTGAAAACATGCATTTATCAATAGATGCATCATCACAAGATAAAAATAAGTGAAAAAACCTCGTCGACACGTACATGCACTTTTTTTTT
>LR738710.1:930972763-931025346 GCA_902687465.1 Secale cereale
ATTGCCCCCAACTGGAATAAAGAGGCGGTACGTACGTACGATCGATGAATCGAGTCGATCAGCGAGGACATACTCATCGTGCCATCCGCCTGCTCAAGGCCATACGCCAGCTCGAAGCTGAATGGTGATGCCCTCGCCGAAGATGACTCCTCTATGTTGAAATTTGTTAGTAGACCTTTGGCTCAAAGCCCAACTAAAATTCTGGAATTCTCTTGGCTCATTCATGCATAGCTAGTGAATGGTGTGAGTGGGAGTAAAGTTTAGTCCCACCCCGGAAGTTGAGAGAGAGTTGCACCTCTTTATAAGGTGAGCTCTTCTATCACTTTTATGAGCATGAGAAGAGGAGACCTACACGCGCGCTCCTCCTCCTCCTCCCCACGCCTCGCCACGACGTGCTGCGTCGCGCCACGGGTTGAGGGAATGAGCCGAACCGAGGACAAAGCTATGCACGTTGTCTATATTTTTGCCGCTCGGGAATAATTAATAACTCATTAATTAATAATTATTGGATGCTTTAATTACTCAACCGTTTCCGATTCCTTTGGATCGTGGGGCTGTTAGTTGGACGTGGGGATTTCTCCACGACGTACCCGGCCCACATTATATCACTAGTAGAAAAATGGCCTAATGTGAAGCTAATTAGTCCCGAATTGTAATTGAACCGGCACTAATGAGATCACTAGTGCCGGTTCCAACGGCTAGCCAGGCGGCACTCATTTGTCCTGGTTTGTTTTGAACCTTTAGTACCGGTTTGTGTCAGGAACCAGTACTAAAGGGGACAAAGCTATGCACGTTGTCTATATTTTTGCCGCTCGGAAATAATTAATAACTCATTAATTAATAATTATTGGATGCTTTAATTACTCAACCGTTTCCGATTCCTTTGGATCGTGGGGCTGTTAGTTGGACGTGGGGATTTCTCCACGACGTACCCGGCCCACATTATATCACTAGTAGAAAAATGGCCTAATGTGAAGCTCACTAGTCCCGATTTGTAATTGAACCGGCACTAATGAGATCACTAGTGCCGGTTCCAACGGCTAGCCGGGCGGCACTCATTTGTCCTGGTTCGTTTTGAACCTTTAGTACCAGTTTGTGTCAGGAACCAGTACTAAAGGGGGGTGGCAGGCCTGTGTCAGGTTGGGGCCCACGAGCGCATTTAGTACCGGTTCGTGTCACGAACCAGTACTATAGAGGCACCTTTAGTCGCGGTTGGTATAACCAACCGGGACTAAAGATCATGCTACATAAACCCTTCGTCGAGCCCGAGCTCTTTGTTCTTCCTCTTTCCTCTCCTCTCTGTTTTCTTCCTCTCCTCTCGAGCACATCTAGTCCGTTTATGTCCGGGCCGATCCATTTCGAGCGCAAACTTCGCCGGGTTTGGGTCATGGCGGATAGCAAACGGACGCGTTGCTCGTCTGCTTCGGGGCTGCATGGCAGGCGTACACCTACTTTTCACCGCCCGACATTAATGCGCACACGCGGTCGGCCCCACCTGTCATCGCCAGCCGAACGGTCGCTGTCCTTCTTAAATGGGAAGCCGTTGACTGGTCACAGTCCACACTCCCCACTCCAGCCCATGCTGCCTCCTCGAAACCCGACACGCCCCAAAACCTAGCTCTCCCTCTCCCCGTCCTCAATCTCGCCGGCCTGCCGCCTCGCAGCCATGGGGTTCTGGAACACCGGTCGCAAGGGGAAGCATGACCGCGAGGCTGGCTCGTCCTCGGGCCGCCGCCGCCGCGGCATCAAAGAGGAGCCCACATCACCACCGCGTCAGCCTCCCGCGCCGCCCGCATTATCCATCGCCCCCACGGCCGGCGGCGAGCGCGACCAGCAATACATCCACGCGGATGTATGCTGGCGTTATTGGGAGACTAGGACGCTGCAAACCTGGAGCAACGTGCACCTCCCCAATAACTGGCACCTCTCTGCCGACCGGGTGCCGATCCCGCCCGTCCCGGTGAGCGGCCGTGCGCGCCGCGAGGAGATCGAGCGCCGTTGCCGCCTCCTGCCGGACGACCTCTACTACGACCCCAGGTACACCCCAGACTCCGACCTGTGGGATACTTGGTTCTAGGATGAGCACTACACGCGGCGCACCTCTTCTTTCGCCGGCACGTCGTCGGGGCCGCAGCGGCCACGTGAGCGCCGCGCGCGCACTCCGAGCCCTCCACGAGTGCGCGGATGTAGGGTGGTGCGCGGCATCACGCCGATACCATCGCCGTCGCCCTCTCCATCCACACTACCTCCTCCTCGCATGACAGAGGAGGAGGAGGCCCGACTGCTTCGACGTGTCATGGAAGACTCCATGAACACGTACGATGAGCGGCAGTGGGAGGGCCTGGAGACCATGAGGGCCCTCTCTACCGCCAGCGACGTCGCCTTCCCCGAGCTGAAGATGGTGCAGGCGGTGGAGGAGGCACCACTGATGGAGGATGTGCTGGAGGAAGAGCCCATGGCTGCGTTCCACCTGGGCCTGGTGGGCCAGCCGTGGAGCTGGTCGTGCACGGCTCCGGAGATGGCCTACGCCGTGGGGGTGTGAACTGGTGCCCCACGCCGCCGCGGTCACCGGAGCGGGAGGCGTCGCCATGGGAGGAGGTGGTGCAGGAAACTCCCGCCTTCCAGCCCGCCTCCATGTACCAGGCACCGCCGTCCCACCTCTGGACGCCGCCGGCTAACCTCGACCTCGTCAGCGACGACGAAAACGGCGGCCAGTGAGAGACGACGACGACCACGGCATCGACGGGCAGGAGTGCGCGGGCGGTGGATTTCTTTTATTTTTTATGTTAATTAATGATATGTGAACTGTGGAACTGGGCCGTTTTGTGGCCGTCATGTTTAATTATGCTTTATGTTTTTACGTTTGCTTTTATTTTATTTTTTCGACATTTTGTTTTATTTTTTGCGTTTTTTTAATCACGTTCATCCCCGGACATGATTTAGGGTGCAGCCGCGCGTTGGGCGCAGCGACAACCCAACGGCCGTAAGCGGACATGGGCGACCCCATTGCCGCCCCAAATGAACAAAAATAGGCCAAACCGGACGTCCGTTTGGAGTCGTGCGCTGAAGTTGGCCTTACACATGTACGTGTTTCTTGTGCTGTCTTCGTAGTCGTGTCTTTTACCGGTGCAACCCTCCCATGCAGACGACGACGATGTGCAGTCCCTGGCACATGTGCTCTTAGAGCATCTCCATCCGCGCCCCCAACAGGCCCCCCAGGCCACTTTTTCGGCGCCGGCGCCGAAAAAACGGCCCAGTCGCGCCCCCAGGACGCCGAAAATCGCCGGTTCGGACTTTTTTTCCGCCGGACGGTCACAGGCCGAACCCGGCGCGTTGGGGAGCAGTTGGGGGCTCCGGCGCTAGGGAAAAGCGCGCCTGGCCCACACCGACAGGGGAAAAGTCAAGGTTTTCATCCCCCGACTCGCCTCGCACCCCCCGCGCCCTCGGCCACCACTAGCTATATCCCGGCGACGGCCGCCGCCCTACTCCGCTAGATAGCCATTCCCCACCGGAAAATAGCAGCGCTTCGCCGCGGCAGCCCCTCCCACAGCAGCTGGGCGTTTTCGGCGCCGTTTCCGGCCGCGGAGGCGTGGTTTAGCGGCGGGTACACGCCCACCAAGCGCAAGGTGTTCGGCGTTTTGCCTGTCCCGACGATGGACTCGGATGACAAGAAAGAGCTCGCCGCGCTGCTGGAGGAGGAAGACGCGGCCGACGTCCAGGAAGAAGAGCATGTCATGGTGCTCGCCGCCCTCGCCCAGCTGCTGGCGAGCCATGAAAAGCCGCGGCGAGGTGGCTCGGCGCCGGGGCGGTTGAAAGCAAAGAACCGGCTTCGTCTTGAAGGCTACTGCATGCTCTACTCCGACTACTTCGCCGATGCTCCACTTCACAGCGAGAAAACATTTCGGCGCCGTTATCGGATGAGCTGAAAGCTCTTCCTCAGGATTGTGAATTCCATCTAGGAGTTCGACAACTACTTCAAGTGCAAGATGGATTGCACTGACGCTCTTGGATTCACCTCCATCCAGAAGTGCACGACAGCGATGAGGATGCTTGCATATGGAGCTCCCGGTGATTCACTCGACGACTATGGGCGCATGGCCGAGTCCACCAGCATAGAGTGTTTCTACAAGTTCTATCGGGCAGTGGTGGCAGTGTTTGGGCCACAATACTTGAGAACACCCAATGCGGAAGACACTGCTCGGATCCTAGCCCAGAATGCAGCAAGAGGATTTCCTGGGATGCTTAGAAGCATCGACTCCATGCATTGGAAATGGAAGAATTGCCCATTTGGTTGGCAGGGGATGTACAAAGGCGCCAAAGGCGACTGCAGTGTGGTGCTTGAGGCGGTAGCCACACAGGACCTCTGGATTTGGCACTCCTTCTTTGGTATGCCAGGAACTCACAATGACATCAACGTGCTGCAGTGCTCTCCTGTTTTTGCCAAGCTCGTTGAGGGCCATTCTTCTCCGGTGAACTTCGAGATCAATGGGCACCAATATAACAAGGGGTACTACCTAGCAGATGGCATCTATCCGAGATGGTCGACATTTGTGAAGACGATCTCAAACCCTGCGGCAGGAGGCAAGAATGCCTCGTTTGCGAAAGTTCAGGAGGCTTGCAGGAAGGATGTCGAGCGGGTATTTGGTGTGCTCCAATCTCGATTCGCTGTTGTTCGGTACCCCGCTCAGACCTGGTTCAGAGATCAAATGTGGGAGATTATGACTTGCTGTGTAATCTTGCACAACATGATCATCGAGAGCAAGCAAGAAGACCCAGTGTTTGACACTGAACCATACTACAGGCAGGGTCCTCTAACCGAAGTTGTTCACCAGCTACCGGCAACTTGGACTGCCTATCTGAGTATGCGTCAGGAGATCCGAGACCCACAGGTGCATCATTGATGGGCCTCGAACCCCTCGTTGGTTACCCCAAGTGGAAGGTGTAAGATGCAGTATGTAGAAGTGTTTTCCCTTAGCAAAGATACCAAGGATCGAATCCCCAGAGACTCCTAGGTTCAACAAGTAGGTGTCAATTGCTAACGGCGCAATTAGCAATCAACGTGGACGTGCACACAGATACAAATAACTTTGCTCCCAACGAGTACAGAGAGGTTGTCAATCCCTCCGGCCTTGTAGTTCACAAAGGGTTAAAAGCAATGATAGTAGTGATAGATAGTGTTTTGCAATAGTAAATAAATAGCGAAAAGTAAATAGCGGGTGTGATCAATGATGGTAATATGGACCGGAGTCTCATGATGTTCACTAGTGATGTCTCTCTCCCAAAAGACGATAAAACAGCTATGTGAGGTAAACAAATTACAGCTGGGCAATTGACAGGACCACGAACGCAAACCAATGCTGATTACATTGCAGAAAGGTTGAGGTTCTAAGCATGGGCGGTACGCCAAAATAAGTAGACCGAAATCCATCAATATCTACTACTAATCATCCACCTTGAGATATCTATCCAGAACATCTCGCTGGTATTAAGTTGCAAGTCCCACCCATAGTGTAAACTCAATGCAACATACAACTGCATTAAAAGAACTTTGCGTAAAGTAAACAATCCTTGCACCCGCGGGCACAAGCACCGTTATTTTCCCCCTTGTGGCAACAGCACATCCCCTAGACTCATGTTTCTGTCACTCAAGCTAGTCATCGAGGGGCATGAACCCACAATCGAGCATAACGTTCCCTCTTGGAGTCACTACGTATTACTTGGCCAAAGCAATAAATAACAACGGAGAACATGCAAGAATTACTTATGAACATAAATATAAAAGAGGTAGATCAAATATATTACTCAAGATCAATCTGAACATAATCCCATAATCCATCGGATCCCAGCAAACTCAACATAGCAACAGCATAAGGATTACATAGGTGCCTCGATCATGTAGGGCAGCTCACGAGGACTAATTAGTGAAGCACAAGAACGGGAGGAGAACATCACATAGCTACTGGTCATGGACTCATGGTCCAAGGGAGACTACTCATGAGTCATCCGGGAGGCGTCCATGGTGGTGGAGAAGCTCCCGGTGGTGATCCTCCCCTCCGGCAGGGTGCCGAGAAGAGTTCTCCTGGTGCTCCCGATCTTGGAAGCGGCGGCGGCGGCGGAACAGAGATGGGATCGCGAAAAGAGTTTCTGTTCTGAGGGTTTCGGAGGACGCTTTAAATATATGCCAAAGGGGAGCATCGGGGAAGCTTCGGGGGGCCCAGGCGCCCCCCCCGGCGCGGCCCAGGGGGGGGGGGCGCCGCCAGGGCGCCTGGAGCCCTGGTGGCCCCCCCAGGCTGCCCTTCGGACGCAGGGTTGTTTCCGAAACACTGATTTTTATATAATTTTTCTGGATTTTTCTGGGCAGTTCTCGTAACGTGCAAACCTGAAATACAAAAACAGCCGAAAACAGAAACTGGCACTGGGGTGCACTGGATTAGTAAGTTAGTCCAAATATGATCAAAAGTGTATGGAAGTGTATGAATATCATAGCAATATCACCCAAAAGTGGCATGGAGCAAGCAGAAATTATAGATACGTTTTGGACGTATCAACATCCCCAAGCTTAATTCCTGCTCGTCCTCGAGTAGGTAAATGATAACAAGAATAATTTCTGTGGTGACATGCTATTAACCATATAGGACTTTTTCATAGTCATATGACAAAAGCTTACTGAGACAATGATTCTATAGTAATTAAGTTGCCTCAAGAGAAAATCACAAATGACTGAAAGTTTTACAACATGAAACTGAAACATCAAAAAGATTTGCAATGAACATGATGTGCAAATATGACAAAGTGATATCTAGCTTGCCCCCTTTAGTGAAGCAAAACATAAATGCAGGGGCACCTTCAAGGTTTAAGTGATGACTAGATACAATGATTTCAGAAATAACGATATCACAATCATGAAAAAGACAATGCTACTTTGGGACAATGCACATTACACTCAGAATGACAATCATGCTCTCAGTAGTCGGTGCTTTTAAAAGAAGGTGGAGACTTAACATAAAAGTAAAAGAATGGTTAAGTGCTAGAGCTTTTTATTTTGAAAACATGGAAGCAATTTTGTCAACGGTAGTAGTACTTCATATGTGTCATGTATAAGCCCTCCTATAAGTTGCAAGCCTCATGCATCGAATACCAATAGTGCTCGCACCTTGCCCTAATTAGCTCGGATTTCCATGGGTTATCATTGCATTACATATGTTTCAACCAAGTGTCACAAAGGGGTACCTCTATGCCACCTGTACAAAGGTCCAAGGAGATAAATCGCATTTGATTTCTCGTTTTTGATAGATCTCAACTTGAGGACATCCATACCGGGACAACATAGAAAATAGATGATGGACTCCTCTTTAATGCATAAGCAAATTCTCATAAGAGATTGAGGATTAAGTCCAAGCTAAAACTTCCACCATGATGCATGGCTTTGGTTGGTGGCCCAATGTTCTTCTCTAACAATATGCATACTCATTCAACCCACGGCAAATCACCCTTACTTCAGACAAGACGAACATGCATAGCAACTCACATGATATTCAACAAAAGTGTGACAGTTGATGGCGTCCCCAGAAACATGGTTACCGCACAGCAAGCAACTTATAAGAAATAAGATACATAAGCAACATATTCTTTACCACAATAGTTTTTAAGCTACTTTCCCATGAGCTATATATTGCAAGGTTAGTTTGCTTAGTACAGGTGGAGGTTAGCAAAAGACTGGGAGCGACCAACTAAGAGAGCAATGACGGTCATAATCATGCAGATCGACAAAGCAATATTGAATCATGCATGGTAGTTATATCGCTACTCAGAAATAAAAGATCATCAAGGCTTGACAGACTTGCTTTACAGTCTTAAATATGCGTGAGCATACGCCAAGTCAATCAAAATAAATTCTCGAAGGAAGATATTACTAAACCATACCACATCATCGGCAAACAAATCAAGTTGGTACTCCAATAACACATTGGGAATCCCCCAGCTATTTGAGACTAACCATAAGAAAACCTGAACTACTAAGCACCATTATGCACGTAGCATCTTTATCATAGATATATTAACCAAAGCAACGGAAGCAAACTCTCTTAATAAGGTGAGCATGATAATTAAAGAGAGTTCAAGCAACCAACTAAACAAAAGCTCTTTGAAAAGATAAGCATGAATACTAAGAGCAGAGCATGATAGTAGCTATTAAAAGACAAAGAACACACACAACAAAGATAGATATGAAAATTCTATGTTATGTTCTAGGTAGAAGTGGAGCGTGTTTCTCTCCCACATAAAGGAATGCTAGGTTCCAACTCGTTATGAATAACTAAAAAGAAAACTAAGAGCAAGACGCTCCAAGTATAACACATAACACATGAAGTGATAAAAATATAGCGAAACGAAAGACGAACTGATAATGTTGATGGAGAAGGGGATGCACAGAGGCATCCCCAAGCTTAGACGCTTGAGTCTCCTTGAATATTTTTTGGGGGTGCACGGGGGCATCCCCAAGCTTGAGCGCTTGACACTCCTGAATCTTTTTATCATCTTCCCTCGCACACTTGAAAACTCCCTTCATACATAACTCATTGTAATCTGATTAGCGAGGTTAGTACCCTTAATAAAATAATTATACCTTGCTGGAAATAAAGATATTCTTGAAGTTCTACTGTTTCTCAAGATTGCCAAAAGGTATTTGCAAAGAAAAAGCAAGCTCTTGATTTGCAAAATGAAGGAAAGGCAAAACAGGACAGAATCTGTGAAAAACAGAACAGCAGGTAGTAATTGATCTGTTCGGGATACTTCTGCAACTCAAATCAAAAAACTCAGAACAGACGCACGAAAGAAAATTATATAGAGAACGCTGTAGAAAAAATTCAGACCAAAAAGATGATCTGGTGATTTTATACGATTTTTTCTATCCAAGGACAGAATCTGTTTTCTGGACAGCACCTCACAACTTTTGAACTTTCTAGCAATCAGAGGCTATACTTGGCACAAATATGAAAAGCAAAGATACAATGATGATGCTACAGCAGTAAACAACATCAAGACACAACAAAAGCAAAAAATTATTCATGTGGGCTGCCTCCCAAAAGCGCTTTCTTTTATGCCTTTAAGCTAGGCATAATGCATAGATCAAGTTTTATCAAGAGTAAAAGAATAGCTAGCCCGTACAACGGACTCAAAAGGTAACTTGATCTTATTTCGAGGGAAGTGTTCCATCCCTTTCTTGAGAGGAAACTGAAATTTTATATTACCCTCTTTCATGTCAATGATAGCACCAACGGTGCGTAAAAAGGGACGTCCCAAAATAATTGGACATGAAGGATCACATTCAATATCCATAATAGTGAAATCAACGGGAACATAATTATCATTGACAACAATAAGAACATCGTCGATCCTCCCCAAAGGTTTCTTTATGGAAGAATCAACGAGACGAACACCAAAATAACAAGAATCATAAGGTTTCAATTTAAGCATATCATATATTCTTTTGGGCATAACAGAGGTACTAGCTCCAACATCACATAATGCATAACAAGAGAAGTCATTCAATTTAATTTTTATCATAGGATCCCAACCATCTTCTAGCTTTCTAGGTATGGAGGCTTCTACTCTAAGTTTCTCCTCCCTAGCTTTGATAAGAGCATTAGTGATATGCTCTGTGAAGGCAAGGTTAAGCGTGCTAGTGCGGGGGTCTCTAGACATCTTGTGAAGGAAATCAATAACTTCGGTAAGAGTGCAATTATCAAAATCAAGGTCACGAGCATCAAGTAAAGTGGTAGTGGTGTCCTCTAGATTCACATGTTTGGTAGTTTCTATAGTCATAGCATCACCATTAATAGGTCCATTGGGACCAGGAGTACATTGGGTGCTAAGAGTTTGAACATCCTCAACAACATTGATAGTAGCAACAGTATGGTGGGTAGGAAGGCTCTTAATTCTATCCTCTTCCTCCCTTTCTCTAGCTCATCTTTCTTTAAGTTTAGCCATCATCCTAATATTCTCATTAATTTGCACTTGAGTAGCATTAATAGGAATGACTTCCCTCTCCTTAAGAGGAGAAGTTTCAATTTTTAGCAATTTTACCTCATTGGCTAAATGGTCTACCTTAAAAGAAAGATCATCTAGTTTATGTAGCTTTTCTTCTACACTCTTATTAAAGGCTTTTTGGGTAGTGATGAAATCTTTAAGCATAATCTCTAGTTCAGTAGTGGAGTTCTTGGTACTAGGATAAGTATTGTTGTTCCCATAAGAATTAGAGGGGAACGGTCTAGGATTGTTACCAAAGTTACTCCTATAAGCATTGTTGTTAAAATTGTTTCTAGAGATAAAATTCACATCTACTTGTTCTTGAGCAATCAAAGAATTTAAAGGAACATCACGAGGATCAACAGTAGATTGCTTCGAAAGTAGAGACATGATCAAGTCAACTTTTTCATTTAAGGAGGAAATCTCCTCGACAGAGTTTACCTTCCTACCTGTTGGAGCGCGTTCGGTGTGCCATTGAGAATAGTTGGTCATCATCTCATCGAAAAGCTTTGTGGCAGCACCAAGTGTAGTTGACATAAAAGTTCCTCCCGCGGCTGAATCTAACAAGTTCCGCGAGGTAAAGTTCAAGCCTGCATAAAAAGTTTGGATAACCATCCAAGTAGTCAAACCGTGAGTAGGGCAGTTTTTGATAAGAGATTTCATACGTTCCCAAGCTTGGGCAACGTGTTCATTATCCAATTGTTTAAAATTCATTATGTTACTTCTAAGTTGGATAATTTTAGCAGGTGGATAGTATTTTCCAATAAAAGCATCTTTGCACTTGTCCCATGAATCTATGCTATTTCTAGGCAAAGACTGAAACCATATTTTAGCTCCTCCTCTCAAGGAGAAAGGAAAAAGCTTAAGCTTAACAATATTACCATCTATTTCTTGGTACTTTTGCATATCACAAAGTTCAACAAAGTTGTTCAAGTGTAAAGCAGCATCATCTCCAGCACCGGAGAATTGATATTCCATGACTAAGTTAAGTAAAGCAGGTTTAATTTCATATGAAGGTGCTGAAGTGGCAGGTGTAGTGATAGGTGTGCTGATAAAGTCATCGTTGTTGTGACTAGTGAAGTCACACAACTTGGTGTTCTCGGTGGAACCCATAGTAGCAAGCAAGCAAGATAACTATTTTTGTGATTTTCGATAAAAGGTACTAAAGCAAAAATTGAAAGGTAAACTAACAAGACTAAAAACAAAGGTAAAAGATAGCGTGCAAATCCCCTATCCTGAAGAGTGGAGTCCCCGGCAACGGCGCCAGAAAATACTCCTTGATGGGCCTCGAACCCCTCGTTGGTTACCCCAAGTGGAAGGTGTAAGATGCAGTATGTAGAAGTGTTTTCCCTTAGCAAAGATACCAAGGATCGAATCCCCAGAGACTCCTAGGTTCAACAAGTAGGTGTCAATTGCTAACGGCGCAATTAGCAATCAACGTGGACCTGCACACAGATACAAATAACTTTGCTCCCAACGAGTACAGAGAGGTTGTCAATCCCTCCGGCCTTGTAGTTCACAAAGGGTTAAAAGCAATGATAGTAGTGATAGATAGTGTTTTGCAATAGTAAATAAATAGCTAAAAGTAAATAGCGGGTGTGATCAATGATGGTAATATGGACCGGAGTCTCATGATGTTCACTAGTGATGTCTCTCTCCCAAAAGACGATAAAACAGCTATGTGAGGTAAACAAATTACAGCTGGGCAATTGACAGGACCACGAACGCAAACCAATCCTGATTACATTGCAGAAAGGTTGAGGTTCTAAGCATGGGCGGTACGCCAAAATAAGTAGACCGAAATCCATCAATATCTACTACTAATCATCCACCTTGAGATATCTATCCAGAACATCTCGCTGGTATTAAGTTGCGAGTCCCACCCATAGTGTAAACTCAATGCAACAGACAACTGCATTAAAAGAACTTTGCGTAAAGTAAACAATCCTTGCACCCGCGGACACAAGCACCGTTGTTTTCCCCCATGTGGCAACAACACATCCCCTAGACTCATGTTTCTGTCACTCAAGCTAGTCATCGAGGGGCATGAACCCACAATCGAGCATAACGTTCCCTCTTGGAGTCACTACGTATTACTTGGCCAAAGCAATAAATAACAACGGAGAACATGCGAGAATTACTTATGAACATAAATATAAAAGAGGTAGATCAAATATATTACTCAAGATCAATTTGAACATAATCCCATAATCCATCGGATCCCAGCAAACTCAACATAGCAACAGCATAAGGATTACATAGGTGCCTCGATCATGTAGGGCAGCTCACGAGGACTAATTAGTGAAGCACAAGAACGGGAGGAGAACATCACATAGCTACTGGTCATGGACTCATGGTCCAAGGAAGACTACTCACGAGTCATCCGGGAGGCATCCATGGTGGTGGAGAAGCTCCCGGTGGTGATCCTCCCCTCCGGCAGGGTGCCGGGAAGAGTTCTCCTGGTGCTCCCGATCTTGGAAGCGGCGGCGGCGGCGGAACAGAGATGGGATCGCGAAAAGAGTTTCTGTTCTGAGGGTTTCGGAGGACGCTTTAAATATATGCCAAAGGGGAGCTTCGGGGGGCCCAGGCGCCCCCCCGGCGCGGCCCAGGGGGGCGCGCCGCCGGGGCGCCTGGAGCCCTGGTGGCCCCCCCAGGCTGCCCTTCGGACGCAGGGTTGTTTCCGAAACGCTGATTTTTTATATAATTTTTCTGGATTTTTCTGGGCAGTTCTCGTAACGTGAAAACCTGAAATACAAAAACAGCCGAAAACAGGAACTGGCACTGGGGTGCACTGGATTAGTAAGTTAGTCCAAATATGATCAAAAGTGTATGGAAGTGTATGAATATCATAGCAATATCACCCAAAAGTGGCATGGAGCAAGCAGAAATTATAGATACGTTTTGGACGTATCAATCATCAACTGCAGAAAGATCTGATTGAGCACCTATGGAGGCTTGCTAGGTGGCTTCTCACCCCTCGTTGGTTACCCCAAGTGGAAGGTTTGAGATGCAGTGTAGCAGAAGTTTTCCCTTGGTAATACCAAGGATCGATTTCCCAGAGACTCCCAGTTTCAACAAGAAGGTGTCAACTGCTAACGGCGCCGGATATTAGCAATCAACGTGGACCTGCACACAGATACAAATAACTTTGCTCCCAACGAGTACAGAGAGGTTGTCAATCCCTCCGGCCTTGTAGTTTACAAAGGATCAAACGCAAGTGATAGTAGTCATAGGTATAATTGCAATAGTAAGTAAATAGCGGAAAAGTAAATAGCGGATGTGATCAATGATGGTAATATGGACCGGAGTCTCATGATGTTCACTAGTGATGTCTCTCTCCCAAAAGACGATAAAACAACTATGTGAGGTAAATGAATTACAGCTGGGCAATTGACAGGACCATGTGCGCAAACCAATGCTGACTACATTGCAAGAAAGGTTGAGGTTCAAAGCATGGGCGGTACGCCAAAGTAAGTAGACCGAAATCCATCAATATCTACTACTAATCATCCACCTTGAGATATCTATCCAGAACATCTCGCTGGTATTAAGTTGCGAGCCCCACCCATAGTGTAAACTCAAAGCAACAGACAACTGCATTAAAAGAACTTTGCGTAAAGTAAACAATCCTTGCACCCGCGGGCACAAGCACCGTTGTTTTCCCCCTTGTGGCAACAGCACATCCCCTAGATTCATGTTTCTGTCACTCAAGCTAGTCATCGAGGGGCATGAACCCACAATCAAGCATAACGTTCCCTCTTGGAGTCACTACCTACTACTTGGCCAAAGCAATAAATAACAACGGAGAACATGCAAGAATTACTTACGAACATAAATATAAAAGAGGTAGATCAAATATATTACTCAAACACAATCTGAACATAATCTCACAATCCATCGGATCCCAGCAAACTCAACATAGAACAGCATAAGGATTACATATGTGCCTCGATCATGTAGGGCAGCTCACGAGGACTAATTAGTGAAGCACAAGAACGGGAGGAGAACATCACATAGCTACTGGTCATGGACCCATGGTCCAAGGGAGACTACTCACAACTCATCCGGGAGGCGTCCATGGTGGTGGATAAGCCCCCGGTGGTGATCCTCCCCTCCGGCAGGGTGCCGGGAAGAGTTCTCCTGGCGCTCCCGATCTTGGAAGCGCGGCGGCGGCGGAACAGAGATGAGATCGCGAAAAAGGGTTCCCGTCTAGAGGGTTTCGGGACACGATATAAATATATGCCAAAGGGGGGCATCAGCGGAGGCCTGGGGGGCCCAGGCGCCCCCCCGGCCGCGGGGTGCCACCAGGGCGCCTGGAGCCCTGGTGGCCCCCCTCCGGCTGTACTTTGGCTGCTGGGAAGCTTCTGGAATGCTGATTTTTTATATAATTTTTCCGGGATTTTTCTGGCCGTCCTCGTAATGGGAAAACCTGAAATACAAAAACAGCAGAAAACAGAAACTGGCACTGGGGTGCACTGAGTTAATAGGTTAGTCCAAATATGATCAAAGTGTATGGAAGTGTATAAATATCATAGCAATATCACCCAAAAGAGGCATGGAGCAAGCAGAAATTATAGATACGTTTTGGACGTATCAACATCCCCAAGCTTAATTCCTGCTCGTCCTCGAGTAGGTAAATGATAACAAGAATAATTTCTGTGGTGACATGCTATTAACCATATAGGACTTTTTCATAGTCATATGACAAAAGCTTACTGAGACAATGAATCTGTAGTAATTAAGTTGCCTCATGAGAAAATCACAAAGAACTGAAAGTTTTACAATATGATACTGAAACATCAAATAGATTTGTAATGAGCATGGTGTGCAAATATGATAAAGTGATATCTCGCTTGCCCCCTTCAGTGAAGCAAAACATAAATGCAGGGGCACCTCCAAGGTTTAAGTGATGACTAGATACAATGATTTCAGAATAAACGATATCACAATCATGCAAAAGACAATGCTACTTTGGGACAATGCACATTACACTCAGAATGACAATCATGCTCTCAGTAGTTGGTGCTTTAAAAGAAGGTGGATACTCTCGAACCGTGGCTTTTGTTGGCAAGGTTGAAAACCCGTAGTCGGAAACAAAGACAAAACATGTACCAGAGCTCTTGGTTTTAAAAACAGAGGTAATAATTATTTTTTTGATTATGCATGTTCCGTCAACGAATGCTAGCAGATAGCTCAATCACTTCTTGAGATGGACAAGTTTCGAGGAACGGCTCCCGAATGAGGACGATCACATCCTCTCAATCTCCTTTGTTTATCACTGCCAAAGTTTTCTGATTTCTCATGAACAAAGCGTGAAGGAGGGTTGGTTTGTTATATTAATTTTGAGCCGGGCGCACTCAATGCCAGTTCCTTCTCGTATTATTGGTTTGCACATTATACATGCAATCCCGGGGTGAAGCTTGTCCAACTTAAAAAGATCATGAATTAACTACTACTTCCTCATGGACTTAAAACAGAGGCACAAAATAGGAATGCATTTTTTTCTTTTCTTTTTGAATAATTTCGAGATGGTACATGAAAGTCTTCGTTAGGAATGGCAGGTAAATACCATGTAGGAAGGTATGGTGGACTCATATGGCATAACTGGTTTAAAAGAATTTGGATGCACAAGCAGTCAGTCCGCTTAGTACAGGCGAAGGTTAGCAAAAGACTAGGAGCGACCAACTAAGAGAGCAATGACGGTCATAATCATGCAGAGCGACAAAGCAACATTGAATCAGGCATGGTAGTTATATCGCTACTCAGAAACAAAAGATCATCAAGGCTTGATAGACTTTCTTTACAGTCTTAAATATGCGTGAGCATACGCCAAGTCAATCAAAATAAATTCTTGAAGGAAGATATTACTAAACCATACCACAGCATAGGCAAACAAATCATGTTGGTACTCCAATAACACATTGGGAACCCCCCAGCTATTTGAGACTAACCATAAGAAAGCATGAATTACTAAGCACCATTATGCACGTAGCATCTTTATCATAGACATATCAACCATGCAACATAAGCAAACTCTCTTAATAAGATAAGCATGATAACTAAAGAGAGTTCAAGAAACCAACTAAACAAAAGCTCTTTAAAAAGATAAGCATGAAAACTAAAAGCTAAGCATGATAGTAGCTATTGAAAGACAATGAACACACACAGCAAAGATAGACATGAAAATTCTATGTTATGTTCTAGGTAGAAGTGGAGCGTGTTTCTCTCCCACATAAAGAAAGCTGAGTTCCAACTCGTTATGAAAAGCTAAAGAAAACTAAAAAGGAAAACTAAAAGCAAGACGCTCCAAGCATAGCACATAACACATGAAGTGATAAAAATATAGTGGAACGAAAGACGAACTGATAATGTTGATGGAGAAGGGGATGCATGTGGGCATCCCCAAGCTTAGACGCTTGAGTCTCCTTGAATATTTCTTGGGGGTGCATGGGGGCATCCCCAAGCTTGAGCGTTTGACACTCCTGAATCTTTTTATCATCTTCCCTCGCACACTTGAAAACTCCCTTCATACATAACTCATCATAATCTGATTAGCGAGGTTAGTACCCATAATAAAATAATTGTTCCTTGCTGGAAATAAGGATATTCTTGAAGATCTACTGTTTCTCAAGATTGCCAAAAGGTTTTTGCAAAGAAAAAGCAAGCTCTAGGTTTGCAAAATGAAGGAAAGGCAAAACAGGACAGAGTGTGTGAAAAATAGAACAGCAGGTAGTAAATGATTTTTTCTGGGCACTTCTGCAACTCTAATAAAAAAACTCAAAACAGAAGCACGAAAGGCAATTGTATAGAGCACGCTGTCGAAACAATTCAGACCAAAAAGATGATCTGGTGATTTTATACGAATTTTTCTATCCAAGGACAGAATCTGTTTCCTGGACAGCACGTCACAACTTTTGAACTTTCTTGCAATCAGAGGCTACACTTGGCACAAAATTGAAAAGCAAAGATACAATGATGATGCTACTGTAGTAACAACATCAAGACACAACAAAAGCAAAATAAAATTTTATTCGTGTGGGCTGCCTCCCAAAAGCGCTTTCTTTTATGCCTTTAAGCTAGGCTTAAGACTTTAATGATGCTCTCGTAGGAATAAGAGTTGAAGAACAAAAGAGAGCATCAAGAAGCAAATACCAAACACATTTAAGCCTAACATGCTTCCTATGCATAGGAATATTGCAATACAATAATTCATTGAAGCACAAAGCAATAAGCATAGGAAGACAAAACAAGTGCAGCTTCAAAACCTTCAACATAAAGAGAGGGAACTTGATATTATCGAAATATCTATAAGCATATGTTCCCTTCTCATAATAATTTTCAGTGGGATCACGAATAAACTCAACAATATAAGCATCACATAAAGCATTGTTACCATGATCCACATGCAAAAAGGTATCATCACTCTTCATATAAGCAAAATCTTTCTTATCAGGAATAGTGAGAGTAAAGCAATCATAACCATCATGGTAATCATTGTATTTAGGAGGCATATCATAATCATAATAAATTTTATCCTCAATAGTAGGTGGACTGAAAACATCACATTCATCATTGTAATCATATATAGGAAGCAAAGTATCATCAAAGTAAATTTTCTCTTCAAAAGTTGGGGGACTAAAAATATCATGTTCATCAAACGTGTCATCCCCAAGCTTAGAGCTTTCCATGTCATTAGCAATATTGATATTCAAAGAAAGCATACTAATAACATCACCACCATCATGATTGTTATGCAAATAATAAAGTTCCATAGGTTTTTTAATTTTCTCTTCAAACACATCATGTCCCAAAGCAAGGTAGAGCTTATAAAGCTCTCTCATATTTTTGTTGTTTTCCATTAAGCAAAACTAGTGAAAAGACATAAAGAAAACTGAAAGGTAAACTAACAAGACTAAAAAGCAAAGATAAAAGATAGCGTGCAACTCCCCTATCTTGAAGAGTGGAGTCCCCGGCAACAGCGCCAGAAAACTTTGCTTGATGGCTTCTCGCCCCTCGTTGGTTACCCCAAGTGGAAGGTTTGAGATGCAGTGTAGCGGAAGTTTTCCCTTGGCAAAGATACCAAGGATCGATTTCCCCTGAGACTCCCAGTTTCAACAAGAAGGTGTCAACTGCTAACGGCGCCAGATATTAGCAATCAACGTGGACCTGCACACAGATACAAATAACTTTGCTCCCAACGAGTACAGAGAGGTTGTCAGTCCCTCCGGCCTTGTAGTTTACAAAGGATCAAACGCAAGTGATAGTAGTGATAGATATTGCTGCAATAGTAAATAAAAGCAGAAAGTAAATAGCGGATGTGATCAATGATGGTAATATGGACCGGAGTCTCATGATGTTCACTAGTGATGTCTCTCTCCCAAAAGACGATAAAACAGCTATGTGAGGTAAACGAATTGCAGCTGGGCAATTGACAGGACCATGTGCGCAAACCAATGCTGACTAAGTTGCAAGAAAGGTAGAGGTTCAAAGCATGGGCGGTACGCCGAGGTAAGTAGACCGAAATCCATCTGCATCTACTACTAATCATCCACCTTGAGATATCTATCCAGAACATCTCGCTGGTATTAAGTTGCGAGTCCCACCCATAGTGTAAACTCAAAGCAACAGACAACTGCATTAAAAGAACTTTGCGTAAAGTAAACAATCCTTGCACCCGCGGGCACAAGCACCGTTGTTTTCCCCCTTGTGGCAACAGCACATCCCCTAGACTCATGTTTCTGTCACTCAAGCTAGTCATCGAGGGGCATGAACCCACAATCAAGCATAACGTTCCCTCTTGGAGTCACTACCTACTACTTGGCCAAAGCAATAAATAACAACGGAGAACATGCAAGAATTACTTACGAACATAAACATAAAAGAGGTAAATCAAATATATTACTCAAACACAATCTGAACATAATCTCATAATCCATCGGATCCCAGCAAACTCATCATAGCAACAGCATAAGGATTACATATGTGCCTCGATCATGTAGGGCAGCTCACGAGGACTAATTAGTGAAGCACAAGAACGGGAGGAGAACATCACATAGCTACTGGTCATGGACCCATGGTCCAATGGAGACTACTCACAACTCATCCGGGAGGCGTCCATGGTGGTGGAGAAGCTCTCGGTGGTGATCCTCCCCTCCGGCAGGGTGCCGGGAAGGTTTCTCCTGGTGCTCTCGATCTTGGAAGCGGCGGCGGCGGCGGAACAGAGATGAGATCGCGAAAAAGAGTTCCTATTTCGAGGGTTTCGGGAGACGCTTTAAATATATGCCAAAGGGGGGCATCGGAGGAGCCTCGGGGGGCCCAGGCGCCCCCCGGCGCGGCCCGGGGGGGGGGGGCGCCGCCAGGGCGCCTAGAGCCCTGGTGGCCCCCCCCCCGGCTGTCCTTCGGGCGCACGGTAGTTTCTGGAACGCTGATTTTTTATATAATTTTTCTGGATTTTTCCTGGCAGTTCTCGTAATGTGAAAACCTGAAATACAAAAACAGCCGAAAACAGAAACTGGCACTGGGGTGCACTGAGTTAATAGGTTAGTCCAAATATGATCAAAAGTGTATGGAAGTGTATAAATACCATAGCAATATCACCCAAAAGAGGCATGGAGCAAGCAGAAATTATAGATACGTTTTGGACGTATCAACATCCCCAAGCTTAATTCCTGCTCGTCCTCGAGTAGGTAAATGATAACAAGAATAATTTCTGTGGTGACATGCTATTAACCATATAGGACTTACTCATAATCATATGACAAAAGCTTACTGAGACAATGAATCTGTAGTAATTAAGTTGCCTCATGAGAAAATCACAAAGAACTGAAAGTTTTACAATATGATACTGAAACATCAAATAGATTTGCAATGAATATGATGTGCAAATATGATAAAGTGATATCTAGCTTGCCCCCTTTAGTGAAGCAAAACATAAATGCAGGGGCACCTCCAAGGTTTAAGTGATGACTAGATACAATGATTTCAGAATAAACGATATCACAATCATGCAAAAGACAATGCTACTTTGGGACAATGCACATTACACTCAGAATGACAATCATGCTCTCAGTAGTTGGTGCTTTTAAATAAAGAAGGTGGAGACTCAACATAAAAGTAAAAGAATGGCCCTTCGCAGAGGGAAGCAGGGATTACTCATGTGCTAGAGCTTTTTATTTTGAAAACATAGAAACAATTTTGTCAATGGTAGTAATACTTCATATGTGTCATGCATAAGACATCCTATAAGTTGCAAGCCTCATGCATCGAATACCAATAGTGCTCGCACCTTGTCGTAATTAGCTCGGATTTCCATGGATTGTCATTGCATTACATATGTTTCAACCAAGTGTCACAAAGGGGTACCTCTATGTCACCTGTACAAAGGTCCAAGGAGATAGATCGCATTTGATTTCTCGTTTTTGATAGATCTCAACTTGAGGATATCCATACCGGGACAACATAGAAAATAGATAATGGACTCCTCTTTAATGCTTAAGCATATTCTCATAAGAGATTGAGGATTAATGTCCAAGCTAAAACTTCCACCATGATACATGGCTTTGGTTGGCGGCCGAATGTTCTTCTCTAACAATATGCATACTCAAACCATTCAACCCATGGCAAATCACCCTTACTTTAGACAAGACGAACATGCATAGCAACTCACATGATATTCAACAAAAGTGTAACAGTTGATGGCGTCCCCAGAAACATGGTTACCGCTCAGCAAGCAACTTATAAGAAAATAAGATACATAAGCAACATATTCTTTACCACAATAGTTTTTAAGCTACTTTCCCATGAGCTATGTATTGCAAAAACTGAAGGTTTTAAAGGTAGCACATGTAAATTTACTTGGAGTGGCGGTGAAATACCACATATAGGTAGGTATGGCGGACTCATATGGCATAACTGGTTTAAAAGGATGTGGATGCACAAGCAGTCAGTCCGCTTAGTACAGGTGGAGGTTAGCAAAAGACTGGGAGCGACCAACTAAGAGAGCAATGACGGTCAGAATCATGTAGAGCGACAAAGCAACATTGAATCAGGCATGGAAGTTATATCGCTATTCAGAAACAAAAGATCATCAAGGCTTGACAGACTTTCTTTACAGTCTTAAATATGCGTGAGCATATGCCAAGTCAATCAAAATAAATTCTTGAAGGAAGATATTACTAAACCATACCACATCATTGGCAAACAAATCATGTTGGTACTCCAATAACACATTGGGAATCCCCCAGCTATTTGAGACTAACCACAAGAAAACCTGAACTACTAAGCGCCATTATGCACGTAGCATCTTTATCATAGACATATTAACCAATGCAACGGAAGCAAACTCTCTTAATAAGATAAGCATGATAATTAAAGAGAGTTCAAGCAACCAACTAAACACAAGCTCTTTAAAAAGATAAGCATGAATACTAAGAGCAGAGCATGATAGTAGCTATTAAAAGACAAAGAACACACACAACAAAGATAGACATGAAAATTCTATGTTATGTTCTAGGTAGAAGTGGAGCGTGTTTCTCTCCCACATAAAGAACGCTGAGTTCCGACTCGTTATGAAAAACTAAAAAGGAATCTAAAAGCAAGACGCTCCAAGCATAGCACATAACACATGAAGTGATTAAAATATAGTGGAACAAAAGACGAATTGATAATGTTGATGGAGAAGGGGATGCACGGGGGCATCCCCAAGCTTAGACGCTTGAGTCTCCTTGAATATTTCTTGCGGGTGCACGGGGGCATCCCCAAGCTTGAGCGCTTGACACTCCTGAATCTTTTTATCATCTTCCCTCGCACACTTGAAAACTCCCTTCATACATAACTCATCATAATCTGATTAGCGAAGTTAGTACCCATAATTAAATAATTGTACCTTGCTGGAAATAAAGATATTCTTGAAGGTCTACTGTTTCTCAAGATTGCCAAAAGGTTTTTGCAAAGAAAAAGCAAGCTCTAGGTTTGCAAAATGAAGGAAAAGCAAAACAGGACAGAATCTGTGAAAAACAGAACAGCAGGTAGTAAATGATTTGTTCGGAGCACTTCTGCAACTCAAATCAAAAAACTCAGAACAGACGCACGAAAGACAATTATATAGAGCACGCTGTCGAAAAAATTCAGACCAAAAAGATGATCTGGTGATTTTATACGAATTTTTCTATCCAAGGACAGAATCCGTTTCCTGGACAGCACCTCACAACTTTTGAACTTTCTAGCAATCAGAGGCTATACTTGGCACAAAATTGAAAAGCAAAGATACAATGATGATGCTACATTAGTAAACAACATCAAGACACAACAAAAGCAAAATAAATTCATTGGGCTGCCTCCCAAAAGCGCTTTCTTTTATGCCTTTAAGCTAGGCATAATGCAAAGAGATCAAGTTTTATCAAGAGTGAAAGAATAGCTAGCCCGTACAATGGACTCAAAAGGTAACTTGATCTTCTTTCGAGGGAAGTGTTCCATCCCTTTCTTGAGAGGAAACTGAAATTTTATATTCCCCTCTTTCATGTCAATGATAGCACCAACGGTGCGCAAAAAAGGACGTCCCAAAATAATTGGACAAGAAGGATCACATTCAATATCCATAATAGTGAAATCAACGGGAACATAATTGTCATTGACAATGATAAGAACATCGTCGATCCTCCCCAAAGGTTTCTTTATGGAAGAATCAACGAGACGAACACCAAAAGAACAAGAATCAAAAGGTTTCAATTTAAGCATATCATATATTCTTTTGGGCATAACAGAGGTACTAGCTCCAACATCACATAATGCATAGCAAGAGAAGTCATTCAATTTAATTTTTATCATAGGATCCCAACCATCTTCTAGCTTTCTAGGTATGGAGGCTTCTACTCTAAGTTTCTCCTCCCTAGAATTGATGAGAGCATTAGTGATATGCTCTGTGAAGGCAAGGTTAAGCGTGCTAGTGCGGGGTCCCTAGACATCTTGTGAAGGAAATCAATAACTTCGGTAAGAGTGCAATTATCAAAATCAAGGTCACTAGCATCAAGTAAAGTGGTAGTGGTGTCCTTTAGGTTCACTTGTTTGGTAGTTTCTATAGTCATAGCATCACCATTAATAGGTCCATCGGGACCAGGAGTACATTGGGTGCTAAGAGTTTGGATATCCTCAACAACTTGGATAGTAGCAACAGTGTGGTGGGTAGGAAGGCTCTTAATTCTATCCTCTTCCTCCCTTTCTCTAGCCCATCTTTCTTTAAGTTTAGCCATCATCCTAATATTTTCATTAATTTGCACTTGAATAGCATTAATAGGAGTGACCTTCCTCTCCTCAAGAGGAGAAGTTTTAATTTTAAGCAATTCTATCTCATTGGCTAAATGGTCTACCTTCAAAGAGAGATCATCTAGTTTATGTAGTTTTTCTTCTACACTCTTATTAAAGGCTTTTTGGGTAGTGATGAAATCTTTAAGCATAATCTCTAGTTCAGTATTGGAGTTCTTGGTGCTAGGATAAGCATTGTTGTTCCCATAAGAATTAGAGGGGAACGGTCTAGGATTGCTACCAAAGTTACTCCTATAAGCATTGTTATTAAAATTGTTTCTAGAGATAAAGTTCACATCTACTTGTTCTTGAGCAATCAAAGAATTTAAAGGAACATCACGAGGATCAATAGAAGATTGCTTCGAAAGTAAAGACATGATCAAGTCAACTTTTTCATTTAGGGAGGAAATTTCCTCGACAGAGTTTACCTTCCTACCTATTGGAGCGCGTTCGGTGTGCCATTGGGAATAATTGGTCATCATCTCATCGAGAAGTTTTGTGGCAGCACCAAGTGTAGTTGACATAAAGGTTCCTCCCGCGGCCGAATCTAACAAGTTCCGCGAGGTAAAGTTCAAGCCTGCATAAAAAGTTTGGATAACCATCCAAGTAGTCAAACCATGAGTAGGCAGTTCTTGATAAGAGATTTCATACGTTCCCAAGCTTGGGCAACGTGTTCATTATCCAATTGTTTAAAATTCATTATGTTACTTCTCAGTTGGATAATTTTAGCAGGTGGATAGTATTTTCCGATAAAAGCATCTTTGCACTTGTCCCATGAATCTATGCTATTTCTAGGCAAAGACTGAAACCAAATTTTAGCTCCTCCTCTCAAGGAGAAAGGAAAAAGCTTAAGCTTAACAATATTACCATCTATTTCTTGGTACTTTTGCATATCACAAAGTTCAACAAAGTTGTTCAAGTGTAAAGCAGCATCATCTCCAGCACCGGAGAATTGATCTTTCATGACTAAGTTCAGTAAAGCAGGTTTAATTTCATATGAAGGTGCTGAAGTGGCAGGTGTAGTGATAGGTGTGCTGATAAAGTCATCGTTGTTGTGACTAGTGAAGTCACACAACTTGGTGTTCTCGGTGGAACCCATAGTAGCAAGCAAGCAAGATAACTATTTTTGTGATTTTCGATAAAAGATACTAAAGCAAAAACTAAAAGGTAAACTAACAAGACTAAAAAGCAAAGGTAAAAGATAGCGTGCAACTCCCCTATCCTGAAGAGTGGAGTCCCCGGCAACGGCGCCAGAAATTGCTTTGCTAGGTGGCTTCTCACCCCTCGTTGGTTACCCCAAGTGGAAGGTTTGAGATGCAGTGTAGCAGAAGTTTTCCCTTGGTAATACCAAGGATCGATTTCCCAGAGACTCCCAGTTTCAACAAGAAGGTGTCAACTGCTAACGGCGCCGGATATTAGCAATGAACGTGGACCTGCACACTGATACGTCCAAAACGTATCTATAATTTCTGCTTGCTCCATGCCACTTTTGGGTGATATTGCTATGATATTCATACACTTCCATACACTTTTGATCATATTTGGACTAACTTACTAATCCAGTGCGCCCCAGTGCCAGTTTCTGTTTTCGGCTGTTTTTGTATTTCAGGTTTTCACGTTTCGAGAACTGCCCAAAAAAATCCGGAAAAATTATATAAAAAAAATCAGCGATCCGGGAACGACACTGCCTCCGAAGGGCAGCCTGGGGGGGGGATCACAGGGGCTCCAGGCGCCCTGTGGGCGCCCCCCCTGGGCCGCGCCGGGGGGGGCGCCTGGGCCCCCCGAAGCCCGTCCGGTGCCCCCCTTTGGCATATATTTAGAGGGACCTCCGAAACCCTCAGAACAGGACTTCTTTTCGCGATCCCATCTCTGTTCCGCGGCCGCCGCCGCTTCCAAGATCGGGAGCACCAGGAGAACTCTTCCCGGCATCCTGCCGGAGGGGAGGGTCACCACCGGGAGCTTCTCCACCACCATGGACGCCTCCCGGATGACTCGTGAGTAGTCTCCCTTGGACCATGAGTCCATGACCAGTAGCTATGTGATGTTCTCCTCCCGTTCTTGTGCTTCACTAATTAGTCCTCGTGAGCTGCCCTACATGATCGAGGCACCTATGTAATCCTTATGCTGTTGCTATGTTGAGTTTCTGGGATCCGATGGATTATGAGATTATGTTCAGATTGATCTTGAGTAATATATTTGATTCACCTCTTTTATATTTTAGTTCATAAGTAATTCTTGCATGTTCTCCGTTGTTATTTATTGCTTTGGCTGAGTAGTAAGTAGTGACTCCAAGAGGGAACGTTATACTCGATTGTGGGTTCATGCCCCTCGATGACTAGCTTGAGTGACAGAAACATGAGTCTAGGGGATGTGCTGTTGCCATAAGGGGGAAAACAACGGTGCTTGTGCCCGCGGGTGCAAGGATTGTTTACTTTACGCAAAGTTCTTTTAATGCAGTTGTCTGTTGCATTGAGTTTACACTATGGGTGGGACTTGCAACTTAATACCAGCGAGATGTTCTGGATAGATATCTCAAGGTGGATGATTAGTAGTAGATATTGATGGATTTCGGTCTACTTACTTTGGCGTACCGCCCATGCTTTGAACCTCAACCTTTCTTGCAATGTAGTCAGCATTGGTTTGCGTTCGTGGTCCTGTCAATTGCCCAGCTGTAATTTGTTTACCTCACATAGTTGTTTTATCGTCTTTTGGGAGAGAGACATCACTAGTGAACATCATGAGACTCCGGTCCATATTACCATCATTGATCACATCCACTATTTACTTTCCGGATGACTCGTGAGTAGTCTCCCTTGGACCATGAGTCCATGACCAGTAGCTATGTGATGTTCTCCTCCCGTTCTTGTGCTTCACTAATTAGTCCTCGTGAGTTGCCCTACATGATCGAGGCACCTATGTAATCCTTATGCTGTTGCTATGTTGAGTTTGCTGGGATCCGATGGATTATGAGATTATGTTCAGATTGATCTTGAGTAATATATTTGATTCACCTCTTTTATATTTTAGTTCATAAGTAATTCTTGCATGTTCTCCGTTGTTATTTATTGCTTTGGCTGAGTAGTAAGTAGTGACTCCAAGAGGGAACGTTATGCTCGATTGTGGGTTCATGCCCCTCGATGACTAGCTTGAGTGACAGAAACATGAGTCTAGGGGATGTGCTGTTTCCACAAGGGGGAAAACAACGGTGCTTGTGCCCGCGGGTGCAAGGATTGTTTACTTTACGCAAAGTTCTTTTAATGCAGTTGTCTGTTGCATTGAGTTTACACTATGGGTGGGACTTGCAACTTAATACCAGCGAGATGTTCTGGATAGATATCTCAAGGTGGATGATTAGTAGTAGATATTGATGGATTTCGGTCTACTTACTTTGGCGTACCGCCCATGCTTTGAACCTCAACCTTTCTTGCAATGTAGTCAGCATTGGTTTGCGTTCGTGGTCCTGTCAATTGCCCAGCTGTAATTTGTTTACCTCACATAGTTGTTTTATCGTCTTTTGGGAGAGAGACATCACTAGTGAACATCATGAGACTCCGGTCCATATTACCATCATTGATCACATCCACTATTTACTTTCCGTTACTATTTACTATTGCAAAAACTATCTATCACTACTATCATTGCTTTTAACCCTTTGTGAACTACAAGGATGGAGAGATTGACAACCTCTCTGTACTCGTTGGGAGCAAAGTTATTTGTATCTGTGTGCAGGTCCACGTTGGTTGCTACTAATCGGGCGCCGTAGCAATTGACACCTACTTGTTGAACCTAGGAGTCTCTGGGGAATCGATCCTTGGCATCTTTGCTAGGGGAAAACACTTCTACTTACTGCATCTTACACCTTCCACTTGGGGTAACCAATGAGGGGTTCGAGGCCCATCACACACAGATACAAATAACTTTGCTCCCAACGAGTACAGAGAGGTTGAAAATCCCTCCGGCCTTGTAGTTTACAAAGGATCAAACGCAAGTGATAATAGTGATAGGTATAATTGCAATAGTAAGTAAATAGCGGAAAAGTAAATAGCGGATGTGATCAATGATGGTAATATGGACCGGAGTCTCATGATGTTCACTAGTGATGTATCTCTCCCAAAAGACGATAAAACAACTATGTGAGGTAAACGAATTACAGCTGGGCAATTGACAGGACCATGTGCGCAAACCAATGCTGACTACATTGCAAGAAAGGTTGAGGTTCAAAGCATGGGCGGTACGCCAAAGTAAGTAGACCGAAATCCATCAATATCTACTACTAATCATCCACCTTGAGATATCTATCCAGAACATCTCGCTGGTATTAAGTTGCGAGCCCCACCCATAGTGTAAACTCAAAGCAACAGACAACTGCATTAAAAGAACTTTGCGTAAAGTAAACAATCCTTGCACCCGCGGGCACAAGCACCGTTGTTTTCCCCCTTGTGGCAACATCACATCCCCTAGACTCATGTTTCTGTCACTCAAGCTAGTCATCGAGGGGCATGAACCCACAATCAAGCATAACGTTCCCTCTTGGAGTCACTACCTACTACTTGGCCAAAGCAATAAATAACAACGGAGAACATGCAAGAATTACTTACGAACATAAACATAAAAGAGGTAAATCAAATATATTACTCAAACACAATCTGAACATAATCTCATAATCCATCGGATCCCAGCAAACTCATCATAGCAACAGCATAAGGATTACATATGTGCCTCGATCATGTAGGGCAGCTCACGAGGACTAATTAGTGAAGCACAAGAACAGGAGGAGAACATCACATAGCTACTGGTCATGGACTCATGGTCCAAGGGAGACTACTCACGAGTCATCCGGGAGGCGTCCATGGTGGTGGAGAAGCTCCCGGTGGTGATCCTCCCCTCCGGCAGGGTGCCGGGAAGAGTTCTCCTGGTGCTCCCGATCTTGGAAGCGGCGGCGGCGGCGGAACAGAGATGGGATCGCGAAAAGAGTTTCTGTTCTGAGGGTTTCGGAGGATGCTTTAAATATATGCCAAAGGGGAGCTTCGGGGGGCCCAGGCGCCCCCCCGGCGCGGCCCAGGGGGGCGCGCCGCCAGGGCGCCTGGAGCCCTGGTGCCCCCCCCAGGCTGCCCTTCGGACGCAGGGTTGTTTCCGAAATGCTGATTTCTTATATAATTTTTCTGGATTTTTCTGGGCAGTTCTCGTAACGTGAAAACCTGAAATACAAAAACAGCCGAAAACAGAAACTGGCACTGGGGTGCACTGGATTAGTAAGTTAGTCCAAATATGATCAAAAGTGTATGGAAGTGTATGAATATCATAGCAATATCACCCAAAAGTGGCATGGAGCAAGCAGAAATTATAGATACGTTTTGGACGTATCAATCATCAACTGCAGAAAGATCTGATTGAGCACCTATGGAGGCTTGCTAGGTGGCTTCTCACCCCTCGTTGGTTACCCCAAGTGGAAGGTTTGAGATGCAGTGTAGCAGAAGTTTTCCCTTGGTAATACCAAGGATCGATTTCCCAGAGACTCCCAGTTTCAACAAGAAGGTGTCAACTGCTAACGGCGCCGGATATTAGCAATCAACGTGGACCTGCACACAGATACAAATAACTTTGCTCCCAACGAGTACAGAGAGGTTGTCAATCCCTCCGACCTTGTAGTTTACAAAGGATCAAACGCAAGTGATAATAGTCATAGGTATAATTGCAATAGTAAGTAAATAGCGGAAAAATAAATAGCGGATGTGATCAATGATGGTAATATGGACCGGAGTCTCATGATGTTCACTAGTGATGTCTCTCTCCCAAAAGACGATAAAACAACTATGTGAGGTAAACGAATTACAGCTGGGCAATTGACAGGACCATGTGCGCAAACCAATGCTGACTACATTGCAAGAAAGGTTGAGGTTCAAAGCATGGGCGGTACGCCAAAGTAAGTAGACCGAAATCCATCAATATCTACTACTAATCATCCACCTTGAGATATCTATCCAGAACATCTCACTGGTATTAAGTTGCGAGTCCCACCCATAGTGTAAACTCAAAGCAACAGACAACTGCATTAAAAGAACTTTGCGTAAAGTAAACAATCCTTGCACCCGCGGGCACAAGCACCATTGTTTTCCCCCTTGTGGCAACAGCACATCCCCTAGACTCATGTTTCTGTCACTCAAGCTAGTCATCGAGGGGCATGAACCCACAATCAAGCATAACGTTCCCTCTTGGAGTCGCTACCTACTACTTGGCCAAAGCAATAAATAACAACGGAGAACATGCAAGAATTACTTACGAACATAAACATAAAAGAGGTAAATCAAATATATTACTCAAACACAATCTGAACATAATCTCATAATCCATCGGATCCCAGCAAACTCATCATAGCAACAGCATAAGGATTACATATGTGCCTCGATCATGTAGGGCAGCTCACGAGGACTAATTAGTGAAGCCCAAGAACGGAAGGAGAACATCACATAGCTACTGGTCATGGACCCATGGTCCAATGGAGACTACTCACAACTCATCCGGGAGGCGTCCATGGTGGTGGAGAAGCTCTCGGTGGTGATCCTCCCCTCCGGCAGGGTGCCGGGAAGGGTTCTCCTGGTGCTCCCGATCTTGGAAGCGGCGGCGGCGGCGGAACAGAGATGAGATCGCGAAAAAGAGTTCCTGTTTCGAGGGTTTCGGGAGACGCTTTAAATATATGCCAAAGGGGGCATCGGAGGAGCCTCGGGGGGCCCAGGCGCCCCCCCGGCGCGGCCCGGGGGGGGGGGGCGCCGCCAGGGCGCCTGGAGCCCTGGTGGCCCCCCCCGGCTGTCCTTCGGGCGCACGGTAGTTTCTGGAACGCTGATTTTTTATATAATTTTTCTGGATTTTTCCTGGCAGTTATCGTAATGTGAAAACCTGAAATACAAAAACAGCCGAAAACAGAAACTGGCACTGGGGTGCACTGAGTTAATAGGTTAGTCCAAATATGATCAAATGTGTATGGAAGTGTATAAATATCATAGCAATATCACCCAAAAGAGGCATGGAGCAAGCAGAAATTATAGATACGTTTTGGACGTATCAAGGCTCAAGGGGGACGCCGTGTGATGAAATACGAGTTTTTATTTGTTGAACTATATAATTTGTATTGAACTATTTTGTTGAAGTATTTGATTTTTCTGTGATGAAATATGTGATAAGAAATAATTGTGTTGATAATTGAACGCCGAGACACGGTGAAACCACGCCGAATATGGGCCTATTCTCGCCCATATGGGCCCTTTATTCGCCGAAATTGGGCTGCAAAGTGGGCCAATTTCGGCAAGCTGGGGGCGACGACTGGGCGGAAAACCGCCCCCAGTGCCGATTGTATCGCCGGCTCGCTCCCAGGGGGCGTTTTTTACGTGTCCTGGGGGGCCAACGGCTGGAGATGCTCTTATGGCATCAGTCGAGGATACTCTCCTCGACCGAGTTAGTGCACGTCCACGTCCTCGACTAAGAGATCTTCTCGACCGATGGACGCTGGCTTATGGATACTGGCTGATCCATAAGATCTGGAAGATCCTCCATAAGCCAGCGTCCTCGACCGAGAGATCTTCCATAAGAGCGTCGCAGGTCCACGACCAGGCACATGCGCTCTTATGGCATCGGTCGAGGATACTTTAACTCGGTTAGAGGTTAGAGTTAAATTCTAACCCTGAACTAACTCTAATAAAAAAGGTGTTTGAATGGCGGGGTTAGATTGACAATAAATGCTCTTTCTCAATCATTTGGTTACTTTGGGCGAGCCCTGGCCGAGAGCGGATGAAATGTTGAGTACATCCCCTTTCTCAATCATATGTCGGTACTCCGTTGATCATGTTTGTCCGACGGTAACAATCATATCTCAAAAGATGTACTGATATGGTGCTGTTAGGATGGATATGGTGCTGTTAGGATGATATGGTGTTGTTAGGATGGACTGGAGTGTGGGGTGATGGTTATATGGTGATGTTGAAAATTGGAAACATGTAGTTCATATGGCTATACTATATTTATTGTACCTGCTGATCCTCCTCGGCCTCGGCAGAAATGTGCAAGAGCAAGGGGAAAACAGGCAACATCTGATGTTCATGGAGATGAAGGAAGTGTACCAACAACAGAACATGCAGAACCTAGTGCCAAAGGGGCACAGCCGCAGCCGTAACCTACTACTTCCAAACTGAAGTCAAAGGTATGGCTTGACTTCACCAAGATCTCGGAAGATGGCGATGAGATGACTGTAGCTCAATGCAACCATTGCGATTCTAAACTGTCAGCTAAATCGACAAATGGCACATCTCATCTCCTTAGACAGATTGAAAGTAAGCATAAGGTTGAACAAGCGACAATGAATAATCTTTTCTTGAAATCTGAAACAAATGATGATGGAACAGCTGCATTAAAAAATGGTAGATTTGATGCTCAAGTTGCTAGAAATTGGTGCCTTTTCTGACTATGATCAGTACGTGGAAAGCACGAGCTCACATGAAGAGAGATCTGAATTGGAATGGTATTTTGCTGAACCTGCGAAGAGGTTGAATGAAAATGTCAATATCTTGGATTTCTGGAGTAAGTTTGCAGCTAGGTATCCACAACTAGCAAGAATGGCACGTGATATCCTTGCAGTTGCTGTGTCAAGTGTTCCTTCGGAATCTACTTTCAGCTTGAGTAAGAAGGTTATAACCCCAAACCGAAACTCACTTAAACCAAAGACGGTTGAGGCCCTAATGTGTTTGCAAGATTGGTATCGTTGCAAACTACAGAAAAAAGAAGGTATATGTTGTAATCTTGTTTGTTTCACATTCTTATTTGTATGTTTTACTTTCAAAAGATAATTAACCCAATCTATTGTTGTAGATAATAAGAGAAAGGTAGAAGAAGTGATTGTGCTAGATAATGATGAAGATTCATCTTCGGATGAAGAATGTAAGATCTCTATTATTTGTTCATGTCATTGTCAATTGTCAAGTTGTACTTTATACTACCGCTAACTTTCTCTTCATTCCATCTTGTAGAGTTGTTGCTACACACCTAAAGCAATGAGAAGAGAATATTCGGAGAAGGCATGTCAGCCATCTACTAGTCTTTATTTTGGTTCTGGAATGTAGTGATATTCATGCACTTGTGTTTGTCGAAACTGGAACATTTAGAACTTTAGATGCTATTGTCGAAACTGGAATGTTTACATGCTGATTGTCGAATCTGAAATGTTTAGCAGCTGTCAAAACTATGATGGGTGGGCTATCAAAACTAGTGTTGTTTTGCTGTCAAAACTAGTGCTTTTTGCTGCTGTTTTGCTGTCAAAACTAGTGCTTTTTGCTGCTGTTTTGCTCTCAAAACTAGTGATTTTTGCTGCAGTTTTGCTGTCAAAACTAGTGATTTTTTCTGCTATTTTGCTATCAAAACTAGTAGTTTTTCTGTTGTTTTCCTGATGTTTTTCTGCTGTTGTTTACAAAACTAGCTATCAAAACTTGTGTTCTGATGCTATTTGTCAGGGCGTCGGATCAGGCTTCGGGCTTTCGGGCTTTGCCTCGGGCCGGGACTGGGCCAAGAAAACGTAGGAATTTGTCGGGCTGGGCCGGGCTCGGGCCTGTCCCGTAGACGTCGGGCTTTTGTTGGCCCGGCCCGGCCCGAGATTTGGCCAGGTATAGTGCTGTATATGAATCTCTCTTCAAGCGGATTGAGAAACTTTCTTTGATTATAAAATGTTTGTTGAACTTTTGTTATTGAGCTCAACATTCTGCGAGCAGGCGGATGACATGTTGAGTACATCCCCGCTGATCGACCCAAACGGAGGAGGCGGGGATCGAGATGGGGGCGTGGGAGGTGGGACTGGGAGTTAGGGCAGGCGGGCAGCCAACGACGAGTGGGCTCTTGGGCTGTTGTTCCCATCGGGCGGAGGCCTTACCTCCTCCCTCGCTGTCGCTGACTCGCTGCAGAGATGCTCGGGCCGGGCCGGGCCTAATTTCGGGCCAATATTGAAGCCCAGGCCCGGCCCGACTTGTTGTTCGGGCTGCATTTCGAGGCCCAGGCCCAGCCTGACCCGGAAATTTCGGTCCGGGCCTTTACGGGCCGGATTTCCCATGGCCAGGTATATACACCACCTAACACAAAGTTCAACAAAAAGTACCTAATCTACTGCTGGTTTTTTGTTTCCTTTTTCTTCTGGCTTATTTTTATGAAAAGAGAATCTACTGGTAGCACTGACACTAGAAAATGAAACGAAACGAACAAACAATCGAACTCGCACGTTGTGGGGAGTGAGCGTGACATGACACGACAGCGGTGATTGGCATGTAAGGGACGCGACGCGACGGCAGCCCTCTCTTGGAACACGTTACACACGTACGTGTGTTTCTTGGGCTGTCTTCATAGTCGTGACTTTTACCGACGCAGTGCCGGCCACGTCCCTCCCAATGCAGACGACGACGACGCGCAGTGCCGGCCACGTCCGGGCGGTGCCCATACCGACCTGCATGCGGTACGACGTGCAGGTGTGTAGGTGGTACGTAGTATCACGTACAGCAGACGGCAGCATCTGTGCCTTAACTTGCCGCTTGTGCACGCTACGTCAGCCGGCGAGCAATGCATGCATCCCGGTCAACTTTGAACGTATGCCCGGCCGGCCACCCCGCCGACCTGCGTACGTGTATCCGGCCGGTCGCGGTCGCCAGCACGATGCATGTGCCTCGTATAGCAGCCGTGTTACTGCGACGCTGGCCGTACGGTCTCGCATCGGTCGAGGAGAGTTCATGTGCTGCACATGCGCTCTTTATCGGATTGGGTTTGATCCAACGCGAATGCTCGGGACTGGAGACAGCTTCGAAAATATGCCGGGATCTGATCTTTTTGTTACCGTCGGACAACCATGATCAACGGAGTACCGACATATCAACTTGCGAACGGCGTGTACTCGTGACAGAGGTCTACTGCCGTAGTTGTTGGCGGTAGCCTATCATACCGTCGTAGATCGGGGTAGTAGCCTTCGTTCTGACACTAAATGCATCGTAAACCACCTCAGCATGCACCGTCACTATCTCTCAAATGAATGTATCTAGCATCAAGTTAGTGCTAGATAATTCTTCCGCCCGAAAAGGCTACGTTATAAGGTACTTCCTCCGTACGGAAAAACTTGTCCCTCAAATGAATGTATCTAGCATCAAATTAGTGCTAGATACATTCATTTAAGAAACAAGTTTGAGACAAGTTTTTTTGTACGGTGAGAGTGCAAAAGGCCACGCCACCGGCTACAACGGTAGACCTTTGCCACGAGCATACGCTATTTGAATGTTGACCTGACCCTACCGTCCGAGGTTCTAACGGAACTTAATAAAACCTTACTAGTGCCTGGTTGTATGGCGGTAAAAAGTATCAAATCATGCCAAACTTTCGAAGAGCGTTCAAATCGTGCTAAACTTTGATCAAAAAATGAAAACAATAATTTTGGCTGATATTTTAAAGAGTACACAACCGTCGATGACAGTGTCTATAATAAAGCCTACAAAGTTTGGATCCTATATATCGTGGATGCGCTAAATTCTTTTGGATGATTCCTAGCTGTTGTGGAGGCCGACGTATCATCTTTTTCTTGGACTTGGGGTCAAGTAATGTGACTAGAATCCTTCGATTCCCTTGTGCGTGCGCGCGTCGTCTGTAGCTATAGCTTTGCTAGGTACGTGCACCCATCATGAGGAGACACCACTTTGTTAGGCAGAAGATAGGCAATCAGCTAGCTAGTGCAGACTGATCAAGTGTGTTTGTACTAGTTGTTACTTTGCTTAACTGTGTTCGTTGGCGTACTCAATCAACAAGTACTACGTTTGTTTGTGTCACATAGCCTCGCACACGCGCATATACTATCAATGAGTGGTCGCACTTTTTCTTTTAATTTGTTCGGAGCGGGCGGTACGTACGTGCGGTGATATGAATCATGATGATTTCCAGCGTGACACGACCGCGTGTCACCAAAGGCCAAGCACATGCTTAGAGCAACTCAAGCAGGCCCCGCATTCTCCCGACCCGTAAAACATGTTTGCAGTTCGCGGAAAAAGGCCTTTGCGGGTCGACGCGGACGGCCGCAGTTGCAGACCCCGCATAATGGACTCGTTAAAAAAGAATATTTCTGGAATATGTTTTTTTACGGATCGGCTTTGCGGCGTCTGATCTAGCGCAGCTCCTCCTGCCCCGAAAAACTTAAATTTGCACCTTAAATTGATATAGCATAATGCATTTCTTTGTTTTTTGAACAACATTGGATACAAAAGACATCATCAAATCTTTGCTAGAATAGCAAGACCAAAGAAAACAAGAACCACAAGTATGCATTTTAGAAGATTTCCAACTTCCATAACTGCTCCCAGTAGTTGAAGCAATATCTTCTCCATGCACTCATTATTGATCTGCGGATTCTTGATCTTGCATTCTTCATTTTTCATCTTTGGTTCAAAAGAAGTAGACATTGCTTCCCCTCTAGTTGCAAATGCAGCCACATCATTGCCTTCGATTCTACTCAGGAGTGCACAGACGGCTATCAAGTTTCTTTCTATCAATAAATCAATGTATTGGCCTTCCCAAAATCAAAATGAGCATCCATCGTCCTACACTAAAGAACGAGCAAGTTCGAAATGAGCTACCGCAATTGAACTAAAGAATGAGTTACCGCAAGTGCACGTATCCCGTCGTTTTCACATTTGAAGAACACCCATCTGGGTGCTTCGACGTGCCCGAAGTTAGCCGCAGCACTGTCCGCGTGCAGTCGTCGTACTGTATGAGCGACATCGGTAAGGCATAGAGACGCTGCGCGATCACCGAGCCCGGTGGACGGCCGGACGAATCCATGCCCGCAAACCGTCGGCGGCCGCGGGCGGACGAACCCGTACCTGCATGCGGTGATGCGCCCTTGCCGGTGCTGTGGGAGAGGCTCCCCGACCACTCCATCGCTTGGCGCAGCAAACCGGCGGCCCGCGATGAAGTGCAGCAGATCCGCAAATCCGGCGGCCCGCCGACGCAGGGGGGAAGAGAGGGGAGGCCTAGTGAGTGTGGCGGCCTTTCGGCGTGCTCCTGCCGGCTGCTTTCGCCGGAATCTTGGGCAGCGGCCCAGCGACAGCGCGAGCGGGGAGAGGAGAGATGGTTGGTGGGGAAAGCGCGGGCTGAAATGCCCCCCCCCCAACCGCTTCCGCTTATATGCAGGGCACCGCAGCCGCGAGGGAGAAACCCGCGTATTCCCGGGCTGGGGTCGGGATTTTGCCGCGTCCCTCAAAATTTTTTGGGGACCGGGGTGAGATGCAGTGTCTGATCTGGTAGGTTTTTCCGCCCCAACCCGCATTTTGACGATTATTTTGCGGGTCGGGATGGGATGCGGAGTCTGGTAGAGTTGCTCTTAGTTTATAGACCAGCTGCCTGGTAGCTACTAGTTTGTTAGTTGCACAGTGTTGTTGTGTCGATCTGAGGGCACTGTTGCACACTGTTGAACACGTACTACCTTCGTCCTGATTTATTGGTCCTCATTGTAATTTGTGCTAATCTTTGACCAAATAATTAACTACCAAAATGTTAATGCATATCAACAAATATCATATCATTGGATTTGTATTTGTACAAAGTTTTCAATGGTATGACTTTTTATAACATGCATGAATATTTTAATTAGTTAAATTTATGATCAAAATTTGATACAAAGTACAATGAAGACTAATAAACGAGGACGGAGGTACTACTTTCACGGTAGAAAGAAATGAAGAATTGACTCGCGAGGTGGCCGGATGATTCGCATGCATGCATGCACTGGACGCGACGCGACCGGACCACAGCGAAAAAAAATTCTATGAGACCAGGTCTCATGGATTAGCAGGTGAGACCCATTCTGATGTATGACACGTGGCATTCATAAATCACAAGCACCTACCCCACCCCCACCTGAAATCATGGGGGATATTAGATGCTTTGTGATTTATGAATGCCACGTATCATCCATCAGAATGGGTCTCACGTGCATTATATGAGATCTGGTCTCATATAATTATTTTCCGACCACAACCTTCTAGTATTTTTTATTTAGGGAAACTACCCCAGCTGGGTGGTGTTAGCTTGTTGTCTTTATTTTTTTCATGATAATACGTGTCTCATTCATATCATAACGATTAAAGTACAAGTCCAGTAAGGACCGACATACCAAAACTGAAAAGATAACAGAAATCTTCGAGTTTGACTCCAACGCCCATCACCTGCCTCCGGCACCACGACAGCAGCCACCGAAGAAAAGAATGATGAATCACCTCCTCACCCGAGCTCGATGCAGCTCCATCGCTGATATGCAGCTTTGCGGACCTCCAAGGCGGCTCACCAAAAATGAAACCCTTACCGTTAAACGAATCAGACCGGGGCAACACCCCGGACACGCCATCGACCTCCAGATCTGGCACCCCACTGCGACTAAAACGCCGCAGAAGGAAACCATACCTGCGATCCACGAACCACGAACCCAGCATATGTTCCGTCTTCCAGATGTCGTCAATGCACGCCACAATCTGTATCCGCTCCTGGACTACCTGCCAAGCTCCACGCCGACGCTGGAGCAAACGCCGTCGCAACGGCAGATCCCGAGGACACAGGTCGACCACGAGGATGCCGCCGCCGCCACGCCATCCTTGCATGAACAGACAGCACCACATCCACAGGTCGACCATGAGGTCGGCAAGGCTCCATGTCTCCGGCCGGTCCCCGTGCGTGCAATGCATCATCAGGCGCGTGCAAATACGTAGGAGTTTATTGCAGTGACCAACCGAGCATACTCCATGCATGCATGTATTGTGACGATGCTGGCCTACAACTCCTGTGGTCGAGTTAACTTTGCGTACACAGGAGAACAAGACAACTCTGCACTGCACATATTATTATTTGGCGACATATAAACGGATGGAGGCACGTGCTCCCATCACATGTTGCATGCATATTCCTTTCCGGTCCCGTCCGGCATTATCATTATCATCGGTGAGATGAGAAAGGGAAACGATTGCCACAATCATGCATGCAAATTGACGTAAAGCTAGCCTCTCTCTATGCTCATGAGCCAGAATATTATGCCTCCATCGTATCCCGCTCTCACTTTTGTCCCAGGCAGTGCACTCACATGGTCATGGGTATACGTCGGCCCAAACCAATGAACCAAGCATAGTACTACCTCTGTAAACTAATATAAGAGCGTTTAGATCACTATTTTAGTATTCTAAACGCTCTTATATTAGTTTACGAAGGGAGTATCTACCAGTCAATGCTGCATGTTTGACTTTTTTCCAACCGGGCTCACACCCCTTTCCATTAATTTTTCAATCAACGGAAATACATCAGTCTTTTTTGTTCGATCTACTTTTCAGAGGAAACAAACTAGCAAGAATGAGACTGAAAGGGGAGAGAGCGAGTTGGTGCATTATCAGGAAACCCATTGTATGATGACCCTGGAGCGGATCATCAACTATGGGGAGAAAACCTGATAACACTACAACATCAAACTACCCAGCATAGAGGACCTAATCAAGTCTAAACGAGATGATAATCCCAACTAGCATACTGCACGATCACAAAACATACTCCTGCAACCAAACCAAACCAGCGGGCATCAAACCCCAGTGGTAAATGACTCCATCCAGCAAATAAGGTAGGATAAGCTCATCCTTTTTCTTCCTTTATGATTCTTCATCCAGATGTAAGCCTGCCACGAAGACCAGGTCTATCAGCCAAGATAGCCGCAGCACGAGCGAGTCTTTTCACCCCTTCCTGTAGCTTCATCCTGTCATCCTCCTTGAGTAAACCTGCCCAATACATCATAAAAGAGCAAGCAATGAAAATAGCCTCTAAAGGAGAGCGAGTAACATGTTTTTCAAAAGTAACTTTGTTGCGGAGATTCCAAATCCCCCAGCAAATAGCCGCAATAATCATCATATAAAACTTTTTCCCTCCTGGAAGGAACTTATACAACCAAATCCAGCTTTGCCAAAGAGATTGTGGGCAATGGAAGCTCCCAAGTGTCATCCCAAACACTCCCCACACTGTACGAGCAAGGGAACATCCAAAAAATAAATGATCTGCAGTTTCCACATCGTGGCAAAAGGAACAGGCAGGATTACCAGACCACTTTCTCTTACGCATGTTATCTCTTGTCAAAATCGCATTTTGAAACAGCTGCCACATAAAGATTTTTATTTTCAATGGTATATCAGCTTTCCAAACCCATTTGAAATTAGGGCCTGATATGTTTCTTTCTAACCATTCATAAACCGATTTTGTGGTAAATTTCCCCTTACTATTTAGAGACCAGGAGATCACATCTGAATTGCTATTCAAATGTAGTTTCATTCATAAACAATGCTGCATGTTTGACTGAACCGCCATGTGCGTGCTTATTTCTTACTTGCAAAATAGATAAGTGCATGATCCCCAGATCACACAGACTGATTAACAATGGGTGTGTGCTTGTGCTTAAGGGCACAGCGCACGTACATTATGGAGAGACAATCTTAATCAGCAGTCGTACAAGACAAATGGCTTGAACATTGCATGTATCCAACTAGAACCAGCCAAAGCTGCCAGGCTTGGAGCTAATCTTCTCCGATCTCGATGCCCCTTCCATGGCGACTCGATCTGCACCAATGCACGAGAAAAGCTGGCTGGCGTTAACCAATGGAATCCAGCACCAGGCTCATGCTCCTGGACTATGTCAAGCAAGTTGCACGCATGGACATTATATATGGGGATCAATGAGCCAATCGTGATGGTTGCAAAACATCGACGCAATGTCGTTCCTGGTAACTAGGCTCAACGGATTATAGTGGAGTGTTTTTTTTTTTTTTGCTGCAACGACATAACAAAGTGAAGAAGTGCCCATCATGACATTGGCTACAGAAACGACTACCTTGATCAAAATACAAGAGAGGAGAGTGAAACTCCCTACGTGCAAATCGAAAAGAGAAAAAAAGACATGCAAGCTTGCATTTTCAGGCTAGAGTATAATCGCATACCCAAACCCCAACCAAATGGTGGATCGTTAATTGCACTCCTATCCCCTCCGAGTCCCAACCAATAACCAAAGGACATCCTGGATTGGCCTTCTTCTTCCAATGCCACCCACCGGATATTGAACGTTGCACTGAACCAATAGTAAAGAGATCGAAGGGAAAAACAGAAGATTAGCCAATGCTTTTCTCGCCTATTTTTTTTAAGACAAACCATATGCTCGCCTCTTGGGGCTTAATATTTGGGCGGCCCATGTCCTGTTCTGCGATTTTTTTTTTGTTTCATTAATTTTAGTCGTATTTTGGAAATGGAAAAATGTTTTACTTTAATTTTAATGAATGTTCATTCCGGGTTAAAGAATGTTCATGCAAGTTAGAAAATGTTGATTGCATTATTAAATGAGAGTGTCATTTAAGAAGTGTTTGTCTATTTAAAAAAATGTTTGTCACATTAAAAAAATTATTAATACAATATAAAAAATGTTGACATAGTTTACAAAAAATGTTTTATTTTAGAAAAATACCCACGTGTTTAAAAAAAGATACTTGTGACATGTGAAAAAATATTTATACAATGTAAAGCAATGTTCGTGTAGGGTTAGAAAAAATGTTTCGTACGATTCAAAAAAATGTATGCGACAGTAGTGATCCTACACGCACAGTATATATAGAACACGAAACGAGCATGACACGTATGGGGGCGGTTCGCATGTATGGGACGCGACGCGACAGCATCCCTCTCTTCCCTCGTGGCACGTACGAACGATGTTTGTTGCGGTGTCTTCATAAAATCATATGAGCTCACGTAGTGGTGTCTTTTCCCAGTGCAACTCAATGCAGACGACGACGACCACCGGTGCAGATGCCCAAACCCAATTCCTGCGCGGTATGACGTGCCAGTGCAGAAGTATCTATCTATCTATCTCAGTACTTTTGTTCATGAGTATATGCATTTTAATTCTCGTAATCTCATCAAATTTGCTTATTATTTTTAGGCATATGAAGACATGTTTGGTTGTGTAACCCTCATGACCAAAATCTTGTACCTATAAAAATCGTTATTGATCAATAAAATGGGCGAGATTATTCAAATTAAAAAAAAACACCATCTGAGCAGACCGCGGCATCTGTGCGTGCGAGCGAGCTCGCAGAGGCCCTGGCCGATTGTGCACGCGACGTCAGCTGGCCGGCCATGCATGGACCCCGGTCAACATTGAACGTACAACCGGCCGGCCACCCGCCGACCTGCGTACGTACGTGTTACCGGCCGGTGGTCAGCAGCGCGGTGCGCCTCATGTAGCACCCGTACCCGTACGCGTTCTTGCCACGCTGGCCGTGCAGGTCTCGCACTCGTACGTGTTTTCTCTGGATGCAACATGCATGGTATCCAAAGTTTTAAATAGCGCGCTAAGCCTCTTAGCGGCGGCCCTTTTCTAAATGCTATAGCGTGTTATACCGCTATAGCGCGCTATTTAAAATGTTGGCTCAAGCCGTTGAACAAAAGACTCTTAGCGCAAGACCTTTTCTAAACGCTATAGCGTGCTATAGCGGAGCTATAGCGCGCTATTTAAAACAGTGATGGTACAACTGCGTTGTTAAAAAATCGTGATATTTTGGACAGTATACTCAATGGTCAGCGGTACACGATTAGTGTATACAAAGCTAGCACAGTTTCAAACCCTACACGTTTTTTTGGATGACTGTGGTTTCGCTTCCTGTACGGCGGGGCCGATGCACCATGGATGCGTGTGTTCGTCGTCCTTTCTACTCCAGCTAGCTAGCATGAATATGATGACAAAGACACCACTTAGGAGTAGTACGTAGTTAGTGCAGATCAATGGAGCGTGTTAGCATAATTAGCTAGTAATTAATAGTATAGCCAGCTGCTGGCTATAAGCCAGTAGCATGTCATCTACAGCCCATCTTATAGCCAACATGTACAATAGTAGATTATAAGAATATACTACTTTTTTATTATATGGCTCATACTTCATTCTCACAAAGTGTCTAGGAGCACGTGCTAGAGCTGGCTCTTCACAAAGAGCCCGCTTACCTTTTCTTTCCTCCAACTAAGCAGAAATATACTAGTTTATTCCTTATAGCCCGCTGACTCAGCTCTATTGTACTTACTCTTAGGCGTCACATCGCGTCGCACACGCGCATCGAGGAGTGGTCTCGTCTTTTAGTTTGTCTGGCGGCGCGTACGTACGGTGATATGATCAAGTTTCCCGCATGACACTAACTATTTGCTTTATACTTCCTCCGTCCGAAAATAAATGACTCAATTTTATACTAACAGTATGGGTAGTACGTTGAATCGACAACCCTTACAAAACAGGATAAATCAGCTGGTACTAATTCCGCTTGATAGACTTCGGCTTGATAGATCAGCTGGTACTAGTAGAGTAGTGGTTGTAGGCCAAGTGGAGCGTACGTTCCACACTGCTGAACACACACAGTCGAAAGAATCGGACGTTGATTCGCATGCATTGGCATTCGGTTCTCTCGGCCTCGGGGACTCACGGTGTTGGCTCCTTGTGCTGCGTGTCTCCGACTCCTCCGTGTGTGCACAGGCATAGTCGTGTCTTTTCCGGGTGCAAATGCAGATGCATATGATCAGCCGGCCAGCCGACCAGCCATTCCGGTCAACAGAAGCAGCAGCACCGTTGACGCTGACCAGTGGGCCGCCACATATATTTGTTTTTCTTCTCCTTTCCTTTTGGTTAGAGCAATTTCAATGGGGCGACCCATTTCATCCGCGGTCGTCCGTTTCGGTCGGCGCGGACAGAAAAGGCGGCCCAACGCGCCGACCCAAACGGACGCGCGTCCGTTTTTCATCCGCGGGCGACCCATTCCCGATCCATTTTTGAGCCTGATTTGCGTCGGCGCGGATACGCGACGGACGCGCGCGCGCTCACCTACTCCTGTCTCCGGGCCCGTGGTCTGTGGCACATTGGCACCCCCTCGGCCAACAAGCAATCCTCGCCCCCCGCCTCCTCCGTCACCGACGCCGTCGCCCATTTTTGCCGGCGACTCTTCCAGCTGCCGCCGTCTCCACATCCGCCCAGCAACGCCGCCCCTGCACCCAGTCGCCCGCCGCCTCTGTTTTGCCGCCGGGGAGCAAACTGGTTCCCGCCCGCGACCAAGAAGACACCTCGCCACCCCCGCCTCATACGACCGACACGCTCGTCGGACGCCGTCAGGGCAGCTAGCTGGTCTGTGGGCGCCGCGTCTCCCCTCGCCGGCCGTCTCCTTCTTCGACGCCCGTAAGCTGTTCGACAGTTTGCCAAGGCACGAAAATGGACTCCGTCGACGAGTTCTTTTTCCACAATTTCATTTGCGACTCCGACGATTCGTCGTCCGACGACGAGGAGGAGATATTGGCTGCCGTGTTGGTCCATCACCACCTCAACAACCAGCGGCCGTTGTTCCGTGGCTCCATTCCGGGCCACTTTCCGGCGTTGAATCGTAACCGAGAGAGCGGCATTTTCTTCTCTGGAAGGACTACTTTGATACAACAAACCCGTTGTTCAAACATCACAAATTACGCCGCCGGTTCCGTATGAGTAGGCATGTTTTCAACCGTATTAGAGAGGGAGTGGTCGGTTATGATGACTACTTCGAGTGCAAAGAGGATGCCGTCGGCAAGATTGGTTTCTTCTCTTATCAGAAATGCATTGCCACCATCCGAATGCTTGCATACGGAGTGCCCGGTGATCTCATTGACGAGTACGTCCGTATGAGCGAGTCTACATGCCTAGAGTCCCTAGCGCCCGGAACGTCTGTACGATCACGGCTTTCAGTTTCAGGGTGAGAATGTTGTGCCTGAGCATGGAGTAGCGGCAACATTTGAGCAGTTCACTCAGTTTCATGAAGACATGCGTAATTGAGAAACTCACGTGCAACTGCAAAATGATTTGGTTGAGCATATGTGGACTCATATTGGCAACCAATAGATGTATTTTCTTTTATTCGTTTGCAAAACTATGTGAAACATTTTTATTTTTATTTGGCTTGTAAAACTATACTATTTATTTAGGCGGCTAAACTATTTTGCTTGTTAAATTTTCATTTCACAATATGTTGAATGCAATTGGGCGGGCAGCCGGCAACGCCTGCACATATGGATCGACGCGTTGGGCGCGCTGCCAACCCATATAAAAAACAGGGCGGACGGTCGACCCAAACGGACAAAAAGCGAACGAAATCGCCGTCCGTTTGGGTCGGTCCGTTGAAATTGCTCTTAACCACCAATTACGCATGTATCGCATGCCGGACCAAAAGAAACTTTCTTTTTGACAAATGCAGGACCAAAAGAATCTAAACTACACGTGTTAGTACACAAGGAAATGATTCAAATGGCGAGCGACGGCTCCATGTCTCCGGGCGGCCATCGTGCGTGCAAGATACAACTCATCATCAGGACGCGTGCAAACATATCTGCAGAATACTTGTTTTGGGTGCACCTACGTCAACCTACGAGCCAGAATACTTGTTTGGAACATACTCCATGTAATTTGACGATGGTATATACTCACTCCGTTTTTAAATATAAGTTTTTTTTGACATTTCAAATGAAATACAACATACATATGTATGTAAACATAATTTTAGAATATAGATTCACTCATTTTGTTTCGTATATTGTCACTTGTTGAAATCTCTTAAAAGACTTATATTTAAAAACGGAGGGAGTATATATAATGTATAGTTTGGTCTGTGATCGTATGGAACTTTCCCGAGTCAAGTTTACATAAGAGAACAAAATAACTCCGTAAAATCTGACCACGAATGCATTGAGATATACGTGCGTCCATCCATCCATTCATCAAGTCTTGGATATTCCTCCCCGTCCGGCATTATCATTGGTCCGATGAGATGGAAGCGATCGGTTGATGCAATCATGCATGCAAATTGACGTAAAGCTAAGCCTCCTCTGTTCCTGAGCCGGCTGGCCGGAATATTCCTCCATCGTCATCATCGCCACCACGGTTAATTAGTTTCTTGCTCTCAGGGCCTCACATGGAGTAAGTACTTGCTCCGTTTCTTTTTAGTCTGCATATAAGATCTGGTCAAAGTCAAGCGATGCAAAGTTTGATCAAATATATATAATAAAAATATCAACATCTAGAATACTAAAGTTATACGATATGAAAATTAATATCATGACGCATCTATTAATGTCAATTTCATATTGTGAATGTTGATATTTTGTTCTATAAAGTTAGTCAAAGTTTATGAAGTTTGACTTTGATCAAATCTTATATGCGGACTACAAAGAAACGGAGGGAGTATCAACCTGGCCGAATCAGGGAATCAAGCATGTGCACTACCAGTCAATGATGCATCTTTGACTGGCCCGTGTGCGTGCTCGGTCGTTACCTAGACCCTAGTTGCTAGTTAACCAGGTTCCCGGATCACATGGACCAATTCACAAGTGGTGTATGCTCCAGCTTAGGGGCACAAATCACGTAGGTTAGCATAAAACAAACATAATTCGGAGTAGCACAAAACAAATGGCTTGACCATCATATATGTAACCAATCAACCAAAGGTCCGGCCCCGGCTTCATCTTGCGCCGATCTCGAGGAGCACGGTGACTCGATCTGCACCAATGCACGCCAACGAATGGAATCCAGCGGCCACACTCATACTCCTGGGCTATGTTTACAGATACTACATGTGGATCAATTGGCCAATCGTGATGGTTGCAAACCATCGACGCAATGTCATTCCAGGTCCCAAGGCGCAATGGACTATAGTGGAGTAGTAGTTTTATTTGCTTCGCCGGAAAACAAAGTGATGAAGTGCCCCACTTGGCTTTGGCTACAACAGTGACTAACTTAATCAAAACACGAGAGAGCGAGAGATGGAAAGGGACTGACATTGCCTAAGTATCATCTAATAGGTGAAAAATCTAGAATCGATACCTTTGATGGTTGGATCAAGTAATAGAGGTGCTTGAGCGTCATTTCTTTGGTGAAGGCCTTGCCGCTGAAGAACGTTGTTGTTCTTGTGGTGTCAAGAGATGGTCGATGGAGATATGATTGTTATAGTAGTTTGTCGATCGTTTCATCATCTTTTTTCTTTGGGTTTTTATCATTTATGCCATCAGTTGTGTCTCACTACTCAGTTTTGACACTATGAATTTCAACTGCTCAAAAATGCCATCGCTTCATTACACACATGCTCAAAAATGCCACTAGACACCATTATTGTGATCTCAAATCTTTTTTGACATGTTATAATGACATAAATATCTATGGACCAACATGTCATCTCTCCCTCTATCTCACTACAATAAAGTGTGGGGCCCACTTGATCCCAACATCGTTCTTATTTTCCTATAAAATTATTCACCTGGTTACCCCTGACAAGTGGGGCCACACTTATCATTGTGAGATAGAGAGAAATAACATGTGGGTCTAGGCTTATTTTTGTCATATAACATGGTCAATGGGTTTGACGTGAAAAATAACAATGTCTAATGGCATTTTGAGCAAACATCTAACAGAACGATGTCATTTTTGAGATATCTAATGGCATTTTTGAGCAAGCATCTCACGGGTCGATGGCATTTTTGAGTAGTTGTAACTTCTAATGGCAAAACTGAGTAGTGAGACACAACCGGTGGCATAAATGATAAAACCCCTTTTTCTTTTATACTTGCTTGGGCACATATTTGGTTTTGTATGACTTTGCTATTTGTCGGTGTTTTTGTGTGCGTGTGTTGGAGTTGGTTGCATCCTAGATATGCTGAGGTCGGATGTGTGCTATTTGTATTTGTATCCTCTTGATCCTTCATTCTGAGTTAATAAAATCTACTCTTTGTCTAAGAAAACATATCATCTGATACATTATGCTCTTCTAATGTTAAAGCCCTCCCGTTTAATAGTTTCAATTTTGAATTTGCTTCATGCATGCTTTTGACCGGGTCAACGGTTTTTTAAGGAGCTCTCTTAGTTAAGTTATTTAAATTGGTTTTGATTCATGATTTTAATTGAGTCCACGATTTCTCAAAGTAACTGACAGCAACCAGCCTAGAAAACACATCAGTCATGCGCATCCACTCACCACCTAGAAAAAGAAGCGCTATTGTGTGACACTGCAGTACCAATATAATACATGCGTCCAGTAGCACAAGAAACTTTCCCACATAAATATGAGTTTATTGGCATACACAGAATCACACCGTCAAGAAAGCCCATCGAAACACCACATTATAAAAAGGGAAAACGCATACCAACTTCCTCACGCACCAACCCAAATAACAAAGAGAAAATATATAATATCCCAACAACATGAACAACGTCGCCAAGCGTGCTCGACTCTTCCAGTGCATGCCAATCAAAAAGAAAAATGAAGACATTAAGCTTTGCAATTTCGGCCTAGCGTATCTCAAGAGAAACCCCAACCAAATCGAGGGCCATTAATTGTAGTCCTGAAATCCTGATGAAGCAGAAGATCGGGCATCCCTTTGTCTAGCCCTTTTTTAGGGATGTTTCCATGCCTGTTATGAGACGAAACAACCACTTGCCTCTGGAGCTTAATAAATGGGCCAGCCCTCGTCCTGTTCTCCTCGTTCTTTTTCTTTTTTGTATTATTACTTGTATTTATATTTTTAAAGTGATTTTTCATAGAATTTAATAAATGTTCACCGTGCGTTTGAAAAATGTTCATGCAGTGTAAGCAAATGACTATGCTTATAGAAAAGTTGGTCACTGACTTGGCATGGGCTACAATGGTCAAGCCACGAGAGAGAGCGAGAGACATCGCCTAGGCATGCGAGCAGTTTCTCAAGTTCCAGCGGGGGTGGTTTTCTTGGCTTACTTTTTTTTCTGCGTGTTTCTGTGTTGTTTTTATCAATTTTTCTTGCACATTCTGGTTTTCTACGTTTCTCTAGCAGTTTACCTATCTTTTCTCTTTTTCTGTTTATTCTTTGATTCTTTGCGTCTGATTTCATACTTTCTTTCATTTCACATGACCAGTTTTCTTTCAGAATTTTTTTTCGGTTTTTAAGCCCATGTCTACTTTTTTAGTATAGAATATATTTTTTGTTATACACACATAACATTTTTTTGATACACATTGAAAACTATTCAAAAACATGATGTTCATTTTTCCAAATATTTGGTTCTGAATTTTTTTGAATACATACTAAACATTTTCCAAATATACATTTAAGGTTTATAATGGCATGAATTTTTCGAAACTACGTAAACATTGTATAATTGTTTTTTGAAATGTCACATACATTTTTCTATGAGAGAAAACATTTGTTTTCGAATTATGTTTTTTTACATTGCACAACATTATTGTAGAATGTCACATACCTTTTTACAAATGCTTAAACATTTTTAAATGAGGTCAAGGAGCGCCTCTGTCTTGCAATAAGCCAGACACATTAGCGCCCTTGCGAATTTAGGACCGTTTATCGCGTAGATCGACAACTGTCTACCAAACAGGCAACCCTCCCCTCGCTACATGAATTTGGGCCATCACATATAGCACAGGTCCCTCTTCCGGTTTAGGGAAGGTTCTAGAACGTTCCCAGATCATTTCTTTTTCTTTTTTTTATTTTATTTTTCTATTTCAAAATTTCCTTTTCTTGTCTCCTTTTCTACTTTTTTTTTCCTTTCTTATTTTGCAAACATTTTGCAAATTCATGAAAACCTTTTTGATATCATGAATAATTTTTGAAACCACATAATGTTTTTGAATTTGTGAACAATTTTAAAATTGATACATTTTTTAAAACCATGTACATTTTTCCATATTCATGAACAGTTTTTGAAATCATGAATCATATGTGAAGTCAGGAACACTTTTTTTAATCCATGCACACTTTTAGCAGTTATGAGTATTTTTCAAAACCGTGAACATTTATTGGAATCACAAAATTTATAAAATTCGTGAACATTGTTTCGAAACTCATAAATATCTTTTGAAGTTATGAACATTTTATAAAATACGGGAACATTTTTGAATTCACGAGCAATTTTATGTTGGAGAACTACTTTTTTGAACTATCTCACGTTATTTGAATTCAAGAACATTTTGAAAATTCTTGAAGATTGTCCAACCAAATATAGGGCGGTTAATTACCCTCCTGAAAATCCACTCGCACGCTGCGGAGAACAACTAGTTGGCCGGCATTTTGTCGTCAGCCATTAAGATGTTTTTTTGGAAGGTAAAAAAAAAAGCTGTATACTCCGTTTTCTAATGCACGACTAATAGCCAATGTAATGGCATATGGCCGACCAAAATAATTTCACGTCTTATGCCCTGAATTTATATTAAATTCCGTTACTAAAAAAGTAATAAACATGATTACTTGTTATAATTAATATTTGCACATATGAATTAATTAGTTAATAGTATAATACGAAAATGTTCAAGTATTTTTAATATTTTATGTAAAACATGTTTATGTAGTCTAGAAAATTAAGCATCAATTGTTTTATGTAGCTGAAAGTCCACATATTTTAAATCAATGTTAAAGTCTTCATGCTCTTTTAAGAAATATTCATATTTTAGGAAAATATTATATGTATATATTTGTTAAAATGTTCCTGTATTCTTAGAACATGTTTTTATATGTCAAAATTGGTTCTTAGATAAAAAGAAGAACAAATAGGCAAAAAGGAAAACAGGGTAGAACGAAAAATAAAATCAGGGCAAATAGAAAAACAAAACTAATATCAAAATGGGCATAAAACTAACCAATCACACCAATACTCCTGTAAAACTGGGGAGGAAACCAAGCTTAGAAGAACAAACGAAAAACGTCATGTGGTGCTCCACGTTACTAAATCAGCCCAAGTTGGCCCACATGAGAGCAAGCGCTCACTAGCTCACAATAAGCGGGGTATAATGTTTGTGGTGTAGAGCATGTCTATATCAAATGTCATTGCTTCAGCCTGGCATGCCAAACGAAATCACACAATGTCATTCAACTCACTGCACTGACCCAGGGTTATCGGCTATATGTGCCGGTGGTCTATACTCCACCAACACCTTACCAAGGCCAATAAGCGACGTGAGGATAACCCCTTAATCAGCTTGAGTGAGAATTGCAAGAGCCGTGGAAAAGAGAAGAGTCATCAAAACCCTAAGGAGAAGGAACCTAAAAGGTTCTTCACAAGGAACTCTTTCTTCGCAAACACATGTAATTTATTCATACTCGAAACTGTTACAAGTACATTGTTTTGGATCAAAGAGCCAAAAAAAAAACAATAACTCATATGATTAAGAATTACTATGAGATCATTTAGAACCATCTTCTGTATGGTATCAATCTCTCCAAGACGAAATACTCCCAAAACTTCGGTAAAGAGAGTGTGATTAGACCGGAGCAACGATGTGGCCATCCTTTGACCCACATAGTTATCAATAAAGGTTTATGAAGACAATTGATTGGCCCACAAAAAAGATGTGAAGCCTTGAGCGATGAATGTACTTGGGTCGGGGATGATCCCCTAAAAGTTTAGGCTGTCGAATAATAACCACCATGCTGTCGATGAAAGTTTTCGGCTCCACAAATAATCAAATAAACAAAACAAACTCGATGCAATAAAGGCGGGCGCTAGGCGCAATCTGACTGTACCAATTGTTTTTTATTTTAGCTGTGTCCATCACCGTCCGATTACAAACGCGTAGTCGCTCAATTGTGCTTGTGCCATTCGGACGCTTTGCAACTCCGCACACGTTGTGTTGCAGCTCTGGTCCCGCTTGCCTCACGGCCACCATCGTAGCACAAACACAACCCTTCTCTCGTCAGCTCATCAACTCACAGCTGACACCCCCAACCTTGCAACACGGTTGGAAGCATGGACCACAAATGAATGATTCGCAATATACCGCTCCCATTCCAGCATTGATGCTCCCGCGGACGAGCGACCTCACGGCACTGACGCTCCCATCAGCGAACAGACTCGCATCACTATGCTAGTTACTTCGAGCATTGAATCTCCCGCTCGGTGATCCACCCGGTGAGATGTCCTCACAGTACCGTACCTTGCCGGCCGCTAGTCAGCCTCGTCGCTCTTGTTGGCAAGTAATCCTTGGAGCATCGGGCAAAGGCTTGCAACACAAATGAAACGGCTGCAAGAAGGAGAAATTGACGGTGCCAGTCTAGCATTGACTTCCTGCGCTTGGCAGCAATGATGGTAGACAATCGACCGCGTGCACGGTCCCACTGGTGCCGCATCCACGGCCGCACTTGCCTTGCAATACTGTCGGCTTGCTCGCACCATTTAATCCATCAACTATTGAGCTTCACAACATCGTCGAAGACACCATCACTGCATTGTCGATGCAATGATGGAGCTGCCACAACATGCCTTGCAGCATTGTCGCAGCCGTCGAGGGTCACAACATTGCTGAAGCTGCTCGGTCACCATCTTCGTTGCAATATCGCCGCTCCATGGTAGCAAACCTAGCCACGGTCGCACCATGTCATTGCATCATCGCCTCAACCAGTCAACACACGATGTTGTTGCATCTCGATGGTGGTCGGAATAGCAGTTATGTCCGCTCCCTTACAGCATCGTTGCGCGATTGCGACCGTCGCAAGGTGACCACTGTCTCGAAGTCGTCATCATCACAACATCCCTGTCGGTAGCGTTCCACGTCATCGTAACAACCTCGATCATCGCTGCAATAGGGCTTTGGTCTCAGCACTCCGTCGCCACAATCACGGCAGCCGCTCGCGGCATACACCCTGCCCAGCATGCACAATAGGGTGTGGACCCCCTTGCTGTTAGCTTGTAGCACACCAGAGACCGGCTAGGTTGCCTACTTTGCAACACGGCGGCCGATCGCCCATCCGTGCAGAAACCCCTACCCCCGGTCACAAATGAATCACCTCGAATAATTGAATCTACGAAGACACAAACCTCCGTACCTTCATCAATTCCCATAATATAAAACTCACCATCTCCGAATAATCTAATCTATGAGGACAGAAACCTTTTTACCTTCATGGAAACCCTAAAAAGAACAATTGATATTTTATTCGCACAAACCATCACTAGTAGAAAAAGACCCATTTGTCCCGGTTCTGGAACCGGGACTAAAGTGTCGGGACTAAAGCCCATGACCTTTAGTCCCGGTTCGCTTGCGAACCGGGATAGGTGGGGCTCCACGTGGCCGCTCCGGCGAGCCCAGGCAGGAGGGCCTTTGGTCCCGGTCCAAAGAGCATCCACACGCTGACACGCCAGTAGCTTAGGAGTTGGGTTTTTTTTTGTTTTT